>BSUD01000002.1:149027203-149132091 GCA_033239045.1 Fagopyrum esculentum | reverse complement strand
CGATCTTTGGAATCCCATGATGTGGGCAATCCAAAAGGATATCCTTGAACCGCTCCCAAGATTTGGACAAGCTCTCCTTGTCCTTCATGATGAAAGCATTGATCTTCCCTCTCATTTCAGCAGTCTTTGAGGGGGGAAAGAATTTGGTCAAGAATTCCGTAGTCATCTCTTCCCATGTGCTGATCTTTCCTGCAGGAAGAGATTGATACCAAGTAAGAGCTCTATCTTTAAGAGAAAAGTAGAAAGGTCTTAGCTTGTAGTTGTTATTTTCAATTCTGGGAGGTCGCAAGGTCTCCATCAAGATCTCGTAGTTTTGAAGATGTTGATGCGGTGACTCCTTCTCTAGCCCTCCGAATTGACATTGGCGAATCATGGCTAGCACTTGCGGTCGAAGTTCGTAGTCATGATCCGCTGGATCTCCTAGGTTCACTCCTGGACGCCTCAGCTGCTGATTAGGGTCCATCCTTTGACCTAGGGTTTGCGGGATTTCTGCAAGAAGAACACCTCGGACTAGTATCCGAGGTTGATGTACATCGACCGGGGCGTCAGGTGCTGGAATCTGCCTCGGTCGAGGATCGACTACTGGATCCTGCATCGGTCGAGGATCAACTACTGGATCTTGCATCGGTCGAAGTAGAATCTGGTTCCGAATGGCTGCAATCTCAGCTTCGATTGCTGCAGTCCTGGCTTGATTCTCTTCTTTCTCTTGCCTTAGCTCTTCTTTACTGAGACGTAGCAGCTCCTGCGTCTCTCTCAATTGGGCCGCAAGATCGTGATCGTCTTGTTGGGCCATTTTCGCTTCTCTTAAGCGTCTCTTGTATGTCTTTTCTGGTTCGGGATTGTATGGAACGATTTTCTTCCCAGTGCGGGCTCTTCGCATATACCTAAGAAAGAACCTGCGAAAGTCACTCAAGTAGAGTGGTTAGACAAAAAAAGGGGGCAAATGCCCCAAGAGCAAACCGTACCGGCTCGGTCTAGACCAAGTCCCCGGCAACGGCGCCAAAAACTTGTTCGCTCCAAAAGGTGTGTGCAAGCTTTAAATTTATAACCCTAGACTTAAGCTTAAAACAAGGATGCGAACCCGCAGTGTACGGGTCAATCGTAGTAAAAGCAAGAAAATTCCAGGGGTCGATCACAGGGACTTGGTGAAACAAAGTCCAATACGGTGTGCTAATGTCAATGCTAACCACAAGAGCAATCAATACAATCAAAGATGAATAAGATGTCAAATAAAGCAAACATGCAATTCTAGGGATTAAAGCATCTAGTTGTGGTTCCAACTCAAGATCTATAGATAAGCGGACAAAGCTGAGATTTTTGCGTGGGGAAGGTGTTTCTAAAATGGAGTAGATCACCGGGTAAGTCTCACTACACACTAATCCTAAACCGTAACTCCTATTACCGGGTAAGTCTCAAGGAATTAAGATAAAGAACTATAACCTCAAACTAACATACCATCTAAGGGAATAGAATCAACCTTTACCGGGTAAGTCTCAGGCTAACTCACAAAGATGGGATGGAAGCACACTCAAACCCCAATAAAGGATAAACCTTTATTACCTACACTTATGATCGTTGGTATACAAACTAAGGAATTACCGGGTAAGTCTCATCCTAAGCTTGCATTGAACCAGGAAGGTGTAATAAGAATAGGATTTGGCAAACTCTAACACTTAACTCTCAGTTATGGATCAGATAAGTCACCTCGGTCAGCCAGTTTCCACATCGGCCGAAATGTTCATCAACCGAACGAGATGCTTAGGGTTAAGGTTAAAGACTCGAACTTTCAGGATCCTACTGGAATCTAAGATTATTCTATCATTGTTTTTCCCACAACCTTCAGCCAATCACCCTAGAATCACACAAGGAAATTAGCCACTCATCATCATAATGAAAGTATTAAATGTAAGGGAAGAAGGTGAATATTTGAACAAAGAAGAATTTAATGAAAAGACTTCAATAACTGAATCAAATATCACAACAAAGCGTTCCTTGGATAATAATCCAAAAAGACAAGACAACAATTGAGGGAATTGAAGACAATCTTACAAAACCCTTCAAAAAGCTATAAAAAGCTATGATCTTCAACCTTCCTTCAACCTTCAAAAAGGTTCTTCGAAAACTCCCAAATTGGAGTATGCTGCGGCTGCTGCGTTGTATGCGAGATTTCCAGCTGTAAGCGGATGTCGACGTATGCGGCGTATGCAGCCCCCTCAAATTGTAGAAAATCAACCCTTTTTATAGGAAAAATAAACCTCCAAAGATAATCAATCTTAAGAAGATATTATCCCATAAATATAGGAAAAATATATGATTCTGCATATCTCCTTCCTTCTAGAAGCTCAGCCCAAAAATATAAGATCACTTTCCAATTTTAAAAGATCTCAGCCATGAATAAAATATTCTCGCCGCGTCCTAGGTGTTCGCCTCGGTCGAGTCGGCGTCTCTGGATCGCCTCGGTCGAGATGAATCTCTGAGCAACCGAGGTGATCATAACTGAATGTAGAATCTCTCAAAACTGGTCCAAAGTAAATCTTTAATCCATGGTTGTGCTTCCTGAATGTAGCTCCAAATGACTCTTGACTCCTTTTGCTCCTTTTTGATGCAATACGTACCATATTACCTGCAATTACAACGAAACTAGGTGTAGACCTCGATTCTCGCAAAGGTAGATGAAATGGTAGTAAAATCACATAATGTACATACAAACATGCAGATTATGAAAGATAAAACGTCCAAACAAACCCCAAAATATAGACTATAATTCATGCTATCAAAATACCCCATACTTAGCCCTTGCTTGTCCCCAAGCAAGTTCCTCACATAGAAGACAAGATAGAATGGATTATAAGTCAAGAAATTCAATGAAAAAGTCTTTCAAAAATATTTTATGGTGTGCAACTATCATAGATCACTCTAAGAGAGTACTTCCTGGAAATTAAAAACTCAATATGATCAAAACATTTTATAAATATAAGAAAGTTGTTCATCTTTGCATAAAATCATAGAATGCATAATAAATCATAATTATCAAAATTAATCATGTATAATCCAATTTAAACCGCTAAGTCAATCAACAAGCTCAAGGTCTCAAGGGCTTCCCAAAAGAAAAGGTCAAGAAACGTGTAGGGTAGGGATGTATGTAAGGTAATGTGGTGCTAGAATCCGGGAAAAGGATGAACTTCACTTTCACTTTGACTTGCAACATCTTCCACCAATAAGCTTTGTTTATTCCACTTTTTTTCTTTTTACTTTACTTTTTGGGATGCATGGACAGAGGTGCACAATAACCGAAGCCTAGGAAATCAGCAATCATCAATTTCTTGAGATGCATCAAACCCTTGATGCACATACCATGACCCGTTAGGAATATCGCTCAATCCGACTTTGGCAAGACACAAACACCCGGCTATGTGAATGGTGCCGAGTTACTCATCTTCATGATTGACTTTCCCAAACCTATTATTACTTTCTAACACTTTCACTTCCAGCCAACTTCTCAACTTTAACTTCACTTGCTTTCACCGCTTCGCTTGCTTCCAAATTCCCGGATAGGTAAAGGGAGGCAAAATGTATATGAGGGGCTAAGCATGATCAAGAAGAAGAAGAGAGAAGAATGAATTGCCTTGGTCTTTCCAGGAAGAAAGTGAGAGAACTTATCTTGTGGTGTCAACCTTCAAATTCAACATAATTTGGATAAAAACAAAGTATTAAACATGCCAATAATTTCAAACAAAGCATTTAGCAACTTAAACATATTATAAAACCTTTCAAACACATAAAGTCATTAAAACCAGTCAGTAAACAAGATCTTCACTGAGATCATATCCACATAAGAATGCACAAGAATCGTTTCAAAAACTTTCAGTTAAACCACCTCGGTCGAGGTGTTCTTAGGTCAACCGAGGTGAAACACCTCGTTCGGCCAAGACTGACTCGGTCGAGGTCCAAATTTTTTTTTTAAAACCAGTTTTCTTTCAGTTTCGACGTTTTTCTCAATCAAATAACCTGTAAGTATGCATGTAGTCTCAGATAAACACATAGATGCAAAAGTGAAGCATAAATATAAGTATCCGGTCAATACAGTCATACATCAAAAGTGTCAAATAATACATCAATAAACACCCCATACTTGGGACACACTGTCCCAGTGGGTCAAAATAATTCTAAGGACAGGATACTCACCGAACATAGCTAAACTGCATGAAGAAGTAAGAAACAGCTCCTAGATAAGACCATCTCGGTTGGCGAAGCACATCTCGGTCGAGGTGTTCTGACAGTACCCGAGATGTATCTCAGTAAAGCTCGTCTCCTCAACTTCTCGAAATTTTGTTCTTCCAGTGTAGCTCTTGAACTGTGATCCTTCCTTTTGGAATACCTGGTTGTTGTCTAGAGGAAAACAAAAACAAAGCAACTATCTAAACTAAACTAGAAGAGGGAGAAGAAAGCAATACCTTGGGTTGCCTCCCAAGAAGCGCTTGGTTTAAGGTCGCTAGCTGGACCCTTCTCCATAGAATTACTCAATGTACCTTGAACACCATGGAGTGCTCATCACATCCATCATAAAATTCTTCCAAAAAGGTTCCGGTTCCTAATTTCACCGGCAAATGGTAGGATTTCCTACGTACAAGCTTGTACGATTTGGTTCTCACCGGAATCCTACCGGTCTTCCTCTTTTTCCACGGGACATAACTTAGTCTTTCGTCCCATCCTTTCCTTGATCGAGAAAACAGCTTCTCGAGAATCCTAGTAGCTTCCCCATCTATAGCTTGGGGATGGTACAAGGTCCTTAGCATGCGAGGGACCCCATACTTGAACAAAAGACACTTCATTGCCTTAACGGTGAAGTGCTTGCTAACTCCACTCCTTATAATCCAAGGAGCTTCTTCTTCCAACAATTTCAAGGAAGACTTCATCTTGATTTTAGGAGGTTCTTTCGGAAGAGACCTCCAACTTTCCGGTGCATTCCTTTCCTCCACCTTGACCACAGTCTCAGTAATTTGGTCAGGGTTTGCTGCATCTTGCAGTTCTACAAATTCTTCTTCCATCTCGGTCGAGATCTCTGACACCTCGGCCGAGGTCTCGGCAGTTGGATCGAGATCTTCCATATCCTCCGCTTCCACAAAAGCTTCAGGAGAAACTTCCGGTTCAACAAGAGGAATGCTTGGAACGTGCAACACTTCCTTATGCTCCTCTTTCGGCTTAGCATAGGATAGGGTGCTTTCCTTGAGCTCCTCCACCTTCTTCATCAACTTCTCCAATCTTGATTCGAGAGAGTCTTCAAAAGGTTGCTCATAAATGTTTTTAGGGACATTCTTCTCATCCCATATCGCAAGTTCACGCTGAATGACCTCTTCTCTTTCCCATTCATTGCTGAACCAATAGAAGGAGTACTTCTCCTCCAAGTATTCATAATGGTCCGCCCTAGCACTTTGTCTTGCTATCCAGGCTGGATCAAATGTAGTCATCGAAAATCCTGAAAACTACAAAACTCATAGAAAGAGTAGTTAGTAGCAACAGGGGCAAGTGCCCCGAAAGCAAACCGCACCGGCTCGGTCTAGACCAAGTCCCCGGCAACGGCGCCAAAAACTTGTTCGCTCCAAAAGGTGTGTGCAAGCTTTAAATTTATAACCCTAGACTTAAGCTTAAAACAAGGATGCGAACCCGCAGTGTACGGGTCAATCGTAGTAAAAGCAAGAAAATTCCAGGGGTCGATCACAGGGACTTGGTGAAACAAAGTCCAATACGGTGTGCTAATGTCAATGCTAACCACAAGAGCAATCAATACAATCAAAGATGAATAAGATGTCAAATAAAGCAAACATGCAATTCTAGGGATTAAAGCATCTAGTTGTGGTTCCAACTCAAGATCTATAGATAAGCGGACAAAGCTGAGATTTTTGCGTGGGGAAGGTGTTTCTAAAATGGAGTAGATCACCGGGTAAGTCTCACTACACACTAATCCTAAACCGTAACTCCTATTACCGGGTAAGTCTCAAGGAATTAAGATAAAGAACTATAACCTCAAACTAACACACCATCTAGGGGAATAGAATCAACCTTTACCGGGTAAGTCTCAGGCTAACTCACAAAGATGGGATGGAAGCACACTCAAACCCCAATAAAGGACAAACCTTTATTACCTACACTTATGATCGTTGATGCACAAACTAAGGAATTACCGGGTAAGTCTCATCCTAAGCTTGCATTGAACCAGAAAGGTGTAATAAGAATAGGTTTTGGCAAACTCTAACACTTAACTCTCAGTTTAGGATAGGATAAGTCACCTCGGTCAGAAGAATTCCACCCCGGCCGAGATGTTCATCAACCGAACGAGGTGCTTAGGGTTAAGGTTAAAGACTCGAACTTTCAGGATCCTACTGGAATCTAAGATTATTCTATCATTGTTTTTCCCACAACCTTCAGCCAATCACCCTAGAATCACACAAGGAAATTAGCCACTCATCATCATAATGAAAGTATTAAATATATGGGAAGAAGGTGAATATTTGAACAAAGAAGAATTTAATGAAAACACTTCAATAACTGAATCAAATATCACAACAAAAAGCGTTCCTTGGATAGCAATCCAACAAGACAAGACAATCAATGAGGGGATTGAAGACAATCTTACAAAACCCTTCAAAAAGCTATAAAGCTATGATCTTCAATCTTCCTTCAACCTTCAAAAAGGTTCTTCAAATCTCTCCCAAATCGGAATAGGCTGCGGCTGCTGCGTCCTCTGCGAGATTGCTTGCGCTGATAGCGGGTATAGCGTGATGTTGGATTTGTGGAAATCCAACCCTTTTTATAGGAAAAATAAACCTCCAAAGATAATAAATCTTAAAAAGATATCTTCCCATAAAAATAGGTAAAATATATGATTCTGCATATCTCCTTCCTTCTAGAAGCTCAGCCCAAAAATATAAGATCACTTTCCAAATTTAAAAGATCTCTTCCAAGTATAAAATATTCACGCCGCGTCCTAGGTATTCGCCTCGGTCGAGTCGGCGTCTCTGGATCGCCTCGGTCGAGATGAATCTCTGGTCAACCGAGGTGATCATAACTGAATGTAGAATCTCTCAAAACTGGTCCAAAGTAAATCTTTAATCCATGGCTATGCTTCCTGAATGTAGCTCCAAATGACTCTTGACTCCTTTTGCTCCTTTTTGATGCAAAACGTACCATATTGCCTACAATTACAACGAAACTAGGTGTAGACCTCGATTCTCGCAAAGGTAGATGAAATGGTAGTAAAATCACATAATATACATACAAACATGCAGATTATGAAAGATAAAACGTCCAAACAAACCCTAAAATATAGACTATAATTCATGCTATCAATTAGTTTATGGAATTGTAAGGTTTATGGATTTCGTATAAAAATTGGATCAGTGGTGCTTTGTGTAATAACATACAAGCTTGTGTGTTTGTTTTGTTTTGTATATATTTTGTGTAATAACATATATCTTGTGTATGCTATGTTATGTAACTGCATTGTGTAATAATATTTAACTTGTATCTGATTTGAAACTATATGTTGTTACAACCTTCACGTGAAAAAGGGTCATATACACCAGCCTTATCTACAACGTTCGAAGGCGATTACATGCATGTTAAGGTTAGTTCACAATGATATTCATCAAAGAAATCAACCAAAAGGATTGCTTGTGTTTCTATTTTGTGTGTGCTCAAACTTATGATTGTTTTTATAACATTTTGTAGTTTACGTACAAATGGGAGGACACTAAGAGGTCTAAGATGGCCCGAATCAATAACTTTTTTCAATTGCCTCTGATCCCCTTAATTCTTGAAGGAATTTATGAAGAAGACAAACATAAACTTATGACTGTTTTTATATCTACTTTTGTTGTGTAACTGTTTTGTGTACTAATACACATATTGTGTATCAGTTTTGTTGTTTAACTATTTTGTGTAATAAAATTTAATTTTTGTGTCTGCTTTTCAACTATCACATTGGCGTGTAACTAACTTGTGTAATAACATATAAATTGTGTAATATATATTGCTATATGTAACTATTTACACAAGCAATTTTGTAAAAACTCAAAATAATATCGAAATTAAACAAGCAATTTTAAAAACAAAATAAACTTTTGTAGGAAATTCCCAAACACATATCAAATAATTTATGTTATAAATATTTCAATCAACAAAACCAAAACAAGTTCATGGTTTCTATTTTGGTTGATTGAGACAAGTCTTCTTAGTGTGTCAACTTATACCACAACCACATTGTAACACCCCAAGTTCTGGGAACTTGAAGCGCTACGGGCTAGGACCGCACAATGGGTCCGGACCCTCAGAGTAGCAACAACAAACGGATCTTACAACAAGGCACAGACGAATGAAAACAAAACTCAATATAAAACAAAAGGTTCAACCCAAAAGAAACACAAAAGCTCCACAGCCGGGTTCAAAACAAAAGGTAAGCAACAAAAGAAAAACAAAACCCCATCCCGACCTATAATGTACGGGAACCCCGGCTGACCACACCATCCAGATCACTTAGCAGCATCCTGAACCTGCGGAACATCTACAACGACGGTATAAACCGTTAGCTAACATTCTAGGTATAAGCAAGAGTGTAAAGGCACAAACACACATAAGGTACAGAAAACACATAGCATGCTCACACATCAACCGGTTATTATCTTTCATTAAGGTTATCCATTACTAATTCAACTTCTTTTGTCACACGAGAATCTCCCGAAACTCGCCTCCGCTTCCGTCTACCAATAGGAATAGATCAGTACTATCCGTTACCTACGGGTATGGGTTGCAAGAGCACATTCTAGTTTCTTGTAGAACTAGGCAAGTGGTCACCGCCCGGTTATAATACACTTGGGCCAGTTAAGGTTATCAAAGGGTGGATCCTATTTCCAATTATCCATTATAACATGATAGCAACACAAACAGGCCAATACAATCCAACTAATATGCGGAATGAAGCTAAGTAAGTCCAAGGGACTTACCTCACACGAAGGTAACGCAAGAGATCAGCGAACAACTCAGAAACACACAAGGAAGCTCAGTTTCCCTCAAGAAATGAGCAAGGAAAGCCTGTATGAACAAGCAACACGAATCAGGAACGAAACGGTTGCTAGAAGTCTATGACTTCTAGTCTCAAAGATCTCTAAGAGATCAACACATGCTAAGGGCTCAACCTTAGTCTTACAACAACTCAGGGGAACAAGGAACAACCATAAAGAACCAAGGAAGGAACGAGGAAAGGAAGGAAGGAAGCAACTCACCAAAGACAGGAGTTACTACAGAGAAACCGCAGGGGCGATTAGACAGATGCGCAGGGACGGCTGAACAGAGGCGTAGGGGCGTCTCTGTGCCGGCGCAGGGGCGGTTGTGACAGAGGCGCAGGGGCGGCTCTGTGCAGGCGCATGGGCGGATCTTCGTCAGAAGCTACTATCGGGCTTCTCTTCGACAAATCTCACAGCAAGGGCAACCAAAGCTCAAACTTTAGGTTCCAACACGTCGAGACTCCACTCCAGAGAGCCTGAGAACAATGAAGGGTCAACAACGGAACACTCCACAAGAATCAAGGCTCATGCTTGATCCTTGGAGAAGAAGGAAAGAGAAGAACGCAAGGAAGAAACCAAACAGAAGGAGAAGGCATGCAACACTGTAAGAACGTGAGGAAGAACCGGGAAGGAATGAACTTACACATTCAGCGAAGTCGTAGGAAGCAAAGGACGGCTGCAGCTCTCTAGGGTTTGAAGACGATAGCAGGGAACGGGAAAAAGGAGTGAAAGAAGAGAATATATAGGGACGGGCTGGAAAGAAAAGAAGGAAGGGCGTCTAGGGTTTAGAAAAAAGATAAAGAAACCGGCCCATAAGATAAAATATCGGATATTCTATTTATGGAAGAAAGATAAAAGAACGAAAGAAAAGATCGGCATGATCTGTCGTAAATCCGCAGGGGCGGATTTCACAACCGCAGGGGCGACTGGCCGCGGGGGCGGCCCTCTTCACCGCAGGGGCGGTGAAGGCAAAACCTAGGATCTTACACACATATCCTCTTACTCTTTTGTTTCCTTTAAGCGCGTATCCTAGCTTTCGGAAATCTTCCACGTCATCTACACTTCTTTGGAAGCTCACCTGAAATATTTGTTATCGTTATCGAAACATTTCAATCCGATACACAAAGAAACAAATAAACAAGCAGCAGATACACAAAGCAACAAATGTATAAGGCAACAACACAAAACAAGTTTGATAGTTTCTAAAGTCGAGTTATAGAAGCAACATATACACAAAGCAAATGATACACATGCAACATATATACTAAGCAATATATATGCATGCAGCATATACACAAGCAACAGATACACAAAGCAACTACACAAGTTATTTCGGAAGTTTAGTTACAAAAGCAATATTAACACAAAACAACAAGTACACAAAACAGTTTCGAGTTGTTTCAAAAGTTTAGTTACCAAATCAACAAATAGCCAAAGCAACAAATACACAAACCAGTTTCGAAAGTTTCCCCGCAAGTTTAGTTACAGAAGCACTAGATACACAATAAATTACACAAAATAGATTCGTTTAAACTCCATAGTAATTACACAAACTATTTCAAAATTTTAGTTACTGAAGCAACAAATACACAAAGCAGAATATACACAAAGTAATTTCGAACGTTTCTAAAGTCTAGTTACAAAAGCAACATATACACAAAGCAATTTTACAACTGAATTTTGTTTAAAAACCAATAGCATTAATAAAATCATTTTGGAAGTTTAGTTATAGAAGCAATACTTACACAAATCAGAAAATACACAAGGTAGTTTAGAACAATTTCGAAAGTTTAGTTATAGAAGCAACATATCCACAAAGCGGTTTCATATCGCCCAATACCTGTAACGAGTTTTCGCAGAATGATTGGTCCGATCTTTAAGAAGGGCATGCTCCGTTTTGAAGAAGATGAAATTTCGTTATGAAGAAGTTTAGATCTGATTGACGATAAAAAAAATCATATCTATTAGAGTAAAAGCGCAAAGTAGGGGAGATAGAGCAATATGGACACAATCTATTAATACTAACAAATTTATTTTTGGAAGAATTTGACATACTAGGCTTTTTTTAGTTTTCGTTTAAAAAAATGTACCCTAAATTTTTTACCACTTTCATTTAATAGTAGGTAAAAATTATTAACCCTTCTATTAGAAAGAAAGAATAAATGATGTTTGTTATTTGTTATATAAGTATAATTTTAATTTTTAATTACTGAATTTGTTTTCTTTTATTATTTTTCTTGCCTTTTTTTTATTTATTTTTTATTTTCTTTTTTATTTTCTAGACTGAATTTCTCATACCGGAAATTCTCATACCAGAATTTTCATACCAGAAATTTCATACCAGAAATTATCATACAAAAATTTCATACCTGAAATTTCATACCAGAATTTTTTTCATACCAGAATTTTTTTCATACTAGAATTTTTCATACTAGAAATTTCATACAAAAAGTTCATACCAGAAATTTCATTCCAGAAATTTCTGAATTAAAACTAGCAGCACAATCAGCACTTGATCCTTGTGCTTTCTGTCCGCTATTTATTTTTGTTTACATAATACTTTTATTTTGAGACAATTTTAACATATAATTCTCCACTCAAATAATGCTCAACTCCTCCACGTCTTGTCAATTTGTCATTGTCAACTAGGCAAAGAACAAGTCTTTTGGAAACCAAAAGAGACGGTGATGGACCCATTTTTGCAAACCGTCATCATATACGCAAATTACAATAAATAAAAAATTGCAAAATTACATCGAGCCCCCTAAAATTTGCAAAATTAAATATTAGACAATTAAAAATTCATTCCGGTATGTAAATTTTGGTATGTAAATGTCCGGTATGTGAAATTCTGGTATGTGAAATTCCGGTATGTGATAATTCTAGTATATGAAAATCCGGTATGTGAAAATTCGATATGTGAAATTCCGGTATGTGAAAATTATGGTATGTGAAAATTCCGGTATGTGAAAATCCGGTATGTGATAATTCCGGTATGTGATAATTCCGGTATGTGATAATTCCGGTATGTAAAATTCCGGTCCGGTATGTGAAAATTCCGGTATGTGGAAATTCCGGTATGTGATATTCCGGTATGTGATAATTCCGGTGTGGGAAAAAATTCTTCATTCTAGAAAATAAATAAAAAATAAAGAAAATAAAAAAGACAAAAAAAATTAATAAAAGAAAAAAATTTCAGTTTTTAAAAAGCATTTGGAAGAAAGAAGAAAACAAGAGGATGGAGAAGGTTTGAGGGTAAAAAAAAATAAGAGGGGTATATTTACTTAATTGAAAAACAAAAAAGCCTACTTACTATCACTATTTCTCTAAATAGCCTACTAACCAAATTTGCCCTTTATTTTTTTTAGAAAAATAAGAGATAACTAGTTTATTGTCTAATAAACAAATAAAATGCTGCTCGTAGGAGTCCGTTAGCTCATTTACCCTTCTTTTCAGTTTTTTTTTTCCGAAAGTTAATTCAATTTGATTGAATTAGTTTTAATTCATGTTAAATGAGTAAAAACCAAGGAAAATAAATTGAACCGAACCAAGCCTGTAATGCACAACATATGAAAACCCTAGCCAACTAGCTTTGCTCTTAAAAGTATTAAAAAAAAACATATAAATTTAAAGAGAGAAGCATCTTCCTTAATTTTTGTAGGAGGTCGGCATACGTAAATTGGATAGGAAATAGACCGACCGGTCTGGGAGCGTATGAACACGTAGACGTATATACGAAGGTATGGCATATCATGCTTTAAAGTCCCAATATCATGTAAAGTCAAATTGTCTCATCCATAATCTAAATGGATCAAATACATCTTCTAGTACCAAGCCACCTGTACAACTCCATTGTTTTTCTCTTTAAATAATAATTTTTCTAAAGTTTTGTCATAAATGTTATTGAAAGATTAGTGAGATTAAATATTTTAATATAATGTTTAGAATAATGTATTTTGTGTTAGTATATATTTTATTTTATGATTATTTTTATTTTTTAAAAAAATTTTCTTGTAATCCTATATAAAGGTTGTAATAAATGTTATAATTTTGGTTCTATTCTCATTATTTGTGGTCCTTCTCACCATAAATCTATCACGTATTAGAATGGGTTCGATTCGAGAACTCAACCTACCAATCATTTATTATCGTCAATTTACCGGCGTCTAATCTACCTTTTTGTCCAATATACCGGTGGTCCTATCGATCTAATGATGTCATCGATCTGCTAGTGGTTTCATCAATCTACATATAGTGTCACTCATATGACCGTCTTTTCTCGTTTTTACGAAGACTGTGGTTGCTTGTAGCCAATAAAGATACGCCAGTCTTCAACATTTGTTTGTGTGCAGACGCTTTGACTGCGCATACGTATTGAAAGATAATTGATATTAAATATTTGAATATACTGCTTAAAATAATAAGTATGTTATCTATGTATTTTAGGTAACTTTTTTTTATCCTTACTATATTGTTTTTTTTTATTTGATTTTTTTATACTATATATATAAAGTATCATAATAAAGTGTTATAATTGTGTTTCTATTTTCACCCTTTTGCGATATCTTTTACCATAAATCTATCAAATGTCTGATTAACTAGTCTATGAATAATATTACTAATCTTCAATGTTTATCTTTAATTTTAACTATTTTTATATATTAAACTAGTATATAAATATTGAAGTCCTTAAGTAACCTATGTATCGTTTCCTTGTACATTTAGTTATACACTTTGAAATCATATTTTTCTGAAAAATTTATAGTTAAGTGCTTGTTTGGTTGGATGTAAAAAACACAGTAAAGTAAATTAATCTATTAAATGAGATTCAATTAAGGTGTTTGGATGCAAAATCAAAAATGATAATCACATTTATTTGATTTACTGGATATTTTCCAATTATCTCAAATGAAGTATTTATAATTACCCACTCCTCCCTATGTAACAAAACAATTAACGTGTTATTTTGATATCAAATCTCCCAATTACCCTTAAAATATAATTAAAGAAAAATGAATGGATTTGAAAATAAAGGTTATAATTGTCATCAACTAATAATGCCTATGAATTTAACACATTGCAAATTACTGGATATTTTTTTTGCTACCAAACATATTTTCTCAAAGCAATTGTAATTCCCAATAATTCAATTCCTAGAAAATTCAATTCCCGAAAATTGTAAATCCATTGTTTAACCAAACAAGCACTAACAAGAATTTAATAACCAGATCAAAAGTGATAAGATTGTGGTAAAATCAAGATCTTCTTAATTAGCTCATATCTCTTTGTTGTTATTTAAATTTCTAATTACTTGTTATTTACTTTTCTAATTATTCTTTCATTTTGTGTATTTTAAAAAATCATTTGAGAGAGTCGTTTATAAGCCATTGATTTAAGCTTATCAAATCCTTCTTCATAGTATCAGAGCAAAAAATCTATCGTAGCACCACTAACCAATATGATATATTATTATTGCCACAAAAACCGGCAACATATTGTCAACAAACAAAACAAAGGGCAACCCATATAGTTGTCGTAGGACCACTAACCAACCCATACGTTCAAAGGCATTTGGCGGATGTTTTTACGAAGGCTTTAGGTCCGAGTCGTTTTCAGTTGCTCAAGTTCATGCTCGGTGTTGTTCATCACTTATCACCAGCTTGAGAAAGCTTGATAAGATTGTAATAAGATCGAGATCTTATTAATTAGATAAAAACTATTTATTATTATTTATTTTCCTAATTATTTGTTATTTACTTTCCTAATTATTATTTTTATTTTGTATATTAAAAAAAACTTTGATAGAGGTAAGTGGTCGAGAGACTTAGAAAAAATAAAAATATAAATTATATAATAAGTCGAGGCAGAGAGTAAATAAAATAAATGACTAAAAAAGTTATATAAATAAGGTAACTAATCAAAAGACTCAAGAATTTTTATTAACGAATCTAAAGATTGATAATCGATTTAAACTTATCAAATTATTTTACTTTACGTAGAAACTCCGGACAAAATAAAAGGGCATGAAATTGAGGATTGGAAAAGCGAATGAATTATATATTGTATGCGTACGAGTCAAAGGTAAAAGTCAACCCTGCATTTTTATCAAAATACAGCCTTTTTTTTTTTTTTTTATCGAATTACTGATTTGTAGGGAGGGAAATGAGTCCGATGGGTGAACCGATTCTATCAATCATCTAATCTACTTAGGGTTTGTAACACTTATGGGTACTTTCCATTTTTCAAGCTTACATAACATCAAAAATAGATTCGATAGTAAAACGATGCAAGCAAGCCCAATACTTCAAAAGTTTACAACAAAACAACATGGATTTACATACAATGTATGTCAATCAACATGAATTAAAATTCAAACTACTTCAGACTGGACGTATCGGTCAACTTCAACAAACTAATAAAAATAAAAATATACAAAAATGTAAGTGATCATTGTATGAACAGAGGAGTGGAGTTAGGTAGAGAACCCGGATCCGAGATTCGGATTTGAACGGCAAAGAGAGTGAGGGACTAGGGGTGTTAATGAGTCAATTTTGGGGGCGGGAAGTACCCTGTTCATTCTCATTCCCGTTTGGTATAATGTCCCTGTCCCCATACCCATTTCCCAAGGATATTCGTCCCCATCAGAAATTCCCGTCCCCGTCGAATATTCATTCTCATCGGAATATTCCCCGTCCCCATATATGTCACGACTAACGACTATCCCGTCACCATATTATCCCTGCAAAATGTACATCGTAAAATGAATTTGATTTTCCATAACCAAGATGCTCAAATATAAGTTAAACTTAAGCAATTTTAATTTATAGATGATTTTGTGTTTGATTTTCCAAGTGTTAACAAAAATTTCTATATCAATATATATATAAAAATTCCTATATTGTTATATATATATATATATATATATATATAAATGAATCTATTTTTTATTGTTGTGTTCGGTAAATTCAATTCCATGTATTACATATTCATATCTCCATCGAACTACACTTTATTTCAAATGTCAATCATATTGTCTCATTAGGTAAAAAAAAAAAAAGAGTAAATTTGTGCTTAAGAAAATGACAGTAAATTTGTTCCCATCGGATTCTCCATCAAGTTTTCGAACGGGTTTGGAGCGGAAAGCGGGACAAATACTCCTATCTTCATCTCTAAGCGGGGAATCAATTTTTACATCTATTCCCCGTTTGAAATCTTCATCCCATGACGAATAAAACCCGCGAACTTTGGGAATCTCCAACCCATTTACACCTCCTACGAGAGACGATGCAGATGTCAGTAATAGGACATGAAAAGTATCTACAAATAGAATAAAATATGGATGAATTTTCATAAGAGCATTTACTATTTAGCACAAAAAGGTTACTCATAATTTAAAACAACAACAAAAACATTAATATTATTTTGGGTTGTGTTATTTAGAATTTCACACTTTCACTCTTCACCAATTAGTATCTTCATACTAGACTTTAGTTAAGCATTAGGTAGAACAATTAAGTAGCCATTACCGTAACAAGATAAAGAGGCAATTGATTGATGAAAAGTTTATCTTTTCTTTTGCCTTTACATCCAAAACAAGTTAAACAACTATTGTATATTTATGATATACTCCATAGTATATTATAATATGTTACTCCACAGTAACAGTAGTACAGTACCAAAGTAACAGTGGACTCTGATAGTAATTTACAATTTTTCTTCTGTTCAATCTTCATCTTCTGTTTTTCCTTCTCTCTCCCCACTATGATGATTACAGTACAGCCATAGTACAGCTTCATTAACCTAATCTCAAAACTCAAAAACCTTCTATCCAAAATATATATATATGACGTTATAATAACTCCAAATTGTTGGATTGGATCTAGCAGAAACAAAAGACCAAAAACTAATAAGACAAACCAAATTCGAAGAGAGAAAGAAAAACGGAAGTGGGCCTTTTCTTTAGAACAGATCATCGGCGGCGGCGGCGGCGGCGTAAGGCATATCGACAAGCAGGCCAGTCTGATCTTCAAACAACCATTTCTCTAGCAAGAAAAGTGGGCCACCCTCCTCTTGCTTAGCGGTAGTGTACAACGTGTCATCTGACTGCTCGTCTGACGTGGCAGCTGATGCTGAATTGAAGCTTCTAAATCTCGAATACTCGTCCTCACTCGAGCTTGAACCGGATCCGGTTCCGGTTCCGGTTCCGACCGGTTTCTTGACGGTGCTCCAATTCTCCAGTAGCTTAGCGATGTTGTCGGCGCTTAAGGCGTAAGGGCTTGTTTGGTATGATGGTTTTACTGGAAATTCGGCGGTGGCCGGAGGTTTGTCTAGAGAAAGGGCTTCACATAAGGCTTGTTTGGCGGTGTGGATATCAGTTTGAAGCCGTCTTTCCCACTGTCCTTTGCTGCTTGACTGATGGTTAGATTGAGAAGAAGATGCAGATGAAAAGTCATCTTCTTGGAAATTACCAATATGCCCCTCGTCTCCATTTCCTTGTAATTTGCTCAGCTTCTTCTTCAAGTGAGTGTTCCAGTAGTTCTTGATGTCGTTGTCGGTGCGTTGTGGGAGATATGAAGCTATGGCTGCCCATCTATTCATTTCAAAAAAAACAAAAATTAATCACAGATCATCATACACCCTTAACCAGTTAACCTAACCCTGAAATAAAATAATATATATATATACGCATACCGGTTGCCGAGAAGGGCTTGCAGATGAATGATCATCTTCTCTTCTTGCTCAGTGAAATTACCACGTTTAATTCCTGGCCTGAGGTAATTAGTCCATCTCAGCCTGCAACTCTTACTGCATCTCATCAGTCCTGATTATCAAAATTCGAAAATCAAATCAAAACCCTAATTAGTTTCAGAAAACAGTAAAAGAATCAAAGAAGAAGAAATTAAGTAACTAACCAGTGTTAGTAGGAACAGCTCGCCAATTTCCAGGGCCATGTTCTTGAATATAAGAAACCAGAAGAATATCTTCTTCGGGCGTCCATGGACCTTTCTTCAACCCTAATTTATCACAGCAAGGTGGTCTTCCCATGGATCTTAAAATATCGACCAAACCCTGAAGTGGGTTGTTGTTGTTATTGTTGTTACAGCTCGTTTGGTCACAGTAGTGGAAGAACAAGTCCAAAGAGAGGAGAAACTAAAACCTGAAAGGATATATATTTGGAGAAGACGACTAATGTCTAAAGAGAGGAGGCCCCCTCTATCTATTTATACAAAAAAGAGTACTTTGAATCGTTAAAATGCATTAATATTATAATTTATCTTGCAAAGAAGGAAATGGTGAAGAGGTCAAAGGAAGACAGCAGAGGTGCATTAAGTGCAAATGGGGTTCGCATGGCCACGAGAGTGGAGATGGGTTTCGGGTTTATTTGGGTGAAAATATGCAAATATACAAAAGTCAGAATGATTTGCAGGCTTTCGCCGAACCGCGTGGTGCATTCAATGTCATTGCTATTCTTATTGTAGAGGTAATTAACCTTAATTATTGTAAGTATTCATTTACTCACCATTGAAGCAAGGGTCAACTCTATGTAGAAAGAAAAAGAAATGAATACTCGCATCTTTATATCACTACATTCAATGCCATTTTTTTTTGTTTAATTTTCTTATCAATTTGCAGACAATAATAATAGTTACTCATTTTGCCCGATTGTGTGTTTAAATACATACTCTCCGTCCATTTATACAAAATATTATAATATTTGACACAATTTTTAATTTTACTATACATAAAGTTATAAGAACATTTTTCGTTATAAGTGTTATTGTACAGTATGTGTTTACATATTATAATAATTATTTGAGTTTTAATTTATTGTAATCACGTATAAATATTTGTATATTGATTAGTGTATTGCTTCAAGTTACTTGTTTTATGATATATTTATATGAGATCAGTTTTTGGAAAATGTAAAACCTTGAAGGTTGCGACGTGATGTTCAGGCCGCAGAGAACAATTACCATTGGAGGCTTGGAGTTGGAGCCCAGGGTCAAGGCCTAAACAAACGGGAGAAAAGAACATTGGAACTCAAGGTCAAAGGATAAACAAAATCATCAAATAAGAAACAAATACAACAAATAAAATAAAGGATCTTAGTGTTATATATGTACAAGATTTGGATCAAAGAGACGTTATAGTTGAAAGTGGAAAGAATTTACTAGCCCTTTGATTGTGTTGTTGTGTTCTTGTTAAAAAGTCCGATAATGAAGTTGTCATCGGGCTAAATCGAGTGAACCTATTATGTAGTTCATATCATAATGACACTTCGGGTTTTTAAATCTGGTGCGTTATAAATGATTTTTACCCGAACCAATTTATATATCTATATGGTCAGATTCAAGTGAGAACCTTTCTTACATTAGGGAGTAAGAACCTCTGAGAACCATCACACACACACACACATATATATATATATATATATATATATATATATATATATATATATATATATATATGGTTGAGCTCAAGTGAAATGGGTCTTAGAGTCAAAAGTATGAAGAATCCACAACTAAGGGTGTGAATACAGTCCGAACCGGACCGTAATGCAGTGGACCGGACCGGATCGTTAGCATTCCTGCATGCAAACGGTCCATGGGCCGAACCGTATTTTCCCAAATTTTCATTTTTTTAAAAACAATATATTTTTATATCGTTCAATACGGTCCGGTCCAGTCCAAACCCAGACCGTACTTATACATGCATTTTTCAAAAAAAATTTAAAAGGGGGAAAACGGTATGGTTCGGACCGAAATATTACGGTCCAAGGTCAGACTAACCAGAATATTCCGGTTCAATACCGGACCAAACCGAAATATTCCAGTCTAAGACGATCGGGCCAAATCAAACATATACGGTTTAGGACCGGACTAGAACGTATTTTCTGGTCTGATCCGATCCGAATTTGCACAATCTTATCCACAACCATTGGACAAGTAAAAATTGTACAAATATAACATGTAATTGTCAATTAAAGATTATTCAAATATATTTATAATTGTTCAACTATATTCGAAATTGTTCAACTATATAACTAATTATTCAAAAGTTAATTTATAAGTTTGGGATCTTGAATGAACGAAGTTTATTAAAAATTATGTAAAATTACCAAAACATTTTACTTTTTATTTAAAATTATTTATATTTATAATATAGACTTACTAAGTTAACCTAAATTTATAAGCCTCATCTATGTACCTTACAAAACGGGAATAATTTGAGCAAATATAAATTGAAACAATTTGGTTTACTAGGCTTTTTTTAGTTTTGTGTTTAGTAAATGTACCCTTGAGTGAAGAGTGTGTAGAGTTTGAAAATAAATACAAACGGTTGGGGTATATTTACTTAATTGAAATATTAAAAAGTCTAGTTACTACTCTAATTTCTCAAAAAAACCTAGTTACCAAAATTGCCCATATAAATTTTGTTTAAGCTTGAGCTCCCGTGCATCCAACCCCTAACTTATGTTTTTCTCGTAATCTTATTTAAGCTTGCAAAAGAGATCCAAAATGTGTAGTTTCTTGTGGTATTCCCTTACAATTTACAGTAGTTTTTTATTTATTTGTTCATTATATTTACTATAATTCGATTATATAAACTGATTTACTAACTTTATATAACATTATATTTATAGTTTTGTTAAAAAAAAATAATTCAATTTACTATAATTTGATTTAAATTCAAAACCAAATCAAACTTTTCTCCTCTAACTTTATATAAATAAAAGTGATAATATAATAGAATATTGAGGTATAAATATAGTGAGGTATAAATATAACACTCTAACAATAATCTTTGCAATAGATTTTTAAGTATGTCCTTTTATTTATTAAAAAAGTTATAATTTAATGATCACATATATTAGACATATTTAGTTAATAAAAAATATTTTTTAATTTTTAATATTCAATACATAATCCATAATACATAAAATAAAAATATAATATTTTTATTTAGACACAATCCGCAAAATGTGAGAATACTAAACTAGTTTAACTAAAATATGTACCTGTTTGTAAAAGTAGAACGACTAGTTTATTTACATGATAAAAAAGCCCTCTCAGACCAAATTCTTCGTTTTTATTCATATAGTGTAATTTCTTATCGCAATCTATTATTTAAAATTATCAATAAAAATAACTTTTATATTTAACAACTAACAAAACAAAATATAATTATTAACTCGCTAAATTAGCAATTTTTTTTCAAAACTATGTCAGCAAAAAAGATGTAATAAATTTTTATATTTTAATAATACTCCGTACTTGATTAAAAAATTTGTGATTTAATTTGGGGTGTGTTATATACACAATTTTAAATTTACTTGATACCGAATATGAACGCTTTGCGGTGGCGCTCAAATAGATATGAGCGCTTTGCGACGGCGCTCAAATCTTAAAATAAATAAAAAAAGGCAAAAATAAGGAAAAACAGGGTTTTGAGCGCCGGCGCAAGGCGCTGACGCCCAAAATCCTGTTTTATATTAAAGATTTGAACGCCTTTCAACTTTTGCCTTTTTTTTTATTAAAGATTTGAGCGCCTTCGGAAGGCGCTGGCGTTCATATTCTTTGTTTTTTTTTTTAATTTTTTTTACTTGTTGAGCGTCATCGGAATGCGTTTGTTTTTTACGCTAGTAAAACAAAACTCGTGCATTTAGCTTTTTCGTTTAATTTAAACTAGTCTAATACCCTCACCTTGTGCGGGAAAAAATTAAAAATTTATTATCTAAACAATTTATAATTTTTTTTTAAAAAGGCGCTAAATGTTATGAAGAATATATTAATATCAATCTAATTAGATCATGTAACAAAAAATTAATTATTAAATTTATAATAATTATCAAAGTGTTAAATAAAAAAATTTACGTAACAAATTTCTAATTTAATTTTTTTTAACATTATTACCTATAACTAAAAATTTGATTTAATAAAACGATTATTAAAATCTTTATTAACGATAATACAAATTTTTTAAATAAAATAGTGTTATATCTCATATTGTAACCAATAAGATTTAAATGTTAGTTCGGATTTATTTTGTAAAATTTAAAATCCAAACAAAATCCATTGAAATCTCTAAATTTGGTTAGGTGATATGGTATTTTTTTAAAAATTGTTTTTATAGATATTGAAAATGATGACATGAAATTATTTTTGTTGAATTGGCATAATGAGATAGAAAATATTTTAATTTTGACTTAAAATATTTATTGAATAATGGCATAATAGTAATTAAAATGTGGCAAATTTGTAAATATTTGACAAAAAGTCTTAGGTGACATGGTGTTGACATGTGGACAAAAAGGGTTCTATTTTAGTAGTATATATAGATATTTTTTTTAATAATCATGAATTTTATAAAAACCATATTATTAAACTAATAAGTGATTAAGACATAAGTCTTAAATTACATTTGTGTAAAAAAATAAAAATAAAATGTCGCAATCTCTCATCTAAAAGAAAAGTTTGAACATGATATTTTTTTTTACTTCCGTGCTTTATTGTGAAGGGTGTGAATTGAATTGT
Source organism: Fagopyrum esculentum (assembly GCA_033239045.1). NCBI lineage: Eukaryota > Viridiplantae > Streptophyta > Magnoliopsida > Caryophyllales > Polygonaceae > Fagopyrum > Fagopyrum esculentum. The sequence continues at coordinate 149,109,497 of BSUD01000002.1, read as the reverse complement.
TGATAAATTCGGTACAATTTTCCGAACTTAGGAAGAAGGTTAAGTGAAGAGTAATTAACGCCTTTCAAAAGAAAAAAAGAACAGTAATTAACGAAGCATAACTATTGACTGTACAATTAAGAAAAAAGAAAAAGGAAAAAGAACTGTAAAGAAGATCTATATATATATTACTAAAACAGCACCCATTTTGTCCACATGTCAATCTCTAAGGCCGTCCACGTCAGCATTTTTTCAATTTATTTACAGATTTGCCATAATGTATTTACAGATTTGTCATTAATCATTTTATAAAAAAAATTTTTTATTAGAATTTATAAATAGTCATCATGCCACGTCAATTATATTAAAATTAAAAATTTTTAAAAAGCTAAATATACTTATCAACCAATCAAAATTGATAAATTGATGTATTATAATTCGATTTTGTTTAGAAAATCTCACGCAAATCTTTTAGGAAGATTTAACACATTTGTTAGATTTAAAACTAAATAAAAAATTTTTCCTCTAACTTTATATAAGTAAAATTGATAATATATTGAGTAAATATAATACTCGAACAATAATCTTTGTAATAAATTTGTAATTACATTCTTTTATTTATTAAAAAATATAATTAATCCTCAAATGTTAGTTATATTAATTAATAAAAAATAATTATTTTTCTAGATTAATATCAATACATAATGCATGAAAATTGAAAATATAATATTTTTTGTTTAGACAAACCCGCACAAGGTGCGGGCACTAAACTAGTTAGTCAATATGTTACTCCCACGGTCCCACCTATGCAGATAAATATGCTTTTAGTCATTTATATAATTTTTAGATAAAATATTTAGGTTGTTAAATTCTTTTCTAGTTTACAACTTCTGAAATTTTTTTACCAATCTTGTAAATCAACGAGTGTAAATTTTAATCTTGAAATAGTTAGTAAAAATAAGTTTTAAACTTTTTTTTATTTGCAGAATCTTCATAATACGGGTTTTTTTTTTCAAACGGATACTATTAATTGGGTAGTTATTAATTACTAATATAACATAACTACCACAAATTATTTTCTTATTTTCGGTCAAACCCAATCAATTTTACCTTTATTTTTTAATTGAGAAAATTAGGGGTCTAGTTAGTTTACAAGTTACCAAAGATGCATCATTTCACCAATCTTCTCATTTTACATTCCGGATGCAAAATTTTGGAGATAAATAAAAGAAATATATAGGTTTATTTAAGAAGGACGCTAGTTATTTGCAATTACATAGTTTATATCTATGTGTGAGATTAAATATTTGTGTATGAGGTGCTCTTGTAATCCTAATTCGGTTTTTGTTATTTATCATACTAGATAAAGATATAAGAAGTTATTCGAGGAAAACATGTTAAAGAAAATAATTTTTAAAAATTTATTTTACAAATATTTATATCTTTGGAACACACATCGCAACTCAATATTAGAGATTTGTGCTATGTTTCAACAAAAACATTGAGTTTTTCTACAACGCTCCGCATTGGAAAATCCGGAGTGTCACTAGGATATGAACCACACAGTGAGTTCACTAGATTTAGCCTCACAACAACTTCACTATCGGATCATCCAACAAGAGCAAGACAAAACAATATAACATATCCGACTTTTAATTTACAAATAATTGTAGTAATGTGCACTTAAATTATGTAAAGAAAATAAGACAAGGACCGATACAACCTTAATAGCCCACTCAAAAGCAATAAAAGATAAAGACAAACAAGTAACGACCTTCCGAAAACCTAAGGCATACGCGGGTTCAACTGATCACCAACTATGAGAATTTCTCGCGAACATACCTAGAACTTAAACTTATCCTAAAAACAACAAGGTATTAAGTCATTAGCTAGCGCTCCAAGGTTAGAAGATCTCAAGTTGTTAACACATTCAAGTGATAATACAACTATACCATCATAAGTTGAATTCAAATCATACTTGATACAATAAATCTATTGGCTCATTTTCCCTTTTCATCTCCAACTCTTGAGGTTGACGAATTTCCGTTTCTCCCAATTTATTTTTACCCTACCTCCGTCAAATATATCAATATGTAGCTTGATGTCCACTCTAACTACTAGTGAAGTAGGTGACCTATCTACCTTGGACAATTGTTCCTCTTGTGTCTAGTACTCCCACAATCATAGCATCTTCGATCTTCATCTTCTTCTAGCTATTCTAACTGATTCGCTTTATCTTGAGTGAAATTACCTCGAGAAGTGGGTCTCAATCTACCCTACAAACTAGCACCAAACACGGTGTATGACTTCTTGAACTCTACAAGTTTTCAACCTCTTATGCATCGGGCGAGCCATTTCATAAGTCATTGAAATGTCTTGTTACTGGTCCAACGTCATGCACTTAAATCCGAAACATGTGCACGGATATTTGGCCTCAAACGCATAGCGAAGGCATGGATCTGATAGCTCACACTCGGACACTCCTCGGTCACAAATATCAACTCTCTTTGGAACTTCCAAACAATCTCAACTACGGGTATGTCCTTTGGCCGGACTTCTTGAAATGCACATGCATGGACCTCTCTAATAGCAATGGGGGCAAAATATTTCCTCATCAACACCCTAAACTCCTCGGAGCTCGTTATTTTTTATGATGTACGGAGAATCACCAAAAGAATGTGTCTCCTTCCAATAGAGTATGTACTAACTCCAATCTCCATTTTGTGGCTGCTCTCAACGAGTCAATGGTAACAACTCAGAGCTCGACCTCTATCTCATGTGCTCCGATGAAGGGTGAAATCTTAATCTGATAAAACCTTCAACCACTTATTTGGCATATGTCATGACGCTCTCGAGGATCCCTTGATATCGGCTAACTTTAATTTTGGATTTAGGCCAACACTGTGTCAAATTCCTTTGCCAAGGTGATTCGATCAGCTCTTCGAAAAATCATTCATAAAAGATCTTCCCCGGGTTATCTTAAATTCCTAGGCCTAGAAAAAATTAATCAAAATAGACATGTTAGTTCTTATTACTTGCTAAACATAGATCAATTGTCAACCAAGTTACAAGAGAACTCGATCCTCGTTTATCTACTATGTTCTCAAGTATGTTTGTCATTCGATAGAATACTCATCCTGAAACTTGTCATTTAGTTTGTCTTCCATAACTCCTTGACATAGCTTCGACATATGAAGGAAACTCGTCACTAAAACTTGTCCTCGCGTCCAAAATATTCTTGTAGGTTACTCCAGTCATGTTGTCCTTCTATTGTCAATCTTTATTTCAACTATAACAATTCTCAGGTTGTCAGATGACATGTCGGTACTTTGAGCCTTTGAGGTAACCTTCACTTTTATAAGCCTTCATCAACCGGTAATCTTACCATTATATTGACGTCTCTTCTCATGTCAAAATCAACTCAAGTGTAGGAGACTCTTCTTTTTCCATAATTCCTTCCTCTCGAGAACTTTGTTTTGCTTAATCTCGTAGTGGTGTGACGACCAATTTCAAAGATTCCTAATTATGTCTTGAAGCACCAACAATCTCGTAACTAATCTTCATTTATAGTTACTCGGACTCCATATGTTACAAGTTAAATATCTTCACATTTCATTTTTACGACCAACACGGAACCATTTCCGAGTTATGTGAGTTGATTCATCCTTCCTGTATAGTTCATCGACAACCATTTTCTTATACATGTCTTGTCGTTCCCGTAGTTGCATTACTAGTCTTCATCAATCCCACAAGATTACAACTAATTGCATAACACACAACCAAAATCTAATATTCGAAGTTCTTCTACTGAGTATGGTGATGACCCACGTGCCTTACTAACCCAACTACTCGACAATGCATGATATCCTTTAAAATCCAAGAGATTAAGTAAAAAACATTTTGTTCTTAAAACGTCAAAACTCGATCTGAGTTTTGTTTAAATCGGATTGTCACGTCACGTATTCAGGTTACAAGTGCTCTCGTTGTCAACCTACGCTCAGATACCATGTTGTAACGTCCCGGATTGGAAACCCGTAGTGTGACTAGAATATGAACTACACATTGAGTTCACTAGATTTAGCTAGATAACAACTTCACTATCAGACCTTCCAACAAGGGCACGACAAAACAAGATAACATATCGGACCTTTTGTTTATAAATAATTGTAGTAACGTGCACTTTAAATCATGTCAAGAGATTAAGACAAGGTCCGATATGACATTAATAGCCACTCAAAAGCAATAAAAGATAAAGACCAACAAGTAACGACCTTCCCAAAACCTAAGGCACACGCGGGTTCGGCTGATCACCGACTTAGAAAATTTGTCGCGAACATACCTAGACCTAACAACAAGGTATAAAACTATTAGTTAGCGTCCTAAAATTAGAGTCAAAGTTAAAGAATCAGATCAAACTTGTGCCCTTCATATGAGGAACGTCAAAACAAAAATACTAAAATTAAATATACACTCAATTTCTCCTCGTAAAGCTATCACATTTAAACCTACCCGACCAAGAAATGCGTAGGTCACAATTCATCAAGTCAAATTATATAACCTCTTAACTTTAGCATACTAAGACATAACCACCGAAATCGCCAATAGATAGTCTAAGCATAAGAAACGATAAGCAGGAGTATATACACTAATCTAATGAATTTATAAACCCATTGACTTTATAGAGGTAGTGCAAACAGATAATAAAATTTCCTCAAAACGTACGAGTAACACTATTGTTGTAAACATATATCATACTAAATATTTTAATCGACAAAAACGATGATCATGCTCATGCTGACAATGCTCATGATGACAATGATTATGATGACCCGCAAATAATGCAATGCAATGCAATGAATGTGTCATCTCTCAACTCTCGGCAACGCAAGGTAACGCAACGCGCTCTCTCAATCCGCATGTGCCCCCCCCCCCCCGGTGTACTCGTGGTTATAAGATTTATAATCACGTCTCCCATTTTATATATCCACCTTCTTTCGCCGGTCTAGTCTCCACTAGAGCACCGTGCAAAACATGTATGCAAGTTTTATAGATGGAAGGGGCTCCTACCACGTCACACGATCATACGTGGGACATCAATCCCTCATCGAGGTCACCATGCCTATGACCGTACCGGTGGTTACCAATTGTAAAATACTTTAGTCATATATATATATAAAAGTAATAACCTATATATTATATTTGAAAAACCGACTAGTTCAACTATTCTTAAATACAACACGCTTGAACTTACAAGTTTTTCTCAACAACATTCATCTAAATATCCGATTCCAACACATCCTCACTTCAAGCTTAGAGCCAACCATCACATTCACATCACACAACACATTCATCTACATTCTACTCAACTACTCATCCCTGAACTCATAACACCCATAACATTTTCACCCCTTACACATCCATCTATGTAAGATCTTAGAGGACAAAATGCTAAACACTAACTCAACCCAAACCAAACTCTTAAATTAAACGAATCTCCTTAAGACACTTTCTACAATTCTACACCAATGCCTACCTAGCTAGGATAACACAACTATCAATCATCTCTAACCATTGAGGACATATCATACGTATGCTTAATTCCTTCAATTCTCATCATTAACAAGAAACTGTTTAATCACACAGCTTATCACAATCCTCATCATATCCTATACATTACCTGCATGCAACCATCAACTTATACCCCCTCGTAACCATCATCATATCCTATCATTCTTACATACATTCATGTGCGTCATCGTCTATACTATCATTCATGCCATCATATCTAGATACTCATAAGAAATACATCTCACACTCTTATCACTTCTCATAATCACTATTCATCAATCTTTAACAATTTTCCTTAGTTATTACCATCATTATATCGCATCTTCCAAACCCTTAGGATAAAAAAAACACATTATAATCAAAATAATTTACGATTATATGTAAAAAAAATATTGTTATCAATGCAGTACATTGCTTTAGACGTAACCAAAGATGAAACACCACTTGACCAAAAAATCTAATGTTAGACACAACAAGTCAAATTGAGTTTTCAGCTTGTCGTGAGACCAAGTCCAACTCCAACTAGCAAAATTCTTTTTTATTTTCTATTCTTTTTTTGGAATAGGCTAATTTTATGGTAGTCGAATACTATGTATCTTTGTTTGTACAACAACATTAGAGTAATCACATCAGCTGCAATTAATGTAAAGCCTCGCCAATTCCGTACTCCAATTTTCAACTACCCTTAAATTGTGAATATTTGCCATCAAACACCATTAATTTCCATTTTAATGTACCAACAAGTTGTGTACCATTGCTTAAACATTTACCACAATTGCGTGCAAGAACATTATATTAGTTACCTTACAAATTTAACGTATTAAAAACGAATAAGAAATGAGATGCCATTAACAAATAAAAGAGATTAATAGAATACGCTAATTTTACGATTTAAAACTAGATTGTGGTGGTGTTGTTATTTTAATAAGAAGATAAGATGTTCGAGTATCAAACATACTAGGACTAGGAGTATCGAAAGACCGAAAATCGTCAAACGGACAAAATGTCATGCAGATTGCAACAAATTAAGAGAAAGACATAAAAAACACCATAAGCAAATGACCGAAAAGGTAAAAAAGATTCCAACAAGTTGGAATGAATAAACCACGGGAGAATGAGAGGAGCACTCGAGGTTGAAAAAACATGGAGAGGACACGAGATAGATGAACTAGCGAGGTGTCTCGCCGCCGGAAAGCAGGATTGTAGAAACCCTTTTCAAAGGGATGTCATACCTCCTATGGATATGTGGATCCCACGACGTTCCCCCACCAAGATGGAGTATATTCGGATACCTCGAACATAACCACGATCAACAGGGGCATGTAACTATAGCGTCTTCCGAAACATTCGTTTAGACATACTCGATAAACATTTTCAAGAGGAAAGTCATCTCAACTAAGAACGGCTATAGACTTCATTCCTCAATTTTTCGAAACCGAGCGAGACATAATTTCGTGAGCAACCCTCACCAAACACTATGTGGTGATTCGGTCATAAAATAGTAGGTTAGAAACTTAGAGTTCAGTTTGGATGATTAGTAATTTAAACTAGTTGTGTAGATTTCAGAGGATATGGTTCTTAACAGATTTGTTCAAGCAATGACGAGACCCTCTTGCAAGAAGTTTAAACAGACAAACAAACAATATAGATAAAAAAAATCAGATGTATCATTCAAGTGATGTAATATTCGATCATTTAGATTATCAATCATATAAACTAGAAAAAGGAAGTACAACACTTGAATCATAGTTATTGTTTAATTGTTTGTGGTGCTTGCACAAGACTCCAGGGGCGGAGCCAAGGGGGATAAGGGAGGGGAACGTGCCCCTCCAAAACGACATCGTTTAGTGTAAAAAAAAAATTTAAACCCCCTAAAACGACGTCGTTTTGAATTTAAAAAAAACCCTAACGTAGTTACGCTTGCCTTCAACGAACTCTCCCGATACACGGCCACACAGGTGAGGACTGAGGACCGTGAGGTGACCGACCCGCCCTTCCTCGCCGCTGCTCCACCTTTCCTCGTCGGCGTCGTCACTGCTTGCCTGTTCCGCCCTTCCTCGTCGGCTCGTCGTCTTTCCTTCCCCGTCACCGTCGTTGCTCCGCCCTTCGGCCCCTTCCGCTGCAATCTTTCCTTCCCCGTCCTCGTCGCTGCTTAGCCTGCTCCGCCCTACCGCTGCTCAACCTGCAGTCTTCAGTCTTCTGGTTCTCTCCTTCTCAAGTTCTGATCTTCAATTCTCATGTTGATTGTTGTTGATTATTGTTCCTGAATTGAAATTGCTCATTGATGTTGTTGTTGTTGAATGCCTTGTTGGATGCCCAAATTGCTAATTGTTGTTACTGTTGAATTGTTGTTCACTTTGTTCAGTGTTCACACCGCCTTATTTTTGCTGACTGCTGAGTGTTGTTGATTATTGCTGATTGTTGTTGATTCTTCTTCCCATTTTTAATTTTCATGTTCAATTCTCTTCAATTTTGATTGAGTATTCGTGTAAGCGTTGATGCGTCCTTGGAGGTAACCAAGGATAACTCCGGATCTAGATCAAGCAAAACTCCAACTACTCCTTGATTCTTTGTGCAACGTTGTATCGTTTCGGATCCAAAGGGGCGGAAGCGATGAAGAAACTAGGGTTACTTCGATCTAGAGAGATCGAAGGAACCTTTTTGTGTGGAGCGAAGGTTGATTCTTAAAAAGAATCCTCGAATATGGATTTCTTGAATCAAAGACGAGATTCAAGGAAGAAGTTTGAGGGTTAGAAGAGAGATTTTGATGCCCAAGCTAAGTGGAGGAAATTCTTCTCAAAACTTAGTAATATTGAACATGAAAAATAAGTGAGGCAAGATATCTCTTATATAGAGAAACTTGCCTACCTATGGGCCAACGGGCCAAACAAGAATACATGAAGAAAAAGCCCAAAAGGGGAAAACCTAAAAGCATCCAAGCAAACCCTAAACGGATAAGGTCAAAAAGGGAATATTCCTATATGGAATATCCCTTTATTACATAAAAAGGAAAACATGAAAATATAGTCCGAAGATAAGCTAGCTTCATGCCATGGAGTCGGAAAGACGGGACATGCCGCTAACGGAACCGGTAGCCTATGCCATGGTGGTGTAGAGACAAGGCACGCCGGTAATGGGACCAAGTGAAGAAGTAATGCGGGTGATGATGGAGCCGGTGGCTCGAGCAATGGCCTTAGCTCGGGATCGGGTGATCGGTCCATCTGAGCGAACTCTAAGAGCCTCGTCCTCTTCGTCCATGGTCAACGTAAAAGGGGCATCCAAGGGCGCATCAGTCCCCCCATCTTGGCTGTGAAACGTCCCCGTTTCACCATCGTCAAAGAGGGGCTCAACATAAGGGGCAAGGTCCTTGACGTTGAACGTTGGGTGTACTCCGTAGGAATCCGGAAGCTCTAACTTGTATGCATTTGGACCATGACGGGCTAAGATGCGGAATGGGCCATCACCACGGTCCGAGAGCTTGCTCATGCGGCGAGTAGGAAAACGCTCCTTCCGTAGGTGGAGCCAAACAAGATCACCGGGCTCAAAAGAGACGTCGCGGCGGCCCTTGTTGCGTTGTCCGGCAAGCTGGGCGGCACGACGTTCGAGTTGTGTCCTAGTCCGCTCATGAAGCTCAATGATTTGGGCGGCTCGGTTTCCGGCGATGATGTGTTCTCCATCCTTGAGCGGGCGGGGAGTGAAATCCAATGGTGTGTGTGGATTGAGGCCGTAGACAACTTCAAATGGGGACAATTTAGTTGCCGTGTGCCTAGACCTGTTATACGAAAACTCGACAACAGAAAGTAAGTCCTCCCACCTACGTGGGTTGGTCCTAGTGGTGGCTCTAAGTAGAGCACCAAGAGTCCGATTGGTCACCTCCGTTTGACCATCGGTTTGGGGGTGATAACTACTTGAAAACAACAAGTTGGTTCCAAGTTTTCCCCACAACGTTCTCCAAAAATGACTTACGAATTTCACGTCCCGATCACTAACGATGGAACGTGGTATCCCATGTAAACGCACCACATTGTCAAAGAACAAGGTGGCAACTTCACTAGCATTTAGGGTGCTTTTACATGCGATGAAATGAGCCATTTTGGAGAAACGATCGACTACCACGAAAATGGAGTCTTTGCCTCGTTTTGACATAGGCAACCCGACCACAAAGTCCATGGATAGATCCTCCCAAGGTCCCATCGGTATAGGCAAAGGAGAATACATCCCATCCGGACCTTGGCGCGACTTGGCATGATGACATGTGATGCAACCCTTGCAAAACCGTGTCACATGCATACGCATCCGGGGCCAAAAGAAATGCTCTTGGAGAGCGGAAAGGGTCTTGGTAGCACCGAAATGACCACGGCCCTCATGAGCTTCCTTGACTAACAAATGGCGTATAGAAGAGCGCGGGATACAAAGTTTTCCCGCTCGAAAAAGATAGCCATCGTTAATAAAGAAAGACTCGTGCTCTCGGAGGTCGAGGCATTGTGCCCATATGTCCTTGAAGTCAAGATCCGTGACATATAACTCTTTGATAAGAGCAAAGCCATGTATCTTGGCATCCATATACACAAGGAGGGCATAGCGGCGAGAAAGGGCATCGGCTACCACATTCTCTTTGCCTTTCTTATGCCGAATGACATAAGGAAAGGTCTCTAAAAACTCTACCCAACTAGCATGGCGCCGACTGAGATTTGTTTGACTCTTGAGATACGAAAGAGCCGCATGATCCGAATGAATCACGAACTCCTTCGGCCACAAGTAATGTTGCCATGTCTTAAGACAACGAACTAGAGCATATAGTTCCTTGTCATATGTAGGGTAGTTGAGCGAAGGACCGGACAGTTTTTCACTGAAGTAGGCAATTGGACGATTCTCTTGTAAGAGAACGCCTCCAATGCCCACATTTGATGCATCACACTCCACCTCGAAGGTTTTCGAAAAGTTTGGGAGTTGGAGTAATGGTGCATTACAAAGACGGTCTTTGAGCGCATCAAACGCTCGAGCATGGATATCACGCCACTCAAACGTGACACCCTTGGTAGTGAGCTCGTGGAGCGGTGCTGCTACCGTGCTAAAGTCCTTGACAAAGCGCCGGTAGAAACCCGCTAAGCCGAGAAAGGCTCGGACCATGGTGACCGTAGTAGGAGTAGGCCACTCCCGAATAGCACGAACTTTAGATTCGTCTACTCGGAGTCCGTCCTTAGACACAACATAGCCAAGAAAGATAGTGGTGTCCGAGCAAAAGACGCATTTGTCAAAGTTGACATACAATTGCTCTTGTCTAAGGCACTCGAGCACTTGGCGAAGGTGCCCGATGTGATCCTCCAAAGACGTACTAAACACCAAAATATCATCAAAATAAACAACAACGAATGTACCCAAGAATCGGCGCAAGACGTGGTTCATGAGGCGCATGAAGGTGGACGGGGCGTTGGAGAGGCCAAAAGGCATGACAAGCCATTCATAGAGTCCATACTTCGTTTTGAACGCCGTCTTCCATTCGTCACCTTCGGCCATCCGGATTTGGTGGTAACCGCTCCGGAGATCAATTTTGGAGAAGATAGTGGCGCCGTGAAGCTCGTCCAACATGTCATCAAGGCGCGGGATCGGGTGGCGATATTTGACGGTGATTTGGTTGATGGCACGACAATCAACACACATCCGCCATGATCCATCTTTCTTTGGTACTAAGATTACCGGGACGGCACATGGTGATAAGGATTCACGCACATGTCCCCGGTCTAGGAGCTCTTGCACTTGACGTTGTAGCTCCTTTGTCTCTTCCGGACTGGCTCGGTAAGCGGCACGGTTTGGCAAAGAGGCACCGGGCACAAAGTCAATTTGATGTTCAATCCCTCGGATAGGTGGCAAGCCGGGTGGGAGGTCTTTGGACATAATATCCTGAAATTCGGACAACAACAAAGACACCTCGTGTGGCACATTACTTGGGTCATGAGAAGTAGATAAACAAAACGGAACAAGTAAAAAGCATGGGAACTTGCCTTCCATGACCGGTTGCAAATCATGCCGGCGAGCTAAGAGAATCCGTGGCTCACACCGTCCTTGAATTACGGGATCCGAAGATGATAAAGGTGCGCCCGAAGAAACGATGCGACCTTTACTACCTTTGGATTCGGTAGCATGGACAAGAGGAGCGGTGTTGCGGGATTTGGAAGTACTAGCACCTACAACATCGGGACTCCGGGGGTCCGATTTTGCCGGTGCTTTAGCGGACTCATCAATAGTTTGTTGCCTCTTCCGTTCCGCATAGTCAACCAAAATTTCGTGCGGAGTCATAGGCAAAAGTGTGACCCGTTTTCCATTATATTGGAACATGTACCGATTAAGATAACCATCATGATATGTGCGGCGATCGAATTGCCATGGTCGTCCTAATAGGACATGTGTGGCGTCCATCTTGATAACATCACAAAGGACCTTATCAACATAGGCGCCAATAGAAAACGGCACCCAAGCTTGTTGTGTGACGGTGTCACATGCCGTATCGGAAATCCATTGGAGTCCGTAAGGCGTTGGGTGGGGGGTCGTAGGCAACTTGAAGTGTTTTACCACCCGTTCGTTGACAATATTACAACAAGAACCCCCGTCAACGATGAGAGAAAGACTCGTATTATTAACCAAGCAACGAGAGTGGAAGAGATTCTCGCGTTGATCAATAGGAATATGCTCTTTAACAGCCAAAATACGACGAGAAACAAGAGCGAATTTACCGGGTTGTGCTGGGCCGCAAGCAATCTCGTCATCACAGGGTTCCATGCCAACAAGTGGGTCGGTGTCATGGTCATCCTCAATAATGATATCACCTTCATATTGACCATCGTCGTCCTCGAAATATGTTGGGTCGGCAAACAAGACCCGTTTGGTGTTTGGGCAATCACGTTGTACGTGGCCAAAACCGCTACACTTGTAACACACGGGCTCCCTTGGGCGAGCCGCCGGTGAGGGTCCTTGTTGACCTCGAGAGGGAGGCGCCGGTGCCGGGCCACGGTTAGGTGCCTTCTCGGTACCCGTTTGCCTATTGGAAGGACCCGTCCGTTGGGTCCCTTTAGAGGCGTCGGTATCTGTAGGACTAGGCGCATCTCGAGAACGTGTGTTAGATGGATAAAGATATGGACTCGAGGAAGAGGGATACCTAGAATACCGCGGTGTTTCGAGTTGTTGCTTATATAACTTCATGGCGGCATGACATAATGCTCCCAAATCCTTGAATGGGACAATCTCGAGCGGCCGCCGGATGGAAGCATTAAGCCCACTCATGAACTTGGTGCGGAGGGCGGAGGGGGAGGCCGAGACGCCGGCCTTAATGTGCATGTCCTCAAGTTTAGCCAAGTAAGCCACCGGAGTGAGGTTGCCTTGCTTGAACTCGGCAATTTGCAACCGCATATCATTCTTAAAGTCCTCGGGTACGTACTTCTTGGTCATGCAATAGAGCAATTGCTCAAACGTCTCAATTGGTGCCCATCCTCGCCTCTCTCGGGTGAACTCATACCGGTTCCACCAAGACTTCGCATCTCCTTCAAAGTATAGAGTTGCCGCCTCGATTTTCTCGGATTCCTCCTCATAATGACAATGTTTTAATGCTCGTTTCATATCCTGCGCCCAATCAAGAAAAACACACGGATCATATTCACCATGAAAGGTAGGGAACTTAACCTTACCTTCCCAACGAGCTCGGTAGGGGTCCGGGCGGGGCGGTGGAATGTAGACATCATCGGCACGGGCTCGCCGGTGGCCGCCATGATGACGTTGGCGCCCATGAACGGGTGGGGCCGGCCTAGGTGGATGTGGGGGAGGCAACCATTCTTCACCCCGGTCTTGATTCTCATAGGGGTCTATGATGGGTGGGTGCCACGGACGGTTATGTGCTACCCGTTCTAAATCGGATTCATCACCGGAGAACTCATTGAAGTTGTGTTGCTCATCGTATTCATCAAAGTCAAGGGTCCTCGGTTGCCGGATTGACCGTTGGTGACGGTGTTCGGACCGATCATGCTCACGACCATGATTGGTGGTTGAGTTGGGACGATACCGGGGCTCTTCCCGGGTTTGTCGGTCGGTGCGGGACACACTAGGTGGAGCTGGATAAGGAACATACCGTTGATGTTGATGCTCATAATATTGGTGCCGATGTTCCGTATCGACTATGGGCAAGTTATCTTGACGCGGGTCGGGGAATTCCTCCTCTTCTTCATGGGACTCATTTCCGTCAAGAGGTAAAGGATGGGTGCGTTCAATGACAGACGCAAGCCGGGTAACGTTTGATGGGCCGGCTCCCAAAAGTCCCTTGCCTTTCCGTTGTGCATCGGAAGTGGAAGCATTGACCACGTTCTCATTCGGATAAGTTGGGGTGGGACGGTGAGCATTCTGAAGGGACTTAAGAGCTTCTAGCTGTTTTTTCAAGGCAATGTTTTCTCGGGTCAAGGCATCAAACTTTTGTTGTGCCTTCAAGGCTTCCAATTCTCGCCTTATGGAGTCATTTTCGAGGGACAACGAGGCAGTTTCTTGAGCCAAGGGTTCACTGAACTCTTGCGGACCAGCATCCTGAGAAGTTTCCATTTCAACGTTAGTCATTGCTCCAAATCAGCACACAAGTTCAAGCAATCAAGTGAGCAAGGTGACAAGTTAGGTCAACTTTACCCAAGTTCAAGTGCGTTATCGGGTTCTACTTTGGGGAAGGCCGTTTGGCGGTTAGGCAAGGAAGGCAAATCCAACAAAATTGAACCAATTACACACAAAAAACAAGTGATATTTTGCAAACGTATGTGAGAAAATGGAGGGATAGAAGATGGACGGATTGTTCACTCGGCAAGCTTTGCTTGCTTTCGGTCTTTGACCGTTTTGTAAAATCCGATTTTTTTCGGATGGACCGGTTTGCCGGACGTCTTTTCACTTTGTGTGTTTCGTTTCTTTGAAACGTTTTGAGCAACACTTTCTTTTGTTTTGTTTTGTTTTTTTTTTTGAACACAAATCCGTATTGATGAAGAGTTGTTTTGCTTTTCTTGGAATATCAAATGCGAGATATCCGAACTTTTCGTTAACAAAAATATCCCAAGAGATTTGGTGAAATTAATTAACAAAATTGTCGGATTAGGTCGGTTTAAGAAAAAGACGGGTTTGATAAATGGTTTGAAGGTAAACCAAATATCTCCTATTTTTGTTCTTTTTGTTTTGATTTAAACACGGAAAAGAAAAAAAAAATTCAGGAAAAATGGATGAACATGATGAAGAACATGATGAACAACATGAAGATCATGAAGAACAAATGAAGAACATCATGAGCAAACGAAGAACATCATGAACAAACAAAGGCTAAATAGGTTTAAGATAATAACGCACAAAAACAAGAGTAAAGAGAACTTAGCTTTGATCCCTTGCTCTGATACCAATTTGATGCGTCCTTGGAGGTAACCAAGGATAACTCCGGATCTAGATCAAGCAAAACTCCAACTACTCCTTGATTCTTTGTGCAACGTTGTATCGTTTCGGATCCAAAGGGGCGGAAGCGATGAAGAAACTAGGGTTACTTCGATCTAGAGAGATCGAAGGAACCTTTTTGTGTGGAGCGAAGGTTGATTCTTAAAAAGAATCCTCGAATATGGATTTCTTGAATCAAAGACGAGATTCAAGGAAGAAGTTTGAGGGTTAGAAGAGAGATTTTGATGCCCAAGCTAAGTGGAGGAAATTCTTCTCAAAACTTAGTAATATTGAACATGAAAAATAAGTGAGGCAAGATATCTCTTATATAGAGAAACTTGCCTACCTATGGGCCAACGGGCCAAACAAGAATACATGAAGAAAAAGCCCAAAAGGGGAAAACCTAAAAGCATCCAAGCAAACCCTAAACGGATAAGGTCAAAAAGGGAATATTCCTATATGGAATATCCCTTTATTACATAAAAAGGAAAACATGAAAATATAGTCCGAAGATAAGCTAGCTTCATGCCATGGAGTCGGAAAGACGGGACATGCCGCTAACGGAACCGGTAGCCTATGCCATGGTGGTGTAGAGACAAGGCACGCCGGTAATGGGACCAAGTGAAGAAGTAATGTGGGTGATGATGGAGCCGGGCTCGAGCAATGGCCTTAGCTCGGGATCGGGTGATCGGTCCATCTGAGCGAACTCTAAGAGCCTCGTCCTCTTCGTCCATGGTCAACGTAAAAGGGGCATCCAAGGGCGCATCAAGCGTGTTAGGTTGTGTTCCTGCGGGCTGCTGAGTGTTGAATTTATCTTCAATTTTAATTGAATATCTTCAATTCTCTTTATCTTTGATTGAATATTTGTTTAAGGTGTTAAACTTGTTTGATTGTGTATTGATTGTTGATTGTGATTTGTGTTCGATTTTTATGTGAGTGCTGGATTTTCATGTTGCTAAATACTGAATATTCATGTTGTTGAAATTCCTGAAAACTGCTTTGTGAGCCTAGAGTTTGATTGTTGCAGCTTTCGCTAAATTTTGTGAGCCTGAATTTTGTGACTCAACAAGAGAATTGTGTTTGTTTAGTGTAAAGAGTGTTCGGATTTGTGAGCCTGAATTTTCATGCTGGTAAATATCTTAAGCAACTAGTCCCCTCCTTCGATTATTTTCTGGCTCCGCCACTGCAAGACTCGGCACATGATCCAAAGCAATCTTCACCTCAAAAAGGTGGGATTGTCGGTAATTCATGGTCTCAATTATTTGTATCAAGTGTTTTTTTCTTAGGATTCATTGTTTTGATTCCTCTTCTTCTTAAGAAGTTGGTGCTCGAGCACCATAAGTTAGCAATTAGTCTTCACCAAGAAATAGATTGGCAAAGATCTTTGTTCAATATATTTGGAGGGTAGATAATCGAAAGGAAAGAGGTAGGGTTCATAGTATGTTGGGGGTAGATAATCGAATGTGGGACCATCTCCAACACCTCCTAAAGGACCTATCACTAAAGCTAAAACAAAGACATTGAAGGGGAAGGAGTTGTCCTCTTCAAAGGCCATCCAATAAGAGGTTGCTAGCTTATTTGCAACATGTACGTCTAAAGAGACTTCATTCACGTCTAAGCCTTTTTTAGGCCGAGATTTGTTGTGTGTCGATATCAATAAAGATCTCATCGAGATCTTATTAGATATAGTTATCTTTGGGTTATTTTTAATACCTTAAAATCTATCTTATATCTGAAGGTATCTCTTTGGTTTTTGATCCTATCTCTTAGGAATATCTTTGATTTTATTTTCTAGAGAAATCTTACCTATAAATAGCCATAGAAGTTGAGATTCATACATATATATGTTATTTTATTTCCACAATGTTGTGAGATACTCGTTGCTTCACTTATGAGGTTTGTGTTTTATTCATTCATATTCAATCAAAAGAGAGCCTTTAATTGAATCATTGTGAGTCCTTGTTAGGTTGTTCTTGTGTGTGTCAATCTTATTGAAGATTGGTGCTACTAGTCAAACTTCCGCATTTTGAGTTTATAGAATCTCGGCATGTTCTTATAAATTTACCCGAGATTTAACTCTTTACACCGAGATTTCTTTTCTGTTGTCCAATTTGTGAACTTCAAGTCTAGATCGGGAACTACTGCATCAACCCCGCATCATAATCGATAGGCAAGTTCCATCAGATTGCCAAAGATCTTTGTTCAGATTTTCAACATTGGTTAAAATAGTGGTTCGGATTGTGGACATAAGCCTCGGGTTGGGGTGAAACGCATCAATAGGACATCCATTTCTCGGTGTAGGACGCCGTTTTACAGAAACCATATAGTAGAACAAGGATCTCCACCACGATCCATAAAT
This sequence comes from Fagopyrum esculentum, assembly GCA_033239045.1. Classification (NCBI taxonomy): domain Eukaryota; kingdom Viridiplantae; phylum Streptophyta; class Magnoliopsida; order Caryophyllales; family Polygonaceae; genus Fagopyrum; species Fagopyrum esculentum. The sequence goes on along the minus strand of BSUD01000002.1, from coordinate 149,092,156 downwards.
AAATCCCTATCTTCCTCGTCGCTGGCATAAATACAAATTCATGTGGGTTTTTCTTTCTCCTCCTTTTGAAAGAGAAGAGCAATCGAAGGACTCGACATGACCCTCATTGGCAAACTGTATAACACATCGATTCACCATTGATGATGTTTTCGAGTTTGGGATTTTGAGAGGGATTCTCACACATAGTAATGACGTTTGGATGGAAAGATAGTCTTTTTCGACTCCGATACACAAGATTCTACATGGTTTGACTTCGCGACGTGATTGGTTGCTTGGATTGCATAAGTGATTATTGAGTTCGTCTTTTTGAGGTAACTCATACTGACTTACTTAACTGCCGTTTTGTTTCAGGTTAAAGTTTGTCGTTGATTGTTAGTAGGATTTAAAATTTTTATTATACTCTCACTTTATTTGTCTGTAAATGTTTTAAGTTAAATTGTGTATTGACTTATTACCGTTAGTGATTTTAGATAGTACTTGATGTTAGTGTGAGTAGTTGAGAGTTGTGCTGTATTTGCAAGGATTGAGATTGTGATAGGTAGAGTTATGCTAGAGACTGTGGTATATAGAGTTGTGGTTCAGATTATGACAAGCAATTGTGATTGACATTGTGGCAGACCGAGTTACGATTGATTTTATAAGTTGGGTTAAGAATAGGGTAATTGGTTATGTTACACACTAACAATTCACCTCATGATGCCGGATTACGACAAATAATTTTACGATGTATTCGACTAGGCTAATTGGTTATGTTACACATTGACATTTAAGCATAGAGGGTAATTAGTTATGTTACATGCTGACAGTTGAGTCTCAAGAGACCCAATTGTGATAGATGGGTTATATGATATATTGGACTAGACTAATTGCTTATGTTACACACTGAGAGTTAAGCTTAGAGACTAATTGATTATGTTACACACTCACATCTACACCTCAAGAGACCAAATGGTGACTGATTATTATGAATGAGATATGTTGTATAATATGGACATAAAGGAATGACAATGATGATTACAAAGATATGTCGATTGTATATATGATCAAATATAGGTATAGTTAGGGTTGATGAGAGTTGTTGATGGATATGGATAGGGTTTGAATCAACGTTTCCTTACTTTGTTTTTATTTTGATGTTATGGATTTTAGTTACTATATATCTATATCGTTTACGTTCTTACTAGCTTACTTCTTTCATTTTCTTGGCGCATTTCACTAGTTGGTTTACACTTTTGAGTATATACTTATATTTAGAAGTTATTATTGATAGGTTGATTTTCGTATCCCTTATATGATACGAACGAGCTTAATATGATTTCGAAGCCTAGACTCTATTCTTGGAACGTTAGCTAACGCTTTCTCTGTGTTGTTTTAGGACCTAGTTCAAGTTTATGACTCGTATTGGACACTACTTTCCGAGAGATGATGTATAACCGGACTCAAGTGTGCCTTAGGATTTTAGGAAGGTTGTTGTGTCTTGTTCTCGAGTTTTCTGATTTTTTAGTTTGAGTCATGGGGTTACTTTGCCTTTGTATTTCTTTTTGCATGGTTTCAAGTTAGCAATATCTAATTTGTTTTGACCAACATTCCGATGTTTTGCTTTTGTATTTGTCGTGCTCTTGGAAGGTCCAATGATGAATTTGTTGTTAGGTCAAATCTAGCGGACCCACTGTGTGGTCCACATCTTAGTGACACATCAGATTCCAATCCGGAGTGTGACAATAATTAATAAATAAATTTGAAAAAATATTGAATTTGTTTTTTTGGAGATTAAACCAAAATATCAAATTTAAAAAGAAAATTTAAGTAAAGATTTAATTTTTTAGGTTGAGGTAATTGAAATTATACGAGCAAAGTGATTTCGTTAAAAATTTAAATTTTAAAATTTAAATATATGACAATTTAGTAATAATAGAGATTGTGAACTTCGTACTCGAACCACAAAGCGTCATGTCAACAAGTATTTAGTCTAATTTGGTACATGTATGTTATTAGATTGTTAAAACTTGACCCGACGAATCCGGTATCTACCTAGACCCGTAAATGTTTTAAAAAAAGAATAGTCAAAATCGATCCGGTTGAAACCGATTTAACCCCAAATAATTGATAACCCAAAAATAATTCGGCCCCAATTAAACCCGAATAGAATAACCCGATAACGACTCAAATACTAAAATGTTCTGACCCAAAATGACCCGATAACAAAAAATAATATGACTCAAAATGAACCGAAAACCCAAAGTAACCCGAAATGACTAGATAACCCAAATCTAAATGACCCGATAACCGGAAGTAATCCGACCTGAAATATGATTTTGCTTTTCTATTTAATTGTACATATTCATTTTTGTAAAGATATTAAAAATATCTACCGCTTTTGTATTTAATTGTACATATTCTATTTCGTAAAGATATTAAAAATATCTTTGACTTTAATTTTTGGTTTACCGTACAAATATACATATTACATACTATAAGTCAATTATAAAGTAATCTTTTTTTTTTTTGATATATTTATCTTGTATAATTCTCATTTATAATATAGTTTTAAATAAAAATACAGTTAATTAGTTTTACTTAAAACAAGTTAAATAATTTTGAAAATATTTATTACCATTTTATATTTTTAATACACAAAAATTTTAAATTTTATAAAGATTAAAATGTTTAATTTTCTTTTGGTACTAGTGTAATACGTACTTTTTGTGTGAGTTTTCTATAATCTTTGATTATATGTACTACCATGTTATTATTATTCTTATTTTATTATTTTTTCTAATATATAAATGTATTAAAAGTAATTATCTATTGGTTACTATAAAAAATTGAACAATCATTAAATGATGTTAATATGATGAAAAATGGAGACATATTGTTGTTCTAGAGATAAGTTCATAATTTAGAATTAGCAAATAAGTTGGTGATTAATAAAAATATTACTAAATGAATGTTGTAATTAAATAAGATTTTTTAGGATGATTTTGAAACAATCAATATGTTGAGTTATGGCTTTTAGGTAAGCATGTCCACGGGTCGGACCCGCTGGGTCGACGGGTCCGACCCGTCGGGTCAAGGGTCCGGGAAGGGTGACCCGGACCCGGACCCGAACCCGTATAAATGGCCGACCTGCCGGGTCACGGATCAGACCCGGCGGGTCGGCGGGTCGGATGACCCGCCGGGTCGACCCTTTTAGGCATTGGGTTACATTTTTTTTTAATTTTTTTTTTCAAAATTGAGGTTTGGCGGGTTGACCCGCCGAGTCATGACCCGCCGGGTCACAGGTAAGGATCACCTCGACCCATACCCGTACCCGTGACCCGTCGAATTCCCGCCGGGTCAAAACCTGCCGGGTCAAAACCTGCCGGGTCACGGGTGACCCGTGACCCGTGGACATGCATACTTTTAGGCTCGATTTCGTAGCTTAACATGAGATTTATAAGAAACGATATTTCAAACAAATAGAATTCTCTTTTATGATAAACATTGGACCAAATGTATATGAACTTTGAATTTGTTAATTAAGTTAAAATTATTTAACTCTGATGAATGAAAAATAAGTTATATAAAATATATTGAAATTTTCATATGCATATATATGTGCAATTTTTATTTATCATCTATACGTTTTTATTTTTCACTTTTATGGATATATATATTATGTCATGTGACTTTGGTTTTGATTTTTTTTTTTATATTTTATGTTTGGATTAGAATTGGGTCATGTAAATAACAAGCTTGGGTTTTAAGTTTTATGATAAAACTTAACTAAAAGTTTTAACGATATTACGAGATACTTATGAGACGAAATTCTTATTTAAATAATAAATAAGAATTTTTAGTTTTAAATAAATAATTTTATAAAATTTCCTCTATCCATAATAAAATTGAATTAGAAATAAAACTATATTAAAATAGAATATTTATTAGACAAAATCTTTACATTGGAGTTAATTTTTTAAATAAATTAGATAAGATAAAGAGATAAAAGGGTTTTAAATCCAAGTATTTTTAACTCCGGATTTAAGTTGATTGATCAAAACCCAATTAGGACAATTTCATAATTTTTTGTTTATCAGCAAAAACAAATCTTCTTTTCCAGATTCAAATATTGAATACAGGGTTTTATTGGGGGCGGACATCCGACAACATACGCAGAGTCCGCCTCCACGTCAAATCAGGCATAGGTGCACTGCGCCTTCGTGCCAGCCTGAGGCGCAGGTGGACTGCGCTTGCGCATGGCGACCTGCTCCTGCTTTCCATTCTTATTTTTCCATGCTTTCCATTCTTTTTCTTCTTCCGTGCTTCCACCTCTCTTTTGTTGGCGCGCAGGCGGAGTCCGTTTGTGTTAGCGGGATGTCCGTCCCAATAACATGACTCATTAAATATTAGATTTTGAAAAATAAATGGTAAATATTATAATTTATAGTATATAACTATAACTTACAATAAACCCACTTAACCAGCTAATATTTTTTTACGTCAGCTATACAATACTTCCTCCGATCATAAATAAATTACTTTTAGTCAACAATTATTAAGAAAACTCATAAACAACCTTAATTTTATAATATTTTGATGCATCCAATAAGAATAATAAAGGGTGATGGAAATGCTTCGTCCACCCATCACCATATTTATTATCATTTTTATGTTAAAGTAATCGCATTAGCTGCAATTTACAATTAATGTAAAACATCGCCAATTGGTACTTCAATTTTCAACTACCCTTAAATTGTGAATATATATTTTCCCTCAAAAACAATTATTTTCCATTGTTCATTTTCTATCTAACAACAAGTTGTGTACATTTGTAAACACTTTTAGTACAATTATGTGCAAAAACATTTAATTACATTATAAAAGACAACTTTTCCCCACATTTTGAATTATTTTTTATAAAAGACAACTTTTCCAATAAAACCCACTTATTCAATTAATGGGTTTTTTACAATTACTTTAGGTCGTTTGCTCATATTTTTTTTACAATTACTCTAGAGAGATTAATCATCACAATGATCCGATAGATTTTTTAAAACAATTTGATTTACTAGATTTTTTACAACCTCACAATAATCAGTCAACCGGATACCTCTTTAAAAAAAAATCGGTGGGGTCGATTTGTAGGATAGTTTCTTTCCTACCCGGAAGATTAGGATAATTTGTAAATAGGAAAAAAGACGAACGAGTCGCAAGCAGGGAAGAAACAATGACGTTAGATATATACATCAAACCTAAACCAATCACTTGACTACTATTACTCACTTGATGGCATTTATTTTTCTACTACTCTTCTAACCAAGTCTTAGAGAATGGATCCCACTTTGATTATAGAAATAAACAAAGTCTACTATACATACTTTTAGGCAGCTTGGTTTTAACTCCGAAATCGGAAACGAAATGAAAACGAATCCAGTCCATACGTATACCCTTGTTCATAAAAGTTTTTGGAATCATTTCTTGTGATTTGAAGTAATTGGAGTAGAGTTTGATTACTTTTGATACTCTATAGGGAAACAAAATGGCGGGAAACAAGCGTATTTTACATTAAACCACAATAAATGATTCCATAAAATTTCATGAATAAGGATATACATATTGACTAAATTCGTTTCCATTCCGTTTCTATTTCCGGAGTTGGAACCAAACGGGCCCTAAGTTTTCACCTAAGATTATCCAAATTTTTTAAGAGATAAACTTCAAAAGCAATGTTATTTTTACAAATTATACAAAACCATTTTTGAATTTGTTACCATTTTCATAAAACAACGCCTTATATTAAAATAACATAAAATTTATCCTATTATGTTTTTTTTTGAGGAAAACCGGAGAAACTGTATTAAAGGAGATCAATTCCTGCAAGATCAACGATACCTTGCGGGAAGTGATCGAACAACACCGAAACATCGTCCGTACATAGAAGTCGGGCAGCTAGATGGGCTACACAATTTGCAGTGCGGCGAACATGCCGAAAAGAAACCAAATCTAAAGAGGTAAAATGCGTTAAGATAGAAGAACTAATGACATAAATATAAGATGATCCGCTATGGGCACCGCTTCGAGACAAAGCCTTGAGCTGAGAGATGAGAGTTGAGGCGTCCGACTTCACGATCAGCGGTCAGTGAAGAAAGTTCTGGACAGATTCCACAGCGAATAGCAATGCAAGGGCCTCAGCGATCGCCGGCGTGCATTCTCCAGTCGAGTACTTTCATGCTACCATGAGGATGTTACTTGTAGAGTCCCGCAGAATAGCACCCAGACTAATGGTTGAACCGGAGACAGCTGCATCACTATTAAGTTTCAAGGAGCCCTCGGGGGTTGGCGTCCAAGAGCTGTTGGGAAGCTGTTGGGCTGTCTGGTAGGAGACGGTCGGTGGGCAGCGGATGAAGTCAGAGGTCAGCTTCCGAAAGCAATCTCGAACCAAGTCAGGGGAGAAGCTTGAGTCATCAAACATGGCTTTGTTGCGAATGGTCCAAGCAATCCAAGAGTTTGTGAGAAAATCTGCAATTCCGGAGTTTCCAAGCACCTCCCTAATTTCCTTGAGAACCGTCAACGGGTCTGACATAGAGGAACTGAGGAAGGCTGCGTGCGAGACAGAAGAGGCCCAAGTAGTTCCCGCGGATGGACATAGCACGAGTGCATGCCAAATACTTTCGTCATGCAAGCAACATCGTGAGCACAAGGGAGAGTAGAGCACATGCCGGATGTGGAGGACCGTACTAACGCTGAGAAAACCATGATAGAGTCTCCATGCAAAGTGAAGGACCTTGGGCAGGAGCACACAATACCAAATAAGTGACCACACCGAGTGAGATGCAACCGGACGGTCACCCATTTTACCAAGCCAATAGGCCGTCTTAACAGTGAAAATTCCAGAAGGGTGTGCTCCCCAAATGGGCTGGTCAGGGGACTGAATATCCACCAAGGGGATCGCGAGGATCTTGTTGACATTGGACGGAACAATCACGGCATGAAGGGCACCTGAATCACAGTCTTGTGAAACCGGGTCAATGAGCTCAAAGACCATAATATCATTTCCCGTGCCTAGTGTAAGAGAAGGTCGGGCAAAACCATGAGCCGTCGGAACCCACCTTTCAGACGCAGCGTTAATGAAGGACCCGTTTCCCACTAGCTAGGCCATACCCTGATGAAGAAGGGCCTTGGAGCCCCAAATACTTCTCCAAGAGTAACTTGGCTCCCACCCTCTAGCCGAATCCAGGAAAGAACTACGTCAGAAATACCTTGCCTTAAGGACATTGTGAACGGGTGTGTCAGTGGAGGAGAAGAGACGCTATGCTTGTCTCGCCAGCAAAGCTTCGTTGAAAACCCGAAGATCCCTAAAGCCCATCCCACCGTGGCTCTTCGGGACACACAACTCATTCCACGTCCTCTAGTGGACCCTCCTACGAGCATCCGACGAGCCCCACTAGAATTTAGCAATATGACCATGAATCTCATCAATAAGACCATCGGGGAGCCGGTAGACATACATAATATTGGTTGGGATACTCTGAAGCACGGACTTAATGAGAATCTCTTTCCCGACCGAATACAATAAGCGTTCTTTCCATCCTTGTGCCATTTTCTAGATTCGTTCTTTCATGAACGCGAAAACCTCTTTCTTAGAACGCCCGATCACGGAGGGTAAGCCTAGGTATTTCACATGGCGATCCACCTTATTAACACCTAAACAGTGAGAAAGAAGCGTCTATTGGTAAACATCAATATCCTTGCTAAAAGCAACTTCCGATTTTTCTGTAAATTAATTTTCTTCCCTAAAGCTCTCTCGTACTGACTGAGCAACTCAATTATCATAGAGCATTCTATCGGGTTTGCACGAGCAAACAAAAGACTGTCATCAACAAATAAAAGGTGGGAGGTGGCGGGGGAACCCCGACCTACTGATATACCTTGTAGTGAAGAGGAGGCGACAGCTCGGCTGATAATATGGGATAATCCTTCGGCCCCCAGAATAAAAAGAATAGGTGAGAGGGGATCCCCCTAGCGCAGACTGCGAGAGAGAAGAACGCTTCCTTCTATAAAACCATTGATTTTAAATGAGTATCTCGCCCCCCTGACACAAGACATCACACGAGCAATCCACCCTTGAGAAAACCCCAGGCAAGTCATAATACGTTACAAATAGTCCCACTCCATTCTGTCAAAGGCTTTGCTCATGTCAAGCTTGAGAGCCATAGAGCCTTTAGCGCCGCCAGTTCCAATTTTCAAGGCGTGAAATATTTCCATCGCAATGAGAGCGTTATCAGTAATAGAACGGCCAACAATAAACGCACTTTGCGACTTAGAGATAATGGAGTCAAGGTGAGGCTTAAGACGATTAACCATAACTTTCGTGATAAGCTTGTAAAGCACGTTGCATAAACTGATAGGGCGGAATTCAGAGATATGTGTGGGCTTCTTAATCTTGGGAATAAGGGCAACAAAAATAGAGTTAATCTCAGCGGGAAACCAGTACTCCACCATTCTTGAATAAAAGCAATAACATCTACCTCGACAATAGGCCAGAAAGTTTGAAAGAAGTGAGCATGCATACCATCTTTCCCAGGGGCTTTATTAGGATTCATCTGGTTAAGAGCAAGTAGTATCTCATCCGCTGAGGGCATTGTAACCAAGACATCATTTGTCCCTGTTGGTACACGTTGTGGGATCCCAGAGATGAGCTCGTCAATATCTGAAGCTTGCTGGTTTGACGACGAGAACAGGTCGCTGAAGAAGTTAGTAATAACGCCCGTAATAGATTTGTGTGTTGTACATTTGACGCCTTGCGATGTGGTCAACTCCAAGATGGTATTTGTTGACTGCCGTTGTGATAGCATGAATTATAGTCTATATTTTGGGGTTTATTTGGACGTTTTATCTTCAATAATCTGCATGTTTGTATGTATAATATGTGATTATATTACCATTTCATATACCTTTGTGGGAATCGAGGTCTACACCTAGTTTTGTTGTAATCGTAGGTAAAATGACACGTTTTGCATCAAAAAGGAGCAAAAGGAGCTATGGAGTCATTGGAGCTACATTTAGGAACACAAGGAAACATCCAGGAAGCATAGCCACGGATTAAAGATTTACATTGGACCAGATTTGAGAGATTTCACATTCAGTTGTGACTCACCTCGGTTGACTACAGATTCACCTCGACCGAGGTGATCCAGAGAAGTCGACTCGACCGAGGCGAACACCTGGGACGCGGCGATAATATTTTATTCTTGGCTGAGATCTTTTATCTTTGGAAAGAGATCTTATATTTTTGGGCTTGGCTCCTGGAAGGAAGAAGATGTGCTATATCATATATTTTACCTATTTTTATGGGAAGAGATCTTTCTAAGATATCTTATCTTTAGAGGGTATTTTTCCTATAAAAAGGGTTGGATTTTCCACAAATCCGTATCCCGCTTACACCGAAAAACACGCTGCATACATCCTGCATACATTTGCTTGCACCGTTGCAGCCATACTCCAGTTGGGAGATTTGAAGAACCTTTTTGAAGGTTGAAGAAGGAAGCTTATAGCTTTTATAGCTTTTGAAGGGCCTTTGTAAGATCATCTTAGATTCCCTTCATTGTTGTCTTGTCTTGTTGGATTTCTATCCAAGGAACGCTTTGTTGTGATATTTGATTCAGTTATTGAAGTCTTTTCATTAAATTCTTCTTCTTCAAATATTTGCTTTCTTCCCATATATTTGATTAATACTTTCATGATGATGAGTGGCTAATCTCTTTGTGTGATTCTAGGGTGATTGGCTGAAGATTGTGGGAAAAACAATGATAGAATAATCTTAATCACAGTAGGACCCTGAAAGTTCGAGTCTTTAACCTTAACCCTAAGCATCTCGCTCAGTCGATGAACATCTCGGCCGGGGTGGAATTCTTCTGAACGAGGTGACTTATCTGATCCGAAACTGAGAGTTAAGTGTTAGAGTTTGCCAAATCCTATTCTTATTACACCTTTCCTGGTCCTATGCAAGCCTAGGATGAGACTTACCCGGTAATTCCTTAGTTTGTTTACCTAAGATCATAAGTGTAGGTAATAAAGGTTTATCCTTTATTGGGGTTTGAGTGTGCTTTCATCCCATCTTTGTGAGTTAGCCTGAGACTTACCCGGTAAAGGTTGATTCTATTCCCTTAGATGGTGTGTTAGTTTGAGGTTATAGTTCTTTATCTTAATTCCTTGAGACTTACCCGGTAATAGGAGTTACGGTTTTGGATTAGTGAGTAGTGAGAGTTACCTGGTGATCTATTCCACTTTAGTAACACCTTCCCCTTGCAAAAACCTCAGCTTTGTCTGCTTATCTTTAGATCTTGAGTTGAAACCACAACTAGATGCTTTAATCCCTAGAATTGCATATTTCCTTTATTGACTTTTATCATCTTTGATTGTTTTGATTACTTGTGGTTAGTAATTGCTAAAGCTTACCGTAATTGGACTTTGTTTCACTAAGTCCTTGTGATCGACCCCTGGAATTCCTTGTTTTTTACTACGATTGACCCGTACACTGCGGGTTCGCATCCTTGTTTTAAGCTTACGTCTAGGGTTATAAATTTAAAGCTTGCACACACCGTTTGGAGCGAACACGTTGATAGGCCTTATGGTGGAAATACTTGGTGTTACGATCACCTTCTCGTAGCTCAGTGGCTCGAGCCCTAGCATACCAGTACTTTTCCTCTTGATTATGAAGTTCATCAAGCTCTTTTGTAATAGCATTACCCCTCTGAATAGCGATATATGATGGGTGTCCGGTCTGAAGAGATCTCAATTTAGTCTCAAGACGGTCAATATTGGCGTTCCGTTCACGAAAAACGCAGCTAGACCAAGCAGAGATAGCCGAAGCACAAGCACTGATTTTAGATGGCACTCGCCCTGCCGTGAAGGACCATGCGGTATCAACAACATCTTTGCACTCAGGGTGGGATATCCACAGTGGCTCAAACAGAAAATGCCTTTGTTTCCTGCCAGAGCGTGTGATAGGGGTAGAGAAAGTTTGCAACATGATGAGAGAGTGATCAGATGATACCGGAGGAAATGGGTGACCATAATATGCGGGAAAATCTGGCTTCAATCAGTTGAAGCGAGAAACCGGTCAAGTCTCTCCCGGAGACAAGAGTTCGCACGAACCCTCTCCCAAGTCAAACGAGGTCCACGACTACATCCAAGGTCAACAAGGCCGCAATCATCAATAGTCGTCCATGGCACGTTGTGAGCGCGGTACACCCCTTTCCTTTTCCGTCGAAAGGAGTATCTCATTAAAGTCCCTGCAGAAAATGATAGGCAAGTTGCTCAGTGTCCGAAGGTCGCGCATAAGCGTCCATGTGAGATGCTTATTGGTGGACTCTGGCCAGTCATAAATGCATGCTAGTGCCCAGGCAGCCCCATCAGAATTTGTAACTGTTGCCAGAATGTGATGATCCGAGTAAGTGACGATCGAGATGTTGATATCCTTCCACCATAAACCAAGACCCCTGAAAGTCCCGTAGAACTAAGGCAAAGTCCTTGCGTAAATCCACACTTGCGTTTGACAATTTTCAAATTGTGACTCATAATCTTAGTTTCCATCAAGAAAACCAAGTCCGGGCAATGTTTCCAAGACCAGTCTCGGAGGGCTCTAACTGTCGGGGTATTGCCCAACCCCAAACAGTTCCAACTGAAGAATTTCATTGCTGTTCGCGGGCATGGGAGTCCATGTGCGCTACTTGATTGTCTACAATCATCAAGGTGTCATCGGAGATGTGTTTCTATTTTTTGGAGGAGCTTGCCGTTACATTTTCCAGTGTTGGTGTGGCCAGGCTCTTACGTTTACTAGGGCCTGATACAGTTGGAACCAACTTTTTCCTTGCCTGCTTTTTTATGTTTATTTTTTTGCGGCCTTTTGGGACGACACTGGTGGTAGTAAATTCGAACGCTTTACTCTGGATGCTACCTTGGGGGCGTTCAAGAACAAGTGGTGCACTATGGACAACCTGTTGGCTTGAGGATGACTGTGCGGGGGCTTGCTCATAGCGGAGCTTGAATTTCCCGTACCAAATCTTCTCTTTATCGATAGCATCTTGTCATTGCTTGCCGCGAGTTTTAGGTGGAGACGTGCGGAGCCACGTACCATATTGGTGGGTGTCATGGGACTCAGGTGTTGGGTGTGTGGGGCATGAGTTCAACAGGTTCCCTATCAAACCACACCCAAAGCAAAAACACGGGAGCCTCTCATATTGTAGCTTGACGGTAGTCTCGATCCCATGTAGAACGACCCTGACTTGTCTCCAGTTGGGTTTGGTAGTGTCAATTCTGACTCGGACTCTTAGCACTCCACTAAGCCCTAGAAAGTCAGATTCGTCCCAAGAGATAAACATACCAATTCTATTTCCAACAGTTTTGGCGAGTGGGAGGACCGCACATCCCAGCGGGAGATCACGGACAACCACCCAGAAGTTTGCGTGAGTTAGGGTGATTGATGTGGGTCTGGTGCCGTGGGGACCTCTTCTAGGAGAAGCAAAGAGTTGTCAAACCACCAAGGTCCGTTGTTAAGGACATGTCGAAGGTCACCCTCGTCAAAGAATTGGAAGACAAAAAGATTGTCTTCAATGGCTCTAGAGACAAGACCGTTTTGGGCGCCCATGCCGTCTTCAAGGCGGCCATTAAAGCTTGGGAGTTGAACTGGCGAGGGGCTAACAATTTCCCAACTAAGCAGAGTCGAAGGCGATTGAGATCCTCCTCCATACCCTCCACCGGAATAGCTAATTGTTCATCGTCAGTCAGCTTGAGGTTTGAGAACCCCAAGTCATCCATGATGCAGTGTGGAGAAAAAAATTCGTGAGATTTTTGTAAACTGAAAAAGAATTAGGGTTAGGGTTTTATGAGATGATTAGGGCGTTTAGTCAGAAGTGGTGGGGTGATTTGTTGGTCAGAAAAAGGTGAGAGGGTCATGCGGCGATGATTGAAGGGATGCTTATGTAAGAATTAAGAATCCACCTTTTTAAAAACATCTTAAATATCCATTATTTTAACGATGTAAAATAATCAACATTATATAGTGTATAACATTATTTACTTTACTTGAAAATAAAAATAATCAATTATTTATAGTATGGTTTATTTGTCAATATTATTTGAATATGAAGAAAAATTTGTAAAATTTTACAAACAGCATTAAAGTTAAATATTTTTTTTAAATTATATCATTATATATTACGTTTTAACACATACACCTAGAACATAGGTTAAAAAAAGGTGATAAATATCATTTAAGTATCATCATATTTCATATCTTAAGTAGGACGATGACTCTTTTTTGTAAGAGTATAAATTAAGGAGATTAAGATTATGAGAATTAAAAGAGATAAATAATTCTCGTAATCTTGTTTGGTAAGAGAATTAAGTAGATTAAAGGGGTTAATTATGGAGATTAAGAGAATTAAATTATGAAATTTTTTTGTAATGCTTTAAAACTTCGATTATAGGGACTATAAAAGTTATTGAGATAAAAATCTCATTTTTACCCCTCTTTTTTTTTAACTCTTTCATCTATTAAAAAATTTGACACGTACATTTTTTCCTAATTTAACCCACAATCATATGACCATTTTACTAAAAATTCATTTCACTTTTTTCATACCCACTATCTTAAACAACTTCATCACCTTAATTCTTTATTCAAATAATTTTTTTCATCCTTATATTCATCTACGTAATCTTACGTTACCAAACTGATCCAATGCTATTTGCAACATCGTTGTCTCGGGCCGAAGAAGGGCCCACTTGCATATTATTTTAATTAAGTCAATTATAAGACCAAGTTTTGGATGATGATCGTCTAACCAATTTGAAGCTGCTGACTTTTGTGTTACGAACTTACGACTCAGTCATTGACTCATTTGAGTTGTCTATGTAAGCCATGAGCAGTCACGTATTGTCGATTAGCAAGCCGCCAAGGAGATGACTTACGATGACACTTCCACATTTGCAACCCACTTTCAATTTTATTACGAATTCAGACCTTAAATACACAAAAAGTTGCGTTATTATTGATTCATATTTTCTTTGTTTTTACACACTAAAGCTGTTGTGTGTTCATGTGTTGGTATTAGGACACGTATCATACACATTGATGTCTACACCATAGATAGGCAAAATTTAATGGGTAGGGATCAATATTGGACGATGAGTGGAACCACCACGTATAAAATCATACCAAATATATTTTAAAAATTAAAATAAAATCATACACTTAAGTTTTCGTATCATTTTGTGTACATGTTGGCATCTATGTATTTAATGCAACGACCACTTCGGAGACACATAAGCAACTCTATACAATAATGGAGATTTTATTGTCAACCAATATATATTATTTTATACGCAGGATTTGAAGAATGATTTAAAATGGAGTATAATCTAATGATTCATAAATGATTATCTGTCACAAAATTAAGTTTAACAATCAAGCAATGAAAACATGCATATGAGAATTCGATTACAATCAACGAAAAATAATCCTATTCTATGAAATTGTGTGTACATGTGTGGATGGATATTGTCAAGTTGGAATTGTTTTTCACCAATGACTAAAACTATTAAAACGAGTATAAATATAAAGATTGAAAGACTAATATGGTTTGAGACTGAGGGCCCGTTTGGTTATAACTCCGGAAACGGAAACGGAATGTAAACGAATCTAGTTCATACGTATACGATTGTTCATGAAAGTTTTTGGAATCATTTCATATGGTTTGAAGTAATTGGAGTAGAAGTGGACTACTTTTGATAACTTATAGAGTAATAAAATGGGAGAATCAAGTGCATTTTAGATGAAATCACAAGGAATGATTCCCAAAAATTTCAAAAACAATGCACACGTATGGACTATATTCATTTCCATTCCGTTTCTGTTTCTGAAGTTATAACCAAACGGGGCTGAGAGTATTACAACTTGATTTTTTGAAATTTATGTGCTTTCGATGAAAAGGGACATTTATATTCGTGTTTTAGTCATTTGAGGTTCTTCGTTGTCTTCACTCCTAACCTTGTTTTGTTTTATTTTGTTTTTTTATCGGTTTACTACTTAACGGTTATTTCATTTACCGTATTATTGGTCTCTTGAATAATCAAGATTATATGATATCTCAAACTCCATTCCTTATTAAAAAAAACACATCAAATCAAAAAAAATTATGTTATATTTACGGGTGCTAGAATCGAGATCCAAGTCGCTCCAATATATCGACATAGTTCTTCGAATTGTAATCTCAACTGAAAAGATGACCCATGCAAAAAACCTTCAAGCACCGTACAGCGGAGGTCAGTGCATACAAGCGCATGTGTGCGTTAGGCTTAAACTTAACGCATAAACCCGACGAGATTTTATCCTAAAAAATATTTGACAATAGTTTGAGTAATCCACCGACCTTACATACTTGGTTCAGAATGTCCAATTTTCGTATGTGGGAACTTATTATCCCCGACAAAGATACGACTACAAAATATGTACAATATATAAGAGCATTTCCGCGGCCCTAACTACCGGATCCCGATACTATACACACATATACATAATCCATTGTACTGAAAGAGTATCTGCACGTACATTGTGTGGCCGTTGTGATGCAAAGTGTCGCCGTAGGCAGTGTTGTAGATAGAAGAACGTGTGCCACTATAATGCATCGATGTGTCACAAACAATAATAATTGGTCGAATCATTCTCCTTCATTTCATTACCTTTGGAAGCAAGCCACAGCCAATTATGAATGGATTTTAAATATTGAGTTGCTACTGTATAGTCAGTGTATGATATTGGTCTGTGTTCTAGAACAATCAATATGCATTGATTCAAACGACACCGTTCACGAGTTCTGCACATTAAACCAACGGAATTGCCTGCAACTTACAACTGCATCGTACACTGCTATTCTGTATTCGTCCATTTGTTTAATTTATCACTATATCATAGTGCTGATACCTAGTAAACAAATAAATGGTCTAATATATAAGAATAATGAACTTACTTCAAAATATTATAAATTTTTTCTTTTTAGTTTTGATTAGATCGCATTTTAAGAGAAGTATTATGAACCTATTATAACTATTACAACGAACAATACAACTGTGTAATGCTACGATGGATTTGATCAATAAACTTTGGTATTTTTAAACAATGTTTATTCTAATTTTAATTCCGTTCATGTTATCAACGGTTTAATGGTAACAATTATGGGTCAAAGTGATTAAAGCTGCCAGTGAACGATGGATCAAATATAAGGTTTTGTAAGTTGGATTAGAACTCGTCTACAAAGAGTAAAATAGGTAGTTGATTTAAAAAATATGAAAAAAAACAAAAGTTGTGTTGGTGTAAAGGAGATGATCGTGAACGGTAATACCATCGATCAAACACTACGATGTAGTGAACTCAGATGAAATGATCTCTAACTTAATTTCACTTTCTAATTTTCATCGAAACAAAACCTATGTTGGATGAACCGCCCAAAAGTAAGTGAAAATCTTTAAGGTGAAGAACCATGTAGCTAGGCTAGAGGTAAGTGAGGCTCTTACAAAACTTACAATTTTTTTAAATTAATTGGAATCATGTTGTTTTAGGCATAAAACATGATATTATAAGAAAGTTGGTGGTTGTCCAAAGTTGGCATAGTATTGGTTTTTCCCGTGTGTTTAAGTATAAGGAGTAAAAAATAGAAAGCAAAACTTGAAATTATCCTTGAACAATCAGAACTCGTCTAGTTCTAGAAATCTCGGGAACATTGACGTACTTGTGGTGATCATAATACATATGTCTGTCTTTCACACTTTCACTATTATTAGAAGACAAATAAATTGAGTGACGGGGCTGATGATAGGTGACGATAATTGGATTGGCGATACCAAAACTATTGAGGATCATTAGACTTGTTCAAATCCGGGCCCCGTCCAGCCTAGCCTGCCCGCCTGGAAAAACGGGCGGGTATGAACAGAGGAACAGGCCCGATCGGGCCAAAAAAATCCGGTCCGCCGGGCTGGATCCAGGCACTGTCCTAGGCCCGTTCTGGCCGAAAAGCACGGCCCGGCAACCCGGCTAAAAATAAAAATATATATATATATATACATATATTATATTTATCATAAATACTAAGTATAAATATAATTATTTAGCATAGTTATAATAAATTTAATATATAAATATCTTAAATATAATATATATTTTTTATAAAAATCATATTAAAAACATTTTTTAAAATATGTTTTTTTTAAAATAGTATAAAATGGGTACCCGCAGGCCCGCCCGCTTGCCCGGTCGGGCCGAGTACGACAACCTTTACAGGCCCGGTAGCCGGGCCGAGCCCGACCCGGGTCCGGATAAACGGGCTTAATATTTTATATTGTCCGACCCGAACCTGGTCCGAGCCCGAATATGAATAGGTCTAAGGATCATGTAGACTATGTAGTGGCCTACTATAAATTTATTTACAACTTGGATGATGAATAGTCATATTCTACCACATAGAAACCGTGGTATTTCCACAAATGGATGAAGTTAGATGGGACAAAATCCCAGTGCCAATGAGTATAGAGGAAATCTAGAATGCGACCAAAAACATAGGTACGTGTCTACAATTCCCGGGAATAGATGGATTTCAACCCTTTTTATGTACAAAAAGTGTTCGAATATAGTTGGTAATTTTGTTAACGCTAAGGTGATTTGGTTATTTCATGCGAAGTCTTTTAAATGAGAGCAATTACACCCTTATTTACGTGATTGCTAAAGTGGGAAAATTAGAAGTTATACACCAATTCAAACTTATCACCTATGTAATGTCAACTACAAGATCATCTCCAAAGTGAAGGTACAACAACGGATACAACATTATGGGGGACTTGGTGGGACCGACACTAGGAAGTTTCATTTCGGAAAGACTCACTCAAGACAACATAGTGTTGATGCAAGGGGAAGAAAACTTGCCGGAAATGGGTGTTGCTAAAGCTTGACTTACAGAAATGATGCCAAATCCATCCAAATTAGAGCAATGCTACACTTAATTCCCTGATTACTAAAGTGGGAAACCGGAAGTTATAAAAAAATTCAAACCTAATACCCTATATAATGTCAACTACAAGATCATTTTCAAAGTAATGGTGCAACATATACAAAGCATTATTAGGGACTTGGTGGTTCCGACATTGGGAAGATTCCGCAAAGACTCATTCAAGACAACATAGTGTTGATGCAAAATGTTGTTCATTCGTTGGAGAAGAATAAGACTGAACGGGAATGGATGTTGCTAATGCTTGACTTAGAGAAAGCTGATGACAAAATCTGATGAGATTTTATAGAGGACTCCACATATTAAAGTGACAAACTTTCCTCTTAAATAAAGAAACATGGTGCAAGAATACTTAAAAACTATCAAGATGCAACTGATTTGGAATAGATAGAGCACAAAGCAATTTTACCTTGAGTGAGGGATCCATTAAGGGGGCTCATTATCTACGTACATTATTGTTTTGGCGGTAGAACGGTTAAGTCGATCACCTCATCCTTAAGTTAATGAATAAAGGGGAGTGGAAACCGATCCGGCTATCTAGAGGAGGACCCAACCTATCAAACATGTTTTTTTTGTTGATGACATTACACTATATCTAGAGGAGGACCCAACCTAACCTAAGGGTATTGAAGAATTTCCTTAGATCGTGGTTCCTTACTACTATTAGGTAACTTTACCGAGCACATTATATCTTAAATCATATATAATCCGAGTCTACTTCCCTTTTATGAGGTTACCTAGCTTCAAACCTTAAAACATTTTCTTGGTACTCTAGCAGTGGCATATCCTCAAAAGGTGCAAGCATCTGACAAAGGTGCCACTCCATTTGAATCATAAACAAATGAGCCAACTGGTCTTTTGGTAGAGTTTTATCTCCCAACAAAGTGCATTCTTTTTGGAACTTATCTATTACCTCCATTATGGAGCATCTTCTTCATGAGCTTCAAGAAAGACACTCAACAAGCTTAATTGAGATGTTGTTGGGAAAAAGTTTGTTTTAATCCGTTGCCTGAATGTGTCAAGTCAGAGTTGTTTTTGCGGTTCCTGGTCCACCAACTCATAGCTACCTATTGCATAAATGTCACTGCCAAACTCACTTTGTAATACTCAAGTACTTTGACCTCGTCAAAGACCATTTCCACGTGGCTCAATAACCAATCTACTTCCATGTCATATCTTCCTTTGAAGTTGGGGATTGTCCTTCTTCGTATTGCTTTTAAACAATTCTCCAAACTCATTTTATGTCCCTCGTGTTCTGCATGATGATTCACATGCATTTGGGGTACACTAGTTGGAGTCTTCTATGGCTCAATCCCTCTTCACAATGTGTTACTCATTGCTACAACAATGAGCATGGAAGTTTTAAACCAAATAGTTTACAACAACCTCACCCTCAAGGATAATGGGATCAAATGTAGCATATTTGGCTATCGACTTCACAGGGACCACGTATGTTTGGATATATATGATATGGATTATGCTAAGTAAAAGGGAGAAGAGAAAGAGAAAATACAACAGAAAAATCTATCTTTGAAAGGTTAAGAAAACAAAAAAGAAAGCAATGATTATAGTTGATAAGAATAAAGAAGGAGATGATCTAAGGAAACAGGAATCTCACTATAATGAATTAAAGTAAGATTATATATATGAAACTTATGAACATTGCAAGTAACCTTCTAAAATAGCTTTTTGGCATAGAGAAACAAAGACCGTACTTTCCAACTCGTGTAGCTTTTGATCCAGTGGTTCGACAAGTATAGAAAAATTCATTAAAACTTCGAAATCCGGAAAAGACCAAGAACAACCTTCACTTTTGGCTCTTCAGTTAGAAAAAGGTACAAAGACCAGAACTTTCTACGATAGTTATAAATCTTCGAGGCAATGATACACCGGTACTCTCAAAACCAAGTTCTTTTCAATAGATCCAATAAAACGCCCTTCTTTTGTGGCTCTTTAGTTGCTTTATCTAAACCAGTTATAAACACCACTTCTTTCGAAGGTAAATAAAAGGTGGAAAAGAAGCTTTTTGAGAAGAAGCAATATCGCAATCTCAATTCGCAAACATACATGAAATAATAAATCAAACAATTATAGGGATCATCCAATCCTTAGATCAGACATAATAAAAGAGAACACTTTCATAAAAATCAAAGTTGAAAAGTGCTTACAAAACAAAGGAAAGGGAATATAACTCTACTGTGCCACAACGCGGACATCAAACTCTAGAAAACTGAGCGGCCGCTCTACAACTGGATACTTCTAATCTAACCTAGAAAGGTTTATTATAATGTTTACAGTAAATCATCGGATGGACGCAGGAAGCCCAACCCATATTCATAAGATCAAATATGAGAGTATAACTTCGGCCTCTCAAGAAAGAAATACGGTTTTCAAGGTAAAATTCCGATCTATTTATAAATAATATACAACTTGTAGGCCGTAAAATTATAACACATAAACCATATATGCATTTGTACATAGGCCGTATTTGTCTTCTGAACCTTTTGACATTTTAGTAAAACTGAGTTTTTTGTTGCTCTAGTTGAAACCATGAGACCCATGCGTATAACTTCTGAAGCTCTTTCGAAGATCTACAACTTTTCAGTTGACACATTTGTCCAAATCCAAAGGGAAGATGGTCGAAATCGGGATCTTTTGGAGGACATCATAAAATGGGGTTCAAGATTAATGATCTTCACAAGTTTCTTTGATTCTTCTTTCTCCAATATAAATCTACCATGGAACTTCGATCCTCAGTTGATATAAGTGTCTTATATGATTTCCTTGACCTTAGGGAGGATTGAAATCCAAACTCAAGCATTCTTTCATCATTCTTACACATTTATAGCCTCGAACGCTTGAAATACGAAATAACCTGAAGTAGACACCACAATATGCTATATGAATGATTTATGCTTAATATGAGCATAAACCAAACCAAAAGGTATGAAATGCATGGAAATGATGACTTAAATGACGTATGTTTTGGACTTATCAAACAATTATCTTTTGTACTATACCAGGTATAGCTCTTTTCATGGTGGTAGCAAACATCCCTTGCATATGCTCATCACGAGAAACGTGATTGGTTGAGGCACTTGACCTTGACCTCATACTATCAACATAATTCTCTAGTGCCCTTCTAGCACGTGGTGCCCTAACTAACACACTCTCAATTTCACTGTGAGTTTTTTGCCTCTTAATTGAATTGTTCCTTGTTGTCCTTTTATGACTTCGAAACCAAAACATTCAACATTGTTCTCATTTCAGACATGTCTACTACCTATAATAGTTGTGATAGTGAACAGAATACTATGAATCTTAAAGAGTTAGAGAGCGAACTATCACTTACAAGGAGCCATGTTGAGGAATGGAAGGCAAGGTATTTTCCCACAATCCCGACTATGTCAAGGATTTGAAATCTATTAAAACCGTATGACAGTACTTTCTAAAAAAAATCAAAACTTAAATCTCCTTCAAAATCAACACGATTTGGGTTGTAGTGAGGTTGAACCATCATGCCTCATCTCAGGTCACATGTGCCCTTGTTGTCAATCTAAGCTCTGATAACAATTTGTAATAACATGAATTTTAAGTAGCCCAGGACGTCATTAGGTTAAGGGCCATACAATGGGTCTCATCAGTTAGTCCGACAACAACTTCACAAATATGATCTTGCAACAAGAAGCACGAAGAAGTTATAAAAACAATTAACCTGATATTGAGAAAACATTTACATAAAACAACCATGCATGCAGTTAGTGTGTGTGTGTATGTGTGTGTGTATATATATATATCCCAAAATGACACTTCAAAATATGAAAGTTGAACAATTTTCTTGAAACATCAACTTGAAAACAACACATTTACACAATTGCACACATGCACACATGCAACAAAAGATTCGCTTACAAGCGCTTAATTTCAAAAGAAGTTTAACCAACCCTTGGGTTAACACTGCCCCGATTGTCCACCTCCTATAGTTGACGTCCATGTAGCATTCCTATGGTCGACATCACCTAAAAATAACTGGTTTAAAAACGTTAGCTACCAATCATAATCTATCAACGAGAGATCATATCAACACATCATAACACAACACATGTATGCAGATATCATGGTAAAGTGGAGGCATGTCATGTCGTTAGTGAGAGATCATATCAACACATCATAACACAACACAAGCAATGGTGCGAGCAACGAGGGATCCAATAGCTTTAACGATGGCTTTGGCACATGAATGAGTGAGTGGTTCATCTAAGCTAACCCGGAAAGCCTCGTCTTCCTCCTCTATGGACATGGTAGTCAAGGGTGCATCAAACCGTGGCTCTATGAACACGCCCGTGTGATGCTTGTGTAAAGATGATAGTCATAGGTTTATTCTCTTGATGATTTTCTTCCTTGTTTCCACACCCATGATATCCACTTGGTTTTTAAATCTTTAGTCAAACTCAATGTTTCCATGCAATTCTTGACCTCAAAGACTGAATCCTCACATTTTGATGCATCATTCTATCGTTCACCGAAATGCACCATATTTGGCTCCGAACACCTTAAATACGAGATAAAACAAAGTAAACACCATAAAATGGAATATGAATGTTTTTTACACTAATTGAATGTAAAAATGTATTAAAAGGGTATGAAATGCATGAATCTACCATCTATTATGATACGTGAATGAATGACATATCATAATATAAAATGTTACATGTCACGAGTGTGTTGCAGCACGTGGATGTCAATTTATACATGTAGTTTGGTGGCTTAGATTCAATGAGAGAATTCACTTCTTCATTTGGAAACTCTTGAGAGGAGGCATCCTTTCCCATACAAACACCGAAGATATCTCACTCAACCGACACGTGTGCAGGTTACCAATAGGATGCATAGTCCCTGAGTCATTATTGTCGTGATTGTAAATGTAGATGGAGGAAGATGTGTAATGAGCTCCACGTAGAAATGTTTGTGTCAATGGTTTCTTCATTATAACGATTGATTTGGATTCGAGGTAATATGCTATCCCTCGTACTTTTAATAGTATTTGTATATGGAATGAGATATTTGCAGTAGGCCTCTGGTGGATCTGGAAATGACGCAATAACAAAACATTCAATAACGTGGAGGAGACCGGAGATAAGCGCCGGCATGTTAAAGACCCACTTAAGGATATATTTATGTGATGGCGTAAATTTCGGACAGTCCCTGTATGATACTACTTAACATTTTTTTCTAATTAATAACAAGATGTGACTAAAAATCTATTGATAATCCCCATTATACATCATTATATGTCATAAGAGAAGAGAGATATGAAGTTGTACGTAGATTCTTCTTGCTATATTTGTTGTTAGACAATCCTATCAATATTGCCACATGTTTGCTATATTTGCATATGAACCAATATCTTCATCGATCACTTAGAATTATGATATCTCAGTTTCACCAACTAATTGCTCACAAAGATAGTTGCATAAATAGATACAAAGAAATTTAAATTGTACGGGAGAGATCATTGCTTAGTGTAGATGCCAAAAAGTAAACGGTATTAGATAACTTTTGTCACATATCCTAACCAAGAAAATTGGGTACGTACTAAGTTATCAAATGAAAAACGCTTCGAAGATTAACCCTTTGTGGTAATTACTTCACCTTACTTAACAAGTTAACTTTAACTACATATATGTGGCTTGCTTTACAAAACAACATATCACTACTAATGGCATATATACATATATGTTCGGAAGCATCATTTATGATTCGTTTGATATGATTCCCAAATAATCAGAAATCATTTTTAGAATTACTCAAATTGATTTTTGTGTTTGAAAGCAACAAAATATCGAAATGAGTGATCCAGTGAACAAGTGATTCCGGTGTTTTTCAATCTTTAATTCATGGTTTTCATGGATTTGGGTCATTCAACTTATCTTTCCCCTATATAGTGTTTATGTCGTTGATTTACCCTATATAAATTAGGGGCATGAATCACTAGTTTATAAGATCAATGTATTTTAAACCCTAAATTTTTATTTATAACCTTAAACAAACATCATGTTCCAGCAATCGGATTAGATCACTTCTCATTTTATTTCGATTCTTGATTCCAATCCGATTTTTACAAGCGTATCAAACGATCTCTTACTAGGTTTTCTTTTGACGAGAATCGTTGGGTTAGTTCAAGTAACTATGAGCGTTCGACATGTCAAGATTACGGAATTATTAGTAAGATTATCTGGAGGTAGATTATTTTGGGATTATTTAGAAGAAAAAAAAATATATTTCAAATTTATTTGGGAGAATAAATAGTTATACTATCCGTACTTAACTGATATATCTATATAAGAATAATAATTTTAATAAAATTTAATACTTAAATAACATACTTTTACCATATTCAATTGATGACTTTTTCGTCTATATTGTCGACCACTTATTTTATGTCAAGTTTCAATTTAATGCACGTAACTTTTTATTGGCAATTTTTATAATTTCCAAGTATTCAACTCCCAATTGACTCCTTAGTCATTGAAGAAGCACTGCTCAAATTTAATGGTACATACTCTTCCAAGTTTGCTATCAATCTCTTCATCAAGCTTTACCAGTTACCACCGTCATCTATCACACTTGACATACTCCATCGATGAAATTAGCCCATCCACTCATCGCTGCATATACTCGATTATCTCCCAACTTAGGATTAGGATGATTGTACGCACCCACAACACCCGCATGCGTTTGTCGTTGATTGTGAGTAGGACTTTTTTTTAATTATATTGTGCCTCTTTATTTTTCTGCAATTGTTTTAAGTTAAATTGTGAGTTGATCTTATTACCTTTAGTGTTTTAGATAGTACTTGTGGTTAGTGTTAGTAGTCGAGATTTGTGTTGTGCTACGTTTGCAAGGATTGAGATTGTGACAAATAGAGTTATGATTGAGACTGCGGTAGATAGAGTTGTGATATAGATTATAACATACGCAATTGTGATTGAGATTGTGGCAAACCGAGTTATGACTGATTTTGTATGTTGTGTTGAGAATAGGGTAATTGGTTATGTTACGCACTGACAATTATGCCTAGAGGGTAATTGGTTATGTTACGCACTGACAATTATGCCTAGAGGGTAATTGGTTATGTTGCACACTAACAATTACACCTTATAATGCCGGATTGCGTCAGATGATTATATGATATATTGGATTAGACTAATTGGTTATGTTACGCACTGACATAAGCCTAGCTAGAGGGTAATTGTTACGCACTGACAGTTACGCCTCAAGAGACTCAATTGTGATAGACGGGTTATATGATATATATATATTGGACGAATCTAATTGGTTATGTTACGCACTAACAATTAAGCTTAGAGGGTAATTGATTATGTTACGCATTGACAGTTACACCTCAAGAGACCAAATGGTGGCTGATTGTTATGAATGAGATATGTTATATAATATGGACATAAAAGAATTACCGTGATGATTACAGAGATACCGGTTGTAATATATGAGCAAAGATAGGTATAGTCAGGGATTATGAAAGTTGTTGAGGGATATAGACATGGTTAGGATCAATGTTACCTTACCCTGTGTTACTTTGTTGTTATGGATTTTAGTTACTATATATTTATATCATTTACGTTCTTGTTTAGTTTGCTTCTTCATTTTCGTGATGCATTTGACTAGTTGGTTTACACTTCTGAGTATATACTTATATTTAAATGTTATTATTGATAGATTGATTTTTGTGTCCCTTACATGATACGTACGGGTTTAATCTGATTTTATGACTTAGACTCCATTCTCGGAACGTTAGCTAATGGTTCCCTCTGTTGTTGTTTTAGGACTTGGTTCGGGTATTGGACTCGTCTTAGATGATTACAACCGGACTCACATGTGCCTTAGGATTTTGGGAAGATTTTTGGGTCTTGGTCTTTGAATTTGGCTTATGTTGATAGGTTTATGTCGTTGAAGTTGGTTCTGCCTTTTTTCATATCAGTTTGAGAAAATTGCCTAAACAATACCCCATCTTTTAGGCTGACTAAACTTTAGTACCTCGTCGTTTAAACTATTAGAACGGTACCTCACCTATTGTGTATGGCCAAAGATTAGTACCTGAATTACCGTTCACACGTTAAGTTAACAGATCGGTGTTAAATATCTAAGGTAGGTGGACAATTTTGCCCCTCGTATTTAACACCGATTTGTAAACATAACGTGTGAACAATAACTCAAACACTAATCTTTGGTCGGGTTCAATAAGTGAGGTACCGTTCTGATAGTTTAAACGACGGGGTATTAAAGTTTAGTCAGCCTAAAAGATGGGGTACTGTTATGCAAATTTCTCTATTAGTTTTGCATGTTTCGAGTTATAGCATAATTTAAACTATTTTATAAAAAGAGGTCAGATGTTGGGTCGTGAACCCACTATGTGGCTCACATCCTAATGACACCTCGAGTTCCAAATCGAGGGTGTTACATTAATATATAAATTATACATATCAAGATCGAATACACTGCCTTTATTATTAGTAACGCTTGTTTAAAAAATAAAAATACAATATTTTATATAAAATTAATCAATATTTACCATATAGATAATATAATCTTGAACGTTTATTTATCTAGAATTGTCGTATATCGGCCATCATCATTTATAACGAAAATGATGGTTTAAAATGGACAGGAGATCCACCCACTACGTACACAGGAGACCCCATCCATCTTTCCCTTCGTTGGTTGCACATTGTAACTTGCAAGTTACTACGTACCATCATTCATTAACTCATCCCCTTTTGATTTAAAAACACAAATGTTAATGTACACGTATCATCCAATGGGGGAATCCATGCATGCAATCTAATTGAATAATGTATGAGTTATAGATAAGTATGAAGACATTTAAATATCATTGAATAAAATCTTCGAACTTTCTGTCCGTGACTATTGTGCGTATCCTAAAGTTCAGTATAGTCTTACATGTGTAACCTCTGTATGATACAAAAGGTCACGTCGTACGGAATCAATAGTAGAGTAAAACAAATAGAAATTAAAGAGGGAGCAGGATGCGTAAGTCAATCACGACAAGCAGGCTCATTAAGTAACATGCAGGAAAATATGAGTCTCGGAGTTACTCAATGGACAAATCATACGTAGTTAAACTTCAATATGATTGATATATGTTTGACATATGTGTGCGTAGTCACTAGCCACGTACGTATAAGGCCTTAACTAGCTCATCCATAACGTAAGCATTCACATGGCCGACGGCCGACGTGTGAATAACTGAATATACAACACATTAGTTGAGTTTTTAATCTTATATAAAGTTCATTCCGTATCAAACTTTATCCGGTACAAACTCGATGTCAGCGATGAACTTCTTATACTCAAATTCACCTCAAAGTTTGACTCGAGCACGTTCATTTTCTAAATATAAATACATTTAAAGCTCAACTTGAACTTAATTGGTTTATAAATTATCCAAAGTTGAGTATGTTAATGTTCGGCTCGTTCGACAATATAGCAAGCGTACAATCCTAAGTTAATTTTAAAAAATAAGAAAATGAAAATGTGTCACATAATACTGCAATTGAAAATGTTTGCAAAATCGTTGTTGCTTATTGACAATTTCATAATAATTCCACTTGCTGTCTACTTTCCAGTAACAAGACAAAAATCATTGACTAAGTATAATAAATTGATTAGAGAAATAATGACGTTATTAATTAGTCCAACAAAGACGTGGCAATATTCATCGCCTAATAATTTATACAGTTATACTATGGAGTATGAACTGAATACGACTGTGCTCGATAGTATGTACTAGAAGAATATTATTCTTTTTGAAAGTTTTCCATATCAGAAGAAATTGTGATCTTTTCCAGCGTCATTCTGTACTGAATTCGAACAGCTCTCAGTTTTGTATTATCATGATCATGATATTGTTGAACAACAAAAACAATTACAACAGCATATACTCATATGATTCCTAGTCCAATATTTCAGTCCTGGATGTAAGTTGAAGGATTACATTATACATACACCATTTGAGTTTCTCAAAACCCGATTTCTTGAAGGAAACTAAAGAGCTCATCAGTTACAGCTACAGGGTACTCTTCCTGTGGCAAAAGAGCGCCTGGGACCTCGACAAACTTGGAGACACCCTTGGCGTCTCTCAGGGCTTCCATCTCGGCCTTTGATCTCTTTGGGGCGCCAGGAGTTGACATAACCATAACGGGTATTTCTCTCCCCTCCATAGCGGAGAAAGCTTCCAGAAACTCATCCCGGGACCCCACAGGGTCCAGGAGACCTGTAAGGAAGGCAGCGGGAACATAACGGGCCCCTTTGGTTTTGGTCAGATTGTATCGGCTCTGGACTATTTCGGGCGTCACATTTGTAGGGTCTGCATACACATGGGACTTATACTGAGATTCGATGGCCTTCTCGTTGCTGACTAGGACATTGTACATCATCCACCCTACAGCTGGTGCCCTAAGGGTGCCCCTGAGTAGCCCATACCTGGCGATTGACAAGATGTCAAATTTACAAAAGTTAATGGCATGAAGAATTAAGAATTTAAGACGATGGAAATATGACATATACCAAACACGAGAATTCTCTCAGTTCATTGATATACATGCAGGACCAGGTGCTGCAAAGCCATAACTATGAAAACAATACAACACTACTTTTCTTTCTTGTGGACACTACATGATTAGTATAACAGTGTTTACGAATAGAGTAAGTAGTTCCTTAATACAGGTTAAAGATGTTCACTGCACAGTGATGACTCGCAAACAACACAGCACACTACATGTTCAGTGTCATCGAAGAAATTTCTCTTATGGTTACATTGCTGTAAACTTGTCTTCAAGATCAAATTACCTTTCAAATGGCAGGTCTAACAACCTAAGACCTTACTTTCTCATACTTGCTGCAATGCACAGTTTAAACTAGAGAAAAATAAATAAATTACATTGTTTAGTAAAATATGGAATTGTGTAGTCAGGAATCCTCATATTTTGGATAAGAGCTCTCTACTTACCTACTAAAGTGCTAAGAGTCATCAAGGCATGTATAGAAGATATTTATGGAGCAGATGTGGGAGAAGGAGATGAAGAGACCTTTTTCTGAAGGTGGATTCTACTTCAAATAGCTCCTGGTTTCGAACAGGGCATGTTTGGTGATTCATATTTCTTTTGACAATGTCAGAACATTTGGGATGTTTGTCTTCTTGCGGTGAGGACTATTTTTAAAAGAGAGAAAGTAATGGGCAACAGCCAACAGGAAGCTTCTGAGTACGGGATAGGAACAACAGAAGAGTACTAACTAGAACATTTACAAACTACGGCGGGATCGTGGATTTTATGACCCATTTCCACCCAAAAAAGTTTGTTCATGACTTTGTTAGTTGCAAGAAGGGGAGGGCTCCTATCAGGCATTAAAGTGCAATACCGTAATGTCTCAACAGGAAATCATGACCATGTTTGGTTTGGGTGTCTTCTCCAGGCGAATCATTAGGGGTGTTATGGCCTGGAATGGTGCTGATAGAACCTACTAGAAAGCAAGGATCTCACTCTTAGGACTGCATTGCGAGAATATCACAACATAGCAAATTTAGAGGAATCTTCAGTTTTATATTTCAGTTCAATATTCAAGTCTCCGTCCAAACAAATGCAACAACTCTTCCTTTTAACTATAATAGGGTAGAAATAACTAGTCCTAATTATAAATTAAAATACTTAATCCTAGAATTTCAGCAACTAAAACAAAGTAATGGTGAAGTTGAAAGATAACTGAAAATTGAGAAATTAAGATAACTATTAAAATTGTAACTTGTAGTTAGGGTTTGTATCAGGTGTTTGCCAATCTAAAGAGACACTCAAGGAATTGCTCCAAAGGTTCTCTTTTGAAAAGTAGAAGAGAGAAATTCCATTATTTTCCAGCTTAGAACTTCTGCCTTTACTGTTGTTTACAACATTTGGAAGGCAAGAAATTATCTTGTGTGGTACAGCAGGGCATGAACATGACCGATGATGAGTGCATATCCAATACAATGTTTTGAAACAAAAATCAGAAGGAAGGGTAGGCTTAAGGCTAGAGATGTGCAGACTGCAAAATGGTTGACATGAATGAGTATACAAGCATCTTGTCCTTTTTGAGGCCTTCTGAATTGTGTTTATGAATCCAATGTTGCTTTTGTATATTGTTGTTTGATCATGGACATTTTTTTTTTGAGCTTACTGGGTATGCTTGAACGAGGAGAAGCAACATGCAATACAATAGAGTGCAGGTTGATTACTCAATCGAGTCTACGAATATTTTTATTTTATCTTAGAATATGATATCGGATTATTATTATTCACCTAAACTTCTCAAAGCCACAATGAAAGTAAATCCACAATAGAGGCAATGCAAGCTTTAATCCAATATTCCATCATAATGTATTTCATAGTGTGAGCGACAATTGGGTATGTCATGATTCCCATGACTGTTCTTACCCATATTTTAAGCTCATAAGGATGAGAAACATTTCAAGAGCATTAACTAATTAATATAGTTGAACATTACCTCGTTTCCATGTTGGAATCTCGTCCAAAAACAATGGGTAGGGGACCTGCCCAGGTTGGTGCAACAGCTGCAATTGCCGATGGCTTCAGTAAACCCTTCTTTGCAGCTCTAATAAGTATTGTTGCAGCATGACCACCTCCAACAATGACCAAATCCTTTTCTGATTCAACACAATACCATTTTACAAGTTATTTCAGACACAGAATTAGCAAGCAAAAATCACAGGTACCTGACAAAATATAACAATGATGTAATGATTAAAAAGAGAAGCATGTTGTATTATCCCTTCGGCAATTGCAGATACCTGACAAAATATAACAATGATGTAATGATTAAAAAGAGAAGCATGTTGCACATTTTTTTGCTGACCAGAGAGTTTCAGAAGGATAGCTAGTATAGACAGCATTGGTCAAATCGTAACATGTTCACTGCCCTACAGTTCTTGCCTGATGAAAAAGCTTTTATGCTTAAGTCAGTACAAAGCTTTGTGCCAACTGAAAAAAGTTATAAATCACTTTCAAAAGATGATGGGAGGGTGGGATTTCTATAGAGAATTTGGATTGTGATCAAATTTGATGCAGCAACAACTTTAATATTCCAGACATGAACAAAAATTTACAAGGAAGTTACAAAGATATTTTTTATGCTCAATGAAATTATACGTGGACCTTAAAATTCTTCAGACTGTCCATTCAACTGTACAAACACATAGCTTTTGAAGACGGTGCTTTCTAACTTTGATGAAATTAAAGAGATAAGAGCTCGGGTCCATATGGTGCTGAAATAAATCAATTAATGTGAAATGGTTTTAAGAAAAAGAATAAAGCAATGTTGATTCTCAACAGACCTGAACACTTATAAACATAAGAGAAATCGCACTGAAGAAATACAGTAGCAACTTTCTTCCCCACAAAAGCTTGTAGTTTTCCACGCATGGTTCATAACAGAGATCTAGAACTTCAAGTTTTTACTCCTAGTTAATGATTTAACACAAAATTGGCACAATAAGTTTCAATGTAATGAAACAACAAAATATTTCTTAAGCTCAGAATCCACCTAATCGCAGAAACCCTAGGATCATTTATAATGATAAAATAAGGCTTCATCTGTATCGATTTGTCTATCATCTATAAAAGAAAACTCTTTCTTCTCTCACTTTATAAGTACTAAGATGATGAACCAAACCAAACCAGCAAATTATACGTACAATACATTTCTTATTTGCAGAAATAGAGCAAGAAAGGATTATGAGAAATTTGGTCACCTGAGGTAGATACAGGGCCATCAGATGACTTGACCAAGTCAACCAAGAACTTCTCCATCACATCTGCATTGTATTCAAGCTTTGGTTTTTCTGAATACCCCAAACCAGGCCAGTCAATGACCGTGGCACTCCAATTCGATGCGCCATCACGCTCAATCAGATTCTTTGCAACTGCTCTCCATTCTTCCACGGTGCTAACATCTGAAATAGTGGGTATCATGAGAACATTCTTTTCGGGTTGGTAGTCCTCTTTCTTGTGTTCTTCATAATATATATTTACACTGTTTTCTTTGAATTTCCATTGCCAGCTGCTACTCTGAAATGCCATACACATTTTTACATAATCCATCATGTACGCATCACATAGATCAACAACTCTTCTATAAATCAACACAAACACACATTCAGCTAGTCAACTATATCAAATCATCATATCTCAGCAGATATGAATTCTGAAGCAAAATTTATCAATGCAACATCAGCGCAAACGCCTACAAAAATTCAAGTCATATAGACCAAACCCCTTACATAATAAATCAACCAAACAGCAAGGAAACAACAAATTCAAAGTAGAAAAATTGGAAAAAATGAAAAAACAATATGAAATTCGGAGCTTACTTTCGTCGGGACAGATTGTTTATCGACAACCGAGACATTGGTGTAACCAACTGAAGCGGAAGCCCGAAAATTTAGGGGTTTGATAGAAATCCTGGCCTGAGAGGGAAAGGGTCGATTAGCTTTGGAAGAAATGAAAATAGGTGATAAAGTGGAAGGGTAGCACTGGGAATTTGCTGTAATCGTCATTACTGAAGTAATTGGAGATGAATTTTGCAGGTAGGGAGGAAGGGAAGAACAAGAACCTACCTACTAGGGTTTATTTAGTCCCATAAATGATCAAAGTGTAGCAGGAATTGCAAGTGGAAACGTTGATTTTTCTGTTCGCCCTGTTTCGAGTGATTTTTCTTCAACATTTCTGTTCACACTTGACTGGCCAGGCTTACACCGTTACACGTAAATAGATATTGCGCAAAAGGACCGCTAAAATAGCTACTTTTACACCTAGGCTCACATAAAATAAATATTGCGCAAAAGTACCCTTTTACAGAATCATGGGCCTGACCTTGGGAATTTGGATTTGACCCATATTAGCGTCAGTCAAGAGGGCCCGTAAATAAAAGCCCGTTAAGAAAAACGTAAAGTATTAGGGTTTCTGGAAATATTTAGGGTTTTATATCTTCGCCTCTTCATATTGCCTGGATCGTCTTCCAGTTCAACCCTGCGCTTGCTTGAGAGAGGAGCTTAATCGGTGGTACGAAAATGGTGCAGCGTCTTACCTACCGAAAGCGCCACAGCTATGCCACCAAATCCAACCAGCACAGGATTGTGAAAACCCCTGGTATTTATCCTTTTCAGAACCTCTCTTGCGATTTCTCCAGTTCGTTTTAAGATCTGTGTGGAATAATTCATTCATTTGTTGTTTTTGTTTGGTCTCCGTCTGGTATATTGCTACTTGATAATTGTTTTGATTTTAGAACTTTATTCATGGCGCTGGACTTTGCATTTCTGAGTCTATGATTTTGATCTGTGTGTATCCCCTGACACTTTTTTTCATTAAATGAAATGTTATTTGATGTCGTTTGTACTTGCTTGGATTAATGTAGGTGGAAAGCTTGTGTACCAGACCACCAAGAAGAGAGCCAGTGGACCTAAGTGCCCCGTTACTGGAAAGAGAATTCAAGGGGTAAGCTTTCCTTGACACTCATAAATTTTGAATTGTCTGTTGTAATTGTGCAACTCATTCATATGTTCATCGTTTGTTTACTGAAAAAGGGATGAGTAAGCTTTTAGTGCCCGTTTGGTTGAATTGGTGGAATGGATTACTCTTAAGTTTCTTTAATATATATCCCATAGTATCATTTAAACAATTAGTGTAAGAGGGTGTCTGTTATATTTTCAATGATGATATGTCATGGTTTCGAGCATAGAAGAAAGATTGTGGTGCTTCTTGATCATGATATTTGTGAATGCCTTTGTTATGATAGAGATATAAACGTAGTATGTTTATATGTGTGGCCTAATCAGGTTGGGATTTACTTACAGAGATACATTTACAGCCACATTTGCTGATTTTTTATATAATTATAGAAGCCACTTATGCAGCTTTTGATCAACGTTTTCAAACCTGTGTATTGGACTATTTCATGTTTTCCTTGTTTTTATGTCCATTATAGATCAATCAATCTTCTTTGGATGATGTAGTACAGTTCTGATGAGTGACAAATGTCATTGTTTATGTTGGTGTAACAGATTCCTCACTTGAGGCCTACTGAATACAAGAGGTCTAGGTTAGCCAGGAACAGGCGAACAGTCAACCGTCCTTATGGCGGTGTGCTTTCCGGCAGTGCTGTTCGTGAAAGGTCTGTTCTAGTACTATAATCAATGTGTGCACTTGCAATTTTCTTTCTGAAACCGAAAATTGAGTTTATTTTGTTCTTGTGCAGGATCATTAGGGCCTTTTTGATAGAAGAGCAGAAGATTGTGAAGAAGGTTTTGAAGATCCAGAAGACAAAAGAAAAGCAAGCTGCAAAGAACTAGATACCCGAAATGGCTTGTAATTTGCATTGCCTTGCCCATTTTCTGCCATCCTAGATTCGAGTTTTGTTTGATTTTTGTTTGGAAGATACAAGAATGACTTCGGTAATGGTTAATGTTTGTTGCACGTTACTAGTGTGCTAAGGTGATTGTTTCTTTTTTTAATGAGCATTTTCTTCTGGAATTTATGAGCTGGGTTTTGATTATTTAAATACCTAAATATAAATCTGTATAATTTGTTCACTTTGGGTTTTAACCGTTTTATTGATGCTATACATAATATATTACACACAAAAAAAAACGACTTTATATGAAGCTGCGTATATTTAACTAGAATCGTCTATGAGCCTCTCATTGATAATGATGAAGCTGCATGGTAGATTTTGTTCAAATGCTCCACAATCGTCTCCGGTCATACTAGAAAATATCAAGTACATGGTTGTTGAAAATTCATCAAAAACGACTAATTTTGGCTGTGTTTGGCACACGGATACTACTAGTGTTTTTGATTGTTTTTTAGTGTATCTCGTTTTTACGAGTGTTTGGCACGGAGAGAAACAGTGGTGATTAGTGTTTCTCCGATTGTTTGTGAAACTCTCATCTGAGCAAGAGTTTTGGGGTTACACTAGGGTTTCTCCGTGCAAAATACCCAAACTATCCTCATCTATTAACAATATTTACGCATTAACCGGGTATATATTTAACACCCTCTCTCATCAAACCTTGCTATCTTCTTCCCCGATTTGGAGCAAGTACCCTGCGACAACGACGGCAACGGCGAAACTGACGGCGGCAAGGGGACGAGAAAAGGCGACGAGTTTGAGGTACGTTTCTGATTGCTGCATTACAGTACTATTCTCATCAAAACCCTAAACCGTGTTTGTGATTGCTCAAATCTGGAGTTCGAGTTCCTGCATCTATTTCTTTCCAATTCGAATCTGAAGAGTGTTTAATTTTTATTGTTTGTGATTGCTCAAATCTGGAGTTCGAGTTCCTACATCTATTTCTTTCCAATTCGAATTTGAAGAGTGTTTAATTTTTATTGTTTGTGATTGCTCAAATCTGGAGTTCGAGTTCCTGCATCTATTTCTTTCCAATTCGAATCTGAAGAGTGTTTAATTTTTATTGTTTGTGATTGCTCAAATCTGGAGTTCGAATAGTGTTCGTATAATGATGCTGAATTTACACTTGAATGTCATGTTTGCAGTGAGTTTATAATTTGAGTTCCTGCATCTATTTTGCTTATCGAATCTGAGTCTTCTTGTTTGGCAGAATAACTTGGCTGCAGTGAGTTATTAGAATTTGCAGTTTAATCTGAGTCTTCCTGCATCTAATTTGCTTTTCGAATATGAGTTTATAATTTGCAGTGAGTTATTGAATGCTTTGTTCGAATCTGAGTTCCTGTTTAATATAATGCTTCCATTTCGAATCTGATACTAGCCATGTTGTTAAGGGTCAGTTTGTATACATGTTGTTATCACTAAAAAATGAATGTGGAAACTTGTGATACTAGCCATCGAATTATGTAAATTGGAGATTATATTATTCTATCTACTGAAATTGGTATGAATTACCATAAGGTTGTAGTTGCTGCGTTTGCTTGATTGTTGAGCAATTGTGCTTCGGGTTGCTTCCTTTGTTACATTTTATTTCCAAACTGATCTAATTTACTCTTCTCTTCAGAGTTGTAATTTTGTGACTATTGGCTTCTTCATACTCTTGCAATTGTGTCCATTTAAGCTCCATTTAATCTTTGTTCTTGTGTGGTCTGAGCTTTGTGGAACTGCTGCTAAACTTCAAGAGAGTGATCCTAACATTTGTGGGTCGTTCGAATGAAAGTACCATCTGAACAAAAGTTACTAAGTCATATAGATCATCAAATAAACTGTTAGGTTTTATATTCATCGATAGTTTGAGATTGAAGTTGAAGAATTTATTGCTGCAGTTTTAGGTTTGTATGTATGATCCATCGATAGTTTGAGAAACTTCTCTGTTCTTATACCAGTATAAAAATGGGGTCCTGATACCATTTTTTTAATATATGCTTGCAGTGTACCCAATCTGATTTTTAGAATGCTTCCAGTGTACCCAATCTTATACATTATAATTTTTCATTTTGTGGTGTTTTGTTTGTACTAAACATATGTTATATTGTTTTGAGCTTGTAGATGGACAATAATAATCTCTCACAAAAGTGTAGGGGTCCAAATTTTCCTTGGACTTTTGAACTAGTTAAACTTCTAGTGTCAATTTTAAATGACTTTCAAAAGAAAAACGGAAGCAAGCAAACTTACAATTGGAAGGAGATCTCAGCTACATTTGTTAGTAAGGCTGGGAAGGAAGGAGTTAAGGATTTCTGTAAAAATAAATACGAGTCAATGAAAAAGGAATACAAGGCATGGAATCATCTTAGGAAATCTGAGACTGGTCTAGGATGGGACGAGAAGACTCGAATGATTACGGCTTCCAATGAATGGTGGGATAGAAAGATAAAGGTAATTTATCAATGTCAGTATCTACGTTGTTACAGCTTCTACACATATTAATTTGTGATGTTTAATAATTTATTTAACTTGATGTGCTTTATGTATTGTAGGAAGACGTAAATTGTAAGAAGTATAAAAACAAGGGAATGGATGCGGACTATGAGGAGTTGTTGACTTCGTTGTTTGCTGGAAATGTAGCTACAGGTCGTCTAGCCATGTCAGCTGGAATGGTTCGTGAGGCAACACCTGAGCCTATCTCACTTGCAGATGATGAGGAATTAGGTATAGGTGAAGATGACGGTGATGGTGGTGATTTTTTCCGTAATTTTGTTGGCACTCTTAATGAAGGTGGCGCTTCTAGCTACTCTGGAGTTCAAGCAGACGCCAATGATGAACCGATTCAATCCACCGAACCAACACCGGCAACTAAGGGTAATAAAGATAAGGGTCCGATGAAGAGGAAAAGAAGACAATCAGTTGGCTCTTCCAAATTGGAAGCCTTTTTGGAACGTTCACAAGATAATAGTGACAGATTGCTTGTAGTACTCCAGGAAGAGGTAAATTCTAAGGCAAGAGATGAAGAGAGAGTGACTCAGAAAGGGTTGGATGTAGTCAAAAGGATGGTCCAGAATAACTTGGTTGAAAGTGGAAGTCCATTGTGGTGCTACATTATTGGGAGGACTAAAATTAGGAAGGATATGAACATACTACTGAACCTGGATAATGATGAGGAGAGGTTGAGTTGGTTGACATGGGAGTATGAGCGGTCATTGATGTAATTTTTCGAGTGTTAGATTTATTTTATGAAGTACTTTTATTAAGAAAAACATGTTGGATTGTGTGTATGTGCTGTTGGATTATTTATTTTGAAATTTCATGAAACTCATTTCCTTATTACCTACAAATAAGTTGCATCATAGTACATTCTTTAATAGTAGTACTTATTTACACAATTTTTTGTTCCAGGTTTTTAATGTCAAGTTCTAGTACTGATAGCAGTGACAGTGACGGCAATGAGCGTAGACAAATTCGACGGTTCAACATCATTGAGTCACACCAAGAATTGCAAAGACAATATGCCGTTGCCGCTGATCACTACTACAAGCACATATACAAGGAGCCTTGTTACACTGAGTATGATCGGGGGAGACTTTGGATGGAGGAGATCTTGAATGGTCATCACATTCGGACAGTGAACATGTTCAGAATGGATGCTGAAGTTTTCCGACGTTTATGTAATGAGTTGGAGCAGAACTATGGCCTCACTTCTTCTATTGAAGTCTCGATAATTGAAAAGGTTGGTTTGTTCTTATACACCCTTGCACAAGGGTGCTCGGTTCGTGTTGTTGCTGAACACTTTCAAAGGTCAACCGAAACTGTACACCGCTCTTTCCATAGCGTTTTGAACTCTATTACCGGACGTGGACATGAAGGGTGTGGACTAGCAGGTGATATCATCCGTCCCCGGAACCCAAATTTTCCTAGAACACCATCCCACATCGCAGCTGACCCGAGGTACCAGGATTACTTTAAGGTAAACAAAATCATTTATAGTAGGTGATTTTCTTCATATAAAATATATATACAGTGGACTTATCTGAACTAACCAATTCAGGACTGCATTGGTTGTCTAGATGGTACGCACATTAGTGCATGCATTGAAGAAGTTGCTCAAGTTCCTTTTGTTGGAAGGAAACATACTGTCACTTTCAACGTCCTCGCCGTATGTGACTTTAATATGTTGTTCACATTTGTCTTGTCCATTTGGGAAGGGTCGGCTCATGACGCCAAGGTTCTCGAAAATGCAATTTGCAACCCCGATCTCAACTTCCCGCTTCCACCACCAGATAAGTACTATCTTTGTGACAAGGGTTATGTTGATAGACCGGGGTTCCTAGTTCCATATTCAAAGACTCGATATCACCTAAATCAGTTTGACAATGAGCCTCCTAGCAATAAAAAGGAAGCGTTTAACAAAGCACATTCTTCGCTGAGAAGCTGCATTGAACGTTGCTTTGGAATCCTAAAGAAGAGATGAAAGTTGTTATCTGCTATGCCTTGTTACCCGGACTACACCAAAGTTGACATTCATCTTGCTTGCTTTGCATTACACAATTTTATTCGTCTATACTCAGGGTACGATGACTTATCAGAAGATGAAGATGAGTTGCCAACAACTAATCAAGACGAGGTAGAAGAAGTGGAAGAGACCAATGACAATGGAAGAGGTATGGGTCATATTCGTGATCGTATTGCAACAGCAATATGGAATGCAAGAAGGAATATGTAGTAATATATTTGATGTATAACCGACATTGTCCAACTTTTATTTATGTACTCTTTTATGAACATTTCTCATCAATCAAGATTTAAAACACTCCTTTATGTTGTTGCTGACAATATTTTTATAATTTGTAAACAACATTCTATTAGTACGTTTGAGTTATAAAAAGCAAAGACACAAGGCCAATAACATTAACCAAAGTAATACATTGTTGATTCTTGGGTAAGGACACCCTATTAGTACGTTACATAACAAGTAATTGAAACCCCGCAAAGTAAACCCCTAGTAGTACATTACATAAAAAGCAATTGCAACCCCACAAAGTAAACCCCAAGCAAATGATCGTACACAATTTTCAGTCCGGAGTTTATCGTTCAGTTGTCTCTCTTTTTTAAGTTCTCCCTTTAATGCATCAATCATGATAGCAGCATCAGTTTCCCACAAGCGCAATACTCGAACTTCATAATTCAATCTTCTCCTCTCTTCACGTAGTCCTTGCACGAAATCCCTCAAACTTGATGAACATCCACTATCATCGAATGCGTACGTTAGCATCTCATCTTCGATGGGATCATCATCTGACATGTGTATGTCGCTCTCAAAACCGGAGTAGTCGTCCATTCCTATCTAACACACAACACATTCAATAGATTAACAATCTGTCATTTAAGGAATATATAATTGATAAAAATGTCTTTACACCAATCTCAACTTAGATAGAAGCAATAATTCCCAAAAACACCACAGCACATTCAGACAGAAGCTACAGAGAAGCAAGAATAAACATGGCATGATAATTCTCAAAAAACTTTGCATCCATGGTTTTCCCTCTTGTGAATCTGTGCCCCAGAAAGGAATGCAAAGATCAGCAATGTTGAAAAGAAACTAAGCAAGAATAAACTTTGCATCCATGGCTATCCTAGAAGATGATTCAGTCCAAGAAACTAAGCAGTTGTACATGTATACGAGGCCGAGATGAATGAGTCAATGTTGAAAAGATCAGCAAATAGTCCTTTTTTTTTAGCATTTCATTATATGGATAAAAGGCAGTCTTACCTTCATTTTTATTTGTAGGATATGTTAAAAAACAGAGCCTCACTTCCTATTGCCAAGTCAAAAGATGCAATTTTGCAACTACTGAAGGAGAATAATGTTCTTGTTGTTTGTGGGGAAACAGGTTCAGGGAAGACAACTCAGGTATAAAATGCATTGATGTTCATCTTATTTTCCCATATGTTTGTTTGTGATAAAAAGAAGAGAATTGCCTACAAATAATTAATATACATACACTATACTAACGAACAATAACTATCTTATAGATGAATTGCCTTTCTTGGACTGAATCATTAATCAATACTACCCTGTTGTATCTTATAGATGAATTGCCTTATTTTGTTCATGAACTTTGCATAACCTGCTGTAATTAAATGAGAAGCATAATGTAGAGGCTATATATATATGATAAATTAGCTTCCAACTGCTTAAAATCAGATTGCCAACATTAAATCATATGCAAGACAATCGATAGAACAGAGCAGCAATGCAGGAAATTCAAAACTTCAGGAAATGTGAAACCAGTCATCAAAACTTCAACATACTTAGGAACTCTTGATTCGAACACTCAGATTGAGGTACTATGCAGGAAATGTGAAACCAGTCATCAAAACTTCAACCACATACCATAAAAATGTGAAACCATTTATCACTATATGTACACAATTTCACCAGATTTCACCACATTCGAACAATCAAATTCGAAATCGATAGCTATGCAGGAAAAAGAATGGATGCAGGGATAGAAGATACGAATAAACACACAAACCGAATCCAAAAATCAATTTCACCAACCCTAATATACCGACCTCGATGAATAGATGCAGGAACTGAAGAGGCGAAGAAACACACAACAAACCCTAATATACCGGCTAACCTCGACGGATGCTGAACGATGTTGACAAAGGGAACGACGGCCGATGTTGATGAGGGGGAACGATGCCCTGAGGACGAAGACGGTGCTCTCGCCGAATCGCCCAAAAAATCGCCGTTATGGAGCACGAAGATGAATCAGTTTGGGAAATGCGAAAACCCAACAACAACCCTGAAAATCTGGCTACGAAACACTACTGTTTCTGCCAAACACGGTTTAAGGGTTTCAGGACTCCTAACACTAGTGTTACTAGAAACAACCCCTATTAAACAGTAGTGTTTCCTAACACCAATGTAAATGGCCGTGTGCCAAACACAGCCTTTATCTCAATTTTAGGGTTTTCACTTTTCAAGGAGTTGAACCCAATACAAAGGTTGAATGAATTGCTTGTTATTCAGAAAGGAAGAACGGTACTTATACACATGAGATCTATGAGAGAGAAGAATCTCAAGGATACTAGACTTATACACATGAGATATACGAGAGAGAAGAATCCCAAGGATACTAACAACCTAGATAAGATCTAAACAACTATAGGTACTTATACACATGAGATCTATGAGAGAGAAGAATCTCAAGGATACTAGACTTATACACATGAGATATATGAGAGAGAAGAATCCCAAGGATACTAACAACCTAGATAAGATCTGAACAACTATAGACTAAGTCAGTATCTACTAATATCCCCTCTCAATTAAGGCGGACATGTATAAGACGTAATTTGCTAAGTAATTCCTGGAACCTAGTTCTTAGTAAAGGCTTCGTCAGAATATAAGCAAGTTGATCCTTTGTAGACACATAGTTGACTCTCAGTTTGCCCTGTTGGACTTGTTCACTCACAAAGTGATATGCTAAAGTAATATGCTTCATCCGAGAGTGAAATACAGGATTTGCATTTAACGAAGTGGAACCTATATTATCACAATATACTACTGGAACAATGGAGTCATTAACCTTGAGCTCGTGTAGAAGGTTTGTAACCCATAGTAACTCAGATGTAGCGTCTGCTAAAGCTTTGTACTCGGCCTTTGTAGATGAACGAGCAACCGTTTTCTGTTTCCTTGAACTCCATGAAATTGGATTGGAACCAAAGTATAGCAAATAACCAGTGGTGGAGATATAGTCTGTTTTGTCTCCGCCCCAGTCAGCATCAGAATATGCGTGCAGAGAGAACGATGGAGATGCATAAATGGAAATACCATAGTTCTTGGTTCCAGACAAATACCTGAGGAGGCGTTTCAATGCATTCCAATGGACCACAGTAGGCCGCTCCATAAACTAGGAAAGTTTATTGACAGAAAATCCAACGTCTGGTCTAGTGAGTCCGAGATATTGTAGAGAACCAACTGCAGTTCTGTAATCTTGTTGTGAAGGAATGACAGAATCATGGACACAATGGAGTTGATCTGACAGAGTCATGGGGTGCATACAGCTTTGGCATTGTCCATGTCCACCTTCTGTAGGAGATCATCAACATATTTTCTTTGAGATAAGAAGATGCCAGTTGAGGTTGGTAGCACTTCGACACCTAGAAAATAGGTTAAACGACCCATATCCTTTAGTGAGAACCGAGCTGACAGTGAACGTATCAAGCGTGACACCATTATGTCTGAGTTTCTAGTGACGATTATGTCGTCCACATATATCAGTAAATAGATAACGGTGGTGGGCTTGTATAGGATGAACAAGGATGAGTCTGGAATGGAGTTTAAAAAACCCAAGTGCAGAAGAAATTTCTTCAGCACATTGTACCATGCTCGAGGAGCCTGTTTCAATCCGTATAGAGCTTTGTTGAGCTTGCAAATATATGTCGGTTTTGAAGCATCAATAAAACCCGGTGCCCTGCAAAAACGCATTGTTGACGTCCAATTGCCGGAGGGCCCAACCCTTAGTAATTGCAATCGATAGAACCAATCGAACAGTAACCAACTTGACCCCAGGAGAAAAAGTCTCACTGTAGTCCCACCCTGGCCTTTGATGGAACCCTTTTGCTACTAACCGTGCCTTGAACTTGTCTAGAGAGCCGTCTGACAAGTACTTGATTCGAAAAAACCCACTTGTTTCCAACAAAATTCTCTGTTTCAGTTGGTGACACAAGAGTCCAAGTTTTATTTGCAACCAGGGCATCATACTCTTTCTGTATAGCCAACCTCCATTCCGGTGATTTTAGGGCTTGGGATATGGTACGAGGTTCCTGAGGAGTTGATTCTACTAGGGTAGCAGCTAGGTTGAGTTTACGGATAGGTTTGGTGAGGTTATTTTGAGAGCGGATGATCATACCAGGGCGTTGTGGTGGTGGAGCTGGGTTATGAACAAGATTGGGCAAGCTGGGTTGGGTTGTTAACGGTTGAGAGATAGGAGGAATTGTATTGGGCTGTAAATCGGACGAGGGTAGAG
This sequence comes from Fagopyrum esculentum, assembly GCA_033239045.1. Lineage (NCBI taxonomy): Eukaryota > Viridiplantae > Streptophyta > Magnoliopsida > Caryophyllales > Polygonaceae > Fagopyrum > Fagopyrum esculentum. Next base: position 149,048,592 of record BSUD01000002.1, on the reverse strand, counting down.
ACGTAGCAGGGGGCGTTTCTGAAGTGGACGGGCTATTAGTGGTTGGGCTGGTGGGTGCAACAAGTATAAGCCCAAATTTTGACCACTCATCTGATGATACAGAATTGGAATCTGTAGCAACTGGAGTTAATTTGTGATATGACATTTCATTCTCCAAAAATCTCACATGTCTAGAAGTGTAGATTTTTCTGGATGACGGATCCAAGCATTGGTAGGCAATTTGGGTTGCAGAATACCCAATGAAGACTCAGGGAATGGACTTTGGCAAGAACTTGTGTTTGTTGCATGGCCATAACCATAGAAAACATAAGCAGCCAAAACTCTTCAATTTTGAGTAGTTTGGATGTATGTTTGTGATTCTGTGAAATAGAGTGTCATTTTGAAGAGTGAGATTGGTAAGCGATTGATAAGATAAGTGGCAGTAATCACGGCATGAGGCCAATGATCTAATGGAATACCGGAATGAGTAAGGAAAGAGAAGTCTCAACAATATGTCGATGCTTCCGTTCCAAAACTCCATATGTTCCGGTGTGTGAGGGGGTGTTGTGAGATGAGTGATTCCTGCATTACCCAGAAAATGTCGGAGAGCAATGTACTCCCCTCCATTATCAGAGTATAGAACTTTTATTTTATTCTGAAAGTAGTTTTCCACCAACGAACAAAATTTGATGAAAATGTCTTTAGTGTCTGATTTTGATCGGATAGGATACAACCAAGTGTAACGTGTGAAATGATCTACAAACACTACATAGTAGCGAAAACCATCGTAAGAAGCAATTGGGGAGCTCTATACATCGAAATAGATTACTTCTAAAGGATAAGTAGAGGTAGTCGTAGATGCATTGAAAGGCGATTTATGTATTTTATTAACGTTGCAAGAGCTACACTGGGATTGATCAAAATGCAGTAAACCGACAAACATCTTATTAGCTAGAATGCGAAAAACTCGAGACGAAGGATGTCCGAGTGTATGATGCAAATTGGCAGGAGAGACTTTGATAGCTGAATGCACTTGAGGTGTACTATTTGGCCAAAGACACACACCGTCAATGCAAGGACCCTTAAGTAAGGTTGTGTTAGACTTGAGGTCCTGCACATAGATTCAATTTGACGTAAAAACGACTGTGTAAGAAGTATTTTCGGTGAGTTTGGAAACCAAAATAATGTTTTTGGTCATTTGTGGAACACATAGAACGTTTGATAATTTAATATCAGCCGTAGGGGTGGATTTAACTAGAGAGCCACAGTGTGTAATCGAGAGCCCCTTACCATTTCCTACTTGAATGTCATATGGACCCGTGTAAGGACAATGTAACGCCAAGTTTTCAAGGTCATTGGTTACGTGATGGCTCGCACCACTGTCTACAAGACAATTTTGTTGGTTTGATGTGGAGGTGATCACATTGGCTTGTGGTGTTGAAGGGAATCTATTTGAGGGCGATGGTTCAATGGTTGGGTGTTGAGTTCGAAAAACTCTACATTGGTTCAATACATGGCCGACTTGATGGCACCATTGACACCGTCCCTTGAACGGTTTTGGGCCGCCAGTGTTTTCATTTGTAGGGTGTTGTGGTTGGGTCTGAGATGAGCGAGTGCTGGCATGAGCGGAAGTGGAGGAAGACCACGTAGAGTTAGAGTGTTTACCTGTGTTACGTGAAGACTTGGCCTGTGTGTTGAATGCAATCATAGGTGTTGTTGGGTTCCTCTCTTTGATCTTCAGTTGTAACTCATGGTTAATCAACTTTTCATGTAGTGCTTCAAAGCTAATCGCAGTGTCTCGTGCATTGATTGCGTGAACAACGGGAAGATATGGTTCATCCAGACCCCGTAGTACATAATCTGTTAGGTCTTCTTGCGGAACCGGCGAGTCCTATGAAGCTAAGAGATTGGCCAGAGATCGAAGTTGTTGAAGATACACCGTAATTGAATCGGTGTGCTTTACAACCGATCGTAAACGATCCTTTACTTGCTTCACATGACCACGGGAGGGGTTGCCATATGTGAGACGGAGAGTTGTCCAGACGCCATGAGAGGTGGTTTCCGTTGCCACGAAGCTTGCCACCTTGGACGATAGCGTTCCAAGAAGAGCTCCATACACCAGCTTGTTTTGTCGGTGATAGGTTTGATAAGCCGGGTTTGGTGTTGATGAATTAACTAAGGTTGTTGTTGGGACTCCAATGTTACCCAGAACATACCTCTGGAGATCAAAACACTCGAGTGTAGCAATGACAACATGCTTCCAATTGAAGTAGTTGGTTGGAACCAATTTTATGATGTTGGTTAAGACTACAATTGTGAATGGCTTTGCGGGCTCATACGGATTTGCCAGAGAGGATGCAAACTCAAGTCATTTTTTGTGTTACGGAAAAGAAAAAGTGGTTGTGTGGGGGATCTATGGCTCTGATACCATATGAAGGTTGAATGAATTGCTTATGTTATTCAGAGAGGAAGAACGGTACTTATACACTTGAGATCTATGAGAGAGAAGAATCTCAAGGATACTAACAACCTAGATAAGATCTAAACAACTATAGACTAAGTCAGTCTCTACTAATACCCTAAAATGATCCTAATGTTATTTATTTATATGTCTCATAAAATGGCCCAAATATTAGATTAAAAGGCCATCCAAAATCAAAATTGATCTCAATGATCTACTGTTCGCCCGAAAACGTGCGTGCAAATAAGCTTTATATTTATAAAACTAGAATAAAAGCAAGCGAACCCGCAGTGTACGGATCGGCGTAGATTAGCAAGTATTCCAGAGTATCGAACTCAGGGATTTGGTGAGTCAAATTCAGTCTCAAGTAATCAAGCAAGTAAAAGTGTAAAGCTTTGCAAATATTGGGAAAACAGCAACCCTAAAGATCCGGATGTCAAATTGTGGCAATCGATTCAAGATATTCTATATATATAAAGATAGAGTTGAGAATTGCAAAGGTATACTAAAGTAAGGTTATGTACGATGAAGTTCCAAAACCTTATATAACTCACCCAAGGATACCCTCTATAAAGGTTGTTGAGGCTGCAATAAAGAAAGGATCTAAGGACAAGAATTGATCTCAAATACCCAAGCTTGTAACCCAAGGAAACAAAGATAAACTCAAACGGTTAAGGTTGTGACACTCGAAACCGAAATAGAGGATGTTGAGTCTCACTACTACCTAGGAAAGGCAAGCCAAGGCTAGGTTTAAGTAAATCCTTAACTTAGGATTAAAGCAAAAGCAAAGGTCGTAAAACAGGTAAAATTACGGGCAGTTCTTGAGGTTCCACGGTCATGGAACTCAAGAACAGGCTGTGGTTTAGGTTCGTCGACAAGTTTCTCGCGCTGTTAGGGTCCAATCTGTTTACGATCGATCTATCATCATCTAAGCCACAACTATCAACCCTTCACCTTAGAATTGCTTAAGGGTTTTAGCCAACAATCATTGTCATTGATTCAATATTCAAATAAGAAAGATGAAAATATGAAAACCCTCGAAAACTCAATAAAAACTTAGGATCGATCTCAAATCCAAATAACAAAGCAATCTGTTCAATGGATTCAGAATATGGAATAGGAATCCTCACAAATAATCTCAGGCAAACAACGGAAAACGGTTGTCAATCGTTTCCGAAATCAAAACCTAAGAAATCACCAAACTTCCGCCGCAAGTAAGCTTCGATCTTCAATCCTAACCGTTGGCTCGAAACTCTAAGCGGCGTCCAAAACTGCCCTAAGCGAGGATAAGCACGGGATAAGCGTGGATGCCGAAAACTCCGTTCCCTACTCCTTTTATAGAGCGAGGAAGGGTTACGATAAAAGCCCATTAACTTTGATGACGTAGCAAATATGATACGTCATAAGATTTGCCAAAATTCACGGTCATGTAGAACCTTCCACGGCCGTAATTTTGAGCGTGGAACCAGATTACGGTGCCATATATTTTCCACGGCCGTGGTTTAGAGCGTGGACTTCAAATCTCCTTCTCCACGGCCGTAATTTAGGGCGTGGACTTGCATAACTTCTTTCTTTGCCTTTGTTTCGTGCAATCCTCCATCCATGCTCCTTCCTTAGCCTCTCTAATGCATCTCCTTGTCCTCGAACATGATCAAATACTCCCTTTCTTTCATCATTTACTCCGATTCAAGCTCTTATTCACCTATAATCAAAACAAAGCTAGTGTAGATCTCTATATCGACAAAATAGGTGAACAAGCTCACAATTGCTTCAAAACGATATCCATGTACACAATAATGAGGGAAAAATAGCTAAAACAAGTGCCTAAAATATCGTCATATTTCATGCTAACATCCACGACTCGGAGGTATTTTCCACGGCCTACAATGGTTTTCCACACCCGTCACCCATGTATGTACCCTATGGTTTACGTGTACTTTCTCCCACGTCCGTGGAATTTCTTCCCTTAGCCCCTGACTTTTGTTGTCTTGTCTGTGTAATCATGACAACCGTAGAGAACTTTTGACGACTTCTTTCTTTTTTTCTCCTTATTATGTTGATCTCTTCGCTCATCGGTCGATCTTGATGTTTTTATTACGCTCTCGACTTCCTAAAAGATTGAATCCTTCTGCCTTCACATTTTTTCGATTATACCCCGAAATACATTTTTTTCCTCGAACGTCTTAAACACAAAATAAATCTAAGTAGACACCGAAAAATGCAAAATTAATGTTTTATACACTAAATTGTTACGGAACTACACTAAGTCCCCGTTTGGTTTCAATTTTGTAAACAAAAATTAATCTAGTTTATAGTTTTCCTCCAAAATGTTCGTTCATGCCCTAATTTATAGCATCCTGCAAAATGACCTTACATAGCAAGGACTTTCGCTATTATAATAAAATGGCCTTATTTATAAATTGCCTGCAAAAAAAATTTGATCAAAGTCTCTTTTATCAAATACTATAATTCTAAAATAACTATACAAAGTGTTTTTTTATATAAAAAAAATAACAAATTCATAGAAAAAACAATATCAAGCTCGATTAACCAAACTTCAGCTGACCAAGATTTCAATATGATTAATCAATTAATCAAAAAGCTCAAACATAATATTTGAGAAGAATGGTGTGATAGGACATTTTTTATATCTGATATGCACACTTTTAATTTCAAAGAGCTTATTAGGGATGTAATTCTATACTATTTGGGGAATAAAAAAGTTATTTCCTCTTTTTAATTTTCACCTATACGTAAAGGAGAGGCGGTTATCTCTTCTCTTGATCTCTTGTCCATGAACCCATCAGCGATTCCACAATTTGATGAAGTCAAGCCATTCACATCGTTGTTGTTGGAAGCTGCTAATAGAGGTATGCTTTTGATGGAGGCGGTATCGCTTTCAACAACTTATCTCATGCTAGACTCTATTTTGCATCGGTACTTATATTCATTAAAGCTCTCAAAACAAAATTCTCACCTTCAACCACCGTCCTCACAATTGGCCCATTATCTTTCTTCTACGATTCCAATTCCCGTACGATTAGTTCCATTCCAATGGCTAGACTCTAAGCCCACAAGATCCGTACTATAGTTTCCACGAGAAGCTTCATTTCGCCATGGTGAATCAAAGCAGATATATTTTGGTTCAGTTGCAAAGAACGAGTAACCGTCCGTCGGTGAACAACTACACTAGCGATTTACAATGTTGTTTTCCTCAAGTCTCAAGAGAGGAGAGAGGACAAACAAAGGGGAACAAAAAAGTTCTTGTGTTTTTTTAACAAAATAAGTAAAAAAGAATAAGTAAAAAAGAATAGGAATCTCTCTTTATTTAAGTTTTATTAACGAAAGTACAGTATTATTATTGAAATGTTCAAAATGGGTACTACATGATAGGTTTATGTTATCGAACAGTTTACAAGTTTTAGGACACGAACAGAAAATCTTAAAGTTTTGTGGATAACAAGAGGAGGACTTGTGATAAATGCTTTGAATTTTAGCTAAAGTTTTTGAAAAGTCTAGAGAAAATAATTGGTGGATGTTAATACTTTTATTTCACACAACGCTCTTGTATATTCCTATGATAATTGAACTATTCATCATAATCATAATTTGTTAATAAAGTAAAATAACTACCTACCCTGAACGAACTATTTAATATGATTCTTTTATAGCGAGCTGTTTTAAACTCGTACGAGATTTTAAGAACTTAACAAATATTTTTGATCCAATTGGTACAATAAAAAAAACTTGAAGTGATTTGTTTTGGGGTGCTAAAAATTAACAGAGAGAGAGAGAGAGAGTAAACGACATTTTGGAACTTACTCGAGTTTTTAGCCGATATTATTGATCCAATCTTCTATTTTATATGACTAGTGGTCAAGTCCGTGCTACGCACGAGTCATTTTAAATTTACTTACCGTTAATTGTTCATACATTGTTTGTGACTTAAAAACTAATAAAATGGATTGAATTGTACTTTAACTTAGGAACTAATAAATTTAAATTAGTCTAGCAATAATAATGTCTAATACATTTTTTTAATTCAACTTTTATTTGATTTTTCTAGATTTTGTTATAAAATGGATTGAATTGTACTTTAACTTAATTTTTTGAGTGTCTAATGTCGTTGAACATTGTAATTGTGTAAGTTTTAGAGAATAGTTTAAATGTGTTCTTGATGGTAAAGAGATAATGTGATATATTTTTTATAATAACATTGATGCATTACTTCATATTATAAATTCAGTTATAAAATTTGGATGGAAGTTCACATTTTTAATTACGATTTATTTACAAACATGAAGCCAAAAGGTAACAAATTTTAATTATCTTTGACACTTAGGATAATATGAAGAAAAAAAATCGTACTAAAATCATTTTTTAAAGTAATATATTGTTCTTCAAATATCACAAGGGTATTTTATTTTTAGACTTTTGTTACTTCAAAAAGTTAAAAGTAAGAATGTTTATTAAGTAACGAGTTATAAAAATACCCGTAAAATATGTTACTTTTTACTATTATCTAATTTATATGTTAAATTTTAATTTTCACAAAATTGTTCGTAAATTTGACTTTTCAACAAACTAATCCCTAACTTTTAATGAGCTAATTTATTTATAAAAATAATCTATTTCAAGGACAATTTTGTGTAATTTAACCTTGATGAAGTTGAGATTTTTCATTGATGACCAATTGTACATTAGTTGGGTTTCATTTGATCATGTCATTTTTTCAAGAGCTAATGATTTAGGTGAAATCGTCAAATATACTCAATTTTTTTAATTCTCAAATGGGTAAATGTGACATCTTCTTCCAAAATGGACAAAATCACAAATCCACTTGCAATGCATATATGTTAAAAATGCTATGAAGAGCAATGTCATCTCCCCCGGTCCTCAATATGCATTACTTCACATTCTTTTTGCAAGTTCCTTTCAAACCAACACTTATATATGCAATCCTAATTTTGATGATTTGATAAGGTATGAACAAAACTACGATGAGCATAAAAAGTATGATAGCAAATACTATAAATAAATGGTACATTTAACAAAAAAATAAAAATATGAAAAAACAATTAACTTAGTTGTTCTTTAATTAATGTAATTTTTTTTGTATAACTAAGAAATTTCAATATTTCACCATATTCAGACACCTTTTTATGAAGTTTGTTTTGTATTTCATATGTTCTGACTAATATCTTCACCGTCAATCAACACCACCGAGTCATTGATTATTCAATCTTTCTACGCAGGAACCTCTTAGATCGATATTGACACATATTATTTTAGAATGTGAGTTGAATTGTAGTTGAAATCAATTTTGGGAGTCTTTGGTCAAATTAACATTGTAATTTGTGAGTTTTGGAGAAGGGAACAGTGTCATGAATGGTAAAGAGAAAATGTGAGATATATATTTTTATAATGGCACTAATGTGTTATTTTAAATATGATAACGGTTAGAAAAACTTACATGGAGCCCAAAGGTCAAAATTTCATTTATGATTTTAGGTACAACTTTTGTATGAAGACAAGATATTACAAATTTTAAATTATGCTTTTATTGAGTAAGTTACGAAAATTGTTATTAACAAAGAAGATGAAAGGTTATAATATCAATTCTTGTGACTTTGTGATTGAAATACGTATTTGATAATTGTCTAGCCTGAATTTTTGTAGAAGAAAAAAAAATTATGAAAAATTCAAATTTACATGTAGATAAGGATTATTATTATTATTATTATTATTATTATTATTATTATTATTATTATTATTATTATTATTATACCGAAGGGAAAACACATTACACGACGTTGGATGGAAGCCGACTAACAAGTTGGGCTCCACACCCTTTTTAAATTGTAAAAGCAATCATAGTCAAAATAAACAAGTACTCCTACTATACTCGGGTATCCCTTTAGCAACCGTACCCGATCTTTTAAGGAGCTTCACCGCGTCATCTCCCAAGTCACCAAATGTGGAAAAGGAAAAAGGAAGAAAGTGATACCCCTTGGAGCTACAAACGACATCATACTTCTTTCTCTTGTTTTCAGCAACGACCCTCACAACTTTACGTGGAATGAAACTAAAAAAGCTAGATAAAGAGAAAGGAGATGGACCTGTGATGTCTGACACATGTGTCTTTGCCCTGAAACCAGTTATAGAAAAAGATGTCAGCGGAGCGGAGCTCCCCCTCATCGTCATCATCCATCCCAGTAGTAACCTCCTTCCTAATAGAAACCCCAATCTTAAGTAACTCATCAAAAAGGGCATCACGAATGTAACATTGCATTTGTGAGTTTTGGAGAAGAGATCAATTGTGTTATAAATGGTAAAGCGAGAATGTAAAATATATGTCACAATTAATTTATGATTTAAGGTACAAAATTTGTATGACGATCAAAGGTTACAAAATTTTAATCGTGCCTTTTATTGAGCAAGTTAAGAAATTTGTTAATAATAATGAAGGTGAGAAGTTATAATAGCAATTCTTGTGGCCTATGATTGAAATATGTATTTAATGATTGCTTAACTTGGATTTTTTAGAAGAAAAAAGCAACCTAGCTATAAAACATTCAAATTTACACGTAGATACGGATTATTATTATTATAGTATAATGGATATATAATATCGAAGGGAAAATAAATTACATGACGTTGGATGGGAGTCCCTAACAAGTTGAGTTCCGTACCCTTTTTGAATGGTAAAAACAATCCTAGTCAAAATAAAACAAGTACTCTTACTATACCAAGTATCCCTTTAGCAACCGTACCCAATCTTGTAAGGAGTTCCACCGCGTCATCTTCCAAATCACCAAACATGGAAAAAGAAAAGGGAAGAAAGTGATACCCCTTGGAACTACATATGTCAACATATTTCTTCCTCTTGTTTTTAGTAGCAACCCTCACAACTTTATCTGGGATGAAACTAGAAAGGCCACAAGAAGAGAAAGGAGATGAATCAGTGATGTCGACACATGTGTCTTTACCCTAAAACTAATTATAGAAAAGGATGTCAGCAGGGAGAAGCTCCCCACTATCACTATTAACCATCCCAATATGAACCTCATTCCAAACAGAAACCCTAATCTTAAGACACACATAAAAAATGGCATCACGAACCATGTTATGCCGGTGTTTATGCCAACTTGTGCCGCACAAGCAAGAGCATGGTCATCCCAAGTGTTCAGAATGCCTTTCTCACATGCAACGCATTTGGAACCATCTCTAAACATCTCAATACCAAGATGATATTTAACGATATTCCGAAAGGTAGCCGGCTTCATAATCTGACCAAGACCAGGGTCCGAGACAACTTTAAGACAAAATGTTGAGCCAAGGGTAATCTCAGGTTTTTAAATTAAGGCATTTTGCTTAACCGACAGATCAAAGTCCCTTAGAAAACACTTATCCACGATATTGTTATAACATCCAACCATTTTCTTCATTAAATGGGGGGTTGGGCGTACCACACTCATGTCCAAGTTGTAGTCTTTACAAAAGTTGACCCAAACAACAACAACAAACTCAAAAGCAACATCATCACCTGAAACACCAAATAACCTCAAGATTTGATCCTGCAAGCCACGAGTTTGGGTTCTCGATGCCAGGAAGGCAAAATGAAACGTATCAGCACACGTGAAAATACCGAGCCCTCCATCACTAATCGGAATAGTGGAAAGACACAGTTGAAGAGGGCCAAACCCGACCCCTCCAACGGTAACAATGTGCTTGACCACATTACTCAAGGAGTGATCAAATCACTCATATGATCGGAGAAATGAGAGGGGGGAACAATCCGCATTGTAAAGTAGAGACGGGACACCCCATAATAGGTCCGAAGAAGTAGTAACTCGCATTCGGGGACCACCAATCCCATAATGGCCTTCATTAAGGAGTTGGTTTTCACAACCCTCTTCAAAGCCACCTCAGAGCAAAAGTCCGGGTCAATACTAACATCACCACCCAGAAGTTTGACCCCATCTAACGGCCTAGAGATATGCTAAGGGAAAACACCAACGTCTCTACTACGCGGATCGACATTTGGCCAAAAGATCTCCATTTTACCGATATTAAGGTGAAGGCCTAAAGCGGAGTCCTCCGCCATGATGATACCAAGTGCCTTACTAACCATCAAAGTTCACCAATCAACGTCCCATCATCAAGATACCATGCATTGAGCTTCAATTGGAAATAGTAGGAAATTTTCCGGATAAGGGGTTGAAGAACAAGCGAGAAAAGCAACAGTCCGACATAGTAGAGACAGGCAGGACGGGCATAACAAAATTCAACCCAAGAGGAGATAGCAGGGCACAACTGTCGGACTTGAGAAATCATAACACTATGATCAAACAAGTTAAATGCATTCTTGAAATCAACTAGGAGCATGGAAAGACTATCATCCTCTCCCTGAGCTTCCACTAACCAATTGACCGCATGCAAAACCGCTTCCCCACTGCCGGAAACATCAACCCTAATTTGAGTATACTCAAAATAAGGACCCACGGACTTACCAATATTAGACGTAGTGACTTTAGAAACCAAACGCCTTCAGATAGATTCATCAGCGATGGATAGACTATCATCCTCTCCATGAGCTTCCACTAACCAATTGACCGCATGCAAAACCGCTTCCCCACCACCGGAAACACCAACCCCAAATTGAGTATACTCAAATAAGAACCCAAGGACTTACCAATAGTAGAGGCAGCGACTTTAGAAACCAAACGCCTCCAGATCGATCCAGCAACGATGGGGCGAATACCCCCTCCCGATTTAAGGAGAGGCCTGAGCGGAGCACTCGCAATGTATTCGCTAAGGGAGGCCGGACAACGTCCACTAAGGAAAAGGCTGACAACACCAAAAACCGCCTCAATCAGCTTGTCAACAATAGCAACACCACCACCACCAAGGGCATCCAACAAGTGTTGGACACACAATTCATCCCTACCACATGAGGTACCCTTAGGAAAACTCTTAATCCTATAAAGGACCAAACTGTTGTTAACTTGCAAAGCAACTCCGGAACTGACCGGCGAAGGTAAGGAATTAAGGAGGTGGGAAAACCGGGTGCGTATCCAGAAGCCAAACAAGAGTGTCCTCAGGCGGGGGGCAATACGCGAGGACATGAGAATACGGATAGCAGCCACAAAATGACCATCATTGAATTTTCTTTTACATTGTCTCATATTGACCTCGTCTTGACTAACGTCAGCATCCATAGGATGGGAATCAAACTCAGAAGACAGAAGATCATCAACAAGACAAATAATACCTCCAAGCTCCTTCCACAACTGAATAGGTCTAAGATAATTTCAGTTTGCAAACTAAACTTCAAACCCGACCAATTTTACAAGATTTGGGCTTATACCGATGAAGGATACACCGAGGTAAAATAAGGAGGCAAACCCACGCGGCCAAACAAGAGGGATCAGAAAGAACACGATCAAGGGCGCCTTTGAAAACCCTATCAAAACTCAACTTGCACTTCCATGGGACACTCTTCACGGTAAGAACATTAGCCTTAAAAACCTTCTCAACCATGGAAGCATCAAACCCACCATCAACATCAAGAACACTCTAAACCATCACAACACCAATATTATCTTGAGAAGCGACGACCCTAGGAGAAGGCCGTGGAAAACCATGATGAAGAAAGAAATAAACCCATCATTGGACAAATGAGCTTCGACCACACCCCCTGTATGAAAGAAATTCTCAGACACCGTGTGAGTGACGCAACATTCCCCACAAAATCAAAGACCAACCAACCTAAGAACCACCTCAAACTCATAATATACACAACGATCAAAGCTAATAAGGGACTTAAACCCGGGTAAAAAATGGATATCCCGCAAGAGCCTGATGAAGTAAGCCGGGTAAGCTCCTTACCTCTGCCATCACAGCATCCGTCACGCCCAACGAAGAGACAATGCACCCGCACGGGTGGCATAAAAACCGCGCCTCTCATGCAGAAACCAACTAAACACACAAGAAACAAAGACCAGATGCAACAACAACCCAACGTCTCCAAACCTAGCCACATAAACCAACAACAAGAAACAACCAACAAGACCAAAAACCAGACATATCGAACTCGCAACACAAGATACCAAACGCAGCCACAACAAACAAGACCCAGACGCAGTAACAAAATAGCACGGTGCCAAACGTCTACAGGGCCGGCTGAGACCAACCGCAATAGAAGAACCCAGATGCAGCAAATACCTACAACAACAGAAGATCCCAACCACAACAAAAACGGACCGGTGGACACAACACCCAACGCCAATGCTAAGGACGACCAAGCACAGATGCTAGGGCCGGCGCCAAAAACCAAACGAGGAAGAGAGAGGCGGCCAAAGAGAGACGACCAAATATAGAAGCCAGGGCCGATGCCAGTCAAAGACACCAACAAGAAGGAGAGAAGAGAGGAAGCCCTGGGGACCGCCAACGAGAGGCAGAAGACCTAAACTAACCTTGCGTGAAGGGAGGCGGCCTGAGAGACTGACCACCACGCGGGAGAAGGAGCCCTAGGGACCGCCGACTGCCGGACGCAGAGGATTATTATTATTATTATTATTATTATTATTTAGTTTTATACTTTAGTTTTTATTGATTTAATTAATTTTTTTTCATGGTCACTAAACATAACAATTAGACTATAAAATATGCTTTAATTATACAAAAAAATATTTATATATGTCATGTAAAAAATATACTTATTATTTTTAAAAATTTAAATTTAAATTTCTTTTAAATATGAATTTACTTTTCTTTTACTTACTTTGTATAATTTACTTTTTAATAAATATATATTTATCGATCAACAATATAAAACGTATTTGGACAAAATGTTGCTATTAAACATGTAATCTATAAGTTACTAGGATTATTATATACCTTAAATCCATATGTAAATAATTTTATAAATATTTATTATATAAGTATAATTGTGAGTCCAATTAACTGAGGTATTTATCAGACAAAAAATTTAATTTATATCATTATATGATTTATTATTATACAAGTATAGTGAACAAAAAAAACAAGACTCCTAATTTTATGTATTTACCTTTTTAGCCTTTGACCTACCCAGCGTACTTCGGGGCTCAGACCCGACAAATCTATTCTTCTCTCACATCTTCCTCGCAGCTATTTTCAACTAAAATTGATCACGATTATTTTCAATTCCTGTTTCGACTCAACTAATAAGAAGACCAAGGAGCAGCACCGGAGTTTCTAGTCAATTGACGTGGACGAGATCGTCGACGGAGCTCAACGCGGCCCAAATTCACCTGTCTGTCCATTGTTATTATCTGACAACCACGCAATAAGGTAACTGAATTTATAGTCTGAACCCATAAACCTCTTTATCTTTCTATTTGTTTTTTCATCTGTTATCCTCAAATTATGTATCTGTAATATGTTGAAGCTAAAACAATGTTATTGTTATATTTTTAGGTTTTTGCAGATTCGTAGGTTGTCTGCAGCAACTGCATTGTTCAAAATATGAGGTAATGCATCAGTGCATCACTTAATGTCTTGGTTTATTCTAAGTAGTTGCAAGAAAATAAGTTACAATAATGCATCTGGAGCGCTGTCTGGCTTGTTTATGCTATACCTCATCGCCTGCATCAGTGTATCACAGCTTGTTTTTTCCCGCCCATATATGAAGTATAAACTCTGTTGTTACTCTCAGATTCTCGTGATTTGTGTACGCACAAAATCGCAATGAGTGCTCACATCCGTCAAAAGATTCACCAAAGAGCCTCTGCTTTTACTCGCAAATTTGCGACTTCTGCAGGCTTAATTGAAAAATCTGATACTGGTTTTGGCGAAGGAAATAGATTTTTCCAATTGGATCCTCTTAGTATTTTCACTAATTGCTCAAAGTCTAAAACTTTCGAAGCTAAGGAGATCTGCTTATCCCATGCCCATTATTTAAAAACATCCAATTTACAATCTGAAGTGTTTGTTGCCAATTCTCTAATATATTGGTACTGTAAAGTTTCTGCCATCAGTGAAGCAGTCCACCTGTTCGACGAAATTTCCCATCCAAACGTCCCTTCTTGGAACATCTTGCTTGCAGGTCACAATCAAAATTTCATGTTTGATGATTCATGGAAGTATTTTTGTCGTATGCATTCGGCAGGGTTTGAGCCGAATGAGTATACTTTTGGTAGCGTTCTATCAGCTTGTAATGCCCTGGGGTGTATTTCCTATGCCAAGATGGTTTATTGCATGTCAATAAAAAGTGGTTTCTTTTCCAATGGTTATGTCAGGGCTGGTTTGATTGATTTGTTCTCAAAGGTTTCGGGGAAGAATCTCGGTGATGCTTTAAAGGTGTTCAGTGATTGCCCGGATGATCAGAATGTTGTCTGTTGGAATAGCATAATATCGGGGGCGGTAAAGTGTGGGGATAGTCGGACTGCTCTGGAAATGTTTTCTCGGATGTGTCATGAGTCTCATGTTCCTAATAGTTTTACATTTTCTGGTGCTTTGAGTGCATGTACTGCAATTGAACATATTGATTTCGGAAGAGAGATTCATGGGTTGATAATTAAGTATGCAGCAAATAAAGATGTCTTTATAGGGACTGCTTTGGTTGATTTGTATGCAAAATGTGGCCGTATGGGTGATGCTGTTAAGGAGTTCTGGAGGATTTCCTTTCGCAATGTAGTTTCTTGGACTGCATTAGTTTCTGGGTTCGTACAGATGGATGATTCTATTTCTGCTCTCCAGTTTTTTAGGGAAATGAAGAGATCTGGAGAAGAAGCAAATGCATACACTCTTACTAGCATTGTCACTGCTTGTGTCAAGTTATTTGATCTTGAAGTAGCTACTCAAATACATTCTTGTATTGTAAAGGCAGGGTTCTCAACAATTTCTGCGGTCAGAGCTGCTTTGATCAATATGTACTCGAAACTTGGAAGAATTTGTCAATCAGAACAGTTGTTTTTGGAAATTGAAAATGTTGAGGATTCAGGTTTATGGGCTTCGATGATGGCTGCTTTCTCTCAGAATCAAAGATCAGATAAGGCAACGGAATTATTTCGAAGGATGTTGAGGGAGGGTTTTAAGCCTGACAGATTTTCTATTTCTAGTTTATTGAGCATCGTTGATTGCCTAGGTCTCGGAAGACAAGTCCACTCATACATGCTTAAAACCGGACTCATTTATGATGTTTCTACCGGAAGTGCTTTGTTTACAATGTATTCAAAATGTCGGAGCTTAGAGGAATCTTACAAAGTTTTCGTGGAGATCCCCGACAAGGATATCATTTCATTGGGTTCGATGATCTCTGGTTTTGCTGAACATGGTTGTGCAGGTAACTCTATCCAATTGTTTCGACAGATGCTCTATGAGGGGATTAGACCTGATCAAATGACTTTGATCGCAGTTTTGACTGCTGTCTCTTCTCTTGCTTCCTTATTGAGAGGCAAGGAAGTCCATGCTTACGCTATCCGGATGGGATTAGGAAGAGAGACCCCTATAGGGGGTGCACTTGTGAATATGTATGCAAAATGTGGTGAGTTGGCATTAGCAAGGAGGACTTTCGCTATGATAGTACATAAAGATAAGATATCATGCTCTGCATTGGTTTCAGGATATGCACAAATGGGGTATAAGAGGGAAGCATTGCTCCTCTTCCTTGACATGATGAGAGCCAATCTTGAAATTGACCCTTACACAATTTCGTCTATTCTAGGGGTTGTTGCTGGTCAGGAGGAAGCCTATGTAGGAAATCAACTACATGGATTGACAATGAAATTTGGATTATTTTCTGAAGTTTCTGTGGGAAGCTCGCTGATTATGATGCACTCAAAATCTGGAAATGTAGATGGTTGCCGTAAAGCTTTTGATCAGATCTTAAAGCCTGACGTGATTGGCTGGACTACCATGATAATGAGCTATGCACAAAATGGGAAAGGAACAGAAGCTTTGAAACTTTACGAGCTCATGAAAATGGAGGGAATTAGACCTGATTCCGTGACTTTCGTTGGAGTTTTACTTGCCTGCAGCCATGCTGGTCTGGTAGAAGACGGATATTTTTACCTAAAATCAATGTCCAAAGATTATGGACTTGAACCTGGTCTCAGGCACTATGCCTGCATGGTTGATCTTCTTGGTCGCTCGGGGAAACTGGAAGAAGCAGAGAGGTTTATCAACAACATGCCTATTCAATCCGATGCTCTGATATGGGGCACACTGGTGGCTGCTTGCCAAGTTCATGGAAATATTGAGCTTGCAAGTCGAGCAGCCAAAAAGGTATTGGATCTGAAGCCTTCAGAAACAGGAGCTTATATATCATTGTCGAACATCCATGCAGATGTTGGAAAATGGGATGAGGTCTTGCATATAAGAAGTTTAATGAAGACAGCTGGGCTGAACAAGGAACCTGGCTGGAGTCATGTGTGAGGCGTTTTAGGAGGACAAATGCTTGTTTTGTCAAGACTGTACACTTGTGGTGCTTTGATATGCACTAAATGTTGTTGCTTCACTAATTGACCCAAAATTTGCCAATATTATGATCAGGTTTGACATATTATAATCCTCTATTCTTCCTCCAAATCTCCAATTAATTATTATGTGTTACAAAATGAAATGAACTCCATGATCAGTAATTGTGATCCTCTGTGGAATATCGGTATAATAGATAATTTGAGACGACCCTTGTTTTTCTAAGTTCTTTAGTTATCAAGAATTGAGGATAGGGATAACCGTTATTAATATACATAGAGGGACAAAAGTCACCTTTTCAAATATGAAGCTTCCCACTTTAACAGTAAGTAACTGAGAGAGGCTAAGACCTCTAATTCTTCTTAAGAAGCATTTGCAAATGCTTCTTAAGACCTCTAATATTTTGATCAGGTTTCCAAATTAAATCTCATGATAAGGATATGTTTTTCTCCTTCTTTAAAGTAATTCTCCCCTCTTCAACTGTATGTAACAACTATCTGTTGACATCAACATTTTTCTTTGTAAGAAGCATTTGCAAATGACATATTTGCTGCTACTAGCAATTATACGTTCTTGATGTTTGTCAGCTTATATGACAGGGAAGATACAGTTGACGCTATTACTATGTCTTGCTAGTGATAATGCCAGTGACTTAAGTGGCATACCAAATGACGTTGCTGAACTAATCAGTTCCTACCAATTGAGTACATTTGTTACACAAGTAGGTCATTGCTTGTTCTGTAGCTTCTTGAATCTGTTCCTTTCACTCATTCCTATGTTCCTTGTGCTATTGCGTATATGTGATTTATCAAATATCTACTCGTACCAAAAAAGGAGAAATCTCACAAGCAACTTTCAAGCTCAGGCTTTGCTGAAATGATGTCTCTTGGATAAGACAAAGTGCATTCCTTGATCGTCATCTGGATTTTCTATTCCTTGATTGAAAATGGGTTGGCAGTATTTCTTGTGTGATTTATAGCATTTACTTCTACGTTTAATCTTGTAAGTGTTGCCTCATTATGCAACTGAGATAATTATCATGGAAAACATGCTCTAGTGATTTGACTAGATTCAGTAAAATATTGTGAAATCTTGTATGTGAAGTGCGAACTGAAAAGTTTTTTTTAACCTACATCTTAAAAAGCACTTGACAATTAATTGCAAACTTGGTTTTAATAATGTCATAGCTCCTTGTAGCACCCACATTTTGAGATGACAATGGGTTGCTATATTTTTTTATTGAGGTCCAATACTTATAACCTGACCATGTAGTAACTTGATTTCCTACATATAGCAATGTCTTCTAATCTTTCTGAAATTTTAGGTGTGTAATAATGCAGAAGCAACGAAAGAAGAGTGGGAAGAACAATACAAACTTTGGCCTACGTCATTACATCCACCAACCTAGTAAGTCGTGCTTGGTTTTGAGCTAGCATAATCTGATATTTTTTTATTTGACCATGTTTTCCGAAGTGTTTATGCATATTGTTGTTTGCATATTTTCTATGCATAGCCACTGGATTTGTTCTTATAATTTGCTTGGTAGCAGATTCAATATCATTTGGAAAACAGCACTATAAAAGAAGTCTCAGATAAGTGTATGCAGCCGCCTGTGTTAAAATGGTAGAGAATGGATAGAATCGGTCGTATCTGAAATTCTCAACGTAATCTTTTGTTTTTCTTTTCTTAATTTATAAAACCATGTGAAGTTTATGTTCCGAAACTTGAATTTCAAGATATAGTTTTACGAAGTATTTCATTCATGTGGTAAAAAAAAGATCTAAATCAATTAGTGGAACACAATCTTGCTGATTGCCTGATTCTATCTACAGTCAGTATCTTGAAGTAACATTGTGTAATTTATTTAACATTTTCCATAAGAAGTCCCCCCTAATTCAATTTCAATTTTATGCACGCGCAACTGGCATGTAATTCTTTCCCCTAAGGGGGACGTGAAAGCCTTAGCTTGACAATCTGATCACTTCCCTTTCAGCAATATTGAGTGCATAGCTGGCTTTAGTGAAAAAAGGTTCGCAGACAGTTTTCAATTTCATGGAGCATGTAATTAATTTGGCCACAGACAGGAAAAAGGCAATGCTTTTTAGTCTCAGAAGCTGGTCATTTTATAAGGAACCTGTGAGTTGAAACTCTCAGCCCGACCAATGAATCTCTAAAATTGGTGCTTCTTTGAGAAGTTTCACAAAGGAGTTGTATGGTGTTTGTTATAATTATCAGGTTGTCAATGCTGCAGTTATCGTAGATCCATCCATTAATCAAGTAATTGCCACCGCTTGTGTTGGTATCTGTTCATGGCATACTTCTCCTAAAGAAAACGGCACAGGAGAAGATAGTTTTAGCCTTGATCACCTCAATGCAGATTCTTCTGTTAATGTATGCCTGTCAAACAAGCTACGATCAAGTTATGGTAAAATTCATTTACACACAGATGTGCAGTGCTTAAACCCTTGGCAGTGGTCCCAACAGAGCTTATCTACAGTTAATTCTTGTTATTTGCACCCTTTACGACATGCTGCCTTGGTTGCTATTGAAAATTCAGCTGCTAGAGATACGACCCATATCCCGGATACGGACTGCATTGATGACAACTTGATTCAAGAGTATCCTCTTGCAACATGCTCACCCGCTAAATGAATGTGAGTCCCCTGTAATGTAAGCTAGATTTGCTTTCTCTTTTCTTTTCTTTTTATTATAGTACGTGTGTTTTGCCCTTTATGCATGAATGAGACACTGTATTCGCTTTATTATTATCTGTAGTATTTAATTCAGTATGGTTGAAATTACCTTGCATCTAAATTTAGGGTGCAGATGTTGCAAAGCTCCCAAATGGTGCTGCTCAGTCTGATTTGGCGCACCTTATCTTTGTACCGGTTTTGAGATCTACCTCATTTGGGAGCCACGTGCCATGTAAGTTCATTATAGTAGTACATATTTCTGATGCAGTTCTCCCCTAATTTTTAACCCCAAAATATGACCATACCTCCATCCATCACATATTTAGTGTAGATTCTTCCGTAATAAGCTAAAAATCGCAGGTTTTTATAGCATATAAAAACTTTTCTCGTACAGTATTCCATCTGTAATTACTCAACTCTATACTATGTAGAGTTGCTGAATTCCCGAGCCAGTTATCCAAATTATGGCATTTCACGCTACCACTTGCTTATGAAATAATATCATGTTGCAATAGGAGACATTATGCTGTTGCATTATTCACTAAAGAGTCGAACCTGATAATTTGTATGTGAGTAAAAGGGGTAAATAGGCTTTTATTGTATAAATGTAAATTGAGTAGGCTTTTATGTTTCAATTTTTATTAACTAGACCCTTGTAATTTTGAGAAAAAGATCAAATCTAAAATAGTTTAAGATACTTTCAAAAATAAAAAGATATTGTCCCTTAAATTTTTGGGAGAATTTGACATACTAGGCTTTTTGAGTTTTTGTTTAAGAAAGTGTACCCCAAATTTTTTACCACTTTAATTTAATAGTAGGTAAAAATTATTAACCCTTCTATTTAGAAAGAAAGGAATAAATGATGTTTGTTATTTATTATATAAGTATAAGTTTTAATTTTTAATTACTGAATTTGTTTTTTTTATTTATTATTTTTCTTGTTTTTATTTATTATTTCTTTTTTATTTTCTGGACTAAATTTCTCATACCGAAATTTCTCATACTAGAATTTCACATACCAGAAATTTCATACCATAAATTTCATACCATAAATTTCACACCAGAAATTTCATACCAGAAATTATCATACGAAAAGTTCGTACCAGAAATTTCATACCAGAAATTTCATACCATAATTTTTC
Organism: Fagopyrum esculentum; assembly: GCA_033239045.1. Classification (NCBI taxonomy): domain Eukaryota; kingdom Viridiplantae; phylum Streptophyta; class Magnoliopsida; order Caryophyllales; family Polygonaceae; genus Fagopyrum; species Fagopyrum esculentum. Next base: position 149,027,854 of record BSUD01000002.1, on the reverse strand, counting down.
ATACCATAATTTTTCATACCATAATTTAAATACCAGAAATTTCATACCATAAATTTCATACCAGAAGTTTCATACCATAAAATTACATACCATAAAATTACATTTTATCATACCAGAATTTTTTACGGTAGATTTTCATACCATTAAATTACATACCATAAAATTACATTTTGTCATACCAGAATTTTGTTACACCGGATTTTCATACCATAAAATTACATACCATAAAACTACATACCAGAAATTTTTCATACCAAAAAACTTATAACAAAATTTTCTGGTAAGAATTTTACATACCAGAAAAAAAAAATTCTGTTTTTTGGTATGAATTTCAATACCAGAAAATTATCGTGAGAGAGCACAAGCAAATTCCAATACCTGAATTTTACTCCTATGCGAGCCAAAACAAGCAACACATTCTTACATTTGTACGCAGCATATACAAACCAGTAAGGAATCCCCCCCACCCACAAACACCGTAACTTCAGCCTTTACTTTGCAGCATATACAAACCAGAAAGGAGTCTTTACTTTGCAGCATATACAAACCAGAGAGGAGTCTTTACTTTGCAGCATATACAAACCAGAAAGCACCGTAACTTCACTCTTCACTTTCAAGCCCAGCCCCCCCCCCCCCCCCCCCCCCCCCCCC
>BSUD01000002.1:148946680-149027101 GCA_033239045.1 Fagopyrum esculentum | reverse complement strand
CCCCCCCCCCCAACCCCCACACTAAACACCGTAACTTCAGTCCTTGCTTTCACACGAACTCAGCGCAAGGAGCCAGAAGGAACCCCAAAAACGCCCCCCCGGCGGTTTCATACAAACTCTGCCGTAACTTCACTTCAGCCATATTTGTGCTGTAACTTCAACTTCAGCACGAATCTCATTATCCTACTGATTAAGAAATAACACCTTATAGAATGATTAACTGACTAACCAACCTGTCGATTCCTACAGTGCCAACAGGAATTCACCGAATTCCTCCTCGCAGTCGGATTTCTGGAATTAATCGAGTAGGTATTCCGGTGTGAATATCCGAAATTACGCTGATTGTGAGGAGATTGGGGATTTTGATCGGAATCGCAGTCGGATTCCGAAAACATCGCTTCCGATTCCAAGAACTGTGCTTGCCATTTGCGGCTACGAGGGGGAGAGAGAGAGAGGGAAGGGAGAAGAGGATAGGATAGTTAGGGTTCACGGTTAAAAAAGAAGTTTGGAGTACACTTACTAACTCAAAAATACTAAAAGGCCTATTTAGTAATCTAATTCTCAAAACAACCTACTTACCTAATTAGCCCTAAATTTTTAAAATAAAAAAGGAAAATGAGAGTGGTCCCCTACAATTATTCAAAATTAAAAAATTTTCTCCCTTAATTTTTTAAAATAAAAAAGGAAAATTCGAGTGGTCCCTTACAATTAAGGAATAAGTTTAAACATTAAAAATATTATCTCCCTTAATTAGTATGACTGTTTTTTAATTAAAAAAGGAAAATGAGAGTGGTCCCCCCACAAATTCTGTACATAATTTCACACGCAAATTATGTACAGAATTTGTGCTGTTTGTGAAAATTATCTACATAATTTGCGTGCGAAATTTTGTACATAATTTGCGTGCGAAATTTTGTACATAATTTGCGTGCGAAATTATGTACAAAATTGGTGGGGAATCACTCTCATTTTCCTTATTTAATTAAAAAACAGCCATGTTAATTAAGGAACTTTTGAAATTATTTAATTATGGGAGAGAACCTTTTTAATGAGAGTGGTCCTCACAATTAATATTCACTTATCATTTTATTTTAGTTTATCCTTTTAATGAGAGTGGTCCCCCACAATTTTTAATTTCATTTACTTTTATTTTTTGGCTAGAAAATGAAAGGGCCTAGATTGTATCTACGATACAAAAAAGACTTTCCTACACCAATTTTCTCTTTGTTTGTTGTATATCAGCAAATTAGGCGCATGTATACATATTGCAGGGAGAGAAGAGCTTGAACCATCATTATGCAGTTTTCAGAGTAAACCTCCCAATTGATGTCGGTGCCGTTAAATCTCCAAACCTCGTCCTTACACAAGAGATGAATGAGGATTATTCATAGCAAGTTTAAGGTATGAAGTATTTATGTAACTTAGATTGTACCATGACCTTATTCTCGTCTTTTGGTAGGTTTTGATTCCTAAAACTTCAAATTATAGTCTTGAAGCATTGAATCCTTGGTGACTATTTGTTGAAGGTATGAATTTAGGAAAAGAAAGACTACTATTTAAGGTTCTTAGTTTGTGACAAACACTTGTAAACAACAATGAATTTTAGATTGTTAAGTATCTTTGAAGATTTGTTTGACGTGACAGGTTGATAAATTAGCCTATACCTGAACTTGGAGCTGTATGGCAACCATTCTATGATCTGAGTCACTTCATTGTTAGCCTTTTGGAATTTATAAGCAACTTTTATTAAGCAGCAAACAATCATAACAACATCAAAATAAACAATATTCTAGCTTACAAACACATTTATCAGTGCACTTTGTTAGTTTCTTAACAATAATCTCCAGGTTCCTTGTAGTATACCAAATCCAAAATAACTGCCTGACAGATCTTATCCGAATTTCCGACCAACCCGATTTGTTCAATCTCCACCTCCAGTCGTCTTAGAGAAGAGGTCGGGGTTCCGTAGGCTAGATATGCCTGCAGAAATTGGAAGAAAGAAATTATAAAAACTAAAATGCAATATGGGCTTTGTTATGATGAGAGAATTGTAGACAAGCAATCAATTTCTCCATATGGCTGAGCAACAACTCTGTATAATAGAAAAGTTGCAGCTTATCAGCACTGATGCATAATAGTTACTTTGTGTAGTCAGAAAATCTTGCCTCTTCACAGTCAATTTTATTAATTTTTAGTTTATGATGCTATAAAGTTTCATTTACATCAATGCCCAAAAGTGTTAAAAGAATCATTTAAGAAAATCAAATAATGTATAACAAGCATACTCATAGACATTGCCGATAGCTGATGGCATTAGATGCATGACTGCAACTTTGGTCAGATGATTTGTTATTGGATTTTAATGATTAATCATTCAACTTCCAAAGCATAGGTTGTTTGAGATGTACATGACTAGAAGGCATGCTGAACAAATGACTTTAGAGAAATATGATTGTGATTAATTTGTCTTGTTTGTATTGACTTAACGACAACATATATACAACTTAACTAAACTGATTTGGAGTAATCTCAGCTAACAATTCCTAAGGATTATCCACTAAGCTAAGAAATAGAAGGTGAACAACAGACTTACAAATTTACAAAATAATGATTAATTAAAGTTCTATCTAATTATTATTGATATCCTCCCACAAGGTGTATAATCTGGAGGAGAGTTGCAACTTGGATAGCAAAGACTCAAACCGAGGACGAACCAAGGACTTGGTTAAAATATCAGCAAGCTGATAATCAGTGGGCACAAAGGACACCCGAAACTTCCCAAGCTGCACAAGCTCCCGGACAAAATGATAGGCGAGAGCAATATGTTTCATTCGAGAGTAAAAAACAAGTTTAGCACTGAGATGTGTAGCACCAAGATTGTCATAGTAAATCACGGGTTTAGAATTGGGCGTATGACCAAGTTCAGTGAACAGGGAGAGGATCCACATTAGCTCACTGGATGTGTCGGCTAAGGCTTTATATTCCGCCTCCGTAGACGAACGAGCAACATAATGTTGTTTCCAAGAGCTCCAAGAGATGGGAATGCCATCGAGATACACCAAATAGCCAGTGGTGGAGATATAATCATCCTTGTCGCCTGCCCAATCGGCATCCGAAAAGGCATGAAAGGTGAGTGGGGCAGTTGCCGAGATGAAGATCCCCTTGTCACAAGAGCCCGCTAAATACTTGAGTACCCGTTTGAGGGCAGACCAGTGCGCTATTCGTGGATTTTGCATGAACTGTGCAAGTTTATTTGTACTGAAAGCAATATCAGGACGAGTCAGACTTAAATATTGAAGACTTCCGACAAGTACTCGATACACAGTTGGCGAAGGTAGGGGGTCGCTTGAACCTGGAGTAAAGGAGCACTGGCAGATAGGGGAGTAGATGCTGGTTTGGTCTCGGACATTCTTGACTTTTGTAACAAATTAGTGATATACTTCCGTTGTGAAAGAAACATACCTTTAGCGGAAGGGATTACTTCAACCCCCAAGAAATAGCTGAGACAACCGAGATCCTTTAATGAGAACCGAGCAGCTAAAGTGGCAATGAGGTTGAATAAAGCAACAGGGGAACTACCAGTGACAATAATACCGTCAACATACACAAGTAAGTACATCGTGACCGCATTCTTCTTGTAGATGAAAAGAGAGGTATCGGTTGTGGAATTGATGAAGCCAAGTGAGAGCAAAAAAACTCGAAGCTCCGTATACCATGCTCGGGGCACCTGCTTTAGCCCATAGAGCGCCTTTTTAAGACGATAGACAAGATCCAAAAGAGCTTTGTTGATGAACCCATGCAGTTGTATCATGAAGACTTCTTCTTGAATCGTGCCTTGAAGAAACGCATTGTTGATATCAAGCTGACAGAGGGACCATCCCTGACGAACTGCAAGGGTTAGGACAACTCGAATGGTTACCGGTTTGACAACAGGGCTAAATGTATTTGTGTAGTCCCAACCAAGGCGTTGGTGAAAGCCCTTGGCGACTAATCGAGCCTTGTAACGATTAATCGAGCCATCCGGATTCCTCTTGATTCGGAACACCCATTTACAGCCGACTAAATTCTAAGAAGGAGACCGACTTACTAGATCCCAAGTATCGTTGCGGTGTAAGGCATCAAATTCGGATTGCATTGCCAAGCGCCAATCAGGGTCACGAAGAGCATGTGTGATGGTGATGGGTTCAACGGGAAAGGAGCGGCGGACATGGAGATTCAGCTTATCGATGGGTTTGATGATGTTATTTTGTGAGCGAGTGATGATACCGCCGGCGGTCGTCTTTTGTCGTTTGTGAGGGCGGATAAAGGGACGTGTGATTGGGGGTGGGTCTTGAGTTTGGATAGTGGGAGTGGGTTCAATTGAGGAAGATGAGTGTGCTTGAGTTGGGCTGGTCGTGGTAGCAAACAAGTCATCAATTGGGTTGAAAGTGGCACTCTCAACGGGCTGCAAAGTGGGCTGTAAGATTGAGAGTTGTAGGGGGGCGGCTTTTTGGGCGTTTTGTAAACTGGGTTTGGCCACCACGGAAATTCTATTTCGACAAATCTGGCATGACGAGAAGTGTAGACCCATCTTGTTTTGGGATCGAGACATAAATAGGCATGCTGATCGGCCGAGAACCTACAAAGACACACATGGCAGACTTTGGAGCAAGTTTATGATTAGAATACGGTTTAATACAGGGAAAACACAAACATCCAAAACACTTTAACTTATGATAATCCGGGCTAGTGTTGAGCTATTTGGAATGCGGCGAGTTGTACCCAAGGATTGTAGTGGGAAGACGATTGATGAGATAAGCGGCGGTAGTCATTGCATGAGGCCAATAGATAAGAGGTAGCCCCGAGTGATGGAGGAGAGAGAGGCCAGTTTCAGCAATGTGGCGATTCCGACGTTCAGAGATGCCATTGTGTGCGGGTGTATGAGGCGGGGTGGTGTGATGGCTTATACCGTGAGTGCTTAAAAACTAGCGACAACCTAAATATTCGCCTCCATTATCTGTGTATAAGATTTTGATTTTGTGGTTGTAAAAATTTTCAACAAGCAATTTAAATTTGGGGAAAAGCACTTGTACATCAAATTTGCGTTTCATAGGATAGAGCCAAATATAGCGGGTAAAATGATCAACAAACATGCAATATTAACGAAGACCATCAATCGATAAAATAGGAGAAGTCCAAACATCTGAAAAAATTATTTCCAATGGATAACAAAATTTTAGAGAGGATTCATGAAAAGGAAGTTTATGACTTTTGCTAATTTGGCAGGAGTTGCAATATGATTGAAGAAACTTATTTGTGCCCAAGGAAAAACGTTGTTGAAGAAACTTGAAAACTGAAGAAGAAGGATGCCCAAGCTTATGATGTCAGGATGCAGAAGAAACTAGGCGAGTTGCGCTGACCGATGGAGGAGTGGTCGGCCAAAGATAAAGACCATCAATACATGGACCTTCATGGGTTGTCTTGTCCGTCTGCAAGTTCTTCACATAATAGGAGTTTGGCAAGAAAGCCACAACAGAGTTAGTTTGTTGAGCAAGTTGAGAGACAGAAAGAATGTTTTGTTGCATGGTAGGAACGCAAAGTGTATTTGCCAAGGATAAATCATTAAGCAAAAGTGTTCTAGAGTGAGAGATTTAAACCTGAACCGTTACCCATAAACAGCGAGTCTGGACCGGTGTATGGATGATGAAGAGCCAGGTTCACAAGATCATTTGTGACATGATGCGTCGCTCCACTGTCGACGAGGAAACCAGACAAAGATGAGCCAACAACAACAGTATTGACCCGAGCTTGTCCAAGGGAACCCGAAGATTTCCGAGGAGCGGGGGGCACAACGTTAGGACGTGGCCGTTGGAAAGTACGACACTGAGATAGAGAATGCCCTCTATTATTGCACCACTGGCACCGACCCAAAAACGGTTTTGGAGATGTTGGAGAGTCAGTGCGCTGAGTCGGGGGTGCATACGAGGGCGTGGACCTGGGCCTGTAGGTGGAGGTGGGTCGGGTCTGAACATTCAGAGCAGTAACCGGAGCAGGATTTTGCCGTTGAGCATCAGCAATAGAGAATTCCTGGATAAGAAGCCTCTCAAGAAGATCATCAAACGTAATGGGTGTATCCCGGGCATTCACGCCGTCAATCACAACCCTGTAGCTATCATCGAGGCCACGCAACACATGGTATGTCATGACTTCAACAGAGACAGGAGAGCCAAGCGAAGCAAGGAGATTGGTTGTCATCTTCAGGGAATGCATATACGAGGTGATGGATTGTGTACCTTTAGAAGCAGTACTAAGCCACTCCTTCAATTGGCGGAGGTGGCTGCGAGATGGTCTGGCATAGATGCTTTGCAAGAGAGTCGAAAGCGTATGAATGGTCTTGGTTTGAGAAACCAGAGACGCCACTTCAGGGGAGAGAGTGGTCAGGAGGGCACCATAGATGAAGCGGTCTTGGCGGCGGCAGGTTTGATAAGCAGGATTGGGGGTCGTTACCGGGGGCGACACAGCGGTGAAGATCGATTCCGACTGCGCGGGGAAAGATCCATCCGGATACTTGAGAAGATCATATCCATCGAGTAGGGCTTCGATTGTTTGCTTTCAATTTAGATAAATGGTAGGGGAAAGTTTATCAATGTTGACAAAAGTGATACAGATGAAGGGTTTTGAAGGCTCAGAGGAATTGGGAAGGAAGTAGCTGCTTTTGGTGGCCATTGGAGGCAAGCGTAGGGGAAAGGTTGGAAGCGACGTCCACAATTTAGAGAAAGGGGGTAGGATCGTTCTTATCTGATACCATATAGAGAAATATGATTGTGATTAATTGCCTTGTTTGTATTGACTTAACGGCAACATATATATACAACTTAACTAAACTGATTTGGAGAATCTCAGCTAACAGTTCCTAAGGATTCTCCACTAAGCTAAGAAATAGAAGGTGAACAACAAACTTACAAATTTACAAAATAATGATTAATTAAAGTTCTATCTGATTATTATTGATAATGACAACATCAGAGTTTGATGGGTTGTTAGTGATGGCCAATATGGTGATAAAAGTAATGCAGATGTAAGTTGTAATCATGGTTTATAGAACGAGGAACATGTTATTGCTAACGAAATTGGACTTGTCCATGATGATACTGGATCTATTGATGAAGAGTTGTTCCAACATGAAACGAATACGATGTATAGCTCATTTACCAATGATAATCATTGTGAAGAAGGTGGGCTAGATGTATCCAGTTGTGATGCACATTTAGAGGATACAAAGCTTGATATCAATATGTCAATCTCACCAACTATGCTTGACATGGTTGATGAGAGGCAAAGATCATTAGGCATAAAAAATGAGCAACAAGTGATGGGATATTCACTTCTTGTAGATACTGATTATGAAGACTAAGATGAGCTTCAAAGTTTAGATGAGGAAAGTTGTGAGGAGAGGAAGGAAGAGGTTTCCCAAGTTTAATGTTAAAGTTGATATGAAAAACCCACCATTAAGAGTGGGTATGGCTTTCCCTTAATTTGAAATATTAAAGAAACCCATCCATATGTATGCTGCTCCAATACATGATGAGACAATTCAAATTAGAACTTTCATAGATCAACACACGTGTTGCAAAGGGTTCAAGAACAAGTATGCTACTTATGTTTAGATTGCTCATAAATATCTAGACATCATTAGAAAAGATCTTGATATTAAGTTGGTTCTTCTGTAACAATTCTTGCAAGACAAGATGAATTTGGAATCATGGTTCCTACAAATAAGATGTGGAGAGCAAAAGACCATGCCTTGGAGATCTTGAGGGGAGATGAGACAAAACAATTCTTAAAGCTTGCAGATTATGGGGAAGAATTTGTAGAGCAAGCGTTGTTTTCTGAACGGATTGATCTTCATTAATGATAAACATCCATATTTAAATTATAGAAGAATTAAAGTGGAAAAGATGATGGAGAAAGATAAGGAGAATATTTCTCACCTATCTTTGACACATTCTAAAACAATAACGGTTGACCTAGTTTAGCTAATTACAAAAGAGACTAACATTAATAAACGTAAACTGAATATATTATCTAATATGCCCCCGCAAGATGGACTAGGGCGAAGTTAGGCCAATCTTGGAAACCATGGCTGCATGACGGGAGCGAGGCATTGACTTGGTTAGGCAATCAACGAGCTGGTCATCTGCAGGAACATAAGAGACTCGAAGAACACTTTGTTAAACCAGTTCTCGAACAAAGAAAAAGGCAAGTGCAACATGCTTCATCCGGGAGTGGAACACTGGATTGAAGCTCAAACTTTTAGCACCTAAATTATCGTAGTAAACCACTGACTGCGAGGTGATGGAGACACCAAGTTCTTGAAGGAGAGAGGTGATCCAAACCAATTCCGAGCAGGCGTTAGCCAAGGCCTTGTACTCGGCTTCAGTGGACGAGCGGGTGATTGTCTTTTGTTTTCTAGAACTCCAGGAGATCGGAGATCGACCAAGGAAGAACACATACCCAAACGTTGATCTGTAATCCTCTTTGTCGTCGGCCCAATCGGAGTCAAAGAAACCATGAAGGGAAGAGACATCGGTCGTATGTAATGTAATCCCATGATCAATCGTCCCTTTAAGGTAGCACAAGACTCGTTTCAAGGCTAACCAGTGTTCTGTGAAGGGATTTTGCATATACTGAGAGAGCTTGTTAACGAGATATGTCACATCTGAGCGGTTTAGGGATACATACTGGAGGGTACCGACTATCATGCGATAATCAGTAGGGTTAGGGATTGGAGTTCCTGATGATTTGGTGAGAGAGGAGGTGGAGTCCATGGGGTTGCAATAAGGTTACAAGAATCCATTTTAGTTTTTGTGAGCAAGTCAAGGATGTACTTGCATTGGTTGAGGAAGAGGCCATTAGGGTGAGTATGAACTTCAACGCCTAAGAAGAAGGAGAGAGGGCCAAGGTCTTTGAGGGAGAAACGGTTAGATAGGGATGTGATGAAGGATTGAACAGTGGAGGGATCGTTGCCGGTGACAATAATGTCATCAACATAGACTAGGAGATATAGGGTGGTTGTGTTTTGGCGAAAGATGAACAGAGATGAATCAGAGGTGGAATTGACGAATCTAGAAGAGAGGAGGAATAACCTGAGTTCGGTGTACCAAGCACGGGGAGCTTGTTTGAGGTCATAGATGGCCTTGTGAAGTTTGCAGACATAGTCAGGATGAGCTTTGTCTATAAAGCCTGGGGGTTGTGCCATGAAAACATCATCTGTTAGGGTACCCTTTAAGAAGGCATTGTTGATGTCGATTTGGCTTAGTGGCCATCCGGACTGAACTACCAAGGATAGAACAGTTCTGACTGTACGTTTCGGTGAAGTCACATCCCGGTCTTTGATGGAACCCTTTGGCAACTAGTCTCGCTTTGTAGCGATCCAAGGACCCATCAGGGTTGGTTTTGACCCTAAATTCCCACTAGCAACCTACAATGTGATGGGTGGGTAGTCGAGGGATAAGGGACCAAATGGCGTTGGTGGTGAGAGCGTTGTATTCCATGGTCATGACTTCTCGCCAATCAAGGTCTTTTAGTGCTTGGGTGATGGATTGGGGTTCATAGGGAATGGGGATTTGAGCCATTAGGTTAAGTTATGAGACGGGTTTAGAGATATTATTTTTAGATCGGGTTATCATCTGGTGGGAGGGTGGGGTTAAGGGAGACGGTGGTTGGGAATGAAGTGGTGTAGCAGGGCGGTTAATGGGCCGAGAGGCGGAGTGGGCCGTCTGGGAGGGGTGAGTGTTTAATGGGCTTAAAGATGATGGGGAAAGTGAAGGATGAGAATGTGTAACAGGGGCTGGGCTGGGACCGGGGAAGGGGCATGCGGTTGAGGATAGGTTAGTGAGATTAGGGTTTTGGGTAGGGATTTGCGAAAGAGGGGGAGTGGGGCCCGAATTAGACGGAGGGGTCATTGATTGAGGAGAGATATTAGGGGGGTTAGGGTTTGAGGGGGGAAGGAGAGTGGGGCCTGCCCCGGAAGTAGTGGGTAGAATGGGACCAATATGGGCAGGTGGGTCTGGGGAAGGAGCAGGTTGGGTTTGACTTAATTCAGAGGAGAAAGGGTATTGAGTTTCAATGAAGGAAACATGTCTAGACGAATAAATCCGGTTAGTTTTAGGGTCTAAACAGAGATAGGCACTTTGGTTAAGTGAGTAACCGACGAATACGCAGGGTCTAAACAGAGATAGGCAATTTGTGATAGTTGGGCAATGTGCCAAAAAGAGATTGAAACGGGGATTTATTTTGAAGAGACGGAGTGGGCATTCTATTTATCAAGTAAACCGCAGTGGAGAAGGCGAGAGACCAAAACTTATGCGGAACACTTGAATGGGAAAGTAGGGCTAGGCTTGTTTCTACTATGTGACGATGCCTACGCTCGGCATAACCATTATGTTGTGGGGTGTGGGGAGATGATGTGAGATGAGAAATTCCATTGGACGCGAAGAATGATTTTAAGGCAATGAATTCTCCACCGTTGTCGGAGAAGAAGGTTTTTACTTTTGTGTTGAATTTATTTTCGACTAAGGACTTAAATGTGGTGAAAACGTTGATGGTGTCGGATTTGTGTTTGAGGGGATAGTTACATATGTATTTAATATAGTGGTCAACAAAAATCACATAGTATTTAAAACCATCAAACGACAAAACTGGACAAGTCCAAATATCAGAAAATATAATATCAAGAGGAGAAGTAGATGAAAGAGATGAATCATGAAATGACAATTTATGAGCTTTGGAGGTGGAACAAGCATTGCAAAATCAATAACAGAGTTTAATTGTCCAACAGAAAACAATGACTGAAAAATGCAGAAAGTAGAAATAGAGGGATGACCGAGCTTGTGATGCCACGACGATCCAAGAGAAAGAAGATTTGTAAACGCCTTCGGAAAGGTGGTGGAAGGCCAACAGTAGACATCATCTTTAAGAGGTCCTCTAAGCAAGGGGGTGCCCGAGAATAGATCCTTCACAACAAAGCAAGTGGGTGAGAAGGCAATTTCAACATCATTTTGTTTAGTGAATTTAGAAACAGACAAGATATTTTTTGCAACTGAAGGGACATGGAGAATTTTATCAAGATTGAACATTTTGGATGCATAATGTAAAATGCTTTTTTCAACATTAGAAATAGACAAACCATGGCCGTTTCTGACTTGTAGCTCGTCGGTACCATCATGGGGTAGTGTATGGCAAGGTTGGAGAGGTCGTTGGTGACGTGATGCGTAACACCACTATCAACCAACCATTGGGCGGAATTGGATTGAGAAGTGGTTGTGTTAGCATGCGGATGGCGATAAGGGTTCGGAGGGCGGTAAGTGGCGGGTTGGCGTAGGTTAGGGGTTGCTTAAAGGAAGTTTGGACAATGGGCTAGGACATGGCCCGGGGTACGGCACCATTGACATTTCCCAAGGAAGGGTCGTGGTGAAGGACGAGAGGGGTCTGAGAAATTGTTTGGCGGCAGTGGAGGGGTTCAGTGAGGAGGTCTGGTCGGCGGCTGAGAGGGTGGGATAGGGTATTATTTGGGTTTTGGAGGGCGAGTGTTTAAGGACATGGCGGAAGCAGGTGTGGGAGTAGAGGAAGAGGAGTTATTGAAGAGGAGTTTGGTTTCCCTTGTGAAAAGTTTCTTATGGAGATCGGCAAAGGGGATGGGTGAGTCTCGTGCTCGGATCTCATCGACGACTGCCTGGTAGTTGATGTCAAGACCCTTGAGAACCGCCTCGGTTATGTCCTCCGGGTCTTGGGTTTGCCAAGATGAGCAAGGTGATCGGCCATACCAGAGATTTCATGCAAGTACTCAGTAATCGACTTTCCATCTTTTTTTGACTGCATTTAGGCGTTCCTTGAGAAGGCCTATGTGAGCCCTTGAGGGCCTGGCATATTGGGACTCCAAGATGGTCCATATTTCTCGAGAGGAGGTGGCTCTTGTGATAAGTGAAGCCACCGAGGAGGAGAGAGTGCCGATAAGGCCTCCCTTGAGAAGATAATCCTGGCATCGCCAGGTTGTGTGGGCGGGATTGTTGGTGGCGTCGTCGGCTGGAGTAGAAGAGGTAGGGGTTAGAAAGCCATCAACGTAACTGATTTAGTCATGGTCAATCAGCAAATATTCAACCTGAGTTTTTCAGGTTATATAATTGGTGGGAGAGAGCTTGGTACAATTGGAAAAATTGATTATTGTTAAGGGTTTTTGTGGGTCATTAGGATTGGGGATTTGATGGGGAACAATTGCCATTGAGGCTTTTTGGAAGTCGAGCGTGAAGAGAGAAAAACTTTTTATCAGGGCTCTAATACCATGTAGAGCAAGCGTTGTTCTCTGAACTGATTGATCTTTATTAATGATAAACATCCATTTTTAAATTACAGAAAAATTAAAGTGGAAAAGTTAATGGAGAAAGATAAGGAGAATATTTCTCACCTATCTTTGACACATTCTAAAACAATAACAGCTGACCTAACTTAGCTAATTACAAAAGAGACTAACATTAATAAACGTAAACTGAATATATTATCTAATAAAATTGAGACGCACGAACCACGGTAGCACATTGGTACATGGGGAAGAATGGAGTTAATACTCTCCAAATGGAGTTAATGCTGGTTGTAGACCTATAATTTCAACCGATGGATGTCATTTGAAGGTAGATATGATGGTCAATTGCTTGCGGCTTTCGGGATTGATCCAAATGATTGTATATTGCCTATAACATATGCAATCGTTTGAGTGTCGAGAGTCATGGGCATGGTTTCTTCAACCACTTAGCGAGGAAGTGGGAATTCAAAACAGTCACAAATGGACTTTTGTGTCGGATAAACAAAAGGTAACATGTAATTGATCGTGGAAGTTTTACCGAATGGTAATAACAACCTCCTCCACAAGTATTACGGGATCGGATGTTGCATACTCGGGTATCGAATTCATAGGGACCGTCACTGTTATGAATGTAATTAATAGATAAGTATGCTAAATAAAAGAAATAAGAGAGAAATCAATGTCTTTTGGTGAAACAATGATAATAGGAAAAATAAGGAAAATCAATTATTGTTGTAGGCAAATAATGGAGGGAGATGATCTAAGGAAACAAGAATCTCCATTATACTGAATTAAAATAGTATTGCATATATGAGACTCATGAACATTGATATATGAATATTGCAAGTAACTATCTAAATTAGCATTTGACATAGACAAACAAAGACCGTGCTTTCCAACTCGCGTAGCCCTCAATCCAGCGGTTCAGCAAGTATAGGAAAACCCTTTAAGAACTTAGAATTTCGGAAAAGACCAAGAGAAACCTTCACTTGGGGCTATTAAGTTAGAAAAAGGGTATAAATACTAGAAATTTCTACGATAGTTAGAAATACTCGAAGTAAAAGGTAGGATTTAATCCCTTAAACCAAGTGCTTTTCAATATATCCATTAAAACGTTCTTCGATTTTGTCTCTTTAGTTGTTTTATCTAAACCAATTATTAACACCACTTCTTTCTAAGGTAAACAAAATGTGGGAATGAACTACTTTGAAAAGAAGTAATATCACAATCTCAATTCACAAATATATATGCAACAATAAATCAAATCATTATAGGAATCATCCAATCCTTAAATCAAGAGATAGATTAGCCGGACATGATTGAATGCTAAACAATATTTATTGAATATAGAAACTGCATAAACAAACTCACAATGTTTGGTTCCAACACAATGAGGCAAACCATCAAGTGAGAAATTGAAACCTACTATAGAACTACTTGGCGACTACAGGATGAGAGGATAGTGGATCGATGGTAGCAGCGTGCAAAACTAGGGTTGATACATGTATTTATATAGGGTCTAGAACGGATCCTAAAAAATAATATTTTTCCAAAGATAGGATTAAAATATATGAATTGGATCATCTACGCAGGCAAAACGGCCATCAAACGACCTAGAACCGTTTGACCATCCCGTTTGGGAATTAATTTAGCGAAATTTGCATGTCGTTTGGCAACGCTATTTGACAACTTTTTCGATAATTCAGTAAAACTTGTAGAATGTTTGACAGATAGAAATTGATACACATTCTTATTAACATAAACAAATATTTAAAATACACAATCACTACCATATTGGTAGAGAGAATAGTGCTACTAGTTGAGACAATATTTATTGAATATAGAAACTGCATAAACAAACTCACAATGTTTGGTTTCAACACAATGAGGCAAACCATCAAGTGAGAAATTGAAACCTACTATAGAATTACTTGGCGACTACAGGATGAGAGGATAGTGGATCGATGGTAGCAGCGTGCAAAACTAGGGTTGATACATGTATTTATATAGGGTCTAGAACGGATCCTAAAAAACAATATTTATTGAATATAGAAACTGCATAAACAAACTCACAATGTTTGGTTCCAACACAATGAGGCAAACCATCAAGTGAGAAATTGAAACCTACTATAGAACTACTTGGCGACTACAGGATGAGAGGATAGTGGATCGATGGTAGCAGCGTGCAAAACTAGGGTTGATACATGTATTTATATAGAGTCGAGAACGGATCCTAAAAAATAACATTTTTCCAAAGATAGGATTAAAATATATGAATTGGATCATCTACGCAGGCAAAACGGCCATCAAACGACCTAGAACCGTTTGACCATCCCATCCCGTTTGGGAATTAATTTAGCGAAATTTGCATGTCGTTTGGCAACGCTATTTGACAACTTTTTCGATAATTCAGTAAAACTTGTAGAATGTTTGACAGATAGAAATTGATACACATTCTTATTAACATAAACAAATATTTAAAATACACAATCATTACCATATTGGTAGAGAGAATAGTGCTACTAGTTGAGACAATTACTCTAACAACTTTGACTAGAAGAACAACATAATATATTTCCTTAACATGATGTAACGGAAAGTTGGACTCCACAAATTTCACGTGACGTGAACTGTAGATCTTGACGGTTTGTGGGTCAAGACACAAGTAGGCACTCTAATTAAGAGAGTAGCCAATAAAAAGACACAACACAACGATTTAGGATCCATTTTGTTATTAGTGTACGGTTTAAGCCAATGAAAACAAAGACAACCAAAATATTTTAATTTGTGATAGTTGGGTATAGTTTTAAAAAGATCTAAAAACGGAGATCATTTTTGAGAGTGGGAGTGGGAGTGGGCATACGATTAATGAGATACACCGAAGTTTGAAAAGTGAGAAGCCAAAGTATATGTTGCATTCCGAATGGGATATTAGAGAGAGACCTGTTTCAACAATGTGACGATGCCGACGTTTAGCAAAACTGTTGTGTTGGGGAGTGTGTGGAGAGGTTAGATGAGTAATGTCGTTGGAGGCAACAAATTGCTTTAGAGAAATAAACTCGCCACCATTTTTAGAGAAAAAAAGTTTTAGTTGTAGTTTGGAAACAATTTTCAACTAATGATTTGGAGGTAATGAACGTAGACTTCGTGTCCGATTTACGTTTGAAAGGAAAGAGCCATATATATTTGGTGAAATGATCAAAAAATATGACATAGTACTTACATCAAAAGATATAGTAGGGCAAGTCCAAACATCCAAAAGCACAACATCTAAGGGTGTAAGTGAGTTAATGCTAGATTGAGGAAACGACAATTTATGAGCCTTGTGGGTGGAACATGCATTACAATGATCAAAACTAGCATTAATAGAGTGAATAGGAAATATTTTTTACAAAATGGATAAAATAGGTGTCGAAGGATGCCCGAGGTGATGATACATCTCCGTTCTTGAAGATGAGCGAGTAGAGAAAATAATAGGCGGAGACGAGACCGGCCAAGAGTAGACCCCATTGGTTAACGACTCTCTAAGAAGAACTTTGTCCGTGAGAAGATCCTTAACAAAGAAACAACCAGGTAAGAATGTGATAGAAACATTATTTTGAGTATTGAATTGAGAGAAGGAAAGAATATTTTTAGCAATTTGAGGAACACATAAAATATTATCAACAATAAAATGTTTGGTTGTCGAGTTTAAAAATGTTTGACCAATGTCGAAAATAAGGAGGCAATGACCATTACAAACAATAAGTTCGTCTGGTCCATCATAAGGATAATGGAGGTTGAGATTGTGAAGTTCAATAGTGACATGGTGCAAAGCACCACTGTCAACTAACCAGGGCTCGGATTGAGATTGGCGAGTGATTGTATGAGCCTGAGGTTGAGAAGGACGATTATAGGCGGGTGGACATATTGAGGGGACTTGACTACAGAAGATAGCAAAATAGGCAACCACATGACCTTGCTCTCGACACCACTGACACTTACCTTGAAATGGTTTGTATGGTGGGCGAGAGGAGGTCTAGTCCAACGGAGAGGTGGAGGGTAGAGGAAGTAAGAGAGTGTTTGAACCAGCATACTTGACTTTAGGTTTTGTAGGCATGGTTTACATAGTCATATCAATTTGGAAAGGGACTGAAGTTGGTAACAATTGCATGACGAAGATGATTCTCCTTGGTTAACAAGCGTTCATGTAATTCTGTAATGGTTATGAGTGTTTCTCGAGCGTAAACCCCATCAATCACTGCTTGAAACGAGAAATCAAGTCCTTAAAGAATAACGCCCATAATGTCTTCCTGGTCCTGAGGTTTACCCAAGGAAGCGAGGAGGTTAGCGACCCCAATGACCTCCTGAATATAGGTTGAGACAGATCAAGAGTCCTTCTTGAGAAATTGAAGTTATTCTTTCAACTAATGAACTCGTGCCCTAGACGGTGTGGCAAAAGTTTGTTCAAGAGTAGTTCAGGTCTGCCGAGAGGTGTCAACCATTGTCATAAGAGGAGCAACATCAGATGTGAGAGTGCCAACAATGGCACCAAGGATAAGTTGATCCTGGCGAACCCAAGTGGTGTAGGTAAGAGACAGTTCAACGCCGGGAAGAGGCACCAGTGGAGGTGATGTGTTGCCATCAACAAAAGAAAGAAGACCAAGACCCAACAAACTAGATCAGATTTGCTTAAACTAGGTGAGATAATTGGTGTCAGTAAGTTTTTTAGCATCGGGAAAGTGAATGAGAATGAAAGGTTTCGTTGGTTCGACAATGTTGGCCAGGATATTGATGTAGTCGCCATTGAAGAAGAAGAGAGGAGAAGAAGAAGGTTTGGATCAAGCCTCTGATACCATGTAGAATGTTTGACAAATTAGGAATTGATACACATCCTCATTAACATAAACAGATATTTAAACTACACAATCACTACCATATTGGTAAAGAGAATAGTGTTACTAGTTGAAATAATTACTCTAACAACTTTGACTAGAATAACAACATAATATATTTCCTTAACAAAACTGACTTTTCTGCTACTCTGGTTGGAACTACGTGACCCATGAGTACTACTTTCAAATCTATTTCGAATATATACAACTTTGCAGTTGACATGATTGTCCAAATCCAAAAGGAAGATGGTCGAAATCAGTAATCTCTTATAGGTCTTCATAAAATGCCATCCAACTCCAATGGTTTCCACTTGTCTTCTTCAATCTTTAGTCGATCTTGATGTTTCCATGTATTCTCCGACTCCAGGGAAGAATGAATCCTCGTTCTTTGGTATTTTCATACCATTATGTTCCATAAATGATGTGAATGCCTGGAACACGAAATAAACCGAAGTAGACAACGAAATATGAAAAAGGGAGCTTTCTACACTAAAACGAAGCATACACAAGCTATATGGATATGAAAATGCATGATTCTAGAGGCTATATTGATAACTTCACATTGATGATCGTTAAATTGTTCTGCAGGAATAATGGAAGACAAAATAATTAGAGAACTTAATAAATCTTTATTATATATGTAGATATGATTGGATATGTTTGTTACAAGATTTGTGCAGGTTGTTAGAACTTCAAACGACTATGAGAGAGAAGATCTTCACATCCAACAGAAGATAAAATAAGATCTTTCAACTAACAACCAAGATCTTCAAACGACATCTTCAAAACAACAAAGATTATGTAAAAGCTTTGGTGGCAAAAAGTCAACGTTCAAAGGATTCTGATGAAGATTTTATGGAGAGGATCAGCACGTTTCAACGGTTGAGAAGAATAGCCTCCACATAAGCTTATAAAAGAATCCTGCCATGGTGAAGAAAAGAGCAGCGGTTACACGGAGATTTTCAAGCTTTCTTCATCAACCACGTTTGTCTATTATCAAGAGTGACCTTTTGATACGCCCCCGGATGGCATCGCCATCCGTGTTTCCAGCTTGAAGGACCCGACATAAATTTTGAAGATTTATTATTATGCGGCTATTTAATAATAGACTTTTTATATTCGGAACTTAATTTCGTGACTTAAATTCCGACCTTTCATATTTTAGGCTTTTTATTTTCGGAACTTAATTCCGACTTTAATTCTGTCATTTATGTTTGAACCTTTGGTTAGCCCCCATCCACTATATAAGAATGACTTGGCTCATTTGTAAAGGCATGTCTAAGTTGAAATCCAAGTGTTGTGAAGGGAAAATCCTCTTACTTGGTTTAGGCATCACTTCTCCTTCAATCCTCTTAAAGTTCTGTCTTGGATCTATTCTTTGATCCAAGTCTTTCATATTCAAGGATCCTTTTGAAGGATCGACCGAACACTTCCGCATCCATTTCTAAGCTTCCGCCGCCCATGTTCTACGTTTGATCCAACTCAAACGAACAAGAAGAAGTAGTTGAAGTTTCTCCTCGATCTAGATCACACGTATTCTATCACCTTTGTTTTAGTTTAGAGAGAGTTAGATAAACACAAGAGCTATATTGACATATCTTGAGAGTGTTATACACAATGTTACTCTACGAAGTGACTAGACTATTATTCGTGAGTTTTGAGTTGACTAGGTAGTAGCGGTGAGGCTACAAGTGAGAGAAGAAGGTAAGTTCTTCTAGGTTGTATCTAAGACTCAAAGAAAGTGAGATAATATATAGTTGGAATCCTAGGGTCGGAAACCCTAGACGGAGAGTAGGCTATTAGGACCGAACTTCATAAACATATCGTGTGTCGGTCTTCTTTTTTCCGCACCTTAGATCACTTATATTGTGACTAACATCTTTCTGCAGGTTTTAAAGTCAAGGCCTTGAGATCCACTTCAAAGCCTTGAGAAACAATTTTGTCACTAAACGCAGAGATCGACTTCAAGGCCTTGAGATTAGTTTCAAAACCTTGATATCCGATATTGCGAAAAGTTCCCATACTCTATTCAACCCCCTTCTAGAGTATTTATATTCTTATTAATCCCCTACTCGGTTCTTCAATTGGTATCAGAGCTAGACTTACATATATTTGATTAAACCATCTATGAGTTTCGATCATGAGTATTGTAGGTGATGGAGGATTCGCACAAGGAATATCCACCATTCGACCACCCATTTTCTGTGGTAATAATTTTATACATTGGAAATCTCTAGTGCAAATGTTTGTCATTGATCAGGATTTGGAACTATGGAGCATCATCAAAACTGGTCCAAAAGTTCCCACTAAGACCAATGCTACTAGAACTACTGTGCCTAAAAAAGAAGATGATTTCAACCAAGCTGATTTGGAAAAGGTGGCTAGGAACTCCAAAGCCATGAACTTACTTTATTGCGGATTGGATACTAGTGAGTTCAACCATGTCTCATCATGCAAAAGTACAAAAGAGATATGGGATAAATTGGTGGTAACATACGAAGGAGCAAGTCAAATAAAGCAAATCAAGATCAACCGTTTCCTAATGCAGTATGAGTTGTTCAAGATGACACCTAATGAGACGGTAAATAAAATGTTCACACGATTCACTCAAATTGTGAATAATCAAGATTCTCTCGGAAAAGTTTTCACAAATGAAGAGAAAGTCAGAAAATTTTTGAGAAGTCTACCTAAGTCGAAATGGGGGCCAAAGGTGGCTGCTATTGAGGAAGCTCAAGATCTGAGGACTTTACCCTTGGATGATTTACTAGAACAGCTTATCACTCAAAAAATGGTTCTTAATGAAGAAGATGAAAAACTATTCTCAAATGTGAAAAACTTGGCTCTAAAATCCAAAAGGACAAAAGATTCATTAGAAGATGAAGAAAGTGAGGATGACAAAGAAGATTCTTTTACTTTAATTACAAGAGGACTTGCTTGAATTCTTAGGATACACCCATGTATCCTAAGAAACTATTCTTAGTTGGATATATATGTATATTATTCATTTTATTATTATTTTTACATCAAATTAATAATGTGCGTATAATAGTATAGTTTGAAATATTTTATGTGCTTCATAGGATACAGGTCAAAGTGTCACTCTTTCTATTTTAAATAATATACCTACTTAAACATGACAAATGTCATAGGGAGCAGAAAGAGCAAGCTGAAAATAAATCTATGTAACCAACAAATACAAGAAATAGAGGACTCATTTGAAATTCACAATTTGTTTAAAATATTAAGATTAATATAACACATATAAGGGTGGTCAAAAAAATTAAGTATAAATAAGCGGAGGCTTAACAAATTGTTTAAAATATAATATACATACTCAAGCAACCTATAAAATATTTAAAAAATATAATTACTCATAAAAATATATTATATGTTAAAAACATTACGGGTACTTTCGTGTAAAAACGCAATTTGTTTTGCCAAATTGTAAATTCAATAAAATTACTAAAAAAAATATAATTACTCAAACTACTCTAACCATCGAGTTGTTTTGTTAAATGTTCTTAATTAAAGGTGATTTTGTGTAAAAACACATATAAGGGTGATCAAATGCAATTAAATATAAATATGGGGAGGCTTAATGCCATATAAATTATTTTGTGTTTTTTATTAATCTTAATATTATATTTTTAAAAATTATAGGTTGCTTAGTCATCAATAGTCATTACACTTAAAAAATTATAGGTTGTTTAGTCATCAATAGTCATTACACGTGGACAAAGCCATATAAGGGCATCTTTATCCCAGATATTCTGAGTTTCTTTACTTATATAAGAAACAATTTAATTATTGAGATGTCAGATTTGGGGAGAGAATTAAGGTGATGAATAGAGGGAAGTTTCTCTACAGAGAAACTAAATCTGACACATATTTTGAGTTCTAACAATAAAGCAAAAAAAAATCAGTAAAGAAACCAAAATTGGATTTTTAGGCTGAAGATGGCATAAGACATATAACGGAATGTTAATGGTGCACATAGTTCAACAGTAAGGGGTTTGAATAGAAGAGATGAAAGGTTCGGGACAAATTTTAAAAAAGTATAAAAGGTTAGTCATCAATAGTCATTATATGTGGGCAAGCCACGTAAGACATTTAACGGAATGTTAACGGGTGCACATAGTTTAATATGTAAAGGGTTTGAATAGAAGAGATGAAAGGTTCGGGACCAATTTTATAAAAGTGTAAAAGGTTAGGGATTCATGGGATAATTTACACTAAATTTAAAAACTAATTTATGTCAAGAATGGGATTCGAACCCATGCCCTTTCGGACCAGTACCTGAAACTGGCGCCTTAGACCAACTCGGCCATCTTGACTAGATGCTTCTTTTAATGACAAAATTATATATATTACAAGATTTCCCGCCCATATCTGAAGTCTAAACTCTGATATTTACTCTATCAGATTCTCATGCTTTGTGTTAGCACAAAATCACCGTCAAAAGATTCACCAAAGAGCCTCTGCTTTTACTCGCAAATTTGCGACTTGGCTTAATTGAAAGTCTGTATTTTACAACATTCAATTTACAATCTCAAGTGTTGGTTGCCAATTCTCTAATATATTGGTACTGTAAAGTTTCTGCCACCAGGGAAGCAGTCCACCTGTTCGACGATATTACCCACCCAAATGTCTCTTGTTGGAACACTCTGATAAAAATTCAACTCCAATACAGTCAAGAGATGAATAGGCAGCCTGTAGTGTCACGGATATACAACTTCAAAGGATTTTCAAGCCAGAGCGTTTTCAGATATTCCCTTTCACTGTATTGATGGGAGAAACAAGTGATGGATTATCTTACAAGAATACTTGGCGACGCTTGCACGCGTGTAAGTTCTCTGAATAACACTTTTTGCTTCATTTGTTCTTATCTACTCTAGATTTATATAGTCAAATTTTGCATTTATTCCATGGTATGCGATGTTTGACTTAGCCTTATGGATGAAAGTCTGTATTTTAGCCAGAACTAGAATGATGGTCATTTTTTTAAATTATAAAGTCAAAATTCTTCAAAAGATGCATTTCTATTACTGCTTTACTGATTAGATAGATAATCCATGAAAAATACACGTACATACTGTTGGTGCTTAATCTGAATCTGGGTTCTGAATAGTGACTATAGGTGCATGGCAGCAGGAGGTACCTATTTATACAGAACATTCATATACACTAAGAATTCATCATGTCAATACATTTTTTTATCAGTTAAGCTTGTCAACCTGATTGATAGCTGTTGGTTTATTGTGCTGGTGGTGAGCCATTATGAGATTCTGAAAAAGAGAGAGCTACAAACATGGCATTCTTGTGAATAGAATTCTGAAAAGACAACAGGCAAACAAAAGGCTAATTTACCAAAACCCTACTAAATCCCTCTGTTGTCAACTAAGAAAATATCAGAAATGTATGCCATGATAGAAACCAACAAACACCACAGGCATGGTGCTGTGCTAAACACAACCTGATCATGTCGCTATCTGCAGTGACATACATCGTAAACCTCCATATGCACCGTACACATTCGTTTCTGATTTCTTTGTACTGTCAAGTTCCATTTCTTAAAAACCTTCATCTTTGTGATATACATCATAGGCTGCCTTTGAAGCATGATTAACGTGCTTCCAATTGTGTCTTGATTATCATATTCTGGAAATTTATACTTTCTGATAGCATCGAAAGTTCTATTGAACATATGAAGTTATCGAATACAAAAGTATAAGGAGCTCCCTGGCATAATATAGTCCTAGAGAATTAGGATACTTCCTTCAGTATCCCAGTCTATCCAAACATATATTGTACCTTCTTGAAATTGTCCTAGACAGATGTAGACTACTCATGTACGAGATTAAGGATAGGGAAGATCTTAAAATTTCCATACTTATCTACTAATCTAGTAACAATGTCATATTCATGAAAGTTTAAATCATCCCCATGTATGTTTATCATCAAGAATGGTTATTGCTTAAGCATTCATGACGATGTATTAGCAATGTCCTCTTCGTCACAGTTCGGATAATCCCATTCATATTTAATGTGGTGACAACTCGGTGACCTAAAATCCCGGGGTCCCCCAATTGAAATGTATGGCTGATACGTTGCTATGGGTGCTGGCCACTTGTTTTTACCTGTCCCTTGCTGCTAATAACACTACTTTGATCTCATTATTCTGATACGTCGTCTTACTTGTTCCTCATATGCTTAATATCAACAGAATATATATTCCGGTTTATGAGGCCATTGTATAAGCTGCCAAAGATTGTATTTGTATCTTTTCTTTTTACCATCTTGCTTTTGTTGTGTGTTTCTGTGTCTGTGAATGATAAAAGCTCCAGAAAATGGCTTTTCATCTGCTGATATGGGAAAGTATATAATCGAACTGTCATTCAAGGAAGCATCTTGTCCCCACAACCCCACTCTTTTTCACCCCACTTCCCTACAAATACAAGTGCTTATTTGCTTCACAATCTAACTCATTTGCTTGCTGCTTATTCTTCCACACCCACAAGATAAAACCTCTTTTCTCCATGGCAATGGCAGCGGTAAGCAAGGGAGGAAACCATTTACGTGACGCTTCCTTCTCTTCTTACCTTGACACAGCTGACACGGACTTTGTCCGTAGTCTTGCTGCCTCCATGCATGGAGCCTCTCCGGTTTTCACCCCTTCTAGACAGTCTTCTTCTTCTTCTCCTTCACATACTTCTATGAGCAAACGAAGAACCCGCGGCCCACAGGGTGAACTCAATGTTTTTGGCGCTGAGAGTTATTTCGGTGATCACCATGAAAGAACACCGAGTTTTAGGAGCGTAGATAGTCATAGGAATGGAGTGGAAGAACACAAGTCCAAGCTTAGGACTCAAAGCATCAGATCAGAATCAACCTGGAGCACCAGAAGTGGAACAACCCGAAACACGGATCAAATCAAGCCAAAGAAGTCTCTTGCTGGTCCATGGTTCCTTACCCGGCTCCAATGCAGAGGCTCCTGCTACGACGTCAAAGAAACTCAAGAACAAGCTCCAAGTAATCCAAGCAAAGGCTTCTGGGAGGATCAAGTTATTCAGATCAATTCACAAAAACCAAAACATAATAAGCAGACAGAAAGAATTCTTCCAAGCTTCGCCTTCCCAAACATTAAAGAAAATCAAGAAGAAGCTCCAAGGAAGTCAATTGAGGTTTTCGGATCACACAGAAAAACCCAAAACACAGATGAAGAAGAAGACACTGGGGACATGTCCTTCACCAAGGAGAGGAAACAATCCATGCAAAGCTGGGATGCAATCCCACTATCATCTCAACACAATAGAAGAAACAGCGGAAGCTGCAGATTCGATGACATGGACAGCGACGCCAGCTCAGACTTATTCGACATCCAGGTCTTCCCTGCAGAGATGTCTCCTGTAACTGCACCATACGAGCCAAGCGAGGCGAGTATAGAGTGGAGCGTCGTCACTGCAAGTGCAGCCGGGTTTTCCGCAATTTCTGATCTCGACGAGGACAGACAAACTCCCATGGAAATCATCAAGCACAAAACTAAACCAAAGACAAACACAGGAATCCTTGGTTGTAAGAGTGACAAGGCAGTCAAAGTTATTGCTCCTTCAAATTCAAGAATGAAAAGTTCATATCCTCCGCTCCCTCCAAAGAAGACTGCAACGTTTACTCCTTTCTCCTCCTCCTCACCATCCTCATCTGCACGTGCCCCACGCGCTATCTATATGTACTAAAATAAAAAAAAAAACAAAGATTTTCATTGTACGTTTGTCATATGAAATATGTTTTTTGATTTTTGTGTTGCAGTAATTGATGATTGTAACATATTTTTGATTATAATATTGAATATTCCATGGATTGCTGATTAAGAAACTCTTGTAAATGATGAAAGGGAGAAATCATCTTTCACGGTTTCCCCTTTCTGTGTCAGCCAAAGTTAAGACAGAGATGAAAATCAGGATATTGTTCACTCGTGTGGACCAGTATTCTATATATACTTCTGATGGCTCAAAATGAAAATGGTTCTGCACATTATGCCTATAAAAAGTAAAAAAAATAATTAAAATCTTATTGACGTAGAAGAGGGTCGGGTCAGCCATGTCTGTCGGGTAATCATTCTTTCAGCTTATAAACAAAGCTGCTTTTTTGGAGGGTAAGGCCATCTTTGTCTGCTGCATCATGTATTGGTATGCGTACATCTTACGAATCTAGGGTTCCATGTTTTACTTTTGGCTAAGCTCTCGAGCTTTGAAATCTCTTTGATATGCCAACCTTTTATTAACACCATCAAGAGTTAGTTGATGATATATATTCCATTCTAATACTGTTTATTCGGAAATATTGTAAGCTAGGTTGTGTGATGTATGGCTATTGTCGACTGGGTCACATGCTTAGGATCACATCAGTGAGCCTTTTTTTTTATATAAAAATAATGGGGTGAGATTCGATACTCTAGACAAGACTAGTTGGTAGGGGTGGTATACGGCCGAACGAGACGAGTCTTAGCATGCTCAAGCTTGGCTCGTTTATAAATGAGTCGAGCCCGAGCCGAGCTTTTGACGAGCTGAGCCTTAACATGTTCAAGCTCAGTTTGTTTATAAACGAGCCGAGTCCAAGCCGAACTTTTGACGAGCCGCACGCGAGCCTAGCTCAAGCAGAACTTTTGACGAGCCGCACGCGAGCCTAGCCCAATTAGCTTGTCTCATGTATCAGGCTATCAGCCCTACTAGTTGGTCGAGAGGGCGTATAAGGGCAAACAAAACCGATCCGAGATAAGCACAAGAGTGAAATGAAGGAAGTTAAAAACGAAAAAAAAGGTTTGAACACGCATCCGGCCGGGGGAAAAGTGCATATTATACTCCGAAAGAACAATAGTATAAAAAGTGCAACCGTTTAACTTAATTGAGCCTTGACGACATGTCCTAAGTTGGGTAGTCCAATCATAGTCCAAGGTCTACGATCAATGCCTTAAGGCCGATAAACCCGATTAACGAGGCATGAGGTCAAACAACTTTGATATCATATCCTTTGAAATTTTATCGGATCAGATTAAACGTGTGAGGTTCATCTCATCATAAAAATCCAACGACAATAGCATGATTAAAATGTTACTTCTTTGTAGTAAAGGTAATGTAAGATAAAACGACCCTTGAGATGCCCAAAATTGAGTTAAATAGATTCGTTACAAATTAGGTATGTAAAGTTTGAAGTGGTGAACATTAAATTGTTTTCATTATCAGGAATAAATAAAGAGAAAAAGATATTTGAATGTTATGTGGATACGAGCAATGAAGAAGAACGATAATGCATGGTAGGGTAGATGAAGATATAGAATAGTAGTAAAGTAGGAAGATATAATAAATATGCCAAGGAATGTCTCTTAAAATGACGTGCTAACATGTAGTAG
Source organism: Fagopyrum esculentum (assembly GCA_033239045.1). Lineage (NCBI taxonomy): Eukaryota > Viridiplantae > Streptophyta > Magnoliopsida > Caryophyllales > Polygonaceae > Fagopyrum > Fagopyrum esculentum. The sequence continues at coordinate 149,000,484 of BSUD01000002.1, read as the reverse complement.
CCATAAACTTTGGGTTTATATATCTCCACCACCCTTCATTCAATTACATTCTCCAACTTTATATCAATTTGTTTTCTTTGATTAGTCTTATTCGATTATCTTACGTTCAAACACATTTTCACAATTTATTTCTCAATAAATTTCATTACAAGAACTCAAACTCGAATATTTTGATCGTTTACATTTACGGGTCGTTTGGTAATGATATGTTGGTATTAAGATAGCGTTATCAAAATGATATCTGATATCCTGTTTGGTATATTTCGATATATCAGATATCAAATTTGAGAAATTTATACTATGTTGGAGAAAGTTTTTCAAATCTAAAAAGAAAGAGGAAGAAGTCCACGTAATCGAATCTCCGGACTAACCACTTAAGGAGTCTAGTACCACATCCCACTAGACCAACTGAGTATTGTGTTTTTTGTATGAGATCTTTTTAATGTGTAGTTGTCGAGTATGAACTGAACAAGACATAGGGTTAAAAACACGTTTGGTTCATCAAACATACACATAAAATTTAATAAAGAGTAAATATGAATATTTTGTTTAAAAGAGTAATATATTTGGGTGTGCGTGAAACACTTCCTTGTACAGATTCATCCGAACATACACTAATGGAGTAATGGGCCTAATCACAATACAAAAAGGCAGAAAGAGACAGCAATATTGAAGTTAAAAAACTAATTATAAATTTATAATCCCCATTTTGACACAAAACTTTCAAGGCTCCGATATTTTATTTAGTAAGATTAATTCAGGGGTGGTCCGTCCTTAACTTTGGGTATTCGGAATGATATTATTTTTAGATATTTTACATATTCATTTTATCAAAAATAATCGAAAAAAATTTCGATGGTGTCCCTATACTTTAGATTTTTTTCAGATTATGCTAAGATATCATTTTAGAAGAATTACTTTCATTAAAAATAATTTTATGAAATATACCCTTGGACCATCTATAAGTTAATATTTTGAGAATTTTTTTATCATTTATTATAAATAGTTATTTTTAATGTCAAGATAGGTACAAAATGACTAACTAGACTTTTACCACTGTAGAGTACCCCTACCATACATTCATTAAGTAAATATACCCCTAAATTTTATCTGTTAAAACTGCGAGAAGGGAATTAACACACACACTATTTTATGCCAAAATTACCGTGGTTTCAAATTCCTACTCTCTCTCCATATGTGTCTATTTCTTCTCTCATGGCATTTGAGATAAAAAAAAATGACAACATAATACCTTGAAAACGCTAATTTATACTCTCTCTTCCTATAATCTGTTACACACAATCCTCCCAAATAGATATGAAAAACGCTAATTTTGCCAACGCTAACTCGACATCTTCTTCTCTATTAAGATCCGTCATACCAAAAAATCGCGTATCACTGCTTTGATGTGATTCTGGTATTATGCAATATGTGTGATTCAACATATTTCTGGTATGCTCATTTCTGGTAAGCATATATGGTCTTTTTTCTGGTATTGCGCAATAATACTAATTCTAGTATTATTTTTTTCTAGTATGCATGCGTGTCATGTTTCTGATTTGTTTATGTGGTTTGTTTTTGGTATGCTCTTTTCTGATATGTATACGTGCTCTGTTTCTAGTATTCCTCATTATCTTCGAATAATCATGATTCTGATATTTTTTTTGTATGCATATGTGTATGTTTATGGTATTATTTAAGTGGTGTGTTTTTAATAAGCTCATTTCTGGTATGAAATGTGCTCTATTTCTGGTATTGTGCATAAACTTTAATAAATATTATACTTTTCTCTCTCTTTTTTTTTAATATATATAGGGTGTTTTGTAATTCCAAATATTAAGAATTGGAGAGAGTAATGATTTATAAATTAGAATGAATAACAAGTCAAAATATTTTGACCAATTCAGACAACAACCATCTAATAACAAGATAAGGTCGCAAATAAAATTTAAGCATTATGTAAATATGTATATAGAGAGTTAAACAAAGATGGTGACAACTTACCTTTTATAACATAAAATCCGATTTATGTTGGGTTGTAAATACTAAGGTGGCGGACCATTTGAGCTATTCAGCCTATGATTATCTTCACATTGAATGTACGTAAAGTAAGATTGTAAATGCGATAGAGAAAGATGAATTCGTTTGAACCATGTATGGCGATACACATTTGATGAATTTATCGATCGAGGTTGGATCATCATAAATGTGAATTGGACATCCTAAGATGTCTTGTATCAACTATACAAATAAATAAAGTTTACATAAATATTCAAAATTAGTTTATATTGTTTCGGTTCATAATCCATTATAATATGAAGGTGTGCATATCCAATATATAATATGTTCGACAAGTAATACAAGGTTTCATTTTCGTTAGGTTAATTAATCCGTCTATTATGGCTTGTAATCCTAAGGAACAAATCATGCAATATAGGTCTTGATATAATGTTAGGAGTTAAAGTATCCAACACCTCGAATCTGCGGGACTCGGAATGTTACTAGGTTAGGATCTCATCGTGGATCCTAACTCTATCCTGACAACAAGTTCACTAGATCTTACAATAAGATACAAATAAATATAAAATCAAACCTTTATAAACTGAATTATCAACAACGTAAACATAAAACTACAGCCGAGTATCAAAACAGTAACATCCTATACATGTGTACATCCAAACAGACAAAAACTCATACACCACTTAAATGTACGGAAGTCCTCAGCTGATCACCCCAGCGGATCACTCAGCAGTCTTTCTATCATGCAGAGCATCTACAATACGGTATAAACCCGTTAGCTAACAAATTCATGAATAAAAATAACGGTAATAGCACACATAATCACGTAGTCACATCATAACATGCACATGCTCACACAACATCCGTTTATTATCTTCATTACGTTATAACATTACTAATTCATTCGGTGTGATACGAGGAGTAAAACAACATCGTCTCTGTCCCCTTTCACCACACAAGTTTGGAATTGGTGTCAATCATCACCACCTGGTGGAATGGTCGCAAATAACCCCCTAACTGCCCCATTTTGAGCTAAACAAGTTATCACCGTCCGTGATAATACACTTGGCTCGATTAATACATATATGGTCGTCCTAGTCCGGTTAGATTATCAATGCAACATACATATGCACACACCACTATCACACTCACTCCAATCCATAAACGTCAGCTAAGTAAGCCCAAAGGACTTACCTGTCACAAGGTAGTCCTAAACAGTGGTCAAGGTTTCCCCTCGAGAAAATGATCATTACTTGTATAAACAAGGTACACAACATCAATCACTATCAATGACTAGGAGGTTCCAACTCCTAGTCTTCAACATCTCGCAAGATCATAACCATAACACAATCCACAATATCAATATCCTCAAAGATCATAACTATCAATCCACAAACTCAACATCTCACAATTCTTCAAACCTCTCAAGGTATCATCTAATTAACATTCCCCAATCTCAATTCTAACCCTAATTTAATTAATTAACCTTCAATTAATTAATTAACTTTCGCTAGAATAACGTTTTGCCCGTAGGAAATTTTTGAACCCACCTGTCATCAAATTTCATCAACCAAACAACCCATAATCACCAGAATAATATAACAAGCATAGTGGAATTTCCAATCATCCATTTTGTCAAACATAAGGTCAATTTAGGCCAAATTGCAATACGGAAAATGAATAAATTCATAACTTATTCGTTACTAACCCGATTGACGATCTGAAAGAAGATTTCAGAATCACAACGACGCACGCTACGCTCGGACAACATCAAATTCACCGGAATCGGAGCGACGAAACCGGCCTGGTAACATATATGAACGACCATGCCTTCAATTGCTCGGAATTACGAAAACTCGGTACCGATATGAAGAGAATGAAGAGAGGAATCCAAAAAATCAAACGGATTTGAAATCATATTAGAAACGGAGAGTAGATCTGAGTTTGAAGGTTGAGAGATCAAAGCTTTTACGAAAGGAAATGAATTAATAAAAAATTTTCCGCTATTTATAGCGAAGACGATAATTATCCTTTAGCGAAGTCGATAATTATCATTTCACTGATCCGAAGGCGGGTTGAACCCCCTTCTCCAAACTTCTCAAAATTGGAATAACAAATCTAGAATATAGCGTGGATAATTATTCCGCAACTGCCTCGGATAACGCGTATTCCTAAGCCGTCTTTCTTAGCCACTAAGACACGAAATAGGGACTCTTTTGGCCGTTTTGTCTTTCCATGTTTTTCATATTTAGGACATGTACGATGTCTTGATCATTTCTATCAACTGTCTTTTTATTAATTGAAGCTCCCAAATGCTCCAAATAACACCGGATGGTAAAAATAATTACCTGGGAAAAAAGTGAAAAACTCCACATAAGTCCAAAACTATGCCAGGAATATAACGGTGGGATTCATACTCATCACTTACACACTCTCGCGAGTTATGTGTCAATTACTATCGATGATTAAGTTAATCAACATTAATTATCATTAATTAGTATTCGAAAATCCTAGCTCTTGCATCACACACCCCTTAAGAAAAAGTTTTGTCCCGAAACTTAAGACAAACCCAAATCCTCTCGGTCCCATATGCCGAGGTATAAACACTCACTCATGCGGAGGCATAACATCTCCAATAATCCTAAACTCATCCCAAAGGCACGGAGGTAGAACATCTCCGGCAAATCTAAACCCATCATAAAGACACGAAGGTAAAGCATCTCCGGCAATCCATAAACATAACTCAAAAGCATGGAAGAAGAACATCTCTAACAACTATAATCACAAGATAGAATGGAGGAAGAACATCTCCGGCAAAATCACAATATCACAACTCGAATCATGGAGGTAAAATTATCTCCAACTATCCTAATCTCGCTCTATAGCATGGAGGTAAAACCATCTCCAGCTAGACTGCATTCACATCTCAATAGCATGGATGTACAACCATCTCCCGCTATAATCACAATTCGTTCTAGCACAACAAGATCTACTAAGATCACACATGACAATCTAGCACGACAATAATAACACATATCAAATCACATAATCATAATAACCATGTTATTTCATATCTAGGACATATCCGATGTCCTGATCATTTCTCTCAACTGCCTTTTTATAATTGAAGCTAACAAATGCTCCAAATAACACTGGAGGGTAAAAAAAATTATCCGGGGAAAAAGTGAAAAATTCCTCATAAGTTCAAAATTACGCCAGGAACATAACGGCGAGACTCATACTCATCACTTACACACTCTTCGCGAGTTATGTGTCAATTACTATCGATGATTAAGTTAATCAACATTAATCATCATTAATTAGGATTCGAAAACCCTAGCTCTTACAAAGTATATATAAAGAGGAGGAATTGGTCAACTTCGAGTTGGACTGGCCATCGAGTTAGCCGGTCAGCTTCGAGTTGGAAGTTGTCACAAGATAGAAAACCTAAACCATACAAAGAATGACATAAGAGAAGAGGTGTCTTGGTATCGGAACATTTTTTAATGGTTTGCAAATGATTGTAGGAGAAATATTCAAAACTTAGCACCAAGTGTTGACAGTCTTGTTGTCTTCATAATATTAGTGAAATCACTTATGAGATAAGCGATGAGTGTCGAAACGTGAGCATCAAGTTTTGCAAGTAACATAAGATCTGGTTGTTGCAAATGGTCAAATCAAACACTAGAAAAATGGAGTAATGATTAACCACAAAACCAAACAACAAACACACTAAGACGAAATATAGAAGACAAGGATCCACCAACAAAAAACAGGATAATCAACCGATCAAGGAAGAAGATGAGACAATCAATGTAATTGAATAATAAAAATCACGTAAGGGAGAAACAAACTCAAGCCGGCCGATTGACCCAAGCAAGTAAGCCGATTGGGCATAAAGTTGTTAACAATGTAATATGTGGCAATAAGGGAGAAATAAAGGGTTTGCACTACTTGATCCAAAATCTAAATCATCACAACAATACACATCATATCTCAATTGAAAATTATCAAATCCAACCATCATATATATCATGCAACGAAGAGAACAATCTCGCATAACTCTTGCATCTTGCGTTATATTAAAAGTTTTAATCACACAGCTCGCACATTTGCAATTAACACCTTGAAGCACAAATAGGTTAGAAGTAAATTTATACACATCTCGTGCATCTTACATAGAGAGCCCCTAGACTATCATAGCACATGAATAAAGACATATAATCATAGAGATAAGAATCATTATCAATATCATAGATTATCCATGCAAGTTGGACTCTTCAAGCCCTTGAACGAGAGAAATTAAGAAGACATAACTTACAAAACTTCACTATTATTAATTAAAGGAAAAAGGAGGGTCAACCGATTGGCTAGGGTATGTCAGGCGACTTCTACAACTTATCAGTAAAATTCTCAAATGAAAATTGGATAATTAAACTAATGACAAGAATACCTATTTATAGGGAGGATTTCTAACATTGTCCTCCTAGGGTTTGAGGTTAATCCTATTAAAACCTATCTCAAAAGATTAAAATCTAAAACCGTCAATCTGATCTTCAAACAAACAAAATCTTTTGAGGAAGGAAAATTTTCATATAAGGAATGAAAAGATCGTTTGGAATCTGACGCAAGTGGGATTGGACAACCAACTTTGTATGGACTTGTTCGCCAATTTGTTGCAGAATGCATCGTTCCAAAAGATATGGCCAGTTGCTAGAAAATGTAGACCGTTCGGCCAATTCGACCGAGCACTACTTTCACCTTGAGCGATCTTCATTTCTTCACTCTCGGATCTCAACTAATTTCGTCTTGACTTCGACTTTGTTGATCGTGTGAAGAACTTTATTGCGTTGTAGGCATTCTTCCGCTAATAACTCCATTTTAGCTCCTAGAAGGTCTAGTATGTCTAAAATATCATGAACGTAAAAGTCGTCTCCAAAACACAAAAGAGGAGGAAATATACCATAATGCAATATTAATGCAAAACTACACTATATGCTCAATTGATGGATAAGAATGAGGGTGAAAATCATGAGATAATCAACATCCTGTCTTTCAGATAACAGATATTAATTTATGGTTAGGTTGATCCTCTTGATCTTGTTATGTGTGCCCATATATGACTCAAATCAAATGATCACAATCTTTACTAAAGATCTACATAGATTTACAGTCTTTTGTCCATCGGATGCACCTTCAGAGTGTGAAGCCGATACTCTGGGATGCTCTTTAAGTTCTATTGTTTTTGGCTCAAGTCATCTTAATAGTAGACTAAGATAAAACACTGATAGCATTCTATTTAGCATCTTGTATCATCGCCATTCTATCCAACTCCTTATCTCTTTTGGGTTAATTGACATATATTTTTTTGTCCATTTCTGTAATATTCATGTTTTGGAGATATACCGATTGGTGCATTCCAGACATTTGTGGTGTACAAATGATATACATGAAGCGAATGACCTCATATACACTAAAGATCTCCCTACGGTCAAAGAAATCAAGGGCAAGATGAAAATGATTGAGATCTGAGAGTGGAGATGAAGACAACTTAAGCATTACATACAAAGAAGGTAGAAGGTTGATTTAATCAAAGAAGACGACCAAACTGGACTTTCGTGTTAACTTCAAAGTTGTAGAGGTTCGAATTACCTTCAAAATTAGTACTCGTGGGTTTTTTAGTTCCAACCACAACAATGGAAAATCCAGTTTTACTGAAGTATCGCAATATTGACAAGATGTTGATTTTATGGGTAAGGCCCAACAAACCCGGACCCAGTAGAAGTCAACCGATACGCATTCCCATATTTTGCATTGGACCTCAAAATGACCTCTCATTGTTCCAAGGAAGATCCTAGAAAAATTTCGGCCCAAACTCATGACTTTGGCCCAAGAGGTCGTCCGACGGCTCGCTCGACCTTCTTGCTCTCACGTCATATTTTTTTTCCCTTTTAGTTTGGTTGGCCTGTTGGCCCATTTGTTTTGCCCTCTATCTTTTAGTTTGATTCTATCTTTATAGAAGATAGAATTATGTAGATTCAATCTTATGTAATTAGAAGATAAGATCAAGGAGATTTAGGGTGACCATCTCTTGACCCTTTAAATAAGACTTTTCAGTCATTATGTTACATATCTCTTTTTCTACGTTTTACTTTTAGTTTTCGCCGACTTCTCCATGGATGTCGGACGATAACTCCCTTGTTGGACAACGAGCTCCCCCCCTCCCTAGATCATTTATAAAGTTGATTTTCCTATTCTAAGTTATATGTAAGTAACGGACTGATTCCATCTATTGATTGCATGTATTTGATTTATGGTAGTATTAGATATACTATATGTTCCGCAAGGGGTTACCTGACTTTAGTTAACAATATAGTCCTCACACTTCCATGCTTCGTTTGATGTGATGATCGGCAAATAATTTAGTATGTGAAATTTAGTGGTGACAACATCAAGGTATCGCAAGCAACATATAACGTCCCGAGTTTTTAATAACCCAAGACGTCACTAGGCTAAAGAACACATAATGGGTCACATCAGTTAACCTGACATCAACTTAAAAAATAGGACCTTGCAACAAGAAATACGACAAAATAAAGAAAACGTCTAACTTGTCATTTAGAAACTGATAGCATGAATTATAGTCTATATTTTGGGGTTTGTTTGGACGTTTTATCTTCAATAATTTGCATGTTTGTATGTATAATATGTGATTACATTACCATTTCATCTACCTTTGCAAGAATCAAGGTATACACCTAGTTTTGTTGTAATTGTAGGTAAAATGGCACGTTTTGCATCAAAAAGGAGCAAAAGGAGCTAAGGAGTCATTGGAGCTACATTCAGGAACATAAGGAAACATCCAAGAAGCATAGCCATGGATTAAAGATTCACTTTGGACTAGATTTGAGAGATTTCACATTCAGTTGTGACCCACCTCGGTTGACTACAGATTCACCTCGGCCGAGGTGATCCAGAGGAGTCGACTCGACCGAGGCGAACACCTGGGATGCGGCGAGAATATTTCATTCTTGGCTGAGATCTTTTATCTTTGGAAAGAGATCTTATATTTTTGGGCTTGGCTCCTGGAAGGAAGAAGATATGCTAGATCATATATTTTACCTATTTTTATGGGAAGAGATCTTTCTAAGATATCTTATCTTTGGAGAGTAATTTTCTTATAAAAAGGGTCGGATTTCCCACAAATCCGACATCCTGCATACATCCGCTTACACCTACTACACCGCAACAGCTATACTCCAGTTGGGAGATTTGAAGAACCTTTTTGAATGTTGAAGGAAGAAAGTCTATAGCTTTTATAGCTTTTAAAGGGTTTTTTGTAAGATCATCTTAGATTCCCTTCTTTGTTGTTGTCTTGTTGGATTTCTATCCAAGGAACGCTTGTGTTTGATAATTGATTCAGTTATTGAAGCCTTTCTCTTAAGGTTTTCTTGTTCAATTATTCTCTTTCTTCCCATATATTTGATTAATACTTTCATGATGATGAGTGACTAATCTCTTTGTGTGATTCTAGGGTGATTGGCTGAAGGTTGTGGGAAAAACAATGATAGAATGATCTTAATCACAGTAGGACCTTGAAAGTTCGAGTCTTTACCTTAACCCTAAGCATCTCGTTCAGTCGATGAAAATCTCGGCCGGGGTGGAATTCGTCTGACCGAGGTGACTTATCTGATCCGAAACTGAGAGTTAAGTGTTAGAGTTTGCCAAATCCTGTTCTTATTACACCTTTCCTGGTCCAATGCAAGCTTAGGATGAGACTTACCCGGTAATTTCTTAGTTTGTGTACCTAAGATCATAAGTGTAGGTAATAAAGGTTTATCCTTTATTGGGGTTTGAGTGTGCTTTCATCCCATCTTTGTGAGTTAGCCTGAGACTTACCCGGTAAAGGTTGATTCTATTCCCATAGATGGCGTGTTAGTTTGAGGTTATAGTTCTTTATCTTAATTTCTTGAGACTTACCCGGTAATAGGAGTTACGGTTTAGGATTAGTGAGTAGTGAGACTTACCCGGTGATCTATTCCACTTTAGTAACATCTTCCCTATGCGAAAATCTCAGCTTTGTCTGCTTATCTTTAGATCTTGAGTTGGAACCACAACTAGATGCTTTAATCCCTAGAATTGCATATTTCCTTTATTGACTTTTATCATCTTTGATTGTTTTAATTGCTTTGTGGTTAGTGATTGCTAAAGCTTACCGTAATTGGACTTTGTTTCACTAAGTCCTTGTGATCGACCCCTGGAATTCCTTGCTTTTTACTACGATTGACCCGTACACTGCGGGTTCGCATCCTTGTTTTAAGCTTAGATCTAGGGTTATAAATTTAAAGCTTGCACACACCGTTTGGAGCGAACAAGTTTTTGGCGCCGTTGCCGGGGATTTGGTCTATACCGAGCCGGTTACGGTTTGCTTTTGGGGCACTTGCCCCCGTGTCTACTAACCACTCTACTTGAGTGACTTTTGCAGGTTCTTTCTTAGGTTTATGCGAAGAATCCGCACTGGGAAGGAAATCGTTCCTTACGATCCCGAACCAGAAATGACATACAAGCGACGCTTAAGAGAAGCGAAGATGGCCAACCAAGACAATCGCGATCTTGAGGCCGAGTTGAAAGAGGCGTTAGAGCTGCTACGCCTCGGCAGGGAAGAACTAAGGCAAAAGAAAGAAGAAACTCGCACCAAGACTGAAGCGATCGAAGCAGATATGGCTGCCTTACGAGACCAATATCAACTTCGACCGAGGGAAGATCCAGTTCCCGATGCTGGACCGATGCAGGTCCTAGTCGCTTACCCTCGACCGAGGCAGGTTCCAGTACCTGACGCCCCCGCCGAGGTACTTCCACCTCGGATGCCAGTCCGAGGTGCCCTTTTTGCAGGAATTCCGCAAACCCTAGGTCAAAGGATGGACCCCAATCGACAACTGAGGTGTCCAAGAGTTAACCTAGGAGATCCAGCGGACCATGACTACGAACTTCGATCGCAAGTTCTTTCCATGATTCGCCATTGCCAGTTCGGAGGGCTAGAGATGGAATCTCCGCATCAACATCTTCAAAACTATGAGATCTTGATGGAGACCTTGAGACCCTCAAGGATTGAAAATAACAACTACAAGCTAAGACCTTTTTACTTTTCTTTAAAAGATAGAGCTCTTACTTGGTATCAATCTCTTCCTCCAGGAAAAATCAGCACATGGGAGGAGATGACTACGGAATTCTTAACTAAATTCTTTCCCCCTCTAAGACCGTAGAAATGAGAGGGAAGATTAATGCATTCATTATGAAGGACAAGGAGAGCTTGTCCAAGTCATGGGAGAGGTTTAAGGACATTCTTTTGGATTGCCCACATCATGGGATTCCAAAGATAGAGTTGTTGGAGATATACTTCAAGGGACTGGACGGAAGCACCCAGTTCAACCTCCAACTACTCTCCGCCGGTACCTTTATGGACATGGCGATTGACGAAGCTTGGGACTTCATCGAGAAACAAGCTTTGCATATGGAGAAGTACACCCATCAAGGAGCTGAAGGTGGAGTTAAAAGAGTTAACTTCCAAGAAACTCAGCCAAACAACAATCAACTCACATCTTTGAAGAATGACGTGAAGCAATTGAAGGAACTCTTGGTTACTCAAACCAAGAAGGAAGATCAAGGACAAAGGAACAACAACAATGGATACCGTAACAACAACAACAACGGTTCCCGGAACAACAACTACAACAACAACAATAGAGGATCTAACAACAATAGTTGGAGGGCGAACAACCAAAATTCTGGTAACAATCATTCTAACTCCAATTCTAACGATTCCTCTAATCCTTTCCTCTCTTCCCCTTCTTCTTCTTCTATTCCATTAAAGAGCCAAGGGCAAGGATCAAGTTCATCTCAGCCGGAAAAGAAAGACGTAGTGCTGGAGGCTATCTTGATCAAGCTTAGTGCTATGGAGACTTCTATGACTTCATTTTCAAAGGCCCAAAAGGCCTTTGAACAACAACTTGCTAGTAGGGCGAATGAAGCGCCAAGAGATCCAGGGAAGCTTCCAGCAAGGACGGAAAGCAACCCTAAGGGCCAGATCATGGCCATAACTACGAGGAGTGGACTTAAAACTGCAGATCCAGTTCCTCGGTCGGTGCTAGTACCGACGAAGACCACCTCGGTCCAGGTGCAGTCAAAGAACACTTCGGCCGAGATGCCAACCGAGGTGGAGCCACAAAAAGCGGAGGGGAAAACTGAAGTTTATGTTCCACCTCCAGCATACAAACCACCACTTCCATTCCCCCAGTCAAGGGCCAGAGCACATCTAGACAAGCACTTTGGTAAGTTCCTTGACTTGATGAATAAACTGCACATTAACATTCCTTTCCTTGATGCTATTCTAGGGATGCCCGCCTATGGGAAGTTCTTGAAAGAACTCTTATCAAGGAAAAGGAAACTGGAAGACTTTGGTGAAGTAAGGATGACATCTAAATCCTCGGAGCTTATTCAAATCATGAAGGAGAAGATGCCACCTAAATTGAGAGATCCCGACTCATTTTGCATTCCCATTCAAGTTGGGGATGTCACTTGTGAAGCCTTATGTGATCTAGGAGCCAGCGTGAGCATCATTCCGCTGGAGCTATGTGTGAAGATCGGACTTGGAGAGCCAAAGCTGGTCAAGATTCGGTTATACATGACGGATCGCTCCATCACCCATCCCGTGGGAATTTTGGAAGATGTTCCGGTCAAGTTAGGTAACTTCTATTTACCAATAGACTTTGTTGTACTTGACATTCCCGCAGATTATCCTGTTCCTATTATTCTCGGGAGGCCATTTCTAGCAACTTCGGGTTGCAATGTGGATTGTAAGAACGCCAAGTTGAAATTCAACATTGGTGGCGATGAAGTGGAGTTCGCACTACTTGCAGCCATGAAGGGAGAGTAGCTAAGCGATGATATCTTCAACATCTATGATGAAGAAGAATCAAGGGAATTGGTGAGCTCTATCCTTATTAACGATCCACTTGAACGAGTTATTAGCTTCAGTTTAATGGAGGAAGGTATAGATGCTTCTTGTGATGCAGATATACGGAGCTTAAAAGCACTGGAAGAAGATCCAGGAGCTAAAACTGAGAAGCTAATCCAGGAGACGAAGATCTCCAGTTTCGTTTCCAGTTGCAGTACCTCGACCGAGGCACCTTCTGGACTGAGCGAGGCGACCGAAGAACATCTCGGTCAACGCCTTTGCGCCTCGACCGAGGTTGATGGCAAGACGATTTCAACTGAGACTTCTAAAAGTCCGGTTTCTGGATCTACTTCATTGGAAGGAGGAAGCAAGGATCCCCATCAGAAAGCACGCCCAGTTGTGGAGCTTAAACAACTCCCAAATCACTTGAGGTATGTCTTTCTCGGACCGGATTCCACTTATCCCGTTATTGTTAGCGCTTCCCTCTCCGAATCTGAATTGTCTAAACTAATGCATGTCCTGAGAAAGCATCAAAAGGCTTTGGGTTATACTATAGATGATCTTATTGACATTAAGCCTTCTTTCTGCATGCATAGAATTCTAATGGAGGATGATCATAAGACTTTACGGGAATCTCAAAGACGGTTAAATCCGATCATAAAAGAGGTTGTGAAGAAGGAAATTCTTAAGTTGTTGGATGCAGGTATCATATATCCTATCTCGGACAGCAAATGGGTTAGCCCGGTGCATGTAGTTCTGAAGAAAGGAGCGATGACCGTTGTGACGAATAAGAACAACGAGTTGATCCCAACCAGGACCTTTACGGGCTGGAGGGTTTGCATTGATTATAGGAAGCTGAACACGGCCACTCGGAAGGACCATTTTCCACTTCCCTTCATTGATCAAATGCTCGAACGGTTGGCCCAGCATTCACACTTTTGCTACTTCTACGGCTATAGTGGATTCTTCTAGATTCCTATCCATCCGGATGATCAGGAGAAGACCACTTTCACTTGTCCATGGGGGACATTTGCTTATAGGAGGATGCCATTTGGATTGTGCAATGCACCCGCTACCTTCCAGCGATGTATGATGGCTATCTTTTCTGAGTATATAGAGGAGATCATGGAGGTATTTATGGATGATTTTTCAATATATGGTTCCTCTTTTGATGATTTCCTATCTAACCTTTCTCTAGTGCTGAAAAGATGTGAAGACACTAATCTTATGCTGAATCGGGAGAAGTGTCATTTTATGGTTAATGAAGGCATTGTGCTAGGACACCTCGTTTCTAATTGAGGCATTGAGGTCGATCGCGCTAAGATCGAGACTATTGAGAAACTCCCTCCCCCTTGTTCTGTTAAAGGTGTGAGGAGTTTTCTAGGGCATGCAGGTTTCTACAGGAGATTCACCATGGACTTCTCTAAGATTTCTAAACCTCTAACTAACCTTTTGAATAAGGATGTCGTTTTTGAGTTTTCACAAGAGTGTTTTGATGCATTTTACAGGATTAAGGAAGCGTTGATCTCCGCACCCATTTTCCAACCTCCGGATTGGACCTTGCCCTTTGAGATCATGTGTGATGCTAGTGATGTAGCCGTAGGAGCGGTACTTGGACAGAAGAAGGATGGCCGGACCACCGCCATTTACTATGCTAGCAAGACGCTAGATGTAACACAACGCAACTACGCTACCACCGAAAAGGAGTTATTGGCAGTTGTATATGCTTTCGAGAAGTTTCGTTCCTACTTAGTAGGGGAAAAAGTCATTGTCTACACCGACCATGCAGCCATCCGTTACTTGTTAGCTAAGAAAGATGCCAAGCCACGCCTTATTTGATGGATTCTCTTGCTTCAAGAGTTTGACTTAGAGATCCGCGATAAGAAGAGATCCGAAAATTCTGTTGCGGATCACCTCAGCCGGCTACCTGTATCTTCACGCGAGAAGGACGACCCACCCATAGACGATTCATTCCCCGATGAGCTCTTACACTTGTTGGAGCGTTTGATAGACTTACTTACTTCACCCCACGATGGAGGTGAAGTATGGGGTGAGGGTACCTCCCATCACGTTTGAGAGACGCACTATGGTCCAGCTAGTGACCTTAAACCAAGCGCTTCTTGGGAGGCAACCCAAGATATTGCTTTCTTTTCCCTTTTTCTAGTCTAGCTTAGATAGTTTTGCTTTTGCTTTGCTTTGTTTTTGGCGTTCTAGACAGACAACAGGTGACATCTAAGGAAGGAGTACAAACCAGGAGCATAACTGGAAGGACAGAAGTTCGAGAATTCGAGAAGACGAAGTTTGACTGAGGCACATCTCGGTTGCTGTCAGAGCACCTCGACCGAGATAATTCTTGAGCAACCGAGGCGACTAGGGTTTCTGAAGAGCCACCTCGGTCCGCACCACCTCGGTCCAGTCGAGACCACCTCGACCGAGGTGACAGCAGTTCCAGAAAGGGTATAAAAAGGGAAAAAATTCTCTTTCTTCTTTTTTACCTACCCCCTCGACCGCGGCCCTGCCTTTCACCCCGCCCTTCAAATTCTTGCTTGTTTTCGAATATTTTCGCTTCCAAACTGCAATTAAAGCATAAAGGATCCCAGTGCAAGCGTCGATCTGCGAAGAAATCGAACCAAAACGGCCGAACGAGGTAAAATAGAACAAAACTCTAACCTCGCTGATTTTGCTTCGATTTGGGCCTGGATTGCCCTACATTTGTTGAAGAACAGATTAAGTACCCCATAGGAACCAGTTGTAGTGATTTTGGGGGAAAAGAACTGGATTTTTGAGGAAATTAGTCGCGCAGTTTTTCGCCTCGGTCCAGTCGTGCTGTGCCTCGGCCGAGGTGTTCTTCAGTGTTGTCTGGCCGACCTAGGTGATCTGACAGAAAGAGTTTAGAAAATGAGTTCTAACAGACGGCTTGTCCTTAGGGATAGATCCTCCCCTTCCCCTTCTTCCTCTTCTTCCAGACCTTATCGACCGGTGATCCACGAGCGATACCAGGTCGATTATGACCGTATAGCAGCCCATCCAGTGATAGCACCTCGCTTCCTGGACGTGTCAGCCTTTGATTGTCTCTATGTGGATGGATACCTTAGACGGATGATATCGACGGTAGGGCTAGATCAGTTTACTGAGATCCGTGCACCTGCCTACCTAGAGCCCACCCTAGAGTTTGTTAGCTCTTTCACCTACCTCCCCATAGAGCGAGTTGTGAAGTACCGGTTGATGAACCGGAACTTCATAGTTCCTTTAGAGTATTGGAGAGACATTTTTGGGTTCCTAGCCCCGACTGTTGTAGATTTTCCCTCCCGAGCCGTAGCTAGGGAGTTCTGGGGTCAAATTGCTCACGTTGTTGAGCACGTAGACAGATGGCGCCCTGGAGACTCCAGGGAGCGCATCATATTTCACGTAGCTTTTAGGTTAGCCCACCGTATTTTCAGCGAGACGCTTCTGGCGCGTACTGAGATGCCCCAGAAGGTCCGATAGGGGGAGCTTTTTAGCCTTTACTGCATGGTGACTGGAGGGATCCCCGACTTTGGCTTGATGTTGGCAAAGGACCTGCACAGGATCAAGGCCAAGGCGAAGGGGGATATCTGCTGCGGAGGATTTGTGACCCACATCGCCAGCTATCAGGATATGGATCTCAGCGCTTGCACTATGGTGGCGGTTGCCAAGCCGCTAGGGCTGTAGGAGATGATTACCCGGCGGATTCTGGATCTCCGAGGACTGACTACGCCATATGTGGCGATGCCATGGGAGCCGACTACACCACAGGGGATCAGGTGGTCAACCTAGTTTACAGTTTATGACCCTCATTACTGGCAGACCGCTTGGGCCCCACTGATTGTAACGACCCGAGTTTTAAGTAACCCAAGACGTCACTAGGCTAAGGACCACACAGTGGGTCCCATCAGTTAGCCTGACAACAACTTCACAAATAGGACCTTGCAACAAGAAGCACGAAGAAATAATGAAAACATTCAACCTGTCATTTTGAAAACATTTACATAACAACCATGCATGTAGTTAGTATGTATATCCCAAAACGACACTTCAAAGCATGACACCTGAACAGGTGTCTTAAAACTTCAGCCTGAAATCAACATGTGTACACAGTTGCACACAATCAACAAAAGACTCGCTTGCAAGCGATTATTTTCAAAAGCAAGTTCAACCAACCCTTGGGTTAACACTGCCCCGGCTGTCCACATCCTGCAGCTGACATCCCTGAAGCGTTCCTATGATCAGCATTACCTAAAAAGATTCGGTTTAAAACCGTTAGCTACTGATCATAATCTATCCACGAGAGATTATATCATCACATCACAACACAACAAATATATTCAAATACCATATACCGTGCTCATGAGATGATATCATGCTTTTATGAATGATGCACGTGAATGCAGTATGAAATTTACAATTTTCGATCCCGGACCCATTAATCCGGAACCATTGCTTATACGGTTCTGGCTTTGGTGTGAGCTCACCATTGCACAGATTAGGTTAACTCAGACATTTGCTCTTAGGTCGTAGCCAGACTGATCAAGTCTACGGGCCAGGCTTTCTCGTGGTGAGTTATGGTCTTAACTCCTAACCACATGCAACATTTTGCCATTCATGTTAATGCAAACATTTACCATTTTCATTAGGTGTGCGACCCGAGCCTGAAGTCCATCAGACTCGGTGTCATTCTTATACAAACGCAAGTGATCCGTGCTTGGCCGAGCTCCGGTATTCACTGCAAAATACTCGCTTCACATACTCTTGACCTTTACAAGTCATCATCATATCACATGCCTCAAAAGGCTTATCATCTCATACATTATCATGTTTCAGCAAGCTTATCATGTCATTCAATAGCACGCCTCAATAGGCTAACACATGTTCATTTAATCATTTCTCATAATTATGACATGATAATAATCACAACAACATTAAGCATGCTTTACACATCATAACATCATTTTCATCATAAACACATCAAGCATGCTTCACACATAACACATCTCAATGCACAGCAACATTCACATTTCAACACAACAAGGCATTTCAAAACAACAACACATATCAACACAGTGAGATATAAATCTCTCAGGCACGGTTTCTGCAGATCGAAGCTAAGTAAGTCCGAAGACTTACCTGGATACGCTCACTGAGCAACTAAGCTATAGTTAGTCTACCGTCTTCAACAACACCTGTCGAGAATATCATATTCCTCGTATTAAACTTCTTGCTTCAAACATCAATTAAATTCATTCCTTTGAATTTAATTAGCTTATAGCGTTTTCTAGATTCCCAATTTAATTAATTAATCTTTAATTAATTAATTAAAATTCATCAGAATAACCTTTTGCCCGCAGGCAGTTTCTCAACCCAACTGTCATCAGATCTCATCAAACAAATAGCCCATAATCACCAGAATATTGTAACGAGCATAATGGAATTTCCAATTATCCATTTTGACAAGCCTAAGGTCAATTTAGGCCAAATCGCAATACTGAAAACGAATAAATTCATAACTTATTCGTTACTAACCCGATTGACGATCCGAAAGAAGATTCGGAATCACAACGACGCAGGCTACGCTCTGACACCATCAGATTCACCGGAATCTGAGCGACGGGACCGGACATATAAGGGGGATGCTCGACCTGGCCATAACTTCAACGGAAACGCAGAAACTCGGTACCAAAATGAAGAGGACGAAGAGAGGAATCCGAAAACTCAAACGGAATTGAAATCGGATTACAAACGAAGAGTAGATCTGAATTTGAAGTTGAGAGAAATCAGAGCTTTTACGAGGAAACGTGAAAGGAAATGAATTAATAAATGAATTTCCGCTATTTATAGCGAAGACGATAATTATCCTTTAGCAAAGTCGATAATTATCCGTTTATCGATCCGAAGGCGGTTTGAGCCCCTTCTCCAAACTTCTTGAAATTGGAATAATAAATCTGACATTTTGTGTGGATAATTATTCCGCAACTTTCTCAGAAAACGCGTATTCCTAAGCCGTCTTTCTTAGCCGCTAAGAAACGAAATAGCGGCTCTTTTGGCCATTTTGCCTTTCCATGTTATTTCATGTCTAGAACATGCCCCATGTCCTGATCATTTCTCTCAACTGCAATTTTATTAATTGAAGCTCCCAAATGCTCCAAATAATACCAGAGGGTAAAAATTATTCCCCGGAGGAAAAAGTGAAAATTCCCCCATAAGTCCAAATTTACACCAAAATCATAATGGTGGAATTTATACTCGTCATCTACACACTATTCGCGATTTATGGGTCAATTAATATCGATGATTAACTTACTCACCCTTAAACATCCTTTATTAGGATTCGAAAATCCTAGCTTTTACATCACACACTCCTTAAGAAAAAGTTTCGTCCCGAAACTTTAGTACACAACTCATCAGAAGACTGAATCCGTCAATCACATAATTAACCTATCTTTGCATTTCGTGCAAGCATAGATTATTATCACGTTAGCGGGGTCATCATGCTCACACTAGGGAAGTCTATCACTTCCTATGTTAGCAAACACAAATCAATTCACACACACATAAATCACATAAACATAGAATCATATAGGCACATTAGTTAGTGGAAAAGTTAGGTACTAATTCATACCTCTATCTCAATCACCGATCAAAGAACTAAACACCTCTGGATAATTTCTCTCCATGTGCTCAATTGTTTCCCATGTAGCCTCTTCCATTCCCCTTCGGGACCACTGGATCTTCACTAATGGAATCTCTTTATTCCTTAACTTCTTTATCTTTCTATCTAACACGGCCATAGGGAACTCGGCATAGGTCTGATCAGGCTCTATCTCGATAGCATCATAGCTGAGTACATGGCTCGGATCTGGTTGATACTGTCTTAGTTGTGATACATGAAACACTGGATGTACTCCATCCATTGTTGGCGGTAATGCTAAACGATAAGCTACTTTACCAACTTTTTCCAAAATCTCAAACGGTCCAATATACCGAGGACTTAACTTTCCCTTGATACCAAACCGTTTGACTCCACGAGTCGGTGAAACTTTCAGCCAAACGTGTGTCCCTGTTTCAAACTCTAGCGGACGTCGGCGCTTATCAGCATACGATTTTTTTGTCTACTCTGTGCAGCCAACATCCTTTCTCGAATCAAAGCAACTTTTTCAATATCACTTTTAACTTTGTCTGGAGCCGTATCAAAGACATCGGCAGGCTCATCCCAACATAATGGGGTTCGACATTTCCTTCCGTACAGTGCTTCATATGGTGCCATCCCAATGGATGCATGCCAACTGTTGTTGTAGGTGAACTCGACCAACGGTAATTGATCTGGCCATATCGGTCCCCAATCAAGCACACATGACCTCAACAAGTCTTCTAAAGTCTGAATAGTCCGTTCGGACTGACCATCTGACTGTGGATGAAACGCTGTTGTAAAATTCAGCTTGGTTCCCATTACTGTCTGTACCTGGCTCCAGAATCGGGAAGTAAATCGTCCATCTCTATCTGAAACTATGGTCTTAGGAACTCCATGTAATCTGACTATCTGATTCACAAATTCCTCTGCTAACTTGTTCACAGTCCAAGTTTCCTTGATAGGAATAAATCCTACAGTCTTTGTTAATCGATCAACCACCACCCATATGGAGTCATAACCTTTGCTACTACGTAGACTGGTTACAAAATCCATGGTGATGTGTTCCCATTTCCACTCTGGTATCTCCAATGATTGAAGTTCTCCTCCTGGCCTTTGATGTTCAATTTTAACTTGCTGACATGTTTGACACCGTGACACAAACTCAGCAATATCTTTCTTCATACCTTGCCACCAAAAGTAAGGTTTAATATCCCGATACATCTTGTTTGATCCTGGATGTATGGAATATGGTGTTGCATGGGCTTCCACAAGAATCCTTTTTCTAATCTCTTCATCTTGAGGAACACATACTCTTCCCTGATATCTCATTATATTGTCAGTATCGATATGAAAATCTGAAGATTCACCATTTCCGATCACTGACCTTATTTTGATTAAACTAGGACAACTTAGTTGTTTTTGTTGAATTTCTTTCAACCAATTGGGCACTATCTCCAAGGTACACAGATACCCTTGTTCTTTCTGAACCCATATTTCAATGCCACTACAAATCATATCTTTTTGTATTTCAACTTGTACAGTTAATCGAGCAATCACTTTTTCTTGAGCTGACTTCCTACTCAAAGCATCAGCCACCACATTAGCTTTACCAGGATGATATAGTATCTCTAAGTCATAATCCTTTATCAACTCCAACCACCTTCTTTGTCTCATATTCAACTCTTTTTGAGTGAAAATGTACTTGAGGCTCTTATGATCTGTCATGATTTTACACGTCGTCCCAAATAGGTAATGCCGCCAAATCTTAAGTGCATGAACTACTGCTGCTAACTCCAAGTCATGTGTAGGGTAGTTCTGCTCATATTGTCGCAGTTGTCTTGATGCATAGGCGATGACTCTTTCATTTTGCATCAAGACGCATCCCAAGCCCATTTTAGATGCATCACTGTAAACAATGAACCCTAGCGTTCCATTCGGCTGAGCTAACACAGGTGCAGTAGTCAACCTCTTCTTTATCTCTTCAAAGCTTTCTTGACACTTGTCAGTCCATATAAACTTTGCCTTCTTCTGAAGTAAGTTGGTCATAGGTCTTGCTATGATGGAAAACCCTTTTACAAAACGTCTATAGTATCCTGCTAATCCTAGGAAACTACGTATCTCTTTGACGTTCTTGGGTGGTTCCCATGCTAGCACGGTTTCGATCTTGGATGGGTCAACTTTGACTCCATCTGCAGTAATCATGTGTCCCAAGAATGTTACTTCTTTCATCCAGAAGTCACACTTGGACAACTTAGCATAAAGCTTTTCTTTCCTCAATACTTGAAGAACTGCTTTCAAATGCTCTGCATGCTCTTCACTACTTCGTGAATAAACCAATATATCATCTATAAAGACCACAACAAACCTATCCAAGTATCCAATAAAGATCCGATTCATCAATTCCATAAACGCAGCAGGTGCGTTGGTTAATCCAAATGGCATAACCACGAACTCGTAGTGTCCATACCGAGTCCTGAATGCTGTCTTATGGATGTCATTTTCTTGAATCTTCAACTGGTGATAGCCTGACCGTAGGTCTATCTTGGAGAACACCTTTGCTCCTTGTAACTGATCTAACAAATCATCAATTCGCGGCAGTGGATACTTGTTCTTAATCGTCATCTTATTGAGTTCTCTATAGTCAATACATAGCCTCATTGTACCATCCTTTTTCTTCACGAACAACACTGGCACTCCCCATGGCGATACACTTGGCCGAATAAATCCTTTATCTGCCAATTCTTCCAACTGCTTCTTCAACTCAAGCATTTCCACAGGTGCCATTCTGTACGGAGCTTTAGAAATTGGTCTAGTTCCAGGCTCTAGATCGATTCTAAAGTCAACTTGCCTAGTAGATGGCAATCCAGGTAATTCATCTTGAAAAACATCCTTAAACTCGCGTGCAACTGGAATGTATTTCAATTGAATCTTTCCTTCTTTCTCCAAAGCATAACATAAATATGCTTCACATCCTTTCCTTACCAGCTTACTTGCTTTCATCGCAGAGATCATCACTAGCGGGTCTTGTAGCTCACCTCCTTTGAACACATGACAAGTATCATCTTTGGTTAACATCATTATTGTTAGCATTTCCGCATCTATCTTATTCATATATTTGACCATCCAATCGATGTCTAGAACCACGTCATCATTATCCAATCCGGTAATAAGGATATCAGTTGGCTACTTTACTTGCCTAACTTTAGCTTTTTCCTCCTCTCACATTAGGACAAGATCCTTGAGTTAACATTATCCCCTAGTCTCACAAACTTTATCATATCTCTAGGTTAACAACATTTGAAACATGTAGTTGGACTTTTTGATTAATCCTTCTTGTAATGATTTAGGTCTCCACAATTGAAACATGTTCTTCCTTCCAATTTCTCTTATGATCAAGGTTGTGGAGAAGGCCTTGTTTCTTGACTCACACGTCTCGTACTTGCAGGTTCAAGAAACTTGGAATAGACTTCTGCCTCTTTCCTCCACTAGTTTAGGAATCCACCTCTTTCCTAAAGCCTTGTCTTGCTTCAAGCTTTATTATCCTCTCCTAATACTCCAATAACGTCATACCTTAGGTGACAACACCAACTAAGAGATCGTTTCATCCTATCGTAAACAATCTTATCAATTGATCATAAAGTGGTGCATTCTCATCCAACGATGTATACTCCTCGTGAAAATCATCTCCCTCATAGGAGAACCTCCAAATGTTGCTTCCAGGAAAGACTTTAACGTACAAGTTAGTCCAAATCCGACTCTTGAAAGTCTCGTAATCCACAATGATTGCACAATTTCTCATCCACCAATATGCACCAATGTTCGGCATGAAGGTTGCTGCAAGTTTCATCTTATACTTTTCTAGCTCTCCAATGTCCCCAAAAGTCATGTTTATGTGGTTCAACCGCCAACCAACTTGCATTACATAAGCTCCTACAAACACTAACACATCTCTTTTTTTGTTATGGCCTTAGCCACTTCTCTAATGAAGTTCACTACCTTCTTGTTCCTCATATGGAACTTCTAGTGTTTGGGGTCAACAACTCGTGCTTGCCCTTGCATTTCTATCGTAGCAGTAACCCTTTCTACCGCTATATTCTTGCATCTTCTCATCTCATGTAGCTCGATGGGTAGAGGTACTTGACCTTGACCACTTACTTTAAACATTATACTCTCATGTACTTCTAGCTTGTCGTACTTCCACTGACACACATGCACATTGTGCTCCCATTGACATACTCGTAATGAAACTACAACTTCCTTGTCTCTTAATCAAAACGCTTACGGTTGCCTTTATCACGGTTTTGACAAACCGGAACATTCACGATCGTTCTCTCTTCATATATATCCACTACTTATAGCAATAGTGATATCTATAAGAATACTATAATCTTAACAAGTTAGAGAGAGAGAACTACACTTACAAGGAGTCACGCTGAGGAGTGGAAGGCAGTGTCTTTACCCACAATCCCGACTATGCATATGATTTTAAATCCATTAAAACCATATGTTAGTAATTTCCAAAATCTTTTGAAAACTTAAATGTCCTTTAAAAACCAACCCGGACTGGGTTGTATTTAGGTTGAACTATCATGTCTCATCTCAAGTCACATGTGCCCTTGTTGTCAACCTAAGCTCTGATACCAATCTGTAACGACCCGAGTTTTAAGTAACCCAAGACGTCACTAGGCTAAGGACCACACAGTGGGTCCCATCAGTTAGCCTGACAACAACTTCACAAATAGGACCTTGCAACAAGAAGCACGAAGAAATAATGAAAACATTCAACCTGTCATTTTGAAAACATTTACATAACAACCATGCATGTAGTTAGTATGTATATCCCAAAACGACACTTCAAAGCATGACACCTGAACAGGTGTCTTAAAACTTCAGCCTGAAATCAACATGTGTACACAGTTGCACACAATCAACAAAAGACTCGCTTGCAAGCGATTATTTTCAAAAGCAAGTTCAACCAACCCTTGGGTTAACACTGCCCCGGCTGTCCACATCCTGCAGCTGACATCCCTGAAGCGTTCCTATGATCAGCATTACCTAAAAAGATTCGGTTTAAAACCGTTAGCTACTGATCATAATCTATCCACGAGAGATTATATCATCACATCACAACACAACAAATATATTCAAATACCATATACCGTGCTCATGAGATGATATCATGCTTTTATGAATGATGCACGTGAATGCAGTATGAAATTTACAATTTTCGATCCCGGACCCATTAATCCGGAACCATTGCTTATACGGTTCTGGCTTTGGTGTGAGCTCACCATTGCACAGATTAGGTTAACTCAGACATTTGCTCTTAGGTCGTAGCCAGACTGATCAAGTCTACGGGCCAGGCTTTCTCGTGGTGAGTTATGGTCTTAACTCCTAACCACATGCAACATTTTGCCATTCATGTTAATGCAAACATTTACCATTTTCATTAGGTGTGCGACCCGAGCCTGAAGTCCATCAGACTCGGTGTCATTCTTATACAAACGCAAGTGATCCGTGCTTGGCCGAGCTCCGGTATTCACTGCAAAATACTCGCTTCACATACTCTTGACCTTTACAAGTCATCATCATATCACATGCCTCAAAAGGCTTATCATCTCATACATTATCATGTTTCAGCAAGCTTATCATGTCATTCAATAGCACGCCTCAATAGGCTAACACATGTTCATTTAATCATTTTTCATAATTATGACATGATAATAATCACAACAACATTAAGCATGCTTTACACATCATAACGTCATTTTCATCATAAACACATCAAGCATGCTTCACACATAACACATCTCAATGCACAGCAACATTCACATTTCAACACAACAAGGCATTTCAAAACAACAACACATATCAACACAGTGAGATATAAATCTCTCAGGCACGGGTTCCTGCAGATCGAAGCTAAGTAAGTCCGAAGACTTACCTGGATACGCTCACTGAGCAACTAAGCTATAGTTAGTCTACCGTCTTCAACACCACCTGTCGAGAATATCATATTCCTCGTATTAAACTTCTTGCTTCAAACATCAATTAAATTCATTCCTTTGAATTTAATTAGCTTATAGCGTTTTCTAGATTCCCAATTTAATTAATTAATCTTTAACTAATTAATTAAAATTCATCAGAATAACCTTTTGCCCGCAGGCAGTTTCTCAACCCAACTGTCATCAGATCTCATCAAACAAATAGCCCATAATCACCAGAATATTGTAACGAGCATAATGGAATTTCCAATTATCCATTTTGACAAGCCTAAGGTCAATTTAGGCCAAATCGCAATACTGAAAACGAATAAATTCATAACTTATTCGTTACTAACCCGATTGACGATCCGAAAGAAGATTCGGAATCACAACGACGCAGGCTACGCTCTGACACCATCAGATTCACCGGAATCTGAGCGACGGGACCGGACATATAAGGGGGATGCTCGACCTGGCCATAACTTCAACGGAAACGCAGAAACTCGGTACCAAAATGAAGAGGACGAAGAGAGGAATCCGAAAACTCAAACGGAATTGAAATCGGATTACAAACGAAGAGTAGATCTGAATTTGAAGGTTGAGAGAAATCAGAGCTTTTACGAGGAAACGTGAAAGGAAATGAATTAATAAATGAATTTTCGCTATTTATAGCGAAGTCGATAATTATCCTTTAGCAAAGTCGATAATTATCCTTTCACCGATCCAAAGGCGGTTTGAGCCCCTTCTCCAAACTTCTTGAAATTGGAATAATAAATCTGACATTTTGTGTGGATAATTATTCCGCAACTTTCTCAGAAAACGCGTATTCCTAAGTTGTCTTTCTTAGCCGCTAAGAAACGAAATAGCGACTCTTTTGGCCATTTTGCCTTTCCATGTTATTTCATATCTAAAACATATCCAATGTCCTGATCATTTCTCTCAACTGCCATTTTATTAATTGAAGCTCCCAAATGCTCCAAATAATACCAGAGGGTAAAAATTATTCCCCGGAGGAAAAAGTGAAAATTTCCCCATAAGTCCAAATTTACACCAAAATCATAATGGTGGAATTTATACTCGTCATCTACACACTATTCGCGATTTATGAGTCAATTGTTATCGATGATTAACTTAATCACTCTTAATCATCCTTTATTAGGATTCGAAAATCCTAGCTTTTACATCACACACCCCTTAAGAAAAAGTTTCGTCCCGAAACTTTAATACACAGCTCATCAGAAGACTGAATCCGTCAATCACATAATTAACCTATCTTTGCATTTCATGCAATCATAGATTATTATCACATTAGCGGGGTCATCACGCTCACACTAGGGAAGTCTATCACTTCCTATGTTAGCAAACACAAATCAATTCACACACACATAAATCACATAAACATAGAATCATATAGGCACATTAGTTAGTGGAAAAGTTAGGTACTAATTCATACCTCTATCTCAATCACCGATCAAAGAACTAAACACCTCTGGATAATTTCTCTCCATGTGCTCAATTGTTTCCCATGTAGCCTCTTCCATTCCCCTTCGGGACCACTGGATCTTCACTAATGGAATCTCTTTATTCCTTAACTTCTTTATCTTTCTATCTAACACGGCCATAGGGAACTCGGCATAGGTCTGATCAGGCTCTATCTCGATAGCATCATAGCTGAGTACATGGCTCGGATCTGGTTGATACTGTCTTAGTTGTGATACATGAAACACTGGATGTACTCCATCCATTGTTGGCGGTAATGCTAAACGATAAGCTACTTTACCAACTTTTTCCAAAATCTCAAACGGTCCAATATACCGAGGACTTAACTTTCCCTTGATACCAAACCGTTTGACTCCACGAGTCGGTGAAACTTTCAGCCAAACGTGTGTCCCTGTTTCAAACTCTAGCGGACGTCGGCGCTTATCAGCATACGATTTTTTTGTCTACTCTGTGCAGCCAACATCCTTTCTCGAATCAAAGCAACTTTTTCAATATCACTTTTAACTTTGTCTGGAGCCGTATCAAAGACATCGGCAGGCTCATCCCAACATAATGGGGTTCGACATTTCCTTCCGTACAGTGCTTCATATGGTGCCATCCCAATGGATGCATGCCAACTGTTGTTGTAGGTGAACTCGACCAACGGTAATTGATCTGGCCATATCGGTCCCCAATCAAGCACACATGACCTCAACAAGTCTTCTAAAGTCTGAATAGTCCGTTCGGACTGACCATCTGACTGTGGATGAAACGCTGTTGTAAAATTCAGCTTGGTTCCCATTACTGTCTGTACCTGGCTCCAGAATCGGGAAGTAAATCGTCCATCTCTATCTGAAACTATGGTCTTAGGAACTCCATGTAATCTGACTATCTGATTCACAAATTCCTCTGCTAACTTGTTCACAGTCCAAGTTTCCTTGATAGGAATAAATCCTACAGTCTTTGTTAATCGATCAACCACCACCCATATGGAGTCATAACCTTTGCTACTACGTAGACTGGTTACAAAATCCATGGTGATGTGTTCCCATTTCCACTCTGGTATCTCCAATGATTGAAGTTCTCCTCCTGGCCTTTGATGTTCAATTTTAACTTGCTGACATGTTTGACACCGTGACACAAACTCAGCAATATCTTTCTTCATACCTTGCCACCAAAAGTAAGGTTTAATATCCCGATACATCTTGTTTGATCCTGGATGTATGGAATATGGTGTTGCATGGGCTTCCACAAGAATCCTTTTTCTAATCTCTTCATCTTGAGGAACACATACTCTTCCCTGATATCTCATTATATTGTCAGTATCGATATGAAAATCTGAAGATTCACCATTTCCGATCACTGACCTTATTTTGATTAAACTAGGACAACTTAGTTGTTTTTGTTGAATTTCTTTCAACCAATTGGGCACTATCTCCAAGGTACACAGATACCCTTGTTCTTTCTGAACCCATATTTCAATGCCACTACAAATCATATCTTTTTGTATTTCAACTTGTACAGTTAATCGAGCAATCACTTTTTCTTGAGCTGACTTCCTACTCAAAGCATCAGCCACCACATTAGCTTTACCAGGATGATATAGTATCTCTAAGTCATAATCCTTTATCAACTCCAACCACCTTCTTTGTCTCATATTCAACTCTTTTTGAGTGAAAATGTACTTGAGGCTCTTATGATCTGTCATGATTTTACACGTCGTCCCAAATAGGTAATGCCGCCAAATCTTAAGTGCATGAACTACTGCTGCTAACTCCAAGTCATGTGTAGGGTAGTTCTGCTCATATTGTCGCAGTTGTCTTGATGCATAGGCGATGACTCTTTCATTTTGCATCAAGACGCATCCCAAGCCCATTTTAGATGCATCACTGTAAACAATGAACCCTAGCGTTCCATTCGGCTGAGCTAACACAGGTGCAGTAGTCAACCTCTTCTTTATCTCTTCAAAGCTTTCTTGACACTTGTCAGTCCATATAAACTTTGCCTTCTTCTGAAGTAAGTTGGTCATAGGTCTTGCTATGATGGAAAACCCTTTTACAAAACGTCTATAGTATCCTGCTAATCCTAGGAAACTACGTATCTCTTTGACGTTCTTGGGTGGTTCCCATGCTAGCACGGTTTCGATCTTGGATGGGTCAACTTTGACTCCATCTGCAGTAATCATGTGTCCCAAGAATGTTACTTCTTTCATCCAGAAGTCACACTTGGACAACTTAGCATAAAGCTTTTCTTTCCTCAATACTTGAAGAACTGCTTTCAAATGCTCTGCATGCTCTTCACTACTTCGTGAATAAACCAATATATCATCTATAAAGACCACAACAAACCTATCCAAGTATCCAATAAAGATCCGATTCATCAATTCCATAAACGCAGCAGGTGCGTTGGTTAATCCAAATGGCATAACCACGAACTCGTAGTGTCCATACCGAGTCCTGAATGCTGTCTTATGGATGTCATTTTCTTGAATCTTCAACTGGTGATAGCCTGACCGTAGGTCTATCTTGGAGAACACCTTTGCTCCTTGTAACTGATCTAACAAATCATCAATTCGCGGCAGTGGATACTTGTTCTTAATCGTCATCTTATTGAGTTCTCTATAGTCAATACATAGCCTCATTGTACCATCCTTTTTCTTCACGAACAACACTGGCACTCCCCATGGCGATACACTTGGCCGAATAAATCCTTTATCTGCCAATTCTTCCAACTGCTTCTTCAACTCAAGCATTTCCACAGGTGCCATTCTGTACGGAGCTTTAGAAATTGGTCTAGTTCCAGGCTCTAGATCGATTCTAAAGTCAACTTGCCTAGTAGATGGCAATCCAGGTAATTCATCTTGAAAAACATCCTTAAACTCGCGTGCAACTGGAATGTATTTCAATTGAATCTTTCCTTCTTTCTCCAAAGCATAACATAAATATGCTTCACATCCTTTCCTTACCAGCTTACTTGCTTTCATCGCAGAGATCATCACTAGCGGGTCTTGTAGCTCACCTCCTTTGAACACATGACAAGTATCATCTTTGGTTAACATCATTATTGTTAGCATTTCCGCATCTATCTTATTCATATATTTGACCATCCAATCGATGTCTAGAACCACGTCATCATTATCCAATCCGGTAATAAGGATATCAGTTGGCTACTTTACTTGCCTAACTTTAGCTTTTTCCTCCTCTCACATTAGGACAAGATCCTTGAGTTAACATTATCCCCTAGTCTCACAAACTTTATCATATCTCTAGGTTAACAACATTTGAAACATGTAGTTGGACTTTTTGATTAATCCTTCTTGTAATGATTTAGGTCTCCACAATTGAAACATGTTCTTCCTTCCAATTTCTCTTATGATCAAGGTTGTGGAGAAGGCCTTGTTTCTTGACTCACACGTCTCGTACTTGCAGGTTCAAGAAACTTGGAATAGACTTCTGCCTCTTTCCTCCACTAGTTTAGGAATCCACCTCTTTCCTAAAGCCTTGTCTTGCTTCAAGCTTTATTATCCTCTCCTAATACTCCAATAACGTCATACCTTAGGTGACAACACCAACTAAGAGATCGTTTCATCCTATCGTAAACAATCTTATCAATTGATCATAAAGTGGTGCATTCTCATCCAACGATGTATACTCCTCGTGAAAATCATCTCCCTCATAGGAGAACCTCCAAATGTTGCTTCCAGGAAAGACTTTAACGTACAAGTTAGTCCAAATCCGACTCTTGAAAGTCTCGTAATCCACAATGATTGCACAATTTCTCATCCACCAATATGCACCAATGTTCGGCATGAAGGTTGCTGCAAGTTTCATCTTATACTTTTCTAGCTCTCCAATGTCCCCAAAAGTCATGTTTATGTGGTTCAACCGCCAACCAACTTGCATTACATAAGCTCCTACAAACACTAACACATCTCTTTTTTTTTTATGGCCTTAGCCACTTCTCTAATGAAGTTCACTACCTTCTTGTTCCTCATATGGAACTTCTAGTGTTTGGGGTCAACAACTCGTGCTTGCCCTTGCATTTCTATCGTAGCAGTAACCCTTTCTACCGCTATATTCTTGCATCTTCTCATCTCATGTAGCTCGATGGGTAGAGGTACTTGACCTTGACCACTTACTTTAAACATTATACTCTCATGTACTTCTAGCTTGTCGTACTTCCACTGACACACATGCACATTGTGCTCCCATTGACATACTCGTAATGAAACTACAACTTCCTTGTCTCTTAATCAAAACGCTTACGGTTGCCTTTATCACGGTTTTGACAAACCGGAACATTCACGATCGTTCTCTCTTCATATATATCCACTACTTATAGCAATAGTGATATCTATAAGAATACTATAATCTTAACAAGTTAGAGAGAGAGAACTACACTTACAAGGAGTCACGCTGAGGAGTGGAAGGCAGTGTCTTTACCCACAATCCCGACTATGCATATGATTTTAAATTCATTAAAACCATATGTTAGTAATTTCCAAAATCTTTTGAAAACTTAAATGTCCTTTCAAAACCAACCCGGACTGGGTTGTATTTAGGTTGAACTATCATGTCTCATCTCAAGTCACATGTGCCCTTGTTGTCAACCTAAGCTCTGATACCAATCTGTAACGACCCGAGTTTTAAGTAACCCAAGACGTCACTAGGCTAAGGACCACACAGTGGGTCCCATCAGTTAGCCTGACAACAACTTCACAAATAGGACCTTGCAACAAGAAGCACGAAGAAATAATGAAAACATTCAACCTGTCATTTTGAAAACATTTACATAACAACCATGCATGTAGTTAGTATGTATATCCCAAAACGACACTTCAAAGCATGACACCTGAACAGGTGTCTTAAAACTTCAGCCTGAAATCAACATGTGTACACAGTTGCACACAATCAACAAAAGACTCGCTTGCAAGCGATTATTTTCAAAAGCAAGTTCAACCAACCCTTGGGTTAACACTGCCCCGGCTGTCCACATCCTGCAGCTGACATCCCTGAAGCGTTCCTATGATCAGCATTACCTAAAAAGATTCGGTTTAAAACCGTTAGCTACTGATCATAATCTATCCACGAGAGATTATATCATCACATCACAACACAACAAATATATTCAAATACCATATACCGTGCTCATGAGATGATATCATGCTTTTATGAATGATGCACGTGAATGCAGTATGAAATTTACAATTTTCGATCCCGGACCCATTAATCCGGAACCATTGCTTATACGGTTCTGGCTTTGGTGTGAGCTCACCATTGCACAGATTAGGTTAACTCAGACATTTGCTCTTAGGTCGTAGCCAGACTGATCAAGTCTACGGGCCAGGCTTTCTCGTGGTGAGTTATGGTCTTAACTCCTAACCACATGCAACATTTTGCCATTCATGTTAATGCAAACATTTACCATTTTCATTAGGTGTGCGACCCGAGCCTGAAGTCCATCAGACTCGGTGTCATTCTTATACAAACGCAAGTGATCCGTGCTTGGCCGAGCTCCGGTATTCACTGCAAAATACTCGCTTCACATACTCTTGACCTTTACAAGTCATCATCATATCACATGCCTCAAAAGGCTTATCATCTCATACATTATCATGTTTCAGCAAGCTTATCATGTCATTCAATAGCACGCCTCAATAGGCTAACACATGTTCATTTAATCATTTCTCATAATTATGACATGATAATAATCACAACAACATTAAGCATGCTTTACACATCATAACATCATTTTCATCATAAACACAT
This sequence comes from Fagopyrum esculentum, assembly GCA_033239045.1. Taxonomy (NCBI): domain Eukaryota; kingdom Viridiplantae; phylum Streptophyta; class Magnoliopsida; order Caryophyllales; family Polygonaceae; genus Fagopyrum; species Fagopyrum esculentum. Next base: position 148,967,637 of record BSUD01000002.1, on the reverse strand, counting down.
CAAGCATGCTTCACACATAACACATCTCAATGCACAGCAACATTCACATTTCAACACAACAAGGCATTTCAAAACAACAACACATATCAACACAGTGAGATATAAATCTCTCAGGCACGGTTTCTGCAGATCGAAGCTAAGTAAGTCCGAAGACTTACCTGGATACGCTCACTGAGCAACTAAGCTATAGTTAGTCTACCGTCTTCAACAACACCTGTCGAGAATATCATATTCCTCGTATTAAACTTCTTGCTTCAAACATCAATTAAATTCATTCCTTTGAATTTAATTAGCTTATAGCGTTTTCTAGATTCCCAATTTAATTAATTAATCTTTAATTAATTAATTAAAATTCATCAGAATAACCTTTTGCCCGCAGGCAGTTTCTCAACCCAACTGTCATCAGATCTCATCAAACAAATAGCCCATAATCACCAGAATATTGTAACGAGCATAATGGAATTTCCAATTATCCATTTTGACAAGCCTAAGGTCAATTTAGGCCAAATCGCAATACTGAAAACGAATAAATTCATAACTTATTCGTTACTAACCCGATTGACGATCCGAAAGAAGATTCGGAATCACAACGACGCAGGCTACGCTCTGACACCATCAGATTCACCGGAATCTGAGCGACGGGACCGGACATATAAGGGGGATGCTCGACCTGGCCATAACTTCAACGGAAACGCAGAAACTCGGTACCAAAATGAAGAGGACGAAGAGAGGAATCCGAAAACTCAAACGGAATTGAAATCGGATTACAAACGAAGAGTAGATCTGAATTTGAAGTTGAGAGAAATCAGAGCTTTTACGAGGAAACGTGAAAGGAAATGAATTAATAAATGAATTTCCGCTATTTATAGCGAAGACGATAATTATCCTTTAGCAAAGTCGATAATTATCCGTTTATCGATCCGAAGGCGGTTTGAGCCCCTTCTCCAAACTTCTTGAAATTGGAATAATAAATCTGACATTTTGTGTGGATAATTATTCCGCAACTTTCTCAGAAAACGCGTATTCCTAAGCCGTCTTTCTTAGCCGCTAAGAAACGAAATAGCGGCTCTTTTGGCCATTTTGCCTTTCCATGTTATTTCATGTCTAGAACATGCCCCATGTCCTGATCATTTCTCTCAACTGCAATTTTATTAATTGAAGCTCCCAAATGCTCCAAATAATACCAGAGGGTAAAAATTATTCCCCGGAGGAAAAAGTGAAAATTCCCCCATAAGTCCAAATTTACACCAAAATCATAATGGTGGAATTTATACTCGTCATCTACACACTATTCGCGATTTATGGGTCAATTAATATCGATGATTAACTTACTCACCCTTAAACATCCTTTATTAGGATTCGAAAATCCTAGCTTTTACACTGATAGAGGATGCGAGAGAGGCAGCAGCTGCACCAGTTGAGGAGGAGGATGAGGAGGAGACTGCTGATGCTGATGATGACAGGGATGATGGAGTTCCCATGGATACAGGGACGGATACTGCTGGGACGAGTGCGCCAGTTATTGATATTGATGATGATGATACTGAGCCTGCACCAGCCACATCTCCAGCGAGACCTGCTAGGCGTAGAGCACGCCGACACAGAGATCTAGAGGCTCACCGTCGGATCGATGATCTGACGGATCAGATGATCGATTCTTATGCTGCCTTATCACTGGATATCCGCAAGATGCAGGAGCGACAGCACTACCAGCATATGATGGCTCAGATTCAGTTTGAGCACATCATGGGCTACCCGTTCGACCCGTCTCAGTATCCATATGTGCCACCACCACCACCACCGGATCATGACTACTGAGAGCTGCAGGATTTTCTTTCTTATTTATTATGCAGCTCAGCTTTATGTCCGGTGAGTATTTTATTTCCTTAGACTTATTTTGACCCACTAGGGACAGTGTGTCCCAAGTATGGGGTGTTTATTGATGTATTATCTGACTCTTATGGATGTATGACTCGACTTTATATGATATTTATGTTCAATTTATGCTTCATTTTGCTTCTATATGTTTATCTGAGATTGCATGCATACATACAGGTTATTTGATTGAGAAAACGTAAAAAAAAACTGGTTTTAAAAATAAAAAATTTGACCTCGACCGGGGCAGTTCTGGCCGAACGAGGTGTTTCACCTCGGTTGACCTAAGAACACCTCGACCGAGGTGGGTTAACTGAGAGTTTTCGAAACGATTTTTGTGCTTCTTATTAGGATATGATCTCAGTGAAGATCTTGCTTACTGACTGGTTTTGAAATCTGTATGTGTTTGAAAGGTTTTATAATATGTTTAAGTTGCTAAATGCTTTGTTTGAAATTTTTGGCATGTTTAATACTTTGTTTTTATCCAAATTATGTTGAATTTGAAGGTTGACACCACGTTATGAGTTCTTTCACTTTCTTTCTGGAAAGACCAAGTCAATTCATTCTTCTCTCTTCTTCTTCTTGATCATGCTTAGCCCCTCATATATATTTTTGCCTCCCTTTACCTATCCGGGAATTTGGAAGCAAGCAAAGTGGTGAAAGCAAGTGAAGTGAAGTTGAGAAGTTGGTTGGAAGTGAAAGTATTAGAAAGAAATAAATAGGTTTGGGGAAGTCAATCATGATGATGAGTAACTCGGCACCATTCATATAGCCGGGTGTTTGTGTCTTGCCAAAGTCGGATTGAGCGATATTCCTAACGGGTCATGGTATGTGCATCAAGGGTTTGATGCATCTCAAGAAATTGATGATTGCTGATTTCCTAGGCTTCGTTTATTGTGCACCTCTGTCCATGCATCCCAAAAAGTAAAGTAAAAGAAAAAGTGTGAAATAAGCAAAGCTTATTGGTGAAAAATGTTGAAAGTCAAAGTGAAAGTGAAGTATATCCTTTTCCCGGATTCTAGCACCACATTACCTTACATACATCCCTACCCTACACGTTTCTTGACCTTTCTTTTGGGAAGCCCTTGAGACCTCGAGCTTGTTGATTGACTTAGTGGTTTAAACTGGATTATGCATGATTAATTTCGATAATTATGACTTATTATGCATTCTATGATTTTATGCAAAGATGAACAACTTTCTTATATTTATAAAATGTTTTGATCATATTTTGATTTTAAATTCCATGAAGTATTCTCTTAGAGTGATTTATGATTGTTGCACACCATAAAAATGTTTTGAAAGACTTTTCATTGATTTTCTTGACTTATAATCCATTCTATCTTGCCTATTATATGCGGAACTTGCTTGGGGACAAGCAAGGACTAAGTATGGGGTATTTTAATAGCATGAATTATAGTCTATATTTTGGGGTTTGTTTGGACGTTTTATCTTCAATAATCTGCATGTTTGTATGTATAATATGTGATTATATTACCATTTTATCTACCTTTGCGGGAATCGAGGTCTACACCTAGTTTTGTTGTAATCGTAGGTAAAATGGCACGTTTTGCATCAAAAAGGAGCAAAAGGAGCTAAGGAGTCATTGGAGCTACATTCAGGAACATAAGGAAACATCCAGGAAGCATAGCCATGGATTAAAGATTCACTTTGGACCAGATTTGAGAGATTTCACATTCAGTTGTGACCCACCTCGGTTGACTACAGATTCACCTCGATCGAGGTAATCTAGAGGAGTCGACTCGACCGAGGCGAACACCTGGGACGCGGCGAGAATATTTCATTCTTGGCTGAGATCTTTTATCTTTGGAAAGAGATCTTATATTTTTGGGCTTGGCTCCTGGAAGGAAGAAGATATGCTAGATCATATATTTTACCTATTTTTATGGGAAGAGATCTTTCTAAGATATCTTATCTTTGGAGAGTAATTTTCCTATAAAAAGGGTCGGATTTCCCACAAATCCGACATCCTGCATACATCCGCTTACACCTACTACACCGCAACAGCCATACTCCAGTTGGGAGATTTGAAGACCCTTTTTGAAGGTTGAAGGAAGAAAGTATATAGCTTTTATAGCTTTTGAAGGGTTTTTTGTAAGATCATCTTAGATTTCCTTCTTTGTTGTTGTCTTGTTGGATTTCTATCCAAGGAACGCTTGTGTTTGATAATTGATTCAGTTATTGAAGCCTTTCTCTTAAGGTTTTCTTGTTCAATTATTCTCTTTCTTCCCATATATTTGATTAATACTTTCATGATGATGAGTGGCTAATCTCTTTGTGTGATTCTAGGGTGATTGGCTGAAGGTTGTGGGAAAAACAATGATAGAATGATATTAATCACAGTAGGACCCTGAAAGTTCGAGTCTTTACCTTAACCCTAAGCATCTCGTTCAGTCGATGAACATCTCGGCCGGGGTGAAATTCGTCTGACCGAGGTGACTTATCTGATCCGAAACTGAGAGTTAAGTGTTAGAGTTTGCCAAATCCTGTTCTTATTACACCTTTCCTGGTCCAATGCAAGCTTAGGATGAGACTTATCCGGTAATTCCTTAGTTTGTTTACCTAAGATCATAAGTGTAGGTAATAAAGGTTTATCCTTTATTGGGGTTTGAGTGTGCTTTCATCCCATCTTTGTGAGTTAGCCTGAGACTTACCCGGTAAAGGTTGATTCTATTCCCTTAGATGGTGTGTTAGTTTGAGGTTATAGTTCTTTATCTTAATTCCTTGAGACTTACCCGGTAATAGGAGTTACGGTTTAGGATTAGTGAGTAGTGAGACTTACCCGGTGATCTATTCCACTTTAGTAACACCTTCCCTATGCGAAAATCTCAGCTTTGTCCGCTTATCTTTAGATCTTGAGTTGGAACCACAACTAGATGCTTTAATCCCTAGAATTGCATATTTCCTTTATTGACTTTTATCATCTTTGATTGTTTTAATTGCTTTGTGGTTAGTGATTGCTAAAGCTTACCATAATTGGACTTTGTTTCACTAAGTCCTTGTGATCGACCCCTGGAATTCCTTGCTTTTTACTACGATTGACCCGTACACTGCGGGTTCGCATCCTTGTTTTAAGCTTACATCTAGGGTTATAAATTTAAAGCTTGCACACACCGTTTGGAGCGAACTGAAACATTTACATAAAACCACCATGCATGTAGTTAGTACATACCCCAAAACGACACTTCAAAGCATGACATCCGAACACCTATTCTGAAACATCAGTCAACACATTTACACAGTTGCGCACATTCAATAAACGACTCATTTGCAAACGATTAGTTTCAAAATAAGTTCAACCAACCCTTGGGTTAACACTACTCAGTTGTCCACATCCTATAGTTGATGTCCCTACAATTTTCCTATGATCGACATTACCTAAAAAGAATCGGTTTGAAACCATTAGCTACGGAACATAATCTATCCATGAAAGATCATATCAACACATCACAACACAACACATGTACTCAGATACCATATAACATGTTGATGAGATGATATCATGCTTTTATGAATGATGCACATACATGGAATATGAAATTTACAATTGGAAACCCAAATCAAATGCGGAATCATTGCTAATACAATTCTAGCTTTAGTGTGAGCATCACCATTGCACATATTAGGTTGATTCAAACCTTTTGCTCTTAGGTCAGAGCCAAACTTATCAAGCCTATGGGCCAGGATATCTTGTGGCGGGCTATAATCTAAACTACTAACCACATGCAACCTGTTCCCATTCATGTTAATGAAACCATTTACCATTTTAATTAAGTGTGTGACCCGAGCCTGGAAAGGCATCAAACTCGGTGTCATTTCTTATACATGTGCAAGTGATCCGGGCTTGACCAAACTCCGATACTCACTGTGATAACTAGCGACCTGGGTAATGGTTAAGCTCGGTGCCTTAACTTACGCTAGCGACCTGGGCGACATACCGGCACAACATAATTTTTGCTGCTACCGACCTAGATAATGGTTAAGCTGAGCGTCATTTATCATCTTTGCATACTCTTGACCTTTACAAGTCACCATCATATCACACATATCAACAAGCTTATCATGCCATACCTTACCATGCCTCAACGGGTTAACACATGTCAATTTAATCATTTCTCATAATCATGACATGGTATACACAACAATAACATTAAACATGTTTTACACATATCATAGGGTTCTTTATAAAACACAAGAAGCATGCTTCACACATATCACCTCACAATACATAACATCATTCACAATTCCACACAACAAGATATAAATCTCTCAGGTACGGGTTTCTTGCCATTGAAGCTAAGTAAGTCCGAAGACTTACCTAGATACGCCCACAAAGCAACTAAGCAATAGTTCAACCAAAACCTTCAACAACACAGGTTAGGAATATCATATTCCTCGTATAAAACTTCTCTCTTCAAACATTAATTATATCATTCCTTTGAATTTAATTAGCTTTACGACATTTCCCAAATATTAATTAATTGATTAAATTTCAGCAGCGTAATGTTTTACCCGAAGGCAGTTTCAAAACCACTATTATCATAACTTGTCATTCAAATCGCCTAAGATAATCAAAATAATACACGAACATAATGAAACTTCCATTTATCCTTTTTGACAAGACTAAAGTCAATTTAGGTCAAATCGCAATACGGAAAACGAATAAATTTATAACTTGTTCGTTACTAACCTAATTGACGAACCGAAAGAAGATTTGGACACACAACGATGAAAGCTAGGCTCGCACACCACCAAATTTACTGGAATCTGAGCAAAAGAACCATCCAAGTAAGATATATGCTTGACATGGCCTTAACTTTGTCGGAAATGTGGAAACTTAGTACCAAAATGAAGAGATCGAAGAGAGGCATAACACCCCAAGTTCTGGGAACTCGAAGCGCTACGGGCTAGGACCACACAATGCGTCCCGACCCTCAGAGTAGCAATAACACAACAGATTTTACAACAAGGCAAAAATGAATCAAAACCAAAACTCAATATAAAACCAAAGGTTTAAACAAAGAAAAGCGTAAAAGACTCGCAACCAAGTTCAAATCAAAAGGAAAAAGCAACAAAAAAAACATAAACCCGATCCCGTCCTTTAATGTACGGGAACCTCGACTGACCACACCATCCGGATCACTCAGCAGTATCCTGAACCCGCGGAACATCTACAACAACGGTATAAACCGTTAGCTAATATTCTAGATACTAGCAAAAGCGTAAAGGCACAAACACACATAAGGTAAAGAAAACACATAGCTTGCTTGCACACAACCGGTTATTATCTTTATTAAATTTATCCATTACTAATTCAACTTCTTTTGTCACACGAGAATCTCCCAAAACTCGCCTCCGCTTCCGTCTACCAATAGGAATAGATCAATACTATCCGTTACCTACGGGCCTGGGTTGCAAGAACACATTCTAGTCTCCTGAAGAACTAGACAAGTGGTCACCGCCCGATTATCATACACTTGGGTCAGTTAAGGTTATAAAGGGTGAATCCTATTCCGCTTATCCATTATAAACATGATAAACAACACAAACAAGCCAAAACACTCAAACCAGTATACGGAATGAAGCTAAGTAAGTCCAAGGGACTTACCTCAGTCGAAGGTAATCAAAACCCAACAACAACTCAGGAACAACTCAGTTTCCCTCAGGAAAGGAGCAAGGGAAGCCTGTTCACACAAGCATCACAAATCAGGAACGAAACGGCTGCTAGAAATCTATAACTTCTAGTCTCAATGATCTCTAAAAGTTCTCCACAAGCTAAGGGCTCAACTTTAGTCTTACAGCATACACATGGGTCAAGGAATAACCAGAAGGAACAAGGAAGAAACGAGGAAAGGGAGGAAGGAAGCAACTCACAAGAACGGGAGTTACTGCAAAGGAAACCACAGGGGTGGCTGGACAGACGTAGGGGTGGAAACACGCAGTGACGGCACAACAGAGGCGTGAGGGCGGTTTTTCAGTGCAGAGGCGTTGTCGACTCCTTTGACAGCAAGGAACGCAGCAAAGGCCAAAGCTTGCTCTTCTCAACACACAACCACGTCACAACTCAATCAAGGGAGCCTGTGAACATCAAAGGATCATCAACAGAACGCTCCAAAAGAATTAAGGATCAAACTTGATTTTTGGAGAAGAAGAAAAGAGAAAACGAAGAGGGAAACGAAACAGAACAGAAGCAAGGTGCATCAACACATGAACGTGATGAAGAACAAGGGAGGAAGAACTTAATCGTTCAACAAGAACACAGGGAGCAAGGTTGCAACACTCTAGGGTTGAAGAAGACGTAAGCAAGAAACGAGAAAAAGAAGAAAAGACGGGAATATATAGGAAGGCGGGAAAGATAGATGGAAAGGGCATCTAGGGTTCAAAAGAAGATAAAGAAACCGACCCATAAGATAGAAGATCGGATATTCTATCTATGGAAGGAATATAAAATGAACGAAAACAGATCGGGCGCGATCTGCAGCGCATCCGCAGGAGCGGATCGCCTCAGCCGCAAGGGCAGCCGGCCGCAAGGGCGGCCCATTGTACCGCGGGGGCGGTGACAGACCTCAAGGCCGCTGGGGCGGCCTTCATCACCGCAGGGACGATGAAGGTCAAAACTGGGATCTTACAAGAGGAATCCTAAAAATCAAACGGAATTGACATCGGATTACAAACGAAGAGTAGATCTGAATTTGAAGGCTGAGAGAAATTAGAGCTTTTACTAGGAAATGTGAAAAGAAATGAATTAATAAATGAATTTCCGCTATTTATTGTGAACACGATAATCATCTTTAACGAAGTCGATATATACCATTTTACCGATCCGAAGGCGGTTTGAGCCCCTACCCCAAACTTTTCGAAATTGAAATAATAAATTTAGAATATTGTATGGACATATATTCTGCAACTTCCTCGAAAACGCGTATTCTTAAGTCGTCTTTCTTAGCCTCTAAGAAACAAAATAACGACTCTTTTGACCGTTTTGCCTTTTTATCTTATTTCACATCTAGGACATATCCGATGTCCTCATCATTTCTTTTAATTGTAATTTTATTAGTGGAGCATCCAATTGTTACAAATAGCACTAGAGGGTAAAAATTATTTCCCGGAGGAAAAAGTCAAAATCTCCTAATAAGTCCAAAATTACGCCAGAACATAACGGTGGAATTATACTCGTCATTTACGCACTGTTTGCGAGTTATGGGTCAATTAATGTCGATGATTAAGTTAATCATCATTAATTAGGATTAAGAAATCCTAGCTACTACACAACAAATCCTAACCACGTGTGACAATCAACGAAGTTATCTTTACATAAATATAGCTTACTTTCAACATTGTGGAATTTTCAATTGAGATCTATTATATGCATATTGTGGTGATATGGATTCTGGAACGCTTTATCCCTTATTGATACTTGTTGCTTGACTATTCTCTCTTAAAAACCAGTTTTCGAACGCTTCAAAGATCCAAACATTCTGCCTGATTTTGTTTTGATTTATAAATTGTATTACGAAACAGTCGGGAAGGTCAACATTTAGAAGTTGTCCGCTCTATAGTATCCTTCGGATGAGGTCTTTAACGTCCCGTGGAAGGATATGCGAGTTTGTTTGCAACGAGATGTGTCATGGTCAAGATATGTGTCATGGTCAAGATATGCGAGTTTGTTTGCAATGATGTTGATTTTCCTAAAGACATGTTGTATACTTACTTTTGCACACCTTGGCAACAAGATGGTGATGGCAGAACTAATCATATTTGCTTCCCATGATGGTTTCCAAATTTAATTGATTGGGTTTATAAGGACAATATTATCCCTTGAAATTCAATGATGTCGAAAATTAGACTTATGGCCTTTTGTAGTCTCTTTCGTAGAGCATAAGCATCCTCTTGTTGCATAGTTTCTGCTCCACAACGTCCCATTCCCGTAACGATTGTTTTGGCGTTATGATCACGAATGATATAACCAAATGCACATTGTTCTTCGATTTTCGAAGCATCGAAGTTTATTTTGACAAAGTTTAAACAGGTCGCTACTATTTTATTTTCTTCTTCTTTGTTTTGGGGGCTGACATGGTTGCTTGGATCTCACCCCGTTATTTTGTTATTGGATTAGATGATTTAGATCATGTGAATTTATATCTTGTTAAAAATTATTTGATTTCTAGTGAACATGTTATTCCATTAGTAACCACCATTTGTATTAGTTCTGTCCGCTTTACATATTTACTTTATTTTCAACATTATATCTGAAAAAAAATAATAAAAAAAAAACAAACAAGATTGTTGCTTACCATGACTTCAAACAACTTTCTTTTTATTAAAAATAAAACCCTGGAAAGGACAGACAGCATCCCTGAACCGGGTTATTCTCTGACCCGTTTTACTAGAACAAGTGACCAACCCGTCGAGTTGCTGCCGAGTGAACCCGGAGGATAGTTTCGAATACCCGCCTTACTGAACAAGGCGGTGTCCCCAAATTTCAATTAGATGATAATGGCAAGGATCAGAAGTTGTTGGATTCATATGAAATCCGCAGTTGTGATCTGGGCTATCTCTGTTATCATCTTCTACTACGCTTTTCAGATGGCGCTGCACAATTCCTCGCATACCAATTCTTCCTCTTCTAACTCAGGTAAACAGATGCAGAATTTTGTAGGATATGGCATGCTTGATTTACGCTTTATGTGTTTCCTCTTTCTGTAATTGCGGATCGATCAATTGATATTTAGCTCTATAGTCTGTGGGTGCTGTGATTGCAGATTCTACAAATCATATTAGTTCTAAATTTGCACAGAATGAATGGTGTTGTTTGGTCTATGTATGGTAACGCTGCGTACATAGAAACTGGGGGGGCCAAAGCGGATTATTTCTTGAACCAATTGTTACTATGAGATCTTTGCTATTAGGAAAGGCACTCAAGAAATGAGCAGAAGAATGTACATTTTGTTGTTATAGAAGGGTTATTTTACATTGAACCCTCTTATTCCCTGAACTGACAACTACGTCACTTTTTTATACATTATTTTATCTGGTAAGGGTATCTAAAAGTTCCCTAGTAACTAATGAAAATGACTTTGTGATAAAATTGTCTAGCTGTGAAATGATATGGTTCACAGTCACTAAAAATAGGTTAGAGCATTGTAAATGGAAAGCTGTGTGGATATCAATGCTCTAAGCTGCGAATTCATATGATTGTAGCTTATTATTTAATATTTAGTCATATGAAACTTTACAGTTTACACTACAGGAAAATTAAAGTAATTGTGGATAAATGCCAAGAGCCTCAATAAGCTTGAAGAACAGAAGTTTAATCCATTTTAGGTTGGCGACTTGATAGGGTGGCAATTAAGGGGATGAAGTGTCGAAATTTATTTTGGTTAATTGTGTATGATACATTGATACTGTTAAATCCAATAATTTATTTCTTTGCTGATTACTGTTTAAGCACTCCAAAACATGGAAAGTGGTAGAAAGAAGAAACTTCTTAAAAGTTTTCGATTTCTTGCTGCATTTTGTTAGGACAGTTTAAGATGCCATTTTGCTCCATTCAAATTAAATGAAGGATACAATTCTCTGATCTTGTTTTAGCTTTCTCTTCTATAGTTCTTCCATTTGTTGGATTGGACAAGTCTTTCAACATTTATGGGGGGCTACTTCAGCTCTAAACTTCTAGTGGTTGAGACTAATTTCTGTTGCACAATTTGTTTCCTTGTACATTGGGGATGCTAGGGTGTATCTAATGTAGTCTTGTTCTGCTATTCTATTCTTATATTACTGTCAATGCCCTGGAATTATACCCTCATTTGTAATCGTACAATTCTATAAAAGGAAAATGAATTAACTCTATGAAGTGACATGCCATACGATCCAGATTCAAGTCAGGAGCAAAGATTGAGACTATATGATAAAATGGAAAAGGACTTGGACGAACATGGGGCAGCTTTCCTTAAACACGGTGGAACTTCTCAGTCATTGTCTCTTTCAGATATTTTTATTATAAAGGATGGTGAGGTTACACCTAAGCTCAAGGTAACGTGTGGATGGTCTAGTCTATTTGTATCTAGTGTAACGACCATCTAAAATGTTTTATTCTAATATGAACATGTTAAACAATTGTTGATCATTTTGTTACAGGCAGCAACTCCGCCTGTACGAGCTAATGTATTGTATCTGAGTACAGATTATTCTATCTTGATTTCGTAAGCATTTATTGACTTTGTGCTTAATTTTACGCTCTGTAGTTTTAAGAATTCATACTTGTTTACCTTGCTACAGGGACGCAGTAAAGAATGTATTCTCTCTTTATTTTCCCGGAGGTAAAATCTGGTCTCTTTCACAGAGGAAATTGATTATGCATGATAAGTTGCATAAATGAATAAATAGCCAGGGTTTAGTTTATCTGCAACTTCGTTGATGGGAGTGTTCTAAACTATCCTGATTCCTGACCCTAAAATGGCCGTGTCTCTAATATTTTACTTGATGCTGTCCTAGAACTTGTCTGATGACCAGATTACGAGCACAAGAATTTCAAACTTCTAGGATTGTCCATGTAATTTAGTAAATTATATCCTAGTCTTCATTTACGTGTTATGTAATTTACCTACAAAAACATGTGAACCCACTTTTAAAGCATAGTAGCAGAAGGTCTCATTCACAGCTTATTTTCATATTTTTCTTGCTTAAACTTGTTCTGCTTAGCTATCTGGTTTCAGAACATAAGCATGTACCATTGTAGCTTGTTCCACGCCTCGCACCATCTTTCACCTGTTCCTGCTACAGAAGTTGAAGTAAGTTCTTCCAAGAAAAACTAATGCTCTGTCACCTATGGAAATTGAAAATGGCTAAATTTCTGGTCTTTCCTCTGAATTGACGTATTATATTTCATAAGATTGAAGCTGAAGCAAATGCAGTCCGGAATGTTGCTACGGCCATCTGTCCAATGAAAATTGTATTAGACAGGGTGGTCTTGACTTCTACTGGGGTTCTTCTTGGTTGCTGGCAGGTAACTTTTCCCTAAGCATATCATGTTGTTTCACATGAAGGCTATGAAACCCATATAGCCTATTGAAATACATGTACGTAGCTTCCTTCTCATATTAATTCTAAAAGTACCCTCATTTGAATGGATGGATCATGGATGAACATCCAAAGTAAAATTTATTTTTATCTGTGAGTCACAGTTGAAAAAAAAAAAAAATTCTGCAAGTAAAAGAGTTAACAAAATGCATCCTTCTCATTTACACGCGCTCTTGCAAACAGTTAGTTGAGGGTTTTGTATGGCTTTCTTAGTTGATTTTCGTACTTGAATCCTCGCTAGGTGGTGTCTGGTATAGATCCCCTGAACTTGCGAGTTAAATTGAGATCTGCTCTTCCACACGCCCCTGAAAAACAACTTGTAAGAGCCTGAAGTATCTTTTGGATATTGATGAGATGAGGTAGAATAGGACCTTGGACTTTGACTCTTGTACTTATCCTTCAATTGTGTTGCAGTATGATGCTGCTATTCTTCATACATCACTTGCAAGGCTTCTCGGTTCTCCAACAATTCCTCCTGAGGTTAGTATGCCACTTTATATGGAAGGTTGCACTCTTCTATTGATACATCTTCCTAGCTCGAGCAACATACATTTGTGATTTTGGTCTGCAAATACTCCCTTGTCTATGACCTGGATATTCTGGTAGAATTCATAGGCCTCAATCATACAGTGAAATGTCATTGATGTATATTATGAACAATGAAACAGTTTAGTGGTAATCTTGATTGGCCATTGGACTATCTTGTTAATTTTTATCTCAAAGCTTATAACTATCTGTTTAGGATTCAAAAAGAGTTCCAAACGAAATACAATTCTTTCACGAACTGGTTGCTCGTCTGAATGATAAAATCCGTGGATTTGAGGTATCGTGGTTTACTCTTTTACTTGTTTTTCTCTGGGAAGGCTAAGGTAAATCATATGGTGATTGAAATGTGATATTCACATGCCATCTCGTTTTTGGTACTGATTCAGGCAGTGGTATCAGAGCTCTGGTATGTGGAGGAGTTTGATGTGTTGGCCCTAGCTTTGAATGGAAGAATGAAGGTTCGTCGGTTTCAATTCGGTTGCTCGAAACCTTGAGATGCAAAACGAATCTTGACACAATGATGATCATATGTGCAAAATTGAGCTTAATTCCAATTAGTACAAGGCTTTAGTCTTCTTGATGTCTTGTCCGTCGTTTGTAGATTATTATCCATACAAACTGTATTACCTTTGTAAAATTTGCTTTAGCCTTTGTTGTAGTTACATGAGTGTGTAATCTGTTAGAAACTCTATCATACATTGTTTTATTGTAAAATTTTGTCGCCCTCAAATCTCCAGATTTAAGCCAAAATTGTACAAGTCGGTGTTCGTATATAGTCATAGTATTTTGTTAATGTTGGGTATGTTTCTGAAATTGGGCCTTTTCATAACTCGTATCTTGTTGAGACCCATAATTGTGAAGACGAACGCTCAGTTTTTTGGTAGATTTTCCAGTAGTTTTGCAAATTCCAAAAATCCAATGAAATCACGTGGTTACCTTGGTGAAAACAAACTTTGTGGATATCCAGAATGAAAGATTCAAACTTAAAAATTGTTAAGATTCATATTGACGCACCACCAGTTATTTTTATGAACTCGGGCACATTGCAATCACATCGAAGCAAATGTTTTAAGCTGCAATTGTTAAGATTCATATAGCCTGTTTGTAAAATTCTGAACCCAAAACTCAAAATTTAAGCAAAAAATTGTACAAGGAAATAATCGTAGATCTTGATCAAGAGTCGGTGGGCATGCGGTACCGGCAAAGCGGACAGACATGGCTCGTTTTGAACCACTGAACAAGGCAATCCCGGTGAAACACATGTGAACAGGGCATGTTAAGCGAGCTCTTCCGCGTCTGAATCTCGTCCATGCAAATCACGCATTGATGATCGGTACAACTCCATCCAATCTCGAACATGTCACCGTCGTCGTACTTCATAGACGACAACAATTCTTGCACCGACTGGGCAGTTGCAGGTTTGGGCCTGGACTGGGCCTCGTCGAAGGAGGCTGCCAATGCGATATCCTCCTCATCGTCGTCCCATGCATGCACCTGAACGTCGATGACGTAGCCGGTGGTGATCGATGCTTCTTCTTCGTGGCAAGGGAGGTGGGAGACGTTTGCTCTCCGGAGGAAAGTAATTAGTTTTTCAGCAATTTCCCCGGCGGATGAAATCGGTATATCAGGGAATTTGATATTAAGATGGTCTCCGAGTCTGCACTTATAGTACTCTAAGTAGCCATCCATATTGGGGAAGCGCGCCGGGTGATCACAGTCAAAGCCAGAGATCGCCATCACCGTCGCGCCGCATGAGCTGACCGTCACCATTCTGCACAACTCCGATCTTACGAATTGTCGTCGAAAATAAGTGACACTGTAATCGACGCCGTCCGCAGTAGAGTATAAGTTTGACAACGTATGTCCTTGGGCGGCCATGAAGTAGATATCAGAATGGTTCAATTTGGTGTCGCAGAACGAAGGATCAAATTACAGAATATATAGTTGACACCGGGAAGAAAGCTTTACTAAAATACTAGTATAATACCCGCATCTTGTGCGGGTTTTGAAAAAAATGAGAAAGAATATTGTGAAATAGGTTTTCTTTTTTGTGCTTTTGTTTTGTATACTTCTTTAATCTAATCCTGCGTCCACAACGTGCCACGTCATCAACTCGTGCTCTATTTTAGTAAGTATAATAGATTTGGTTTCTATAAAATTATTATTTTAATAATAAAAGATTTTATGGTTTAAAAAATAGTGTAAAAAATAAAGATTTATTGGCTTTAATTGTGGGAGTTCAATTTCAAAAATCCTGCGCACAGCGCGCCACGTCATCAACCCGTGCTCTATTTTAGTAAGTATAATAGATTTGGATTCTATAAAATTATTATTTTAATAATAAAAAGATTTTATGGTTTAAAAAATAGTGTAAAAAATAAAGATTTATTGGCTTTAATTGTGGGACCTCAATTTCAAAAATCCTGCGTCCACAGCGCGCCACGTCATCAACCCGTGCTTTGTTTTAGTAAGTATAATAGATTTGGTTTCTATAAAATTATTTTTTAATAATAAAAGATTTTATGGTTTAAAAAATAGTGTAAAAAATAAAGATTTATTGGCTTTAATTGTGGGAGCTCAATTTCAAAAATCTGCGTCCACAGCGCGCCACGTCATCAACCCGTACTCTGTTTTAGTAAGTATAATAGATTTAAGGGTTGTAGAGATTGGATTGCATATCTGTTTCAAAGTTTTATCCTCTGATTTTGTTACCTAATTTAAATAATATAGAAAAATATATAGGGAGAATTTGACGTACTAAGACTTTTTTGAATTTTTGTTTAAGAAAATGTATCCTAAATTTTTTTACCACTTTCATTTAATAATAGGTAAAAATTATTAACCCTTCTATTTAGAAATAAAGAATAAATGATGTTTGTTATTTGTTATATAAGTATAAGTTTTAATTTTTAATTACTGAATTTTTTAATATTATTTTTCTTGCCTTTTTTTAATTTATTTTTTATTTTTTTTATTTTTTGGATTGACTTTCTCATACCGAAATTTCTCATACCAGAAATTATCATACGAAAAGTTCATACCAGAAAAGTTCTCATACCAGAAATTTTCTTTTTTTTATTTTATTTTTTATTTATCATACCAGAAAAGTTCTCATATTAGAAATTTTTACATACCGGAATTTCGTCATACCAAAATTTTTTCATACTAGAATTTCTCATACCAAAATTTTTTCATACTAGAATTTCTCATACCAAAATTTTTTCATACCAGAATTTTTCATACCAGAAGTTCAAACCAGATTTTTTTCATACCATAAATTTTCATACCAGAAGTTCAAACCAAAAAATTTTTCATACCATAATTTTTTTTATGTTTTTTTTGTTCTTTTTTATTTTTTATAATTTTTTAGTAAGAGTTTCATACCAGAAAACCATACCGGAATTTTTTTTTGTCCTTTTTTTTTATAATTTACATATCGAATTTACATACCCGAATTTACATACAGAGATTTACATATCAGAATTTACATACCAGAATTACACATACCCAAAGTTAAAAAAATATAAAAAAACTGTGAACCTCCTTCTGCACTTCTCACACAAACAATGAATTACACAAAACAATATGTCCACTTGTCTAGATTAATTGCCTCTAACAGAACATAATTGTATTTGTAGTATGAAATACCTTCTTTAGATAATAGACTAGTATAATGTACAAAAGCTTTCCCATCCTGTAATGTAAGAACATTGGCTGAGAACCAAGCTGGCTTAAGGCCATCATTATCCTTGTATACCTGTAAAACAAGAGACGGATAAACCAAGCATAAATATGCAAAAGCAAACAATCAGAAGCATTATTGTATCCAATTTCATTTAAGATCACAAAAAACATAGTGTTATTAATCTAGACAAGTGGAAAAAATTCAAAGATGAACCAGGGGTAACAGACCTAGATAATAGATCCCTCATGATCTTTCTTAGTACAACACCTAGCTCCTCATCCTCATCTTGCACATTTACAGCTCCTGAACTGTCTCCTTGTACCATATCAGAAACTCCTCATCCTAATCATTACACAAGCCCTAATCGTCGACAATGGAGAAAATCCATCACATTACACCCATTCATCGATGTTACGCAAGTAGAGATTCCCTCATAACGCGTGCAGCCAGAGGAGGACAGACCCAGAGAGGGAAGAGAGGAGTCTCTGGCTGCATTGAAAAAGAAGGATGCGAAACTAAAGAATTTGCAATATAGAAAGACAACGAGATGCGGCTACCAGAGAGGGAAGAGAGGAGAGGAGAGGAGAGTTAGGGTTAACTGAGTTGAACGGCAAAAAAAATGAGGGATCTAGTTACTTAACAAAAAATACAAAAAAGCCTAGTTACTAGTTATAAATTAAAAAAAATCCTACCTACCAAATTAGCCCAAAAATATATCTCTAAAAACTGTTCTTCAATAAAGTAAATAACGTGTCTGATTTTAAAATTGAAATTTTTATTAAGTTAATTATTATGTTTAAAAACAAAATAAACATGATAATTGAATAAACTTACTATTAAGTGTAATTTTCCGATAATTTATAAATAAAATATTTCTCGATATATTAAATAAACTAATGCGCCACAATTTATTCTCTTCCCTTTTGTTAAGCTTTAATATTTATAGAAAGCTCTCTTTGAAAAGCTTCGCTTTACTATAACAAACTGCACACAACTACTCTGATAACTGCTCATGGAGGTCGGGACTGGAGGCTCTCAACCACCGGTTCAAGTTCAGCCACCCCCTCAGCCACCAGAGGTTGGAATGGAGGTAAGTGTTACACAACCAATTGAAATTGTGATGGGAGGATATCGGTTCCTGGAATCCCACTAGACCAGACTACTACTACCGCACCATCTACGGGTCCAACTACGATCCCTGCTTCTGATCCGATTTGCAATAAGCAAACATGGAAGGAGGTGGCTATTTACGAGGCAGCATAGGACAACAACGCGCTATTCTGGAAAAAGAATTTATGACCGGAAAGATTAACCTTACATTTCCTGATGGTGAGGATGGTGATCCTTATGTCTCCCTTGATGATGAAGTTGAGTCTGCTCTCAATAAGGTATGGGAAAAGTCCATTGTCTTCAAGCCTATATATTGGCTTCCCAACCGCATTTCCGATGATGGAGAGGAAGATACGTGAGCTGTGGAAGTTTGGTAGGTCTATGCAAGTGGTTGATTTATCTAATGGATATTTTATGGCTAGATTTGACAATGAATCAGATCTGATAACAATCTTGACTGGAGGGCCTTGGTCGATCTTTGGTAGGTGTTTGACGCTTAAACGATGGAGCCCTTCTTTTAGGCCATCAATGGAGATATCTTCAGCCCCAGTTTGGGTTAGAATTATGAACTTACCGATTCAATATTATGAGGAGCCAGTGCTATGGCGTATGACATCCGGAATTGGCATCCCGATTGTTGTTGATCCAAAGACACTCTATTCTAATCGAGGACGCATTAGTTTAAATTTTAAATTAGCAAGAGAAGTACATACCTCATCATTTAGACCAAACACTGTCTACCATCGGCACAAAGTCAAGATGTGTTAACAAGCCGCTTCCATACGAAAAGGTCTCCGTTTATTGCGCACCCGTTTTTGTGAAGAAAAACAAAGAAGCAAAGGTGAATGGTCAGGGGAATACCGAGGTAAGTGTCGGACTGAAGCATCTGGCCATTCAAACCTAGCCTTGTTATTCATCAAAACCCGATCTAATTTTTTAGAAACAATCTTATTCGGTAAAGACCCTCTACTCCAGGTGTATGGTGATCCAATAAATCCAACGCCCACAAGACCACGGGTATATATAAGATTCTGAAATATATGAGAGTCCTTGTGAAGACCACTAATCCCACCATCTCTTTCAACCATATTGAGAATGTAGTTAAAGTCTCCACCTAACAAGCAAGGACCATCCACTCTAGCAATTTCCATATCAAGCCTTATCCAAAAGTCCCTCCCACGATCGACCGTAGGCGGATCATAAACAACAATCAAATGAAACATATGTAATCCCCGCTTGATAGTAACATGCACAAAGTTATCATCGACAATGATAATGGAGAGTGACATTTGGTTATCATACCACAATAACCATATACCACCTTTAAACCCACTGCTTCAACTCTTATGAATCCCGTAAAAGCCAAACGATCACATACTCTTTGAGCATCAATGCCGGATATCTTCGGTTCAAAAATAGCTAAAACATCAATATTATTATGCTTGCACAAATATCGAATAGCACGCCGGAGCCCATTCTTACGAGCTCCGCAAGATGGTGGATGGATACGAGGAGGAGTTCACAATATAGGAATATGCACAGTTCCAGTTGCGGAATTGTGGGGTGTTTTTTATGGATTGAAGGTGGCTTGGGAATCCGGATATCGTAAGGTTATCATTGAAACGGATTCGCAACTAGCTACTATTCTTATTGGGAAGTATCTTCCTCGTTGCCATCCATTGTCTAGCCTGGTACATTTGTGCCAAGGCTTTTTGCAAAAAGCTTGGATCATCCAAGTTCGTAACATTTACCGTCAAGGTAATCGGGTTGCAGATTTTCTAGCTAGTGTAGCTTTTTCTTTCGAACGCGGTTTTCATGTTTTGTGTGACCCGCCTGAGGGTGTTTTAAGTTTGCTTTCTGATGATGTTAGGGGTACGGCGATCCCCGTGTGATGAACAATTAGCCTTTTTATTTATATGAAGCGCGATTAGATGCGCAGAGGCCACTGACCCTCCTTCCTACCAATATATATATATATATATATATATATATATATATATATATATATATATATATATATATATATATATATATATATATATATATATATATATATATTTATATAAATATTTTATTAATCAATATATTATTTTATTGATTTAAAAGAGTAAAAAGGAGTTAAGGAGAAAAATATGTTATGGAAAATTTGTTTAGTAAAATATTTTGATTAACTTTGTAGAGATTTTGTGTGTAAGTGAATTTAAGAAATTTAAAAGGGCAATTTTGATAACTAGGTCTTTTTGAAAAATTAGAGTAGTAATTAGGCTTTTTAATGTTTCAATTAAATAAATGTACCCCAATCTTTTGTATTTATTTTCAAACTCTACATACTTTTCTCTCAAGGAGTACATTTACGAAACACAAAACTTGAAAAAGGCTAGTAAATCAAATTGTTCCTATTCTATTTATTCTATTTTATTTTTTTATTATTTTTTAAAATATGTTTTTGGTCATTAGATATTTAACTTAGATTGGATAATTAAAATTTTAATTCTAACTAGTTTAGCATGTCGTCCAAATGTCATTTAATTTTAAAACAACTTACGAATTTTATTTTTCTTGGTACCTCTTATTCACAAACTTTCAAATTTACTCTTACTCTCGTATGATTTGTTTTCCATTATATTTTTTTAATATATTT
>BSUD01000002.1:148831299-148932943 GCA_033239045.1 Fagopyrum esculentum | reverse complement strand
TATATATATATATATATATATATATATATATATATATATATATATATATATATATATAAATAAAAGTATATGTATAAGTATAAGTATAAGAGAATAGATAAGTACGTACTTGTGAATCGGTTCGATGAGTGTTGAACATAAATAGCAATGCCGTGTATATATATATATACCTATACATGTAGGTATGAGATGAGAGAATTCGTATACGGATATATATATATATATACATATATATACATTAGACAATTGGGTGAGGTACCGTAGTGTTTATATACTTATATATATAGGTACGTAATTTATATATAAGCATATACTTATAAGGATAAAAATAGTGTATAAAAATATATGAGTTATGTATATAAGCATGAGTTTGGAACTACGGAATTATGTAGACATATATATAACTACCGAGTAGTTACGGAAGTTTGCAAGTTAAGGGAAGTGAGAGTAGGTACATGCATATATATATATATATACATATATGTATATGTATATCTATATATATATATACCTAAGTAAGAGTAAAGTGGTCCGAGCTATAACTTATAAATTATAAGAAAAACTATCAGAGAGAGAGACTAATCATAGAAAACAAATCCTAAAAGAATTTAGTAGGACTCAAGAGTAAACTTTGATAACTTTCGGTACCAAGGGTAAAATGGTCTTTTACCATAAGAGAGTTTGTTTTTCCGTAATTCCTTCGCAAGAGGTTGGACATCGAGATGTGATTTTGATACACATGCCTTATTTGACAGGCGTTTGAGTTACCATGAGTACGGACTGTTGAGACGTGTTAGAGAGTATTTTTGACTCAGGTAAGTCCTTGCGACTTACTTAGCTGGTTTCTGGATATTAGTTGAGTGATAATAGTGGTGTGTGTACCATGTGTGTTATAATAACAACTTGTTAGGACGACCGTTGTTATTATGTGTTAAGGCCCAAGTGTATGTATAACGGGCCGTGACATCACTGCCAGGAGACTGGGAGGTTCTCTATACCCAGACCATCCAGGTACACGGTGAGATGCATCGGATCCACTCCTGATGGGTACACGGGGGCGGAGGCGAGGTTTGGGAATCCCTCGTGTCACAAAATAAGTATCATTAGAGTGAATGACTTAAATGAAGATAATAAATGAATTGTTTGAAAGCATGATGAGTGTTTATTATTTTATGTGTGTGTGTGCTATTATTATTCTTCTAATGTTTAGATAACTAGCTAATGGTTGTTTTGTTGTGGTTTTAGTTTTACAGCAGGTTAGAACATCAGCTGAGTGATCCGGAAGTAGTGGTCAGCCGGGTCTCCGTACTCCTTAGAACGGGGTTGGGGTTGTTTTGTCTTTCTTTTCTTTTGGTTAAGACAGTTGTTCTTTTCTTTTGTTTAAGTACGTTAGGCTGCTAGACAGTGTTGCATTCATTACTCTAAAAACATGGTTTTTATGAATTTCGGTTTCTTTATTTGTGTCTTGTTGCAAGATCCTAGTAATGTTGTTGTCAAACTGAGGTCGGGACCCATTGTGAGGTCCTAACCAGTAATACTCCGAGTTCTGAGAATTCGGGGTGTTACACGCAGTTCATTACAATTCTGGTACGTGAAAGAGAGTGTACCAAGTCTAATGCATTTCATGATTCATGTAGTTGAAAGTAAGGATTACCACATACCATCTTTAGCAGCCCTTTCTAGTGCTATGAGGTTACTGCAAAAGTATAGATTTGATAAAAGCTCTTCTATTTAATTGTTTTTTTAGGATACTTGTAATATATGAAGCACAAATACGAATTTAAGAAGAACTATGATGAATGGGTAATTACTGTGAAACCACAATTAGGCCCCAGTGTGGGATGCGGTTAAGACAACATATCAAAGCATAGACATTAGCAATTTGTGAGGATGGAGCTGCACAATTCTATAGTTTATATTTTGTAAACTTCTGGTATGTGAATCTGGTATGTAAATCCGGTATATAAATTATAAAAAATAAAAAAGATAAAAAAGAAAATATAATTCTGGTATGCAAAAAATACAATTCTGGTACGTGAAAAAAATACAATTCTGGTATGTGAAAAAATACAATTCTGGTTTGTGAAAAAATACAATTCTGATATGTAAAAAAATATAATTTCTGGTATCTAATTTCTGGTATCATAGTTTCTGGTATGGTATGATGAAAAATTGTGGTAGTATGAAATTCTGGTATGATGAAAAATTATGGTATTATGAAAATTTCTGATATTATGAAAAATTCCGGTATGATGAAATTCTGGTATTATAAAATTCTGGTATTATAAAATTCTGGGATGATAAAATTCTGGTATGGGAAATTCTAATATGTAAAATTCTAGTATGTAATTCGGGTATATAAAATTCTGGTATGTAAATTCTGGTATGTAAAATTCTGGTATGAAAAATTATGGTATGAAAAATTAATGATATGAAAATTTTCATACCATAAATTTATTCCAGGAAATAAAAAAAACAAAAAAGAAAATAAAAAGAAAAAAAAAATTCAGTAATAGTAATTATAACTTAACACTAACTAATGTCTATTATTCTTTTTTTTATTAAAAATAAAGGGGTTAGTTATTTTTACCTACCATTAAATGAAAGTGGTAAAAAAATTATGGGGTACATGATAGCATGAATTATAGTCTAGTTTTTGGGGTTTGTTTGGACGTTTTATCTTTCATAATCTGCATGTTTGTATGTACATTATGTGATTTTACTACCATTTCATCTACCTTTGCGAGAATCGAGGTCTACACCTAGTTTCGTTGTAATTGCAGGCAATATGGTACGTTTTGCATCAAAAAGGAGCAGAAAGGAGTCATGAGTCATTTGGAACTACATCCAGGGAGCATAGCCATGAATTGAAGATTCACTTTGGAGCAGATTCGAGAGATTTCACATTCTGTTGTGAGTCACCTCGGTTGACCACAGATTCACCTCGACCGAGGTGATCCAGGGACGCCGACTCGACCGAGGCGAACACCTAGGACGCGGCGAGAATATTTTATTCTTGGAAGAGATCTTTTAAATTTGGAAAGTGATCTTATATTTTTGGGCTTGGCTTCTGGAAGGAAGGATATATGCAGAATATATATTTTACCTATATTTATGGGATAATATCTTCTTAAGATTTATTATCTTTGGAGGTTTATTTTTCCTATAAAAAGGGTTGGATTTCCACAATTCCGACATCACGCTATACCGTCGATCAGGGTTTACACACGCAGCAGCCGCAGTATACTCCAATTTGGGAGTTTTCGAAGAACCTTTTTGAAGGTTGAAGGAAGATTGAAGACCATAGCTTTTATAGC
Organism: Fagopyrum esculentum; assembly: GCA_033239045.1. Lineage (NCBI taxonomy): Eukaryota > Viridiplantae > Streptophyta > Magnoliopsida > Caryophyllales > Polygonaceae > Fagopyrum > Fagopyrum esculentum. The sequence continues at coordinate 148,929,626 of BSUD01000002.1, read as the reverse complement.
TTTATTGAAGGGTTTTGTAAGATTGTCTTCAATTCCCTCAATTGTTGTCTTGTCTTTTGGATTGCTATCCAAGGAACGCTTGTTTGTGATATTTGATTCAGTTATTGAAGTCTTTTCATTAAATTCTTCTTTGTTCAAATATTCACCTTCTTCCCTTATATTTAATACTTTCATAATGATGATGAGTGGCTAATTTCCTTGTGTGATTCTAGGGTGATTAGCTGAAGGTTGTGGGAAAAACAATGATAGAATAATCTTAGATTCCAGTAGGATCCTGAAAGTTCGAGTCTTTAACCTTAACCCTAAGCATCTCGTTCGGTTGATGAACATCTCGGCCGGGGTGGAATTCTTCTGATCGAGATGATTTATCCGACCTAAAACAGAAAGTTAAGTGCTAGAGTTTGCTAAATCCTATTCTTATTACACCTTTCCTGGTTCAATGCAAGCTTAGGATGAGACTTACCCGGTAATTCCTTAGTTTGTGTATTAACGATCATAAGTGTAGGTAATAAAGGTTTATCCTTTTATTGGGGTTTGAGTGTGCTTCCATCCCATCTTTGTGAGTTAGCCTGAGACTTACCCGGTAAAGGTTGATTCTATTCCCTTAGATGGTGTGTTAGTTTGAGATTATAGTTCTTTATCTTGATTCCTTGAGACTTACCCTGTAATAGGAGTTACGGTTTAGGATTAGTGTGTAGTGAGACTTACCCGGTGATCTACTCCACTTTAGTAACACCTTCCCCACGCAAAAATCTCAGCTTTGTCCGCTTATCTATAGATCTTGAGTTGGAACCACAACTTGATGCTTTAATCCCTAGAATTGCATGTTTGCTTTATTGACTTCTTATTCATCTTTAATTGTGTTAAATTGCTCTTGTGGTTAGTATTGACATTAGCATACCGTATTGACTCCGTTTCACCGAGTCCCTGTGATCGACCCCTGGAATTTTTTTGCTTTTACTACGATTGACCCGTACACTGCGGGTTCGCATCCTTGTTTTAAGCTTAAGTCTAGGGTTATAAATTTAAAGCTTGCACACACCGTTTGGAGCGAACAAGTTTTTGGCGCCGTTGCCGGGGACTTGGTCTAGACCGAGCCGGTACGGTTTGCTCTTGGGGCGCTTGCCCCGTTTCATCTAACCACTCTACTTGAGTGACGATCTTTGCAGGTTCTTTCTTAGGTACATGCGAAGAACCCGCGCTGGGAAGGAAATCGTTCCTTACGATCCCGAACCAGAAAAGACATACAAGCGACGCTTAAGAGAAGCGAAGATGGCCCAACAAGACGATCACGATCTTGCGGCCCAATTGAGAGAGACGCAAGAGCTGCTACGTCTCAGTAAAGAAGAGCTAAGGCAAGAGAAAGAAGAGAATCGTGCCAGGACTGCAGCAATCGAAGCTGAGATTGCAGCCATACGAGATCAGATTCTACTTCGACCGAGGGAAGATCCTCCTGTTGATCCTCGACCGATGCAGAATCCAGTAGTAGATCCTCGACCGAGGGAGATTCCAGTACCTGACGCCCCGGCCGATGTACTCCCACTTCGGATACCAGTCCGAGATGTTCTTCTTGCAGGAATCCCGCAAACCCTAGGTCAAAGGATGGACCCTAATCAACAGCTGAGGCGTCCAGGGGTGAACCTAGGAGATCCAGCGGATCATGACTACGAACTTCGACCACAAGTTCTATCTATGATTCGCCAATGTCAATTCGGAGGGCTAGAGAAGGAGTCGCCGCATCAACATCTTCAAAACTACGAGATCTTGATGGAGACCTTGCGACCTTCTAGAATTGAAAATAACAACTACAAGCTAAGACCTTTTTACTTTTCTTTAAAAGATAGAGCTCTTACTTGGTATCAATCTCTTCCTCCAGGAAAAATTAGCACATGGGAGGAGATGACTACGGAATTCCTAACCAAATTCTTTCCCCCCTCAAAGACTGCCGAAATGAGAGGGAAGATCAATGCTTTCATCATGAAGGACAAGGAGAGCTTGTCCAAATCTTGGGAGTGGTTCAAGGATATCCTTTTGGATTGCCCACATCATGGGATTCCAAAGATCGACTTGTTGGAGATCTACTTCAAAGGGCTGGACGGAAGCACCCAGTTCAATCTCCAACTACTCTCCGCCGGTACCTTCATGGACATGGCGATTGATGATGCATGGGACTTCATTGAGAAGCAAGCCTTGCACATGGAGAAGTATACCCACCAAGGAGCCGAAGGTGGAGTAAAAAGAGTCAACTTTCAAGAGACTCAACCCAACAACAATCAACTCACATCATTGAAGAATGACGTGAAGCAATTGAAGGAGCTCTTGATGGCTCAAACTAAGAAGGAAGAGCAAGGACAAAGGAATAACAACAACAACAATAACGGGTACCGTAACAACAACAACGGACCCCGAAACAACAACTACAACAACAACAATAGAGGATCCAATAGCAACAACTGGAGGGCGAATAATCAAAACCACGGTAACAATTATTCAAACTCCAACTCTAATGATTCCTCTAATCCTTTCCTCTCTTCTCCTTCTTCTTCTTCTTCTACTCCATTGAAAAGCCAAGGGCAAGGATCAAGTTCGTCTCAGCCAGAAAAGAAAGACGCAGTTCTGGAAGCAATCTTGATCAAGCTTAACGCTATGGAGAATTCTATGACTTCATTTTCGAGGGCCCAAAAGTCCCTTGAACAACAACTTGCTAATAGGGCGAATGAAGCGCCAAGAGATCCAGGGAAGCTTCCAGCAAAGACGGAAACTAACCCTAAGGGCCAGTGCATGGCCATAACGACGAGGAGTGGACTCAAAACTGCTGATCCAGTACCTCGCTCGACGCAGACCACCTCGGTCCAGATCCAGTCGAAGAACACCTCGACCGAGATGCCAACCGAGGCGGAGCAACAGAAAGTGGGAGGAACGACAGAAACTTATGTTCCACCTCCTGCATATAAGCCACCACTTCCATTCCCTCAATCCAGAGCCAGAGCACATCTAGACAAGCACTTCGGTAAGTTTCTTGACTTGATGAATAAGCTACATATTAATATCCCTTTCCTTGATGCTATTTTAGGTATGCCCGCCTATGGGAAATTCTTAAAAGAGATCTTATCAAGGAAGAGAAAGCTGGAGGATGTTGGTGAAGTTAGGATGACGTCTAAGTCTTCGGAACTAATCAAAATCATGAAGGAGAAGATGCCACCTAAATTGAGAGATCCCGGCTCATTTTGCATTCCCATTCAAGTTGGGGATGTCACTTGTGAAGCCCTTTGTGATCTAGGAGCCAGCGTGAGCATCATCCCGCTGGAGCTATGCACTAAGATCGGTCTTGGAGAGCCCAAGCCGGTCAAGATTCGACTTTACATGGCGGATCGCTCCATCACCCATCCCGTGGGCATTTTGGAGGACGTTCCGGTCAAGTTAGGTAACTTCTATCTACCTATAGATTTTGTCGTACTTGACATTCCCGCAGATTATCCTATTCCTATCATTCTCGGGAGGCCATTTCTAGCAACTTCGGGTTGCAATGTGGATTGCAAGAACGCCAAGTTGAAATTCAACGTTGGTGGCGATGAGGTGGAGTTCGCACTACTTGCAGCCATGAAAGGGGAGCAACTAACTGATGATATCTTCAACATCTACGATGAAGAAGAATCAAGGGAATTGGTGAGCTCTATCCTTATTAATGATCCACTCGAAAGAGTTATTAGCTTCAGTTTAATGGAGGAAGGTATAGATGCTTCTTGTGATGCAGATATACGGAGCTTGAAGGCACTAGAAGAGGATCCAGGAGCTAAAACTGAGAAGCTAGCCCAGGAGACGAAGATCTCCAGTCTCGGTTCCAGTAGCAGTACCTCGACCGAGGCACTTTCTGGACGGAGCGAGGCGTCTGAAGAACACCTCGGTCAACGCCTTTGCGCCTCGACCGAGGTCGACAGCGAGACGATTCAAACTGAGATTGCATTTAGTCCAGTTTCTGACACCACTCCACTGGAAAGAGGAAGCACAGATCCCTCTCAGAAAGCACCCCCAGTTGTGGAGCTTAAACAACTCCCTAGTCACTTGAGGTATATCTTTCTTGGGCCGGATTCTACTTATCCCATTATTGCTAGTGCTTCCCTCTCCGATTCTGAATTATCTAAGCTAATGCATGTCCTGAGAAAGCATCGAAAAGCCATAGGTTACACCACGGATGATCTTATTGGCATTAAACCTTCTTTCTGCATGCATAGAATTCTAATGGAAGATAATCATAAGACTTCACGGGAACCTCAAAGACGGTTAAATCCGATCATGAAAGAGGTTGTGAAGAAGGAAGTTCTTAAGTTGTTGGATGCAGGTATTATTTATCCTATCTCGGACAGCAAGTGGGTTAGCCCGGTGCATGTCGTTCCGAAGAAAGGAGGGATGACCGTTGTGACGAATAAGAACAACGAGTTGATCCCAACAAGGACCGTTACGGGCTGGAGAGTTTGCATCGACTATAGGAAGCTGAACACGGCGACTCGGAAGGATCATTTTCCGCTTCCCTTCATTGATCAAATGCTCGAACGGTTAGCCCAACATTCACACTTCTGCTACTTGGACGGCTATAGTGGATTCTTCCAGATTCCTATCCATCCGGATGATCAAGAGAAAACCACTTTCACTTGTCCATGGGGGACGTTTGCCTATCGAAGGATGCCATTTGGATTGTGCAATGCACCAGCTACCTTCCAGCGATGCATGATGGCTATCTTTTCCGAATACATAGAGGAGATCATGGAGGTATTCATGGATGATTTTTCTGTATATGGTTCCTCTTTTGATGATTGTCTATCTAACCTTTCTCTAGTGCTTAAAAGATGTGAAGACACTAACCTTGTTTTGAATTGGGAGAAGTGTCATTTTATGGTTAATGAAGGCATTGTGCTAGAACACCTCGTTTCTAATCGAGGTATTGAGGTCGATCGAGCTAAGATCGAGACTATTGAGAAACTCCCTCCTCCTTGTTCTGTTAAAGGTGTGAGGAGTTTTCTCGGGCATGCAGGTTTCTACAGGAGATTCATCAAGGACTTCTCCAAGATTTCTAAACCTCTAACAAACCTCTTGAATAAAGATGTTGTTTTTGAGTTTTCGCAGGAGTGTCTTGATGCTTTTTACAGGATTAAGGAAGCATTGATCTCCGCTCCCATTATCCAGCCTCCTGATTGGACCTTACCCTTTGAGGTCATGTGTGACGCTAGTGATGTAGCCGTAGGAGCGGTGCTTGGACAGAAGAAGGATGGACGGACCACCGCCATCTACTATGCTAGCAAGACGCTAGATGAAGCACAACGCAACTACGCTACCACCGAGAAGGAGTTATTGGCGGTTGTATATGCTTTCGAGAAGTTTCGTTCCTATCTAGTAGGGGCGAAAGTCATTGTCTACACCGACCATGCGGCCATTCGTTACTTGTTGGCAAAGAAGGATGCCAAGCCGCGCCTTATTCGATGGATTCTCCTGCTTCAAGAGTGATGCGTCCTTGGACACGTCAATGAATGATTCCGGATCTAGATCAAGCTGAAGCTCAACTACTCCTTAGTTGAAGTGCGAATGCAATTGAAGATGGGTTGCGGAAGCTTAGAGATGGAGGCGGAAGTTGTATGATTGAGTCGATCTAGATTGATCGATCAAACCTTGAAGTGGGTCGGTTGAGTTGGTTCTTGAAGAACCCTCGAATGTGGTTGAGTTTGGATCGAAGATCCAAAAGAAGAACTTTGAGAGGGTTGGAAGAGGGATTGATGCTCAAGTAAGTTGGAGGAAAATACTTCTCTTTACTTAATCAAATTGAACATGCTTTACAAATGAGCCAAGCATCACCTTATATAGTGGATGAAGGCTATACAAAGAGTCGGAAATTAAATGACGGAAATAAAGTCGGAATTTAAGTTCCGGAATGAAACACCTAAAAATGAAAGGTTGAGAATTTAAGTTCGGAATTAAGTTTCCGAATTAAATTCCGAAACCAAAAGTCTAATCTTAAATTCGGAAAATTAATACCCGGAAATAAAGTCCCGGAAATTAATATTCCGAAAATAAAATGACTTATTATTACAAACGCTAAATTACGGAAAATGCGGAAAATGCGCCGGAATGGTGCCGGCTTGACAAGCTTCAAGTCATTGTGGCGTAGAGACACGGTTTGCATCCAATGGGTCCGTGACAAGCAATGGTGCGGCTAATGATGGAGCCGGTAGCTTGGGCGATTGCCTTAGCACGTGAGCGGGTGAGCGGTCCATCGGAGCGAACCCGGAGTGCCTCGTCTTCCTCATGTTGGGACATAGGGGTCAAGGGCGCATCAGTCCCCCCATCTTGGATGTGAAACGTCCCCGTTTCACCTTCGTCAAATAGGGGCTCAATGTATGGTGCAAGGTCCTTGACATTGAACGTCGGGTGCACGCCATAGTCGTCCGGAAGCTCCAACTTGTAAGCATTCGGGCCATGGCGGGATAAGATGCGGAATGGTCCATCACCGCGGTCCGAGAGCTTGCCTTTGCGGCGGGATGGAAAACGCTCCTTCCTTAAGTGGAGCCAAACTAGATCACCGGGCTCGAATGACATTGGACGGCGCCCTTTGTTGCGTTGTGTGGCAAGTTGATCGGCACGCCGTTGGAGTTGTGTCCTAGTCCGCTCATGAAGCTCAATGATGTGAGCGGCACGACTTGCTCCGGTGATGTGTTCTCCGTCTTTGAGGGGACGCGGAGTGAAGTCCATCGGGGTGTGTGGATTAAGGCCGTAGACAACTTCAAAGGGTGAAAGCTTTGTTGCCGAGTGTCGAGACCTGTTATAAGAAAACTCCACAATCGAAAGTAAGTCCTCCCACTTGCGTGGGTTGTTCCTAAGGGTCGCTCTTAGTAGAGCGCCGAGAGTCCGATTGGTCACCTCCGTTTGACCATCGGTTTGGGGATGATAGCTACTTGAAAACAACAAGTTGGTTCCAAGTTTCCCCCATAAGGTTCTCCAAAAATGGCTTACAAACTTTACGTCCCGATCACTAAGGATGGAACGCGGTATTCCATGTAAGCGCACAACATTGTCAAAGAAAAGGGTAGCTACTTCACTAGCATTTTGTGTGCTCTTACATGCAATAAAATGTGCCATTTTCGAGAAACGATCGACTACCACAAAAATGGAGTCTTTGCCTCGTTTTGACATGGGTAGGCCAACCACAAAGTCCATAGAAAGATCCTCCCAAGGTCCCATTGGTATAGGCAAAGGAGAATACAATCCATCCGGACCTTGGCGCGATTTTGCATGGTGACATGTGATGCAACTTGTGCAAAACCGTGTCACATGCTTGCGCATACGGGGCCAAAAGAAGTGCTCTTGTAGAGCGGCGAGAGTCTTGGTAGCACCGAAGTGACCACGACCCTCATGGGCCTCCTTTATCAACAAATGACGAATACTCGAGCGCGGGATACAAAGTTTGCCCGCACGGAATAAGTAGCCATCGTTAATAAAGAAAGACTCATGCTCTCGGAGGTCAAGGCATTGAGCAAATATATCCTTGAAGTCAAGATCCGTGGCATATAACTCTTTGATAAGAGCAAAGCCATGGATCTTGGCGTCCATATGCACAAGAAGGATATATCGGCGAGAAAGGGCGTCGGCTACCACATTCTCTTTACCTTTCTTATGTCGAATGACATAAGGGAAGGTCTCAAGAAACTCTACCCAACTAGCATGGCGCCGACTCAAAGTAGTTTGACCCTTGAGATACGAAAGAGCCGCATGATCCGAATGAATCACGAACTCCTTCGGCCACAAGTAGTGTTGCCATGTTTTGAGACAACGAACTAAAGCATATAGTTCCTTGTCATATGTTGGATAGTTGAGTGAGGGACCGGAAAGTTTTTCGCTAAAATAAGCAATGGGCCGATTCTCTTGTAGGAGAACCCCCCCCAATGCCTACATTAGATGCGTCACACTCCACCTCGAAGGTTTTCGAAAAGTTTGGGAGTTGGAGTAGTGGCGCATTACAAAGACGGTCTTTGAGCGATTCAAACGCTCGAGCATGGGTGTCACGCCACTCAAATGTGACACCTTTATTAGTAAGCTCGTGTAGCGGTGCCGCTATCGAGCTAAAGTCCTTGACAAAGCGTCGATAGAAACCCGCTAAGCCGAGAAAGGCTCGAACCATGGTGGCCGTAGTAGGAGTAGGCCACTCCCGAATGGCGCGAACTTTTGATTCGTCCACTCGTAGTCCGTCCTTAGACACGACATAGCCAAGAAAAATTGTGGTGTCCGAGCAAAAGACACATTTCTCCAAATTGACATATAGTTGCTCTTGTCTAAGGCACTCGAGCACTTGGCGAAGGTGCTCGATGTGGGCATCCAAAGACTTACTAAAGACAAGGATATCATCAAAGTAAACTACTACGAAAATACCCATAAATTTGCGCAAGACGTGATTCATGAGGCGCATGAAGGTGGATGGTGCGTTGGAGAGGCCAAATGGCATGACAAGCCACTCGTAGAGGCCATGCTTCGTCTTGAAAGCCGTCTTCCATTCATCACCTTCGGCCATGCGGATTTGATGGTATCCGCTCCGGAGATCGATCTTGGAGAAGATAGTGGCGCCATGGAGCTCGTCCAACATATCATCAAGGCGCGGAATCGGATGTCGATACTTGACGGTGATTTGATTGATGGCTCGGCAATCTACACACATCCGCCAAGATCCGTCTTTCTTGGGCACAAGTATGACCGGCACGGCACATGGAGACAAGGACTCACGGACATAGCCCCGGTCTAAGAGCTCTTGGACTTGGCGTTGTAGCTCTTTGGTCTCCTCCGGACTTGCACGGTAAGCGGCACGGTTGGGCAAAGACGCGCCGGGCACCAAATCGATTTGGTGCTCAATTCCGCGGATTGGTGGCAAGCCGGGTGGTAGTTTGTCGGTCAAGATGTCCTGAAATTCGGACAACAACAAGGACACCTCGTGCGGCACATTACTAGGGTCATGGGAAATAGATAAACAAAAAGGGACAAGTAAGAAACAAGGAAACTTACCTTCCATGACCGGTGTCAAGTCATGTCGTCGGGCCAAAAGAATTCGGGGCTCACATCGCCCTTGAATGGTAGGAACCGGAGGTGCATGTGTCGGGACGATGCTCTTACTACCTCTTGCTTCGGTAGCATTACCCTTATGGCCGGAATTACGGGAACCGGAAGTAGGCACATCCACAACATCGGGAGAACGACGAGAAGGGTCCGATGTGGCCGGCGGTGTAGTGGTGTCATCGATCACTTGTTGCCTCTTTCGTTCTGCATAGTCAACTAAAATTTCCTGTGGAGTCATAGGCAAAAGTGTGATCCGTTTTCCATTGTATTGGAACATGTAACGGTTGAGATAACCATCATGAAAAGTTTTTCGGTCAAATCGTTTGGAGAAGGGTCGGGATTCTCGTCACCTTCATTGTGGGACTCATGACCGTCATTTTGGGAGGGACCGTGGTTCTCAATGACGGAGGCAAGCCGTCGACCGTTAGATGGTTCGGCTCCCAAGATACCTTTTCCTTTGCGACGTCCATCGGATGTGGAAGCATCGACCAAGGTTCCATGTGGATTTGGTGGAGCGGTCGTAAGTGCAAGCATTTGGGCCTTCAACGTTTCAAGCTCTTGCCTTAGGGAGGCATTTTCTTCGGTCAAAGTAGTGATCTCATGCCTGTCACTAGATTCCTGAGAATTTTCAATTGTGACGTTAGTCATAACTCCAATATTTGACACAAATTTGCAAGCAATCAAATGAGCAAGGTGACAAGATAAGTCAACGTTACCCAAGTTCAAGTGCGTTAGGGTTCTACCTTTGGGAAAGCCGTTTGGCGGTTAGGCAAGGAAGGCAAATCCAACAAATTTGAACCAAAATGCACACAATTTCAAGAGAAAAATTTGCAACTTGTGAGAAAATGGAGAGGTAGGAAATGGACGGATCGTTTATCGGCAAGTTTTACTTGCTTTGGTCTTTGACCTTTTCAAAAATCCGATTTTTTCGGATGGACCGGTTTGCCGGACGTCTTTTACTTTTGTTTTTGTGGAAATGTTTCTTTTTGAAACTTTTGAATGCAACCTTTGGAATGCAAGAGATGAATCCACTTTTCTTTGAAACAAATCCGTTTTTTGAAGAGTTTTTGCTTTGTTTTTGGTTTTTGGAATATCAAAAGCGTGATATCCGATTTTGTCAACAAAAAATCCCAAGAAAATGGTGAAATTGATTAACAAAAATGTCGGATTGGGTGAGGAAAAATGTTTTGTTGATTAATGGTTTGATGGCAAACCAAAAATCTCCTAAATTTGCTTTGCAAAATGGATCGAGAAAAAATTTTTTTCAAGAACGTGGATGAAGATGCGAAGAACAAGATGAAGATGGTGATGAACAAAAGGAAAAAGGATGAATATAATAACGCACAAAAACAAGAGTAAAGATAACTTAGCTTAGATCCCTTTGCTCTGATGCCAATTTGATGCGTCCTTGGACACGTCAATGAATGATTCCGGATCTAGATCAAGCTGAAGCTCAACTACTCCTTAGTTGAAGTGCGAATGCAATTGAAGATGGGTTGCGGAAGCTTAGAGATGGAGGCGGAAGTTGTATGATTGAGTCGATCTAGATTGATCGATCAAACCTTGAAGTGGGTCGGTTGAGTTGGTTCTTGAAGAACCCTCGAATGTGGTTGAGTTTGGATCGAAGATCCAAAAGAAGAACTTTGAGAGGGTTGGAAGAGGGATTGATGCTCAAGTAAGTTGGAGGAAAATACTTCTCTTTACTTAATCAAATTGAACATGCTTTACAAATGAGCCAAGCATCACCTTATATAGTGGATGAAGGCTATACAAAGAGTCGGAAATTAAATGACGGAAATAAAGTCGGAATTTAAGTTCCGGAATGAAACACCTAAAAATGAAAGGTTGAGAATTTAAGTTCGGAATTAAGTTTCCGAATTAAATTCCGAAACCAAAAGTCTAATCTTAAATTCGGAAAATTAATACCCGGAAATAAAGTCCCGGAAATTAATATTCCGAAAATAAAATGACTTATTATTACAAACGCTAAATTACGGAAAATGCGGAAAATGCGCCGGAATGGTGCCGGCTTGACAAGCTTCAAGTCATTGTGGCGTAGAGACACGGTTTGCATCCAATGGGTCCGTGACAAGCAATGGTGCGGCTAATGATGGAGCCGGTAGCTTGGGCGATTGCCTTAGCACGTGAGCGGGTGAGCGGTCCATCGGAGCGAACCCGGAGTGCCTCGTCTTCCTCATGTTGGGACATAGGGGTCAAGGGCGCATCAAAGAGTTTGATCTAGAGATCCGCGATAAGAAGGGATCCGAGAACTCCGTTGCGGATCACCTCAGCCGGCTACCGGAATCTTCCCGCGAGACGGATAACCCACCCATAGACGACTCATTCCCCGATGAGCACTTACACTTGTTGGAGCGTTTGATGGATCTACTTACTTCACCCCACGATAGAGGTGAAGTATGGGGTGAGGGAACCTCCCACCTCCTTTGAGACGCATCATGGTCCAGCTAGCGACCTTAAATCAAGCGCTTCTTGGGAGGCAACCCAAGGTATTGCTCTTCTTTCCCGTTTTCTAGTCTAGCTTAGATAGTTTTTGTTTTTGCTTTGCTTTGCTTTGTTTTTGGCGTTCTGGACAGACAACAGGAAGAAGCACATCTGGAAGGACAGAAGTTCGAGATTCTGAGAAGACAGAAGCACCTCGGTCACTGTCAGAGCACCTCGACCGAGTTGATTCTTGAAGCAACCGAGGCGACTAGGGTTTCTGCAGAACCGCCTCGGTCCATACCACCTCGGTCCAGTCGAGACCATCTCGACCGAGGCGACAGCAGATCCAGTAACAGTATAAAAGGGGGAAAAATTACATTTTCACTTTTTTTTACCCTCCTCGACCGCGGCGGACAGAAGCACCTCGCTCACCTCGTTTCTTGCTCGTTTTCAACAATTTCTACTTCCAAACCGAGATTGAAGGATAGAGGAGTCGATTGCAACTACAGATCTGCAAGAAATTTGAGCGTTTCGGCCGGAAAGAGGTAAAAACGATCGAAACCCTAAACTCGTTCGTTTACTGCGATTTGGGCTTTGGTTGCCCTTGATTCTGTTGAGGAAAACCTTAAGTACCCCTTAGGAAGCATCGGTAGTGATTTTTGGGGGAAAAGAACTGAAATTCAGAGAGTTGGAAATCACACTGCCTTCGCCTCGGTCCAGTCGACCTGCACCTCGGTCGAGGTGATTCTTGGAGTTGTCAGCCGACCGAGGTAGTCTGACAGATTATTTGAAAAATGAGTTCCGACAGAATATTAGCCCTTAGAGATAGATCCTCTCCCTCCCCTTCTTCTTCCTCGTCCCGACCTTACCGCCCGGTTATCCACGAGAGATGCCGGGTAGACTATGAGAGGATAGCTGGCCGTCCAGTCATCGCACCACGATTTCTGGATGTGTCAGCTTTTGACTGCCTAGGGTTAGATGCTGACCTTAGGAGGATGATAGCTACTGTCGGGCTGGATCAGTTTACTGAGATCCGAGCCCCAACCTACCTAGAGCCGACACTCGAGTTTGTTAGTTCCTTCTCCTACCTCCCCACAGACCGTTCTGTGAAGTACTGGTTGATGAACCGGAACTTCATAGTTCCTTTGGAGATATGGAGAGAGATTTTTGGCTTTCCTGACCCCACCGCCGTAGACTTTCCCTCCCGATCCGTAGCTAGGGAGTTCTGGGGGCAGATCGCCCATATTACTGGGCACGCAGACAGATGGCGCCCTGGAGATTCCAGGGAGAAGGTCATCTTTCATCCAGCCTTCAGACTTGCTCACAGGATTTTCAGCGAGATGCTTCTGGCGCGTACTGAGACGCCCCAGAAGGTCCGACAGGGAGAGCTCTTTTCGCTTTACTGCATGGTTACAGGAGGTTTCCCGGACTTTGGCTTGCTCTTGGCAGAGGATCTGCACAAGATCAAGGCCAAAGCAAAGGGAGACATTTGCTGCGGAGGTCTAGTCACCCACATCGCTACCTACCACGGGATGGACCTCAGCGTTTGCACGTTGGCAGCGGCTCCGAAGCCGCTAGGATTACAGGAGATGATCACACGGAGGATTCTAGTTCCCCGTGGTTTGACCACTCCATACGTCGCCATGCCTTGGGAGCGGACTGCACCTCAGGGCATCCGCTGGTCTGCGCAGTTCACAGTCTTTGATCCACATTTCTGGCAGACAGCATGGGATACACTGATAGAGGATCACAGAGAGGCATCAGCTGCCCCTGCTGCAGCTGAGGAGGAGGCAGAGGATGAGGATGACGACGATGATGAGACAGTGGATGAGAGAGGAGGTGGCGTCCCGATGGACACAGGGACAGATACAGTTGGGACGAGCGCGCCACCTATTATTGATTTAGATGATGATGAGGAGGATACTGAGCCTGCACCTGCTGCACCTCCCGCTAGATCTGCTAGGCGTCGGACACGCCGTCATAGAGATGCAGAGGCTCATCGTCGGATCGACGACTTGACAGATCAGATGATAGACTCATATGCTGCCCTTACAGTGGACATACATGAGAGATTTGCCGCCCAGCACCGATACCTTGACAGCTGGACTCAGCAGATGTTGGAGGGGCAGCACTATCAGCGTAGGATGATGGAGCTACAGTTCCAGCAGACTATGGGCTATCCGTTTGATCCGACCCAGCATCCTTATGTACCTCCACCACCACCGCCGGATCAGGACTACTGAGGAGCTGCAGGGTTTATTTATTATATTTTTTTATGCAGTTCGGCTCTTATCCGGTGAGTCCTCTTTTATTTAGACTTTTATTATACCCACTGGGACAGTGTGTCTCAAGTATGGGGTGTTTGTTATTTGACTACGTGATGTATTCGACTACTTTTGATGTATTATATTTATCGGATATTTTCATATTTATGCTTCATTTGCCTTTATATGATTATCTGATATTACATGCATACCTACAGATTATTTGATTGAGAAAAACGTCGAAACCGAACCGAAAAATGAAAAATTGGTTTTTAAAAAAAAAAAAAAAAAAATTTTTGACCTCGACCGGGGAGATTCTGGCCGAACGAGGTGTATCACCTCGGTTGAACCAAGAACACCTCGACCGAGGTGGGATAACTGAGAGTTTTCGAAAACGACTTTTGTGTTACTTATCTGGATATGATCTCAGTGAAGATCTTGTTTACTTACTGGTTTTAAATTCTCTATGTGTTTGAAAGGTTCTATAATATGTTTAAGTTGCTAAATGCTTTGTTTGAAATTATTAGCATGTTTAATACTTTGTTTTTATCCAAATTATGTTGAATTTGAAGGTTGACACCGCAGGTTAAGTTCTCTCACTTTCTTCTTGGAAAGACCAAGGCAATTCACTTTCTTCTTCTTCTTCTTCTTGATCATGCTTAGCCCCTCATATACATTTTGCCTCCCTTTACCTATCCGGGAATTTGGAAGCAAGCGAAGTGGTGAAAGCAAGTTAAAGTTGAGAAGTGGCTAGAAGTGAAAGTGTTAGAAAGCAATAATAGGTTTGGGGAAGTCAATCATGAAGATGAGTAACTCGGCACCATTCACATAGCCGGGTGTTTGTGTCTTGCCAAAGTCGGATTGAGCGATATTCCTAACGGGTCATGGTATGTGCATCAAGGGTTTGATGCATCTCGAGAAATTGATGATTGCTGATTTCCTAGGCTTCGGTTATTGTGCACCTCTGTCCATGCATTCCAAAAAGTAAAGTAAAAGAAAGAAAAAGTGTGAAATAAGCAAAGCTTATTGGTGGAAGATGTTGCAAGTCAAAGTGAAAGTGAAGTTCATCCTTTTTCCGGATTCTAGCACCACATTACCTTACACACATCCCTACCCTACACGTTTCTTGACCTTTTCTTTTGGGAAGCCCTTGAGACCTTGAGCTTGTTGATTGACTTAGTGGTTTAAATCGGATTATACATGATTAATTTTGATAATTATGATTTATTATGCATTCTATGATTTTATGCAAAGATGAACAACTTTCCTATATTTATAAAATGTTTTGAGCATATTGAGTTTTTAATTACAGGAAGTATTCTCTTAGAGTGATCTATGATAGTTGCACACCATAACATATTTTTTTGAAAGATTTTTTCATTAATTTTCTTAACTTATAATCCATTCTATCTTGTCTTTTATATGAGGAACTTGCTTGGGGACAAGCAAGGGCTAAGTATGGGGTATTTTGATAGCATGAATTATAGTCTAGTTTTTGGGGTTTGTTTGGACGTTTTATCTTTCATAATCTGCATGCTTGTATGTACATTATGTGATTTTACTACCATTTCATCTACCTTTGCGAGAATCGAGGTCTACACCTAGTTTCGTTGTAATTGCAGGCAATATGGTACGTTTTGCATCAAAAAGGAGCAGAAAGGAGTCATGAGTCATTTGGAACTACATCCAGGGAGCATAGCCATGGATTGAAGATTCACTTTGGAGCAGATTCGAGAGATTTCACTTTCTGTTGTGAGTCACCTCGGTTGACCACAGATTCACCTCGACCGAGGTGATCCAGGGACGCCGACTCGACCGAGGCGAACACCTAGGACGCGGCGAGAATATTTTATTCTTGGAAGAGATCTTTTAAATTTGGAAAGTGATCTTATATTTTTGGGCTTGGCTTCTGGAAGGAAGGAGATATGCAGAATATATATTTTACCTATATTTATGGGATAATATCTTCTTAAGATTTATTATCTTTGGAGGTTTATTTTTCCTATAAAAAGGGTTGGATTTCCACAATTCCGACATCACGCTATACCGTCGATCAGGGTTTACACACGCAGCAGCCGCAGTATACTCCAATTTGGGAGTTTTCGAAGAACCTTTTTGAAGGTTGAAGGAAGATTGAAGACCATAGCTTTTATAGCTTTATTGAAGGGTTTTGTAAGATTGTCTTCAATTCCCTCAATTGTTGTCTTGTCTTTTGGATTGCTATCCAAGGAACGCTTGTTTGTGATATTTGATTCAGTTATTGAAGTCTTTTCATTAAATTCTTCTTTGTTCAAATATTCACCTTCTTCCCTTATATTTAATACTTTCATAATGATGATGAGTGGCTAATTTCCTTGTGTGATTCTAGGGTGATTAGCTGAAGGTTGTGGGAAAAACAATGATAGAATAATCTTAGATTCCAGTAGGATCCTGAAAGTTCGAGTCTTTAACCTTAACCCTAAGCATCTCGTTCGGTTGATGAACATCTCGGCCGGGGTGGAATTCTTCTGATCGAGGTGATTTATCCGACCTAAAACAGAAAGTTAAGTGCTAGAGTTTGCTAAATCCTATTCTTATTACACCTTTCCTGGTTCAATGCAAGCTTAGGATGAGACTTACCCGGTAATTCCTTAGTTTGTGTATTAACGATCATAAGTGTAGGTAATAAAGGTTTATCCTTTATTGGGGTTTGAGTGTGCTTCCATCCCATCTTTGTGAGTTAGCCTGAGACTTACCCGGTAAAGGTTGATTCTATTCCCTTAGATGGTGTGTTAGTTTGAGATTATAGTTCTTTATCTTGATTCCTTGAGACTTACCCTGTAATAGGAGTTACGGTTTAGGATTAGTGTGTAGTGAGACTTACCCGGTGATCTACTCCACTTTAGTAACACCTTCCCCACGCAAAAATCTCAGCTTTGTCCGCTTATCTATAGATCTTGAGTTGGAACCACAACTTGATGCTTTAATCCCTAGAATTGCATGTTTGCTTTATTGACTTCTTATTCATCTTTAATTGTGTTAAATTGCTCTTGTGGTTAGTATTGACATTAGCATACCGTATTGACTCCGTTTCACCGAGTCCCTGTGATCGACCCCTGGAATTTTCTTGCTTTTACTACGATTGACCCGTACACTGCGGGTTCGCATCCTTGTTTTAAGCTTAAGTCTAGGGTTATAAATTTAAAGCTTGCACACACCGTTTGGAGCGAACAGTACATTTACTAAATCATATTTTCAAAAAGGCCTACTATATCAAATTCCCGCTTTATTTTTTTCAACCTCACACTCACATCTTAATGGAATTTGAGCAAATTATTGATTCATTTTGTTGTTGCTCTGAACGGATCATTAAGAATGATTTCAGTGAAGGTTCAAGTTTAAATTGTAATGATATTAGTGTTCAATCCTATGTTTAACATGGGTCATCTAGTAATTTTAGAGGAAAAATAAAAAAAATGATTTTTCCTCTTGGTGCCATCAAGGTTTGAACTTTTTCTCTTGGTATCCACTAAGTTTTAAAATTTCTCTTGGTGCCCTCAAGGTTTCATTTGTTTCCTCTTTATACCCATTCTTAATATATTACATTAAAATTCATTAAAAATTATTTAAAAAATTAGAAAAATAAATTTAAAACAGATTATGACCACATTAAATTTAATTAATAAATTTATAATAGAAATAGTTTTTATATATATTTTTTTTGAAATAAATATATTTTTTTATTTTTGAATTAAAATATTTTTTTACTTTTTACTTTCGATTAAAATATATATATAAAATTAAATAAAAACATTTTTTTAAAACTTTATTAAGAGTCTAGAGAATTAAAATATAATATTTTTTTTGAATTTAAATTTTATACAATTTATATTAATTCAAAAAAATTTAAAAACTATTTTTTTTAATTTTAATATTATGAAAAAGTATGTTATAAAAAATAATAAATTAACACATAAAAAACAATATTTTTATTTTCAAATTAAAATAAAATTATAGAAAATTAACTTAAAAAATACTATATATTTTTTTTTCTGGACTCTTACAAAAAATTTTAATTTTTTTAAAATTTTTTAAATAAATATTAATAACATAAACTATATATATTTTTAAATCAAAAGTAAAAATAAAATGATAATTTAATTCGAAAATAAGAAAATATTTTATTTCAAAAAATAAAAAAATATATAAAAAACTATTTCTATTATAGATTTATTAGTTAAGGTCATAGGGTATTATTCAAGTACGGTTCATTATTAGGGTAGGGTTGCGAGGCGAAATCTGGACCGTAGATTACAATAACAATCAATGGTTGGATGGAAGCCTAAGATTACAAGGTTGGCGGTGGCAAAATTGTAAATATCACAATTTGTAGAAAACACGACAGAACAACGGAATTTCAAGCTTCCTCTCCCTCTTGCTTCCATGGCTAGCTATGGATGATTGTGTTTTGCTGAATGTCAAGCTTGGGAGAGATAAATCAGACACGAAGCTTGATCGAAATCCATATACTCTCCATATTCTATGAGAAGCTTGAACGAGATCCAACAAGAACACTAATTAGGGTTTTTGTTTTCAATTTTCCTCTTGCAAATCATGGATTTCGGTGGGTTTGAAACAGTAATTTCGTTTTTTTGTAGTTGTTGAGTTGTAGTTCTTATTGAGTTTGTGAAGCTTTACTTTCATTAGATTGGTGTTATTTTAAACTTGGGATTTTAAGGTCCAACAATGGAGTTTTAAGGTCCAACAATGGTGTTTTAAAGACCAAAGATGGATTTTTCACTGATTTAATGGGTTGATTTGGGGTTGTTGTTAAGAATATGCTGAACTAATCGGATGTGCTATACGAACTAGTACTGATTGTACCGTGCACTATTATTTGTAATACAATGAACTACTTCTTGTTGTAATTGAACTACTCTTTGGAGCTTCTTTATTATCGCTCTACATCGTTGATAAACAACTAGCTCATAATTTTACAGATTTTGTTTTTAAAAGCATAAACTACTCTTTTAAATGGCATGAACTACTTGTTTACAAATTATGAACTACTCTTATTTATATGATGAACTACTCTTATGTATATTGTGAACTACTCTCATAAAATTAATTAGTTGTTCTTATATGTACTTTCAGGTTTGCAGCCCTTAACAACGGAAATGGTTATTGAGTCGACATTAGAAAAAAATGAGGATGTTGGGTCTTTGTTGCACATTACAAATGACAGATCAAGAGAATGGAAGCCAATATGTTATGATGAGATAAAACCTTGTATTGGAAAGATATTCAAAACAGTTGATGAAGCCCGACTGTTTTATGAGAATTATGAAAAAGTTTGTGGTTTTCACATCCGATGTGGATCAAAGCACAAGAACTGTGCACGTCAAGAAGTTGTTACTAGTAGGACATTTGTATGTACTAGAGAAGGGAAACAAAATTCATCCAATACCACCGGTCAAAGAAGAACAGTTTCTAATCGAGTAGAATGCAAAGCTATGTTGAGATTGAAGTACATTGGTCCACGTGGATATACAGTTTCCACTTTTGTTGAGGTTCACACACATCTTATGTTGTTTAACCTATCTCGTGATTTTACTAAGTAAAAGAGTGATATGACTATTGGACATCAAAAGAATATGCTTTATTGCTCAAAAGCAAACATTGGTCCTGCCAAGTCACATAGGTTACTTCAACAATTTATTGGTGGTGACGCCGGGATGTTGGTGCAAAGGTTCAGAACTTTAGAAATTTCAAGCGAGATTTGATGGCTTTTATATCGGATACTGATGCACAAATGTTGACTGATAAACTCTTTAACAAGAAGGAGGTGTGCAAGAATTTTTACTTCAGTTATGACGTGGATGAGAATGATCAACTTAGTCATGTGTTTTGGGCGGATCCTCTTGCTCGTCGAAACTATGCTTTATTTGGGGACGTTGTTTCCTTTGATTCTACATACCAAACTAATAGGTAATTATTTGAATTACCTATGTTATACTTACACTCACTATCATCCATTAACTGCTCCTTTATATATCATGAACTACCCCTTTATACGACATGCACTACACTTATATATACCATGCACTATGATTTTATATACCATGAACGATTCTCTCATATTTTAAAGTAGGTAATTATTTGATTTGAACAACCCATGTCATACTAACACCCACTATCATCCATTAACCTCTCCCTTATATATCATGAACTACCCCTTTATATGACATGAACTACACTCACATATACCATGCACCATGCTTTTATATACCATGAACGAGTCTCACACAGGTTATGAATTATCTCCTCTTGGTATAAATTCAAAAATGGCATGGTTTTTGCACCATTCACGGGTCTTGACAACCATAAAAGATATGTGACATTTGGAGCTGGTCTTTTGTTGAAAGAAGATGTTAGTTCATACACCTGGTTCATACACCATTTACGGGTCATGAACTACCCCTTTGATTCTACATTTGAAGTTGCTTCTCACCTTCCATGGAGGGAAGCTTGGGCACCGGAAATACTGTAGTCAGCGAAACCTACCCAGTCGTTGTGTAGCAATCCGGGCGTTGTGAGGTCGAGAAGCAATTGAATCCGGCCGAAGAAGGTGAGAGTTTGATTTTGCAGTAGAAGACAAGGAAGCGACGAAGCGGACGAACGAAGCGGGAAGCCTGAGAGTTTGATTTTGCAGTAGAAGACAAGGAAACGACGAAGCGGACGAACGACCTAGCAAGAAGAGGGAGGAGAAGAGTCACTTTTTTCCCCCTATTTACCCCTAATATTCTACTAAAATTACAAAAAGCCTTAATCAGATCAACGGTGCAGATTTTCCGTTTTATCCGTACCAGATAAATAAAGCGGTACCTGAACGATTATCTAAGGTCATAATCTATTTTAA
This sequence comes from Fagopyrum esculentum, assembly GCA_033239045.1. Lineage (NCBI taxonomy): Eukaryota > Viridiplantae > Streptophyta > Magnoliopsida > Caryophyllales > Polygonaceae > Fagopyrum > Fagopyrum esculentum. The sequence goes on along the minus strand of BSUD01000002.1, from coordinate 148,908,935 downwards.
ATTTATTTTTCTAATTTTTTAGTAAATTTTTAATGAATTTTAATGTAATATATCAAGAATGGGTATAATGAGGAAACAAATGAAACCTTGAGGACACCAAGAGGAATTTTGAAACTTAGTGGATACCAAGAGGAAATGTCGAAACCTTGATGGCACCAAGAGGAAAAATCCAATAAAAAATAAGTTCAAAATTAAAATACATTTCTGTAAATGTTCAAAAGTGTTACTTTTAATGTAAATAATCGTGAGGTCACCATCGTCAGATCAACGCTACCTACCTTAATAAAGGTATATGTAATATAGATTTAGACAGGTAAACGAAGAAAAAATGTTAGGATCTTAGGTTAACACAAAATCAATAAAACGCTCTCTTCTGGTGCTTCGCTGCTTCACCGGTTTTCCCCCTGGAGTCGGCCCCCCGCCGCCCTCCACCCCTTCCTTGCCGGAGGTGGCCTCCCCGCCTCCTCCCTCCACCCACCCCTCCTCGCCCACCCCACTGCAACCACTATGGGCGGCTCAAATCGCTCAAAAAAGCAATCTGTAAAGCTCTCACAGCTTCACCTCAGCCCCTCCAAACAACAAGCTCCATCGGACCCCCCAAGCCCTTTCGAAGTCATTCCTGAGGAAATCATCCGCTCCAACAACGCCAGAATCACGAAGGATATAGCCAAACACAACCTGGAAATCTCTTCAAAGATTGTGTTTCCTCCCCTACTTAACACCACAAATCCAACCAAAGCTTCAGGTACCCCTAGTCCTCTTCATACACCTCCTGATGCAATGTCCACCTCTCCTGGTCAGTTTCTCTTGGCCAAAAACCTCTACCAGGCTCTCTGCAAGCTCTTCAGATGCTGGACAATCCTCACCCGATTGAAAGTGCCCAGGCCAACGTTTCAAACTCTCCTGATAGTACTCTTAACCCAACCTCCGTCCCAAGCGAAGCCCCCCCGTCGTGTGTACTGGGTGCCACCGGCCAGCTGTCTTCCACATCTCACCTGCCTGTGCATGAAATGCCGAACGATGCTAGCCTTGTCACCAAAGCCCCTTCAGCTGTTCAAACTCTTCCAAACCCTAATGAAAACCCTTCAGCTCCCCCTCTCCACCCATCTGGGCCCACACATCCCCCCTATCACACCTCCCAAGCAACATTAATTGCAGTACGCAGGCTACTCCTCTAATCTCTTCATTTAAGGATGTCCTTTCGGCTGGCTCTCATTGGAATCATGTCCCACTTTCATACTCTCCTAGTTACGAGGACGGCGTCATTCAATTCTCAAGGGATGAAATAGCCGACACCATCTCCCGATGGTCCCACACCCTTATCGGCTACCCATTAGGCTCTCCTCTAACCTTCAACAAAATTACCTCCTTTGCCGGCTCTGCATGGAACTCCATTGCCAAGCCAAAAATTCTCCGGAATGAGCATGGTATCTATGTTCTTCATTTCTCTTCCGAAGATGATCTTAACTCCGTCCTTGCGGGTAGCCCCTGGTTTGTCAATGGTTCCACTACCTTTCTCCTTAAGCGTTGGTGTCATGGTATGGATCTTAGCTACTCAAGCCTCTCGACCATTCCGGTTTGAGTCTCTCTCTATGATCTTGACTACAGATTCTGGTCCCCCCTCATGCTGGCTAAAATCGGCTCGGCCATAGGCATTCCCCTTCTCACTGATCAATGTTCCGCTAATCACAACCGACTAGGCCATGCGAGGATTCTTGTTGAGATTTCAGTCACAAAGCCCCTACTACGTGAAATTACCCTGCTTGGACCGGACGATGAGATTATCACTCAGAAAATCTCATTCGAATGGCTACCTGAGCATTGCTCTAAATGCCTCACTTTTGGGCACCGTTGTATCACAACCCCTCTCAAGCCCCCTTTGGACAACAAGACCAACTCGGATGGATTTCGGAAGGTTCACTACAAAAAAAGCAGACCTCAACCACCCCCATCATCAAATCCAAATCCCATTTTACCTACTCCAGATTGCTCCCTCCTCCTATCTGCCTCAACAACCATCCAACATGCAAGCAAAACAGACGCCAGGCCATGTACCAATCTCCCCTCCACTGGTCGGACGACCACCCAACTAAATTCTACCATTGCCCACCTTTCACCAACCCCCCAAAACCTAATCCAAAAACCTTCATCGGACACAGTGTGTCCCAACAACCACAATACACCCATCTCCCCGAATAACAACCCCTCAACTACACTTCCCTGTGATAGCATCAAGGATGCTACCACCACAGCCACCTTCTCCCATGTCAATTAGCATCGGATCATGGAACATTCGGGGGCTTAACCACCCTATCAAGCGTAAAGCTGTTAGGGAATTGGTTCAAAGGCACCGTTTGGATATCATTGCGATCTTGGAAACCAAAATCCATGCTGACAAGTTGTCATCTCTCCCCATTCTCCCTCAATGGTCATCTACCTTAAACGTCTCCCCTAACGCTAGATGTCGTATCTGGATTTGGTGAGATCCCATCGCCTTAAGCCTCTCCATATCCTTCGTTAATGATCAACTCATTCACTGCACCATCTCCCCACTCACCCCCCAAACTCCCCTAGCTTTGAATGTACCTTCATATATGCTCACAATATCCCTACTGATCGCGCAACTCTTTGGCCCAACATTTCCACCATCAAACTACTCATGTCAAACAAGCCTTGGGTCATTCTTGGTGACTTCAACACGACTCTCTACCCATCAGAGAAGCTATCTGATAGAGCAAACTCCTCACCTCATCACTCCTCTGAACTTGCTGAATGCCTCCAAACGAATGACATTTCTGACCATGTCTTTTCCGGTTTCACCTTCACCTGGAACAACAAGCAAGTGGATTCTCGACTCTGGTGCAAGCTTGATCGAGTCATGATCAACAATATGTGGTCTACTGCCTTCCCTACATCATCTGTGCTCTTTGACAATCCATACATCTCCGACCATTCACCGGCCATTCTCGCCCTAAACACCAAAGAACCTCAGCTTCACCGCCAATTTCGCTTCAACAACTCCTGGGCCTCCCATGATTGCTTTCATGCCACTGTTGAACGCTTCTGGACCCCCCACAATGTTTCGGTCCGGACTTGCAATATGGATCACCTTTACGGTAATCTCAAGAGACTCAAGAGCGCCCTTAAGAAGTACCCCAGTTCATCTCTGGAGGCCCTCAACAAGTCCATCAAGAGCCTCAAGTTATCGCTGGAGACTACTCAATCCAGACTCATCTCCAATCCTCTTGACCAGGCTCTCCTGGCGTCCGAACGTGCCACCCTTGCCTCCCTTCGAAACCTCCAAGACAATATGCAGATCACTCTCGGACAACTCTCCAAAGAATCATGGATTAAATATGGGGACCAATGCACATCGTACTTCTTCAAGCACATTGCTAAGCGTAGGGCTTCAAATGCCATCAGCTTCTTAAATGATCCCGATAATCCTGCCGCTGGGCCTGTTTCAAATGTGAACGGAATAACCTTTATCCTTGTTAACCACTTCTCCAAGATACTAAATTCCACAATCATAGCTAATCCACATAATCTTTTCCCTAACTGCCCACTACCCTTGATTTTCTCCACTGATTTAGACCTCATCAATGACGGATTCACTCCAGAGGCAATCAAAAAAACCGTCTTTAGCTTGAGCGATCTCAAGGCTCCAGGACCCGATGGATACAATGCTATGTTTTTTAAATCCTCTTGGCATACCACCGGTAAACTCTTCACCGATGCAGTGATGGATTTCTTCACCACTGGTATCATGCCCCGCCATGTTAATCACACTGCTCTCACACTCATACCAAAAAAACCAAACCCCACCTTGCTTGAGGATTACAGACCTATCTCCTGCTGCAATACTACGTACAAGGTCATTGCTAAATTGCTTGCAGATAGCTCAACGCTACCCTCCCCACAATCATTGGTAGATACCAGGGGGCCTTTGTCAAAGGCAGACTGATCAAACACAATATCCTTCTTTGCCAAGAGATCCTCAAAAAATATAGCAGACGCCACATCTCCCCTAGATGTACCTTGAAGCTCGACATTGCCAAAGCGTTCGACATTATTGATCACCAGTTCATTCTGAATTGCCTTGGTCGTATGGGATATCCCTCTTGGTTCATTAAGTTGATTGATGTCTGCATTTCCACTGCCTCCTTCTCAATTAATTTTAAGGGCTCCTTGGTTGGCTACTTCCATGGCTCGAGAGGTCTTCGACAAGGATGCCCTCTCTCCCCCCTCTTTTCGTCATTGCTATGGAGGTGCTCTCTACCATGCTTAACATCAATACTCAAAACCCGGACTTTAACGTGCATCCCAAATGCTCTTCCCCAAGAATTACCCATCTTTGCTTCGCTGATGACCTCATACTGTTCTGTAGAGGTGATGCCCCTTCTATCAGCATCCTGAAGCGTACTTTGGACTTCTTCGGTTCTTACTCTGGGCTTAGCATTAATCTCTCTAAGTCTTCAATCTATCTTGGTGGGCTTTCCGAGTCTGATGGTGATCTCCTTGCTTTCTCCTCCGGCTTTCACAAAGGATCCCTCCTCTTCATTTACCTTGGTATCCCGGTGGGTAGCAAAAGACTGAACGTCTCCGAATTCACCCCCCTCATTACAAAAATCACAAGCAAAATCTCTTCTTGGAGTGCTCGGCATCTCAGTTATGCCGGTAGGAAACAACTCATTGCATCTGTCCTCATGACTCTTCACCACTACTGGTGCTCCACTCTCCTCATTCTCTCTACAATCATGTTCAAGATTAGGAGCTTTTTACGCTCCTTCCTTTGGGCGGGAAAGGCGTCTAGCTCGCGAGCACTCATCTCATGGAGCACGGTCTGCCTTCCTAAGTCTGACGGTGGGCTGGGTTTTAAGGAGGCTCTCTCCTGGAACAAGGCATGTCTCTCCAAACTCCTGTATGAACTTCATGGTAATAATGCTGAACGCAGCCTCTGGGGCAACTGGGTTTCCCACAACATCCTCAAATCCCAATCAATCTGGACGTGCAATGCCAACTTCAATCATAGTCACTCTTGGTGCCAGCTTCTTAAGGTTAGAGACGAAATCCTTACAAGGATGAATGGAGACCGTTTCATCAACCTCACTTCCGGCACCAAAAACAGATTCTCCACTCTGCTGCGTACCACCACTGCTGGCCTTTGATAACACGATTTATGATCTAGATTTATACACTCCTTTAGATAGATTTCCCGCTCATTCATGCATGGTTTAGCATTAGTTCGAGACGTTTTGCACTCAATTCATATATATTTTGTCGAGATAGACGTCTACACGGACTTGTGCATTGTTTTATAGGTAATTCGGGAAATTTAGGAGCTAAAACGATGCGTTTGAGGATCGTTCATCTAGATGACACACCCTCGGACTCATTGGGACACACCCTCGGACTCATTGGGACACAAACTCAAGGCTAAGGAGGACTCATGGAACCTTACCAACACTAGCCATGCACCAAATCACAGCTTAATGATCCAAGGCGAAGTTTCCGCACAGAATCACTGTTCTCTGACAAATCACGGCCGTGGAATCAACCGTGGATTTTGCCAGATTCTTGTGACAGCTGTGCCACGACTCTCATGGCCAGCTCATGCAAGTTTGTTATAAAAGTGGTCCTTCATGGGTTGTGAGAAGTAGCTGGGAGCATCTTGGAGTAGCTCATCCATTATCCATTTCTCTCTAACAAAAATATCCTCTCAACAAGAAGTTTTTCTAGGAAGGAAAGTGTCCAAGAGAAGAAGAAGAGCTCCATTGAAGAGGAGAAGAAGAAACACACACACCATTGCCACACTTGCTTGTTTTTGTAGTGAAGATTCCGGATTCTATTTCTAGAATTGTATGAAACACTTGAACCTTCCCTTGGAAGGATTGTGAGTTATTCTAATTCTATTTTCAACTTGGTTTGTTTTAAGTTCTCTTGTTCATCTCTTTCTTTCATTATCTTGCAAATGGATGTTATGATCTTGTGTTTGTTTGTTTCGATTTCTATTATGAATGTTGTAGGCTAAATAGATGTGGTTCTAGGGTAAGGAAAGGATGGTTATGGCTAGGGCTATGATAGGAAGGACTTAGATTTATCTTTGGATGACTTGTTTGTATGAACGTATCCTCTGTTAGGAATCACGGCTAGATCTTGCCAAACCACGGCCGTGGTTTAGGTAGAACAACCCGTGATTTTCCCTATTTCAGTGGATCTAATCTTAGATTGTTAAAATGTTGAAATCCTAAGTGTTTGTCAAGTTAAATCTATCCTAGGGTGACCTAGTGTTAGCAACTAAGTGTTAGGAGAGACTTACCCGGTAATCCTTACTCTTAGATTCCAAAGATAACAAACCTTAGGTAGTGGTGAGCCTAATAAGCCGCCATTGGATTAAGTGTGCTGGATGTAGCTTAAGACTAACCCTTCCGAGACTTACCCGGTGAGGATAGGTTGGATCTTTAGTTAGCAATCCGGTTTGGGTAGAATTCCATCCCTTAGGTTCTTAGAGACTTACCCGGTAATGAGACCTAGGAAATGGACTAGTGGGTCATGAGACTTACCCGGTGATTGATCCCAATCTAGAAACACTTAACCCCAACATAGTTAAGCCAAGGAATGAATAGATAGCTTGAGTCCTATGTCATAACCGGAACTTCCAATCCCTAGAATCCGTCTTTTCTCTCTTTGATCGATATCTTGTTTAGTTGTTTATTTATGTTGATTCATAGTTTAGTTGATTGATTACCTTGCATGAATTGTGATCTTTGATTGATCACCAAAAACCGACCAAAAACATTTGAGATTTTCATTTCTTTATTTCTTTCTTCTTTTCCAACCTAGGTCTTTACTAAACTCAATCACAATCGAATCAATTTCACCTTAGTCTTTGTGTTCGACCTCGGAATACTATCCCTTCTACAAACGTCCCGTACACTGCGGGTTTCGCTAGGTAGTTTAGGATTTAGTTCGAGTTATAAATTTAAAACCCATTTGCGCATCACAATCCTAGCGTGAACAAGTTTTTGGCGCCGTTGCCGGGGACTAGGTCTAGATTGAGTCTATCTTGTGATTGTTTCTAGTGTAGATCTTTCTTGTTGCTTTTGATCTCTTTTTGGTTTGTGTCTTTGCTTTTCGGGACATCTATTACTCTTTAGGTGTATGCGAAGATCTCGTGGCAAGGATTTAGCTCCATTCGATCCCGAACCGGAGAAAACCCTTCGATCAAGATCCAAGAACATCCGAAAAGAGAAAGAGATGGCCGGAAGAAACCTCCAAGCTGAATTGGATGAAGCCTTAGAGCAAATAAGGCTAAGAGATGAGCTCTTGGAGGAAGAAAGGAGACTTGCCAATGAGAGGCAAGAGGAAACTAGGAGGGAGATTGAGGAGATTAGGCAAGCCCTTGTTCAAGGAGAGCTTAATCGCCGACAACCTCCACCTCCACAACCACAACCACAGCCGGCGGCCAATGTTAGGGTTGTTCCCATTGCTATTGAGGAGCCACAAACCCTAGGGAGACGTATGGATCCGGCACAAAGAGCACACCGACCGGGTGTGAACTTTGGAGATCCCGCGACCCACAACTATGAGCTCCGCCCTCAAGCTCTACGAATGATCCGGCATAATCAATTTGGAGGGATAGAAGGAGAGTCTCCTCATCAACACTTGATGAATTATGAGATCTTGATGGAGGCTCTTAGACCGCCAAGATTGGAGAGTAACAACCATAAGCTTAGGGCTTTTTCCTTCTCTCTTAAGGATAAAGCTTTAGCTTGGTATCAATCTATTCCACAAGGGCGAGTTGGTACTTGAGAGGAGATGACAACCGAGTTTTTGACTAAGTTCTTCTCACCTTCCAAGACTGCCGAATTAAGAGGGAAGATCAATGCCTTCGTGATGAAGGATAGAGAAAGTTTATTCAAATCTTGGGAGAGGTTCAAAGATCTTCTCCTTGATTGTCCACACCATGGCATACCGAAAATTGAGCTATTGGAGATCTACTTCAAAGGACTTGATGAAGATAGCCAATTCAAACTTCAATCTCTTTCCGGTGGGACTTTCATGGAGAAACATGTAGATGAAGCTTGGGAGTTTGTGGAGAAGCAAGCTCTAGTGATTGAGAAATACTCCCATAGGAAGAGTGAAGGGAGAAAGGCGGGAGCATATGAGGTGAGTGAAGTCACCATGAGCAATTTCAAGCTTGACGCCATCAACAATGAGTTGAAGTCCTTGAGGGAGTTGTGTGCTACAACTTTGAAGAACCAAGCAACTCCTCAAGTACTTCCACAAGCCAACTTGTCTTCCAAGGAGGAGGATGTGAATTATATGGGAAGGGGCAACTTCAACAATTACCAGGGCCCAAGGAGTTTCAACAACAACCGGCAATTCAACAATTACCGGCCCAACCACAACCATCCCGGATTTTCTTACTCTAACCCGGATGGAGCCTTGAACCCTCCCGCTTCCACAAGCTCAACTCCACCACCAAGAGCTTCACAAGAACCTCCACCCGGATTTACTCAACCTTCCAAGGATAGAACCAAAATAATGTTTGAGCAATTGCTAGGAAGGTTGAGTGGTCTTGAGAGCACCGTGACTTCAATCTCTAAGGCTCAAAAAGTCTTGGAAGCACAAGTGTTCCAAAAGGCGGGTGAAGCCCATAGAGATCCGGGAAAGCTTCCCGGAAGAACCGAAGACAACCCAAGAGGCCAAGTGTTGGCTATCACAATAAGGAGTGGGTTGAGTATGAAGGATCCTTTGCCCAAGGACCATGCTAAGGGAAAGCAAGTAGTGGTAGAAGAGGGAAGAATGCAAGAAGATGGAGGCAAGAGCAAGGATGTAGAGTCAACCTATGTGGCACCGCCTCCATACAAGCCACCACTACCGTTTCCACAATCAAGAGCAAGAGCTCGTTTGGACAATCACTTTGGTAAGTTCCTTGAACTAATGTCTAAGTTGCATATTAACATTCCGTTCATGGATGCTATTTTAGGAATGCCGGCATATGGCAAGTTTTTGAAGGAAATACTCTCCAACAAAAGGAAGTTGGAGGAGTATGGGGAGATAAGAATGACCAAAAGATCCTCGGAATTGATCCAAACGATGAAGGAGGAGATGCCTCCCAAGCTAAGAGATCCGGGCTCTTTTTGTGTCCCAATAGGAGTGGGAGATGTGAAGTACGAAGCCCTTTTTGATATTGGAGCGAGTGTAAGCATCATACCGCTTGCACTTTGCAAGAAGGTCGGGCTAGGAGAGCCAAAGCCGGTCAAGATGACCCTCTATATGGCGGACCGATCTATCACTCATCCGGTTGGGATTCTAGAGGACATTCCGGTGCAACTAGGAGGATTCTATGTGCCAATTGACTTTGTCGTCTTGGATATTCCGGCGGATTATCCGGTTCCCATCATCTTAGGAAGACCTTTTCTAGCCACCTCCGGATGCCTAGTGGATTGCAAGAATGGGACTCTCTCCTTCAACATTGGAGAAGAGAACATCAAGTTCAAGCTGTCCACAATGATGAAAGGGCCAACCCTTGATGAGGATGTCTTCAACATAGTCGAGCAAGAAGAATCTAGAGAAGTTGTGAGCTCGATCTTGATCAAGGATCCCTTGGAGAAGGTTCTTACCTTAAGTATGATGGAAGAAGGAGTTGAGGAGGCTTGCAATGAAGAAATCAAGGCCTTGGAAGCCTTGGAAGAGGAGCCAAGATGTGGATTTGAAAGTCACGAAGAGGTGTTGAACAGCTGCAAGTTCCACGGTCGAGATTTACACTTCACGGCCGTCAAACTTTCTGGACAACTCTGGGAAGCAAGCTTGGCAAGAACCACAGCCGTGGAAGATGAGCAAACCGTGATTTCAACCGTGGTTTTCCCTGAATCAACCCTTGATGGTGATCAAGCTTCTAGGAGCCTTGGAGAGTCCTCATTTGCTTTGGATTCATCTCACCCAACATTGTTTGGATCATCTCCAATCGATAAAGGTCCTCCTAAACTTGAACTTAAACCCCTCCCCTCTCATTTGAAGTATGCTTTTCTTGGTGAAAATTCTACATATCCTATGATTGTTAATGCATGCTTGAGTGATGATGAACTTGCTAAGTTGTTGCATGAACTAAGATTGCATAGAAAAGCCATTGGTTATACTATTGATGATTTGGTTGGCATTAAGCCTTCTTTGTGCATGCATAAGATAATGATGGAAGATAACCACAAACCCTCTATTAAACATCAAAGGAGATTGAATCCTATAATGAAAGAGGTAGTCAAAAAGGAAATCATTAAGTTGCTAGATGCGGGAATTATCTACCCTATCTCGGATAGTAAGTGGGTTAGCCCCGTTCATGTAGTACCTAAGAAGGGTGGGATGACCGTAGTAACCAATAAAAACAATGAACTAATCCCAACTAGGACGGTTACGGGATGGAGGATGTGCATTGATTATAGGAAGTTGAACATGGCCTCTAGGAAAGATCACTTCCCTCTCCCCTTCATTGACCAAATGCTAGAAAGGTTAGCTCAACACTCTCATTTTTGCTATCTAGATGGCTATAGTGGATTCTTCCAAATCCCTATCCACCCCGATGACCAAGAGAAAACAACCTTTACATGTCCATGGGGTACTTTTGCATATAGGAGAATGCCATTTGGGTTGTGTAATGTTACGCTAAAAAGTGTGCACGCAATAAGCCTTAAATTTATACTCGTTATATTTATCCTAACTTCTAGCGCACCCGCAGTGTACGGGACGTTTGTAGTATGGATAGTATTCCGAGGTCGAACACAAAGACTAAGGTGAAATTGATTCGGTTTTGTGATTAAGTTTAGTGAAGGTCTAAGGTTAGAAAAGGGGGAAACAAAGAAATGAAAATCTCAATTTGTTTTTGGTCGGTTTTTGGTGATCAAATCAAAGATCACAATTCATGCAAAGTAAACAATCAAACTAAACTAAAAATCAGCTCAAATGAACAAACCAAACAAGATAATGATCAAGGAAAGAAAAGACGGATTCTAAGGGTCGGAAGTTCCGGTTATGGCATAGAACTCAAGTTATCTATTCATTCTTTGGATTAACTATGATATGTTGGGACTAAGTGTATCTAATTTGGGATCAATTACCGGGTAGGTCTCATGGTCCAACTAGTCCACACCTAAGGTCTCATTACCGGGTAAGTCTCTAAGAACCTAAGGATAGGAATTCTACACAAACCGGATTGTTAATTAGGGATCTAACCTATCCTTACCGGGTAAGTCTTGGAAGGGAAGTCCTAAGCAACTATCCTAGCACATCTAATCCAATGGCGGCTTATTAGGCTCACCACTACCTAAGGTTTGCTATTTTAGATTCTAAGGGCAAGGATTACCGGGTAAGTCTCTCCTAACACTTAGTCACTACACTAGGTCACCCTAGGGTAGGTTAGACTCAACAAACACTTAGGGTTTCAACATTTTATAGGTCTAAGGCAAGATCCTTCGAACCAGGGAGAATCACGGTTTGTTCTACAGAAACCACGGCCGTGGTTCTTCAAGAACTACCCGTGATTTCTAACAGCAACTACGTTCATAAGCAAAAGTCTTCCAAAGGTAAATCTAAGTCCGTCCTATCATAGTTCTAGCCATAACAATCCTTTCCTTACCCTAGAACCACATCAATTTAGCCTACAACATTCATAATGGAAATCAAAACAAACAAACATAAAATCAAAACATCCATTGCAAAATAATGAAAGAAGAGAGATGAACAAGGGAACTTAATTCAAAACTAAGCTGAAGATTAGAATAGAGCCACTTACAACCCTTCCAAAAGAAGGTTCAAAGGTTCATACAATCTCTAGAAAACGAAATCCGAAATACAAGAAAGCTATGGTGTGTGTTCTTCTCCTCCTCTTCAATGGAGCTCTTCTTCTTCTCTTTGACACTTTCCTTCCTAGAAAAACTTCTTGATTTTGAGAATATATTTGTTAGAGAAATGGATAATGGATGAGCTGCTCCCAAACTACCCCAGCTGCCTCAAACAACCCATGAAGGACCACTTTTATAACAAATCTTGCATGAGCTGGCCATGAGAGTCGTGGTACAGCTGTCACGAGAATCTGGCAAAATCCACGGTCATTTCCACGGCCGTGGTTCGTCAGAGAACCGTGATTCTATGCAGAAACTTCGCCTTGGATCATTAAGCTGTGGTTTGGTGCATGGCTTGTGTTGGCAAGGTTCCATGAGTCCTCCTCAGCCCTTGACTTGTGTCCTAATGAGTCCGAGGATGTGTCATCCAAATGAACGATCCTCAAATGCATCGTTTAAGCTCCTAAACTTCCCGAAATACCTACAAAACGCGCACAAGTCCGTGTAGACGTCTATCTCGACAAAACACGTGAATTGGGTGCAAAACGTCTTGAACTAATGCTAGATCATGCATGAATGAGCGAGAATTCTATCTAAATGTACACCTAAAACTATGTTATAAACCGTGTTATCAAAATATCCCATACTTAAGGTTTGCTCGTCCCGAGCAAATTCCCAACTATAGACTAAGAGATGACATGATTTATGTATGCAGAAAAATGGAAAAATCTTTTTGGGTTTTGTGCTTCTACTATTGGATCACCTTCATAGTCATGATCAATGGCAATTGGATAAGCAATTATGTATCAAACAATAAGGGCATGGAAAGACAATTGTACTTAACTCAAAAACATGCATGAAATGTGAGGATGAAGAGGTCAAGAAGATCAAGAGTCTATCCAATCTAGATTACTAAGTCTTACAAACATGCAAGTAGGTCATAAGGGCTTGTGACATAAAAGGCCAAGAAACGTTGCAATTAGGCGGGGGATTCTCTAGGTTATGTGATGCTAATCCGGGAATGGAACTAACTCCACATCCTTGTCCTCGATCAACTTCCCCCAAGTGTATATTTTTCCCTATCTTGCTTTCTTTTCTCTTTTTTTTTTTCTTTTGAGACAATGGCATTGGTGTACAAAAGCCGAAACCTTGGTGATTAGCCGTCCTCGGGCTTTTTCTTAGTTTTCGAGGTGCATCCACACCGGGCACACATACCAAAGCTCGTTAGGACTATTGGTTTATTTGACTTTGGCAAGACACCAACACCCGATTATGTGAAGTGTACCGAGTTACTTGTCATTTAAACCAACGCCCCCAAACCTATATTTTGGCTACACTTCCACAATAATTTTCAGCATTTCATTCACGACATTCTTTTCATTACATCTTCACCCCGCACTTGCTTTTCACACATTTCAACACACTAGCATGCTCCTATTCCCGGATGGGTTTAAAGGAGGTCGATTTTATATCAATTGAGGTGCTCAAGCAATCATGATCAAGATGAGAAGTAGAGAAAGATGAAATGCCTCAATCATTCCTAGATGGTATGCAAGAAGCATCATGTAATTTCGACTTTCAATACTCAATCCATTCTAGGCAATCATCATGATCACAAGTCATTCATAGAATTTAAGAGAAGTAGTTCAAGTCCACATATGCGTTTATCAATTCAACACATAAGGCTATCCATAGCCAATCACAAGACAAGTTTCATCATTAGGATCATATCCAAGCCTAGAAAGCACAAAAAAAAAAATTTAAATTTTCTGATTTTTATGGGATTTTCGTTTTAAGTATGTACAATGCAAGACATGTGCAAATATTAACCTATCCTAGATGCTCATCATGCAAAGGATCATGCAAACCCCACCCCATACTTAGAAACACATTGTCCCCAATGTGGTATTCAAGTAAAGAGAGTGAAAGAAGGTTCTCACAATGTAAAATTGTTTGCTATGGTATTTGGGAATTCTCAAGTGAATTGATGTTGGATGATCCTTTCAACCATGGTAGAGAGCTCTAAGCATCCTTCAAAGCTTCGGAACCCGCGCTAGGCACCGCTAGCCGTCCAAGTTCCGCGTCCGCTCCACCCATAATTGGTGAGGGTTTCATCATCATCATTTTCATTGCCAAGAAAGGCTTCCAATGCCACTAATGCTCTAGCACACACACGAAAGTAGACAAAACACACACAAAGCACACAAAAACAGAAAAATCTAAGCAAAAAAATGAAAAGGGAAAAATGTTACCAATGGGTTGCCTCCCACCAAGCGCTTCTTTAAGGTCATTAGCTTGACCAAACTCGGGAGCGTCTATTCGAGGTGAAGCGGGGCAATCATGTCTACCGGGGCTCCCGGAATATACTTCTTCAAGCGATGCCCATTCACCTTGAAATTTCCACAATGCTCCCCTCCTATTTCAATAGCTCAATGGGGAAAGATCTTCTTCACCACATATGGCCCGGTCCATCTTGATTTGAGCTTTCCGGGAAAGAGCCTTAGCCTTGAGTTGAAGAGAAGGACAAGATCTCCTTCACTCAACTCCTTTGGAATGATCCTCTTGTCATGCCACCTTTTGGTTCTCTCCTTGTAGATCCGGGCATTCTCATAAGCTTCCAACCGGAGCTCCTCAAGGGCATTGATATCAAGCAACCTCTTTTCTCCCGCTTCCTTGAGATCAAAATTTAGCCACTTAATGGCCCAATAAGCTCTATGCTCCATTTCCACCGGAAGATGGCAAGACTTGCCATAGACCAACTTGTAGGGAGTGGTTCCAATTGGTGTCTTGAAGGCGGTTCTATATGCCCATAGTGCGTCATCGAGCTTCATAGCCCAATCCTTCCTTGTCCTAGACACCGTCTTCTCGAGGATGGCCTTGATCTCTCGGTTGGAGATCTCCACTTGACCACTAGTTTGGGGGTGGTAAGGTGTTGCCACCTTATGAGTCACCCCATACTTGGCCAAAAGTGCTCCAAAGTTCCTATTTGTGAAGTGCTTCCCTCCATCACTAATGATTACCCTTGGTGTTCCAAACCTAGGGAAGATCACCCGGTTGAAGAATCGCACTACCACCTTGGCATCATTCGTAGGAGAGGCGATTGCCTCTACCCATCTTGACACATAGTCCACCGCCAATAGGATGTAGAGATTGCCACATGAAGAAGGGAATGGTCCCATGAAGTCTACACCCCACACATCGAAAATCTCAACTTCTTGGATGTTATTCAAGGGCATTTCATTCCTCCTTGAGATGTTGCCCGTCCTCTGGCAAGCATCACATGCCGCTACAAAACCTTGCACATCTCTAAACAAGTTAGGCCAATAAAAACCGGATTGCAATACCTTTGCACACATCTTGTGTGAGCTAGCATGGCCTCCGCATGGTAAGGAGTGGCAATGCCGGATCACACACTCCACTTCATCCTCCGGTATGCATCTTCTAAGCACCCCATCCGGGCCTCTCTTGAATAGAAGTGGCTCACTCCAATAGTAATGCCTTACATCGTTGAAGAACTTCTTCCTTTGTGCATATGTAAATACGGGAGGCACTTCCTCACACACTAAGTAGTTCACGATGTCGGCGTACCACGGCTCACTTCCTCTAGCCACTTGGAACAAGCATTCCTCCACCATTTGCAATTGTTCATCCCGGAATAAATCATCTATCGGGATGTTGTCTTTCCCAAGCTCCAATGGTGGGAGTCTACTAAGGTGATCCGCCACGGAGTTCTCGGATCCCTTCTTATCTCGTATCTCCAAATCAAACTCTTGAAGAAGAAGGATCCACCGAATCAACCTTGGTTTGGCATCCTTCTTTGTAAGTAGATAACGGATCGCAGCATGATCCGTATAAACTATGACCTTCGCTCCAACAAGGTATGAGCGGAACTTCTCAAATGCATATACCACCGCCAACAACTCCTTCTCGGTGGTAGCATAATTGAGTTGGGCATCATCTAGCGTCTTGCTAGCATAGTAAATAGCATGAGTGCGCCCTTCTTTCCTTTGCCCTAAAACGGCCCCAATGGCCACATCGCTTGCATCGCACATGATCTCAAATGGTAGACTCCAATCCGGAGGTTGCATGATAGGTGCGGAAATCAAGGCGTTCTTCAACCTACAAAAAGCTTCAAGACAATCCTTGGAAAAGACAAAATCAACATCTTTCATTAGTAGGTTAGTGAGAGGCTTAGAAATTTTAGAGAAGTCTTGAATAAACCTCCGGTAAAAACCGGCATGCCCTAAGAAACTCCTTACCCCCTTCACCGAGGTAGGTGGTGGCAACTTCTCTATCGTTTCAATCTTAGCCCTATCAACCTCAATGCCACGGTTAGACACCAAGTGTCCTAACACAATCCCTTCACTTACCATGAAGTGGCATTTTTCCCAATTTAAGACAAGATTTGTCTCCTCACATCTTTGCAACACTAATGACAAGTTAGCCAAGCAATCATCGAAAGAAGAACCATAAACAGAGAAATCATCCATGAACACTTCCATGATATTTTCTATGTATTCCGAAAAGATAGCCATCATACACCTTTGGAAGGTGGCGGGTGCATTACACAACCCAAATGGCATTCTCCTATATGCAAAGGTACCCCATGGACATGTAAAAGTCGTTTTCTCTTGGTCATCGGGGTGGATAGGGATTTGGAAGAATCCACTATATCCATCTAGATAGCAAAAATGAGAGTGTTGAGCTAACCTTTCTAGCATTTGGTCAATGAAGGGGAGGGGGAAGTGATCTTTCCTAGAGGCCATGTTCAATTTCCTATAATCAATGCACATCCTCCACCCCGTAACCGTCCTAGTCGGTATTAGTTCATTGTTCTCATTAGTTACTACTGTCATTCCACCCTTCTTAGGCACTAAATGAACGGGGCTAACCCACTTACTATCCGAGATAGGGTAGATAATTCCCGCATCTAGCAACTTAATGATTTCCTTTTTGACCACCTCTTTCATTATAGGATTCAATCTCCTTTGATGTTCAATAGAGGGTTTGTGGTTATCTTCCATCATTATCTTATGCATGCACAAAGATGGCTTAATGCCAACCAAATCATCAATAGTATAATCAATGGCTTTCCTATGCAATCTTAGTTCATGCAGCAATTTAGCAAGTTCATCATCACTCAAGCATGCATTTACAATCACAGGATATGTAGAATTATCACCAAGAAATGCATACTTTAAATGAGAGGGAAGGGGTTTAAGTTCAAGTGAGGGAGGACCTCTATCGGTTGAAGACGATCCAAATAAGGTTGGATGAGATGAATCCAAAGCAAGGGAAGACTCCCCATGGCTCCTAGAAGCTTGATCATCATCAAGAGCTGATTCAGGGAAAACCACGGTTGGAAACACGGGTTGCTCATCTTCCACGGCCGTGGTTCTTGCCAAGCTTGCTTCTCGGAGTTGTCCAGAAAGTTTGACGGCCGTGGTCTGTAAATCTGGACCGTGGAACTTGCAGCTGTTCACCACCTCTTCGTGGCTTTCAAATCCAACTCTTGGCTCCTCTTCCAAGGCTTCCAAGGCCTTGATCTCTTCATTGCAGGCCTCTTCAACTCCTTCCTCCATCATACTTAAGGTGAGAACCTTTTCCAAGGGATCCTTGATCAAGATCGAGCTCACAACTTCCCTAGATTCTTCATGCTCGACTATGTTGAAGATATCTTCATCAAGGGTTGGCCCTTTCATCATTGTGGACAGCTTGAATTTGATGTTTTCTTCCCCGATGTTGAAGGAGAGAGTCCCGTTCTTGCAATCCACTAAACATCCGGAAGTGGCTAGGAAAGGTCTTCCTAAGATGATAGGAACCGGATAATCCGCCGGAATGTCCAACACTACAAAATCAATAGGCACGTAGAATCCTCCTAGCTGCACCGGAATGTCCTCTAGAATCCCAACCGGATGAGTGATAGATCGGTCCGCCATATAGAGGGTCATCTTGACCGGCTTTGGCTCTCCTAGCCCGACCTTGTTGCTAAGTGCAAGTGGTATGATGCTTACACTCGCCCCAAGATCACAAAGGGCCTCGTACTTCACATCTCCCACTCCTATTGGGACGCAAAAAGAGCCCGGATCCCTTAACTTGGGAGGCATTTCTTCCTTCATGGTTTGGATCAATTCCGAGGATCTCTTGGTCATCCTTATCTCCCCATACTCCTCCAACTTCCTTTTGTTGGAGAGTATTTCCTTCAAAAACTTCCCATATGCCGGCATTCCTAAGATGGCATCCATGAACGGAATGTTAATATGTAACTTGGACATTAGTTCAAGGAACTTACCAAAGTGATTGTCCAAACGAGCTCTTGCTCTTGATTGTGGGAACGGTAGTGGTGGCTTGTATGGAGGTGGTGCCACATAGGTTGGCTCTACATCCTTGCTCTTGCCTCCATCTTCTTGCTTTCTTCCCTCTTCTACCACTACTTGCTTTCCCTTAGCTTGGTCCTTGGGCAAAGGATCCTTCATACTCAACCCACTCCTTGTTGTGATAGCCAACACTTGGCCTCTTGGGTTGTCTTCGGTTCTTCCGGGAAGCTTTCCCGGATCTCTATGTGCTTCACCCGCCTTTTGAAAGACTTGTGCTTCCAAGACCTTTTGAGCTTTAGAAATTGAAGTCACGGTGCTCTCAAGTCCACTCAATATTCCTAGCAATTGTTCAAACATGACTTCGGTCCTATCCTTTGAAGGTTGAGAAAAACCGGGTGGAGGTTCTTGTGAAGCTCTTTGTGGTGGAGTTGTGCTTGTGGAGGCGGGAGGGTTCAAGGCTCCATCCGGGTTAGAGTAAGAAAATCCGGGATGGTTGTGGTTGGGCCGGTAATTGTTGAATTGCCGGTTGTTGTTGAAATTTCTTGGGCCTTGGTAATTGTTGAAGTTGCCCCTTTCCATATAATTCACGTCCTCCTCCTTGGAAGATAGGTTGGCTTATGGAAGCACTTGAGGAGTTGCTTGGCTCTTCAAGGTTGTAGTACACAACTCTCTCAAGGATTTCAACTCGTTGTTGATGGCGTCAAGCTTGAAATTGCTCATGGTGACTTCACTCACCTCATATGCTCCCGCCTTTCTTCCTTCACTCTTCCTATGAGAGTACTTCTCAATCACTAGAGCTTGCTTCTCCACAAACTCCCAAGCATCATCTACATGTTTCTCCACAAATGTCCCACCGGAGAGAGATTGTAGCTTGAATTGGCTATCTTCATCAAGTCCCTTGAAATAGATCTCCAATAGCTCAATCTTCGGTATGCCATGGTGTGGACAATCTAGGAGAAGGTCTTTGAATCTCTTCCAAGACTTGAACAAACTTTCTCTATCCCTCATCACGAAGGCATTGATCTTCCCTCTTAATTCGGTGGTCTTGGAAGGTGGGAAGAACTTGGTCAAGAACTCGGTTGTCATCTCCTCCCAAGTACCAACTCGCCCTTGTGGAATAGATTGATACCAAGTCAAGGCTTTATCCTTACGAGAGAAGGAAAAAGCCCTAAGCTTATGGTTGTTGCTCTCTAATCTTGGCGGCCTAAGAGTCTCCATCAAAATCTCGTAGTTCATCAAATGTTGGTGAGGAGACTCTCCTTCCATCCCTCCAAATTGATTGTGACGGATCATTTGTAGAACTTGAGGGCGGAGCTCATAGTTGTGGGTTGCGGGATCTCCTAGATTCACACCCGGTCGGTGTGCTCTTTGTGCCGGATCCATATGTCTCCCTAGGGTTTGTGGCTCCTCAATAGCAATGGGAACAACCCTAACATTGGCCGCCGGCTGCGGTTGCGGTGGAGGAGGTGGAGGTTGTCGGCGATTAAGCTCTCCTTGAACTAGGGCTTGCCTAATCTCTTCAATCTCCCTCCTAGTTTCCTCTTGCCTCTCATTGGCAAGTCTCCTTTCTTCCTCCAAGAGCTCATCTCTTAGCCTTATTTGCTCTAAGGCTTCATCCAACTCAGCTTGAAGATTTCTACCGGCCATCTCTTTCTCTTTTCGGATGTTCTTGGATCTAGATCAAAGGGTTTTCTCCGGTTCGAGATCGAATGGAGCTAAATCCTTGCCACGAGACCTTCGCATACACCTAAAGAGTAATAGATGTCCTGAAAAGCAAAGACACAAACCAAAGAGAGATCAAAAGCAACAAGAAAGATCTACACTAGAAACAATCACAAAATAGACTCATCTAGACCTAGTCCCCGGCAACGGCGCCAAAAACTTGTTACGCTAAAAAGTGTGCACGCAATAAGCCTTAAATTTATACTCGTTATATTTATCCTAACTTCTAGCGCACCCGCAGTGTACGAGACGTTTGTAGTATGGATAGTATTCCGAGGTCGAACACAAGGACTAAGGTGAAATTGATTCGGTTTTGTGATTAAGTTTAGTGAAGGTCTAAGGTTAGAAAAGGGGGAAACAAAGAAATGAAAATCTCAATTTGTTTTTGGTCGGTTTTTGGTGATCAAATCAAAGATCACAATTCATGCATAGTAAACAATCAAACTAAACTAAAAATCAGCTCAAATGAACAAACCAAACAAGATAATGATCAAGGAAAGAAAAGACGGATTCTAAGGGTCGGAAGTTCCGGTTATGGCATAGAACTCAAGTTATCTATTCATTCTTTAGATTAACTATGATATGTTGGGACTA
This sequence comes from Fagopyrum esculentum, assembly GCA_033239045.1. Lineage (NCBI taxonomy): Eukaryota > Viridiplantae > Streptophyta > Magnoliopsida > Caryophyllales > Polygonaceae > Fagopyrum > Fagopyrum esculentum. The sequence goes on along the minus strand of BSUD01000002.1, from coordinate 148,888,462 downwards.
AGTGTATCTAATTTGGGATCAATTACCGGGTAGGTCTCATGGTCCAACTAGTCCACACCTAAGGTCTCATTACCGGGTAAGTCTCTAAGAACCTAAGGATAGGAATTCTACACAAACCGGATTGTTAATTAGGGATCTAACCTATCCTTACCGGGTAAGTCTTGGAAGGGAAGTCCTAAGCAACTATCCTAGCACATCTAATCCAATGGCGGCTTATTAGGCTCACCACTACCTAAGGTTTGCTATTTTAGATTCTAAGGGCAAGGATTACCGGGTAAGTCTCTCCTAACACTTAGTCACTACACTAGGTCACCCTAGGGTAGGTTAGACTCAACAAACACTTAGGGTTTCAACATTTTATAGGTCTAAGGCAAGATCCTTCGAACCAGGGAGAATCACGGTTTGTTCTACAGAAACCACGGCCGTGGTTCTTCAAGAACTACCCGTGATTTCTAACAGCAACTACGTTCATAAGCAAAAGTCTTCCAAAGGTAAATCTAAGTCCGTCCTATCATAGTTCTAGCCATAACCATCCTTTCCTTTACCCTAGAACCACATCAATTTAGCCTACAACATTCATAATGGAAATCAAAACAAACAAACATAAAATCAAAACATCCATTGCAAAATAATGAAAGAAGAGAGATGAACAAGGGAACTTAATTCAAAACTAAGCTGAAGATTTGAATAGAGCCACTTACAACCCTTCCAAAAGAAGGTTCAAAGGTTCATACAATCTCTAGAAAACGAAATCCGAAATACAAGAAAGCTATGGTGTGTGTTCTTCTCCTCCTCTTCAATGGAGCTCTTCTTCTTCTCTTTGACACTTTCCTTCCTAGAAAAACTTCTTGATTTTGAGAATATATTTGTTAGAGAAATGGATAATGGATGAGCTGCTCCCAAACTACCCCAGCTGCCTCAAACAACCCATGAATGACCACTTTTATAACAAATCTTGCATGAGCTGGCCATGAGAGTCGTGGCACAGCTGTCACGAGAATCTGGCAAAATCCACGGTCATTTCCACGGCCGTGGTTCGTCAGAGAACCGTGATTCTATGCAGAAACTTCGCCTTGGATCATTAAGCTGTGGTTTGGTGCATGGCTTTTGTTGGCAAGGTTCCATGAGTCCTCCTCAGCCCTTGGCTTGTGTCCTAATGAGTCCGAGGATGTGTCATCCAAATGAACGATCCTCAAATGCATCGTTTAAGCTCCTAAACTTCCCGAAATACCTACAAAACGCGCACAAGTCCGTGTAGACGTCTATCTCGACAAAACACGTGAATTGGGTGCAAAACGTCTTGAACTAATGCTAGATCATGCATGAATGAGCGAGAATTCTATCTAAATGTACACCTAAAACTATGTTATAAACCGTGTTATCATGTAATGCACCCGCCACCTTCCAAAGGTGTATGATGGCTATCTTTTCGGAATACATAGAAAATATCATGGAAGTGTTTATGGATGATTTCTCTGTTTATGGTTCTTCCTTTGATAATTGCTTGGCTAACTTGTCATTAGTATTGCAAAGATGTGAGGAGACAAATCTTGTCTTAAATTGGGAAAAATGCCACTTCATGGTAAGTGAAGGTATTGTGTTAGGACACTTGGTGTCAAACCGTGGCATTGAGGTTGATAGAGCCAAGATTGAAACAATAGAGAAGTTGCCGCCACCTACCTCGGTGAAAGGGGTAAGGAGTTTCTTAGGGCATGCCGGTTTTTATCGGAGGTTTATTCAAGACTTCTCTAAAATTTCTAAGCCTCTCACTAACCTACTAATGAAGGATGTTGATTTTGTCTTTTCGAAAGATCGTCTTGAAGCCTTTTGTAGGTTGAAGAACGCCTTAATCTCCGCACCTATCATGCAACCTCCGGATTGGAGTCTACCATTTGAGATCATGTGCGATGCAAGCGATGTGGCCGTTGGGGCCGTTTTAGGGCAAAGGAAAGAAGGACGCACTCATGCTATTTATTATGCTAGCAAGACGCTAGATGATGCCCAACTCAATTATGCTACCACCGAGAAGGAGTTGCTAGCGGTGGTGTATGCATTTGAGAAGTTCCGCTCATACCTTGTTGGAGCGAAGGTCATAGTTTATACGGATCATGCGGCGATCCGTTATCTACTTACAAAGAAGGATGCCAAACCAAGGTTGATTCGGTGGATCCTTCTTCTTCAAGAGTTTGATTTGGAAATACGGGATAAGAAGGGATCCGAGAACTCCGTTGCGGATCACCTTAGTAGATTGCCTCCATTAGAGCTTGGGAGAGATGACATTCCAATTGATAACTCATTCCGAGATGAGCAATTGCAAATGGTGGAGGAATGCTTGTTCCAAGTGTCTAGAGGAAATGAGCCATGGTATGCCGACATCGTGAACTACTTAGTATGTGAGGAAGTGCCTCCCGGATTGACATATGCACAAAGAAAGAAGTTCTTCAACGATGTGAGGCACTACTATTGGAGTGAACCACTTCTATTCAAGAGAGGGCCGGATGGGATGTTTAGAAGATGCATACCGGAAGATGAAGTGGAGAGTGTGATCCGGCATTGTCACTCCTTACCATGTGGAGGCCATGCTAGCTCACACAAGACGTGTGCAAAGGTATTGCAATCCGGTTTTTATTGGCCTAACTTGTTTAGAGATGTGCAAGGTTTTGTAGCGGCATGTGATGCTTGCCAAAGGACGGGCAACATCTCAAGAAGGAACGAGATGCCCTTGAACAACATCCAAGAAGTCGAAATATTTGATGTGTGGGGTGTGGACTTCATGGGACCATTCCCTTCCTCATGTGGCAATCTCTATATCCTATTGGCGGTGGATTATGTGTCAAGATGGGTGGAGGCAATCGCCTCTCCTACAAATGATGCCAAGGTGGTGGTGCGGTTCTTCAACCGGGTGATCTTCCCTAGGTTTGGAACACCAAGGGTGATCATTAGTGATGGAGGGAAGCACTTCACAAATAGGAACTTTGGAGCACTTTTGGCTAAGTATGGGGTGACTCATAAGGTGGCAACACCTTACCATCCCCAAACTAGTGGCCAAGTGGAGATCTCCAATCGGGAGATAAAGGCCATCCTTGAGAAGACGGTGTCTAGAACTAGAAAGGATTGGGCTATGAAGCTCAATGACGCATTGTGGGCATATAGAACCGCCTTCAAGACACCAATTGGGACCACTCCTTACAAGTTAGTCTATGGCAAGTCTTGCCATCTTCCGGTGGAAATGGAGCATAGAGCTTATTGGGCCATTAAGTGGCTAAACTTTGACCTCAAAGAGGCGGGAGAGAAGAGGTTGCTTGATATAAACGCCCTTGAGGAGATCCGGTTGGACGCTTATGAGAATGCCCGGATTTACAAGGAAAGAACCAAAAGATGGCATGACAAGAAGATCATCCCCAAGGAGTTGAGTGAAGGAGATCTTGTCCTTCTCTTCAACTCAAGGCTAAGGCTCTTTCCCGGAAAGCTCAAATCAAGATGGACCGGACCATATGTGGTGAAGAAGATCTTTTCCCATGGAGCCATTGAGATAGGAGGGGAGCATTGTGGAAATTTCAAAGTGAATGGGCACCGCTTGAAGAAATATATTCCGGGAGCTCCGGTGGACATGATTGCCCCACTTCACCTTGAATAGACTTCCCCGAGTTTGGTCAAGCTAATGACCTTAAAGAAGCGCTTGGTGGGAGGCAACCCATTGGTAACATTTTTTCTCTTTTTCGTTTTGTTTTCGTTTTTAGATTTTTCTATCTTTGTGTGTGTTTTGTCTACTTTGTGTGTGTGCTAGAGCATTAGTAGCATTGGAAGCCTTTCTTGGCATATGAATGATGATGATGAACCCCTCACCAATTATGGGTGGAGCGGACGCGGAACTTGGACGGCTAGCGGTGCCTAGCGCGGGTTCCGAAGCTTTGATGGATGCTTAGAGCTCTCTACCATGGTTGATAGGATCATCCAACATCAATTCATTTGAGAAATCCCGATTACCATAGCAATCCACTTTTACATTGTGAGAACCTTCTTTCACTCTCTTTACTTCATTTACACATTGGGGACAATGTGTTTCTAATTATGGGGTGGGGTTCGCATGATCCTTTGCATGATGAGCATCTAGGATAGTTTAATATTTGCACATGTCTTGCATTGTACATACATATTTCGAAAATCCCATAAAAATCAGAAAATTTAAAAAAAAAATTTGTGCTTTCTAGGCTTGGATATGATCCTAATGATGAAATCTTGTCTTGTGAATTGGCTATGGATAGACCTTATGTGTTGAATTGATAAATGCATATGTGGACTTGAACTACTTCTCTTGAATTCTATGAATGATTTGTGATCATGATGATTGCCTAGAACGGATTGAGTATTGAAAGTCGACATTACATGATAGTTCTTGCATACCATCTAGGAATGAATGAGGCATTTCATCTTTCTCTACTTCTCATCTTGATCATGATTGCTTAAGCACCTCAATTGATATAAAATTGACCTCCTTTTAAACCCATCCGGGAATAGGAGCATGCTAGTGTGTTGAAGTGTGTGGAAAGCAAGTATGGAGTAAAGTTGTTGATGAAAGGAATGTCATGAATAAAATGATGAAATTATTGTGGAAGTGTAGCCAAAAATAGGTTTGGGGGCGTTGGTTTAAATGACAAGTAACTCGGTACACTTCACATAATCGGGTGTTGGTGCCTTGCCAAAGTCAAATGAACCAATAGCCCTAACGAGCTTTGGTATGTGTGCCCGGTGTGGATGCACCTCAAAAAAATAGAAAAAGCCCGAGGATGGCTAATCACCGAGGTTTCGGCTATTGTACACCAATGCCATTGTCTCAAAAATAAGTCGAAGAAAAAGAAAAGAAAGCAAGATAGGGAAAAATATACACTTGGGGGAAGTTGATCGAGGACAAGGATGTGGAGTTAGTTCCATTCCTGGATTAGCATCACATAACCTAGAAAAATTTCTCACCTAATCACAACGTTTCTTGGCCTTTTATGTCTCAAGACCTTATGACCTACTTGCATGTTTGTAAGACTTAGTAATCTAGATTGGATATACTCTTGATCTTCTTGACCTCTTCATCCTTACATCTCATGCATGCTTTTGAGTTAAGTACAATTGTCTTTCCATGCCTTTATTTGTTTAATACATAATTGCTTGTCCAATTGCCATTGAACATGACTATGAAGGTGATCCAATAGTAGAAGCACAAACCCAAAAAGATTTTGCATTTTTCTGCATACATAAATCATGTCATCTCTTAGTCTATAGTAGGGAATTTGCTCGGGGACGAGCAAACCTTAAGTATGGGGTATTTTGATAACACGATTTATGATCTAGATTTACACACTCATTTAGATAGATTTCCCGCTCATTCATGCATGGTTTAGCATTAGATCGAGACGTTTTGCACTCAATTCATATATTTTGTCGAGATAGACGTCTACACGGACTTGTGCGTTGTTTTATAGGTAATTCGGGAAATTTAGGAGCTAAAACGATGCGTTTGAGGATCGTTCATCTAGATGACACACCCTCGGACTCATTGGGACACACCCTCGGACTCATTGGGACACAAACTCAAGGCTAAGGAGGACTCATGGAACCTTACCAACACTAGCCATGCACCAAATCACAGCTTAATGATCCAAGGCGAAGTTTCTGCACATAATCACGGTTCTCTGACAAATCACGGCCGTGGAATCAACCGTGGATTTTGCTAGATTCTCGTGACAGCTGTGCCACGACTCTCATGGCCAGCTCATGCAAGTTTGTTATAAAAGTGGTCCTTCATGGGCTGTGAGAAGCAGTTGGGAGCATCTTGGAGCAGCTCATCCATTATCCATTTCTCTCTAACAAAAATATCCTCTCAACAAGAAGTTTTTCTAGGAAGGAAAGTGTCCAAGAGAAGAAGAAGAGCTCCATTGAAGAGGAGAAGAAGAAACACACACACCATTGCCACACTTACTAGTTTTTGTAGTGAAGATTCCGGATTCTATTTCTAGAATTGTATGAAACACTTGAACCTTCCCTTGGAAGGATTGTGAGTTATTCTAATTCTATTTTCAGCTTGGTTTGTTTAAGTTCTCTTGTTCATCTCTTTCTTTCATTATCTTGCAAATGGATGTTATGATCTTGTGTTTGTTTGTTTCGATTTCTATTATGAATGTTGTAGGCTAAATAGATGTGGTTCTAGGGTAAGGAAAGGATGGTTATGGCTAGGGCTATGATAGGAAGGACTTAGATTTATCTTTGGATGACTTGTTTGTATGAACGTATCCTCTGTTAGGAATCACGGCCAGATCTTGCCAAACCACGGTCGTGGTTTAGGTAGAACAACCCGTGATTTTCCCTGTTTCAGTGGATCTAATCTTAGATTGTTAAAATGTTGAAATCCTAAGTGTTTGTCAAGTTAAATCTATCCTAGGGTGACCTAGTGTTAGCAACTAAGTGTTAGGAGAGACTTACCCGGTAATCCTTACTCTTAGATTCCAAAGATAACAAACCTTAGGTAGTGGTGAGCCTAATAAGCCGCCATTGGATTAAGTGTGCTGGATGTAGCTTAAGACTAACCCTTCCGAGACTTACCCGGTGAGGATAGGTTGGATCTTTAGTTAGCAATCCGGTTTGGGTAGAATTCCATCCCTTAGGTTCTTAGAGACTTACCCAGTAATGAGACCTAGGAAATGGACTAGGGGGTCATGAGACTTACCCGGTGATTGATCCCAATCTAGAAACACTTAACCCCAACATAGTTAAGCCAAGGAATGAATAGATAGCTTGAGTCCTATGCCATAACCGGAACTTCCAATCCCTAGAATTCGTCTTTTCTCTCTTTGATCGATATCTTGTTTAGTTGTTTATTTGTGTTGATTCATAGTTTAGTTGATTGATTACCTTGCATGAATTGTGATCTTTGATTGATCACCAAAAACCGACCAAAAACATTTGAGATTTTCATTTCTTTATTTCTTTCTTCTTTTCCAACCTAGGTCTTTACTAAACTCAATCACAATCGAATCAATTTCACCTTAGTTTTTGTGTTCGACCTCGGAATACTATCCCTTCTACAAACGTCCCGTACACTGCGGGTTTCGCTAGGTAGTTTAGGATTTAGTTCGAGTTATAAATTTAAAACCCATTTGCGCATCACAATCCTAGCGTGAACAGCCTTCGACCGCTCCTTCTCCTCCATACCTATACAACACCATCTGGAATGTCCCTTGCCCTCCCAAGTGTTGCGCCATTGCTTGGATTGCAAGCCACAACCGCCTCCCTACACTCTCAAAGCTTCGTGATTGGAACATCGTCACAAATAGCACATGCCATACCTGCAAACTCCTCCCGGAAGATGAGACTCACCTGCTCCAACACTGCATTTATTCTCGACTTGTCCTAAACCTCATCTGTGCCTGGATCAGAATACCCCAACCACTGCCTTACAGGGACTGTCTTTGGACCTGGTTTAGCACCATCACGCCTCAAAAAGATGACCTGATCTCCAATGTCCGTACTTCCACCATGATAAGCTACATATATTTCATCTAGAAGGCCCGCAATGATCTCCTCTACAACAACAAAAGCACACATCCTACATCTTGCGCTCACAAAATCATCAACACAATCAAGACTCACTTCTCCCTCAAATGGAAAAATCGTTCAAGGACCTCACTTAACTGGGCAAATATTCTCGGCATCAGCTTCCCCCCGCAATAACTCTCTCAACATCATTTGTCACATCCTTTTTTTCCCTGCTCCTTATCTCGATTAACCTATGCTCTTTCGCTCTTCTACTCTAAGCTAGTTGCTTTGTAATTTCCCCTCCTTTCTTAATATATATACATAATCTTTTAAAAAAAAAAGAAGAAAAAATGTTAATATTCAAATTGGACTTAGCCCACACCCATATTGTTTAATCAACTCGGGCGCATTGCAATTGCATGGAAGCAAAAATTGTACAGGTTCCTAATAGTACATGTATTTTTTGGATCTTGATCAACGGTCGGTGGGCATCCGGTAGCGACAAAGTGGACAGACATGGCTCGTTCCGAGCCACTGAACAAGGCAATCCCGGTGAAACACATGTGAGCAGGGCATGTTAAGCGAGCTTTTCCGCGTCTGAATCTCGTCCATGCAAATCACGCACTGATGATCGGTACAACTCCATCCAATCTCAAACATGTCGCCGTCGTCGTACTTCATAGACGACAACAAATCTTGCACCGACTCGACAGTTGCAGGTTTGGGCCTGGACCGGGCCTCGTCGAAGGACTCTGCGAATGCCATATCCTCATCGTCTTCGTCATCATCGTCCTCCCATATATGTACGTGAATGTCGATGACGTAGCCAGTGACGTAGTCGGTGGGGTTCGATAGTTCTTGATCCATATTGGGGAACTCGTTGGCTAACAGGAGGGGAGAAATTAGGGCCTTAGCAATTTCTCCGGCGGATGAAATCGGCAGGTCAGGGAATTTCATATTAATATGGGCTCCGAGTATGCACTTATAGTACTCCAAGTAGCGATCCATATTGGGGAAGCCCGGCGGGTGATCGCACTCAAAGCCTGAGATCGTCATCACCGTCTCGCCGCATAAGTCGACCATCACCAGCCTGCATAACTCCGATCTTGCCAACTGCCGTCGATACACAGTAACGGTGTAATCGATGCCGTCCTCAGTAGCGTATGAGATTGACATCGTATATTCTTCGGTAGCAATGAAGTAGATATCACAATGAGTCAATTTGGTGGCGGAAAAGGAAGGAGCAAATTACAGAGTTGCAGGGGAAAAGGCAGAGTATATATAGTTGACACAGAGAAGAAAGCTTTCCTAAAATATTTTAGGGTTGCAGAGATTGGATTTCATATCTGTTTCTAAGTTTAATCCTTTGATTTTGTTTCCTAATTTAAATATTATAGAAAAAATTAATCTTTAAAGTTGCTTGTTGGTAAAGTAAATTACGCGTCTGATTTTAAAATTCACATAAGGTAGTATTTCTGTAAGTTGAAATTTTTATTAAGTTAATAATCTATATCCTTACTATAATAAAAGAGAGAGTTTTCCGAATGAATAGGACATTTCCATTTTTACCCTTGGTTGATGACTTATCTTTATAAAGTAATACGTGTCGATTGCTCAAGGTTTCCGCTTGACCTCTTCTCTTTAGCTTTCATGAGACGACTCCAACAAGCTTTCATGAGACGATTCCAACAACCCTAATTGAAGGTTTGATACTCGTCGACAAAGCTTCAGTTGTTCCTTCCTCTTCTCTCGCTTTCATAATCTCCATCTGATTTAATCTGGACGGCGAGTTCGTTCTCTGATCTTTTCTATTTTTTCCAAACCCTAAACTCGATCAATACGGTTGAATCGACAACATGCCCTTCACAAGAATAGGCGATTCCTCATGTCGTTCGAAGATTGAAGGTTTGATTCATTGATTTCCAATCGTTTGAGCTATAGTCAAGGATAAAAGGTACTCTATCACCAATTTCTTGTTCTGGTATACTTCTCACTTTCTCAATTTTTTGATTGTGGCTTCATTGATGTTATTGTTTTATTTTCTTCCTTTTCCAAAAATGGTTTGGTTGATGTGAATGAATGCTCAGTGTCGTTCATTTGTTGCTTGCTATTGTCCTCTTCTCCTTCTGCAACAACGGAATCGTCGAGATCGAAACTCAAAGGAACCGCCACTTCCAGGATCGGCGCCGTAGTGGAAGAAGAATCGTTGTCTCATGCCAACGAACTTCGGTTGGTCTTCGGCGGTATTTGGTTAGTCTCTCTCCCTTGCTTCAATTTCTTGTATTTTTGAACTTATAACTCTTCTTTTTTGACCCTGCTGTTTGAGGAGATGGTTTGTCTGCAACAAATTGAGGGCTTTTAGTAGCTATTGTTTTATTTGGACTAGTTGTAGTTTATTTGGACAGTTCGTACTTTAAGATCTTTGATCATATTTGAAATTTACTTAATAATATTAAATTTTGAAATTTGATGTTTCAGTTGGCTTTTCTTGGAGGTACAAGGAGCAAGAGTGAGGCTTCATTTTAGTCACATAGATCTATTGTTCATTAATCAACCACCTTTGTTTATATGTGAAGTTTATTTTTAATATTTGGTATCAAATGAAAATTTTGTCTTCCGGATCGATATGGATTTCATCAGAATTGAAGGCTTTGAAGGATGATTGTGAGCATTTTTAGTGCTTTCCACCGGGTCATTTCTGCTTGAGCAAAACTGCTTGTCTTCAACATTGGTACAACCCTCTATGGTTCTTTGAAGTTGTCCCTGTTTGCAATTCAAATTTTTCTATGAGGATTTCACTGAAGATTTTGCAAAGTTAAGGTATCTACTGGTGTGCTTTTACAATGCCTTAATTATTCATCTTTTGAATACTATTACTCATGTCTAATATTTGTAGGTATCTTTATGTCCTTCTTTTACAATGCCTTTACCAAAATCAGAGAAAGTTCATAACGGCTTTAGTATCAGGAAAGTGGTTCCTATCACAGAAGAAGAAGCACGCCGGATCTTCAAACGCATGGATGCAGAAGCCTTGCAGTCAACCAAGAACCTGAGCAGCTTGTAATTATTGTGAGAAAGAGGTTTACGTAAATAAACTTGAGTTTCGTCCTTCTTAACGAGTCTTATATACACTGATCATATCTTAGAATAAGCTAACCATGAGATTGTTGTCTCCTTTAGTATTCTCGGTGAAGCTTCAATGATGTATGCCAGCTTCAACCAATAATGATATTGGCTCGTGATTGATAATTTGATATAGCAATTGTTGAGCCTTACCATTTCTCTTACGAAGGCAAAGGCGATTTTGTGTTACGCACAGATGTTGTTGATGACATGTAGATGATTTGAAGGAGCTCATTGTCATAAGAGAAGAGACAAACACCACATGAATAAAAAACATGTTTAAGGTATGTTAATAAGCATGTATTTATGCTGTGTAGTAGATACTATATGTTGATAAACAATTTTGTGTATTCATTTTTATCAAAAACTTCATCTTGTTCAGGTCAACTGTTAAATTATATGCAAGTTTGTGTAGATTTGTTCAACTGTTCAAACACAATTAATGATAATATTCTGATGTCTTGTAATATTTGCTTATTCTCAAAAGTTAATGCCGAAAAATTTGTTTATAATATATTCTGAATTTTGTTCGCGTGTTATGCTGCAATATTTTTTAATCAAAGCTAATCCTTCAACAATCGATATTATAGAAAATATTGAGGTGTCTTTTACCTTGTTATTTTAAGCAATTTTATTAACTTGCATGTATTGTTATATTTAATTATATGCAGGTTTTTTAGATTGTTATATTTAATTTATAATTTGTGTAACTATATTTTTTTAAAATTCTGCAAAAAAAAATTTTTAAATAAATTCTGTACAAAAAAATAAAATAAACAGTCTGTAAAAAAAATTCTGTAATTTAAGAAAATAGTAATATTATTTTATTAAACAATAAATCTTTTTCTTGTGAATTTTTTGAAAATTTTTTTTATATATTTTAACTATTCCTTTCTCTTTCATTTTTGCCCTTTCTAGCGGTAAAACCCTGATTTCAATGTCTGTAGTTAGGATCAATGTGAGTAGTCCGAGATTAGCTTTTTCCCTTAGTAGTCGGTTTCTGACTTACTGTTGACGTGTGAGTTCATGGTTGTGTTACGTTGAGGGTCCATCTGTAAACCCATACAACTTGTTCGGGTTGTAGCAGCACACGAGTTCAATCTTCCCTTGACCATTACCCACTTTCTGCAACCAATTCTCAAAAAAAAAAATCAAACATCAAAACCCACTTGAAATGAAAATCACGAGTTCATTTGCTTTGTGTGAGATTTGATACATAGCTAACAGGGAAGGGCTCCGTAGCCTCCGTGCATAGATTTAGTTCGATAAAAGTATATCATTATCAATTGATCTTTATCTTTTATTTTGTGATTTCTTAATTAATTGGTTGTTTTGATCTCAAATGGTAGAGGACTTTACCAAGCGGGAATCTAGAGCTGATTTATAGTATTTGTTTATCAACTTTACAAGTTTTACTAATTTGGGGCTTATGGAGAGGGTCTATTTAGCTCACTGAGTGTATCTTTGTTGATGCAATGATAATTAGCACACATTAGAAAAAATCACGTGATTCAGTCCTTGCGTTTTCTTTCTTACTTTTCAGTTCAACTATTATGTTCCATTATTGTTTATAGTTGTTTAAATGAACTTTAACAAGTGATGGAGGTTTTAGGGATGTTGGTAGGTACCGAATCATGGGTTCTAAAATATAGGCCACATATTATAGATGGTAATACTATGCGGGCATTTGCATTTCGTTTTGTATATGTAGTGTGAATTATATTTGAACAGAATTTAGTTTCTTAGAATGCGCAAGCAGAATACATTATGGAATTGAAGTAAATAATATTGTTATCTCTTTCAGGTGACTGATGCTTTTGAATTATTTTTCTCTTTTCAGCTTTTATTTCACTGTTTGTGTCCCTAATTTTAACTTTCCTGCACCCCTATTTTCCCATTTACTATTTTGTTCTCTTTCTAGCAGAGACAACTTGATAGCCATGCACTCTTAAGTACTGTTCCAACAGGGGTCGGAAAATCTGTAATTTTTCTGGTTGATCCTTCGTTCTGTGTCGGTTTAGAGGTAAGTAATCTTTGTCTCACTTGTATTCCCACCTTAGTTTCTATTTATATATTGGTCTGATTGCTCACTATCTAATTGAATCTTTCAGGGTTCACCATATATCAAGGTTGAAAGAGAAGTTGCGGATTACGGCAATATCCACCATGAGTTTTAACTTCACATTGCAGGACAGTGTTGATGTCATGTTAACCTGTTGATACATCTTACACTTTTAAAAGAAGTGGTCTATCTTTAGAATGTTTCTATAATAATTGATCATCAATCATATATTATGTTCCTCTTGTTTGCGGTCTACAAATTTGGTAATAGATCTAAAAGGCACTGCTGACCAATTATGCATGCAAGACAATAAGCTGATATAAACTACTCTTTCAAGTGAGTATTCATACTTGAAATTTGTAATTTCATATCCACCAGAAATTGACTTTTGAATAAGGATTTTATATTATTGTGCAGGCATATTATATATCCAAATGTCCAAATTGGGCTCATAATAGTCGTCAGCAATTATGTGCATTACGCAAGCTGGCAGTTTATTCCAGGTAGAATCACTTGTTTATAATCTACTTCTTGTTAGTTTCTTCTAGATCAAACTTGGTGTATGAGGTCATATCTACTGCTACTGATCTCTTTTCTGTCTTGCTTTGCTTTTACAGCTGAATCATAGGCTTTGGGTGTTGTGTAATACATTCTTCTTTGTATCCTTTGTTATGAAGGGGTGGATTTTGGAGTGCAATGACTTCCAATTTAGCTAACCAATCAGCTTAGTCGGGAACCAATTTGTTTTTTCATGTATAATTTAGTTGATACATATTGACAACTGCTAAAGTTTTAGATTGTGGTACCTATATTTGGAGTTATGTCGTACTTTAATCACTAAATTAACATTTCATTTTCCCAATTCCCAAAATATTCCATGTTTTTACCCACTTGATGGCAGCAATATGCAAATTTCACAAGCTACAACATTGAGTGAAAATAGATCTGAGTGTATATCCGTTTTTAACATTTCTTAATCATGAACTTCTGTTGTTTCACAGTAATTTGTTTGAAGATCATTCAAGACAACTGCTAGACGGGATTGTTATTAGCTTTTCCGTTATTAGTTGCGTAGTATGTTAGTAGCTACATTCATGCTTCTTACGAAAATGTAATACCAATGTACTTTTTATATAAGAATTGTCCATCTTTATAGTGTAATTACATTTTTCCCAATTAGTTTTCACAATATAGTACACATTTGAATATATCACTTACACAAAATTCGATTGCAAACAGCGGCGCGCGTGCGTAGCACGCGCGTCCACCCTAGTACATATTAAAGACAAAACATTTCCTTCAACGTGGTCCATCCTAACTTATTTTATGTCACATGTCATTTTCTTAGAATTTTGATTTTTTTAAAAAAAATTATATATACATTTACCATATTTAAATTAATCAATAATATAATAGTATAATTATCCTATAATAGAAGTTATATTTATCTACTTACCATACATGTATTTTTATATATCTACATATATACATAAACATAATTAAAATTATACTAATAGATTTATTATTCTATGATAAAAATTATACCAAAATAACTTTATATATATAGTTATACATATATTTATCCATACTAAATATATATTTTTTATTTTATGTATAGATGATAATGTATTTTAATTTTATTAAAAAATTGAAGAGATTATTTTTATTAAACTTCTATCAATTAATCTATATACATATATTAAAGCAGAAACACTTTGTGTCACGTGTCATGATCTTATAAACTTCACACCACGTGTTATTTTATTGCGCATCTTAATTTTATAATTATAGTAATTAACAAATCAATAAAAAACAATGATATAGATAATAGATATATTATTTCCATTTATAATTTTATCACAATTTTCAAAATATTCTTAAGATATCTTTTCATTATTTAAAAAAAAAATCTCACTTTTAATTATAAAATGATTAAATTATTTATTATTCTAACTTTAACATATAAATATATGGTTTTTATATTAATTAGGAAATAATCACTAACTTAAAAATGTATAAATTTTTATAATATAATTATTACATCTTTTTTTTATGGATATTATTTAAAACAACCTAATATAATTTTGTAATTGAATTTTTTAAATATTCTCTACTTTAACATTTATATTTTAATTTTGAAATTTATTTATACTTTTTCTTTTGAAAATTTTTATTTCACTTTTATCAACTTTATAAAATAGTCTACTAACATTAACTAAGATATGTAATATTGTCTAAATTAGTCTTTTTTATTGTTTATCTGAAATTATAATTAATTTAATTATAACTTTTAATTAATCTTTCATTAGTTAATTAAAACCATTATGTTACATAAATTTTTTTATAAAAATTTTAAAAATCATAAAATTCAAATTATATCCGTGCCTTGGCACGGGAACTACACTAGTTATGTTTAAAAACAAAACAAACATGATAATTGAATGAACTTACTATAAAGGGTATTTTCGGATAAGTTATAAATATGATATTTTTTAAAATATTAATTAACTTAATGCACGACAACTTATTCTCTTCCACTTTTGTTAAGCTTTAATATTTCTACAAATATTTTATTAATTAATATATTATTTTATTGATTTAAAAAAGAGTAATAAGGAGTTAAGGAGAAAAATATGTTATGGAAAATTTGTTTAGAATAATATTTTTATTAGCTGATGTAGAGATCTTGTTTGCTAGTGAATTTAAGATATTTAAAATATGGTTTTGGTCGCTAGATATTTAACTTAGATTGGATAATTAATTTTGAAATATTTTGGTATATAAAAATTCGAAAAAATATATATAATAATTAATTTTGGTATATTTAACATAGTAAGTAATGTATTCCGAAGATTTAATTTTATGTACGATTTTTCTCACTTTTTTTTTAAATTTTAATGTTTATTCATTTTATGAAAATTTGCAAAATATTTTGATGTTTATTCATTATATGAAAATTCGTAAATTAGTTGTTCATTATATGATATTATTGGAGGAATTATTGTACTCGGAGTATTTTGGATTATCTTTTATCTTGACAAATAATATAATGAAATACAATTACATTATCGATTTTATGGAAAGATTATTGAAAATAATTATGGGTGAATTTGCTAAGTGGGCATTTTTCAATTTTCAATTTATTTGTAACATCAAAGTTTTGGAACTCAAAGCGTTACGAGATAGGACCTTACAATGGGTCCCGACCTTCAGAGTAGCTACAACACAACGGATCTTACAACAAGGCGCAAACAAATGAAAACCAAAACTCAATATAAAACCAAAGTTTAAACAAAGGGAAACGTAACATACTCACATACTCGCAGCCGAGTTCAAAACAAAAGGAAAGCAACAACATAAACATAAACCCGTTCCCGTCCTATAATGTACGGGAACCCGGGTTACCACACCATTCGGATCACTCAGCAGTACCTATATCCTGCAAGGCATCTACAACATCAGTATAAACCGTTAGCTAACATTCTATATATAAAAAAGAACGTAAATGCACAAACACACGTAAGGTACATAAACACATAGCATGCTCACACTCAACCAGTTATTATCTTTCATTAAGTTATCCATTACTGATTCAACTTCTTTTGTCACACGAGTATCTCCCGAAACTCACCTCCGCTTATGTCTACCAACAGGAATAGATCAGTATTATCCGTTACCTGTGTGTCTGGGTTGCAAAGCACATTCTAGTCTCTTGAAGAACTAAACAAGTGGTCACAACCCAGTTATCATACACTTGCACCAATTAAGGTTATAAAGGGTAATTTATATTCTGTTATCCGTTATAAACGATAAACAACGCAAACAAGCCAAAACACACAAACCAATACACGGAATGAAGCTAAGTAAGTCCAAGGGACTTACCTCACTCGAAGGTAATCTAAGCGCTCAACAAACACTCAGATTTCCTCAAGAAAGGAGCAAAGGAAAGCCTGCCCAACAAGGCATCACAAATCAGAAACGATACGGTTGCTAATAGTCTATAACTTCTAGTCTCAATGATCTCTAAGAGATCTCCGCATGCTAAGGGCTCGACCTTAGTCTTACAGCACACTCAGGGGGGTCAACAACATCCATAAGAACCAAGGAAAGGAACGAGGAAAACAAGGAAGGAAGCAACTCACAAGAACGGGAGTTATTGTAGAAGAAACCGAAAGGGCGGAGGATGTGCAGCCGCGGGGACGGTGCACGGTAGAAGACGTTGTCGGCTTCTCGATGAAGCTGAACCACAACAAGGGACTCAAATCTCAAACCTTTGATCCAACCACGTCAAGACTCAACCTAAGAGCCTGGTAACAACAACACATCAACAACGGGGATGCTAACAAGAATCAAGGTTCAAACTTGATTTTTGAAGAAGAAGAAAAAGGAAGAACGAAAGACGAAAACGAAACAGAAGGATGGACATGCAGCCACAACATGAACGTGATGAGGAACAAGGGATGAAGAACTTACACGTTCAACAATATCACAGGAAGCAAGGCTGCAACACTCGAGGGTTGAAGAAAGCGTAAGCAAGAAACGGGAAAAGAAGAAAAGACGGGAATATATAGAAGAGTGCGGAAAGATAGAAGGAAAGGTGTTCTAGGGTTAGGAAGAAGATTAGGAAGCCGGCCCATAAGATAGAATATCCGATCTTCTCTATGGAAGGAAGATAAAACGAACGAAAACAGATCGGCCACGATCTACAGCAAATCCGCAGGGGTGGATCGCTCAACCGCAGGGGCTGTAATGACCGGAATTTTTAAACTCCGTTAAACCTGAATTTAACCGATTTCCGAAACGTCAATCTTAAATAAATGAGTACATAAATAAATAAATAAATAAAACGAGTTT
Organism: Fagopyrum esculentum; assembly: GCA_033239045.1. Taxonomy (NCBI): domain Eukaryota; kingdom Viridiplantae; phylum Streptophyta; class Magnoliopsida; order Caryophyllales; family Polygonaceae; genus Fagopyrum; species Fagopyrum esculentum. The sequence goes on along the minus strand of BSUD01000002.1, from coordinate 148,870,899 downwards.
AAATGTTATCATTTTATGTGACTTTAAGTCACATAAAATGATGAAACCTTTTAACCGGAATTAAATTACGCACCTTAAAATAAAAATAATAATAAATTAGATAATACGGAATTTAATTCCGTATTATATAAATTCCCGCACATAAGTAATAAGTTTCGAATTTTTTCCGTTTTAAAGAGAAGGGCCGGATATAAGCCCACTTCTCAGCCCACTTCCTTACACCTAATTCTGGCCCAAATCTAACCCTAACCTAATTAGATTAACCCTAATCTAATTACTCTCTAACCTTACCTTACCCTCGTACTGCCGCTTCTCTCTTCAGCAGCAACCGGCGGATCTGTAATCGACTCAAATGTAAGCCGACAACCACCAGCAGCCGCGACCACCGAGAGAGAGAGAGTACACCGCCGACGCTGGTGGTAGGGAGAGCCGCCGCCGCTCCAACAGCCAGTCGCACGGTAAGCCCCGCCTCTCCTTCTCCGCTACTCCCCTTCCTTCCCTTCTCTGTCGGGACTCACCAATCGCCTCCGGATTTACGCAGCAGTACGCCGTGCCGTCGCCGAGTCCAGCCGCCGCCGACGCCGGACTGCAGTAGGTGGCCTTTCCTTCTTTCCGTTCCTGGTCTGAACCAAGCGTGACCGACAGTGTGTCTCGCAGGACATTAGCAGCCCACCGGAGCCTTTGCGACCTCCTCCGTCGACCATCAACAGTGACAACGCTAGGACGAGTTTGTGCACCTGTGTTGAGTACATTCGAGCCAACATACGAGCCCGGTCCAAGACGCCCCAACAATCGTAAAATCGGACCTGCTGCAGCCTGCGGTAGGTAAGTCCTTTCGGTGCACTGTTGTGTATGTAGAGATAGAATTATAGGTATAAGTATGCTGAATATGTATAGGTATATATATGTATAGGTATATATATGTAGAGGTGTACTGGATGTATATAAATATATATATATATACTTTGGAGCAAGAGATATGAGCAATTGTAGATAGGGTGCGGTGAAAGATATGAATATATATATATATACCAGAGTAGATAGGGGTGCGGTAGAACATACCAGTGTAGTTTACATCTAAATGAATGGTAGAAAATATGAATATATATATATATATACCAGTGTAGATAGGAGTATGTTTGTATATAAATAAATATACATGTATGAATAAGAGATAGTAAGAGATGTAGAAGTGTATTAAATATGTAAGGGTATAATGATCAATAATATATAAGAGCATATTTAATTTGAGAAGGTATAGTTGCTTATACTTGAACTGTAGAGTGGTAAACGTGAGAGATAAAATATGTATATATATATATATATATATATATATATATATATATATATATATATATATATATATATAAGCATATCGTGTAGTTACATGAGTATATGAGTTGAAGGAAAAGTGAAGATATGTACGTAAGTATATATAAATGTATAAGAGTAGCGTAATAACCGGGAAGGAGGAAGAGGTTTATTCTTTTTCGAGCGGATTCAAGTTTGAACTGATAACCTATAAGTAGCTAACCGAGAGACACAAAGTACGAGACAAGTTCCAAAAGGAATTAGTAAGTCTAAGAATAAACTTTGAGATTTTCGACGTTAAGGGTAAAATGGTCTTTTACCGTAAGAGAGCTTTTTCCGTAATTCCTTCGCATGAGGTTGGACATCTGGATGAGATTTTGATCCACATGCCTTATTTGACAGGCGGTTGAGTTACCACGAGTACGGATCGTTTTGAGACTTGTTAGAGTGTGATTTTACTCAGGTAAGTCCTTGCGACTTACTTAGCCAGTTTCTGAGTGTTAGTTGAGTGATAGTAGTGGTGTGTGCTATTGCGTGATTTAATAATAATAACTTGCTAGGACGACTGTTATTATTACGTTTAAGGCCCAAGTGTATGTATAACGGGCCGTGACATCACTGCCCAGCTCTGACAGGAGACTGGGAGGTTCTCTATACCCAGACCATGCAGGTACAAGGTGAGATGCATCGGATCCATTCCTGATGGTTACACGGGGGCGGAGGCGAGGTTTGGGAATCCCTCGTGTCACAAAATAAGTATCACTAGAGTGAACGAGTAAATTAAAACAAGATAATAAAACGGACTTGTTTGAAAGCATGCTGAGTGTTTATGTTTATCTGAGTGTGTTTGTGCTGCTATTATTCTGCTAATATTTAGATAACTAGCTAACGGTTCTTCTTGTTATTGTTTTAGATTTACCGCAGGTTAGATCAGCAGCTGAGTGATCCGGAAGTAGTGGTCAGCCGGGTCTCCGTACTCCTTAGAGCGGGGTTGGGGTTGTTTTGTCTTTCCTTTCTTTTGGTTAAGACAGTTGTTCTTTTCTTTTGTTTAAGTACTTTAGGCTGCTAGACAGTGTTGCATTCATTACTCTAAAAATATGGTTTTTATAAATTTCGGTTTCTTTATTTGTGTCTTGTTGCAAGATCCTAGTAAGATTGTTGTCAAACTGAGGTCGGGACCCATTGTGAGGTCCTAACCAGTAATACTCCGAGTTCTGAGAATTCGGGGTGTTACAGGGGCAACCCCTTGTCACCGTGGGGGCAGTGACAAACACCTTTGCCGCTGGGGCGGCCTTCTTCACCGCGGGGGCGGTGAAGGTAGAAACGGGGGTTTTACATTAGATCCCCTAAAAAGAAGTTTCGTCCCAAAACTTGCAACGGCCCGAATGATCACAAACAACAACACAAAATCGCTGACACAACTTGTAACACCCCAAATTTTACAACTTAGGGAGTTACTGGTTAGGACCGCACAGTGGGTCCCGACCTTAGTTTGACAACAACTTAACATGATCTTACAACAAGGCACCGATAAGGAAAAGCTAAAAATCATAAAATAGTTTTTATCAATGCATGAATGTGACCAGATCAACTACAGCCGGAAAAGCAATATATCAAGGTACGGAAGGAAACAATGTTCAACAGAAAAACCCACGAATGCAAAAACTGCAAAAAGTCCTAAAGTACGACACCCCGGCTGACCACTACCATCTGGATCACTCGGCATCTGCTCTAACCTGTGTCAAATCTAAACAATATATCAACCGTTAGCTAACTAACCAAATATAAGCAAAATGACAACAGCACAAACACAAGCAGAAACAAAAATAAACAAACAACATGCTGGCACTCAACAAATTATTATCTGTTCTTTAAGTGATTCACATTATTCAATTTAAGTTGTGGCACGAGAACTATTTTTAGTTCTCGCCTCCGTTCCTTATCCAACTGGTGTAGGTATAGCTGACTTCCTTTGGTAGCGTCACTACAAACCATGTGTGGACTAGTCCCGAAAGAAACCCCCAGCGCCCGGCGAGCTACTGAGCGGAATGCCACCGCCCGTTACTCTTAGGCCAAAATACAGGTCGGTATTTATATATCACAACCTATCTCTCTAACATGTCAATCACACACCACCATCATCATTGATACTCATATTTAGCAGTCAGCTAAGTAAGCCCAAAGGACTTACCTGTTATAATGCTCGACTCTTTAGTAATCACTTGCTCTGTAACTGTACCCACTCAGTTGCCTGTTAAAGGCGATAAGTGTATTAGCACACTTTCACGTAGATAGAAGTCTAAGACTTCTGAGATTAAATAATTATGAAGACGTACTAGCTACATTGTTAGTTGTAGGGTAAAATGACCATTTTACCCTTCATTCCGATTTTCTCGAAGACCCTAAAATTCATGTCCAAACTCCTATTTGGAGTTCTAAAATATATCCTAACTCTTAGAATTTTATTAGGTGCGAAACGGACATTTTTCTTATGTTTAAATTTTCCGGAAGAACCGAAAAAGGTCTAACTTCGGCTCTAAATATAAAATTCTTAATGGCTTATAAAATTCCCGAATTTATTATCTAGATAATCTATGAGGTTCTATCTAGCCTTAGAAGAAAGAATTTCACTAAACTGTTCAGCCGATATTTTTATAATAATTCTCAAAGTCGGTTCCTCACTCTACTTTCTTACACTTAGCCAATTTTTCTAAGTTCAATAAAACTGCTCAACTACCTAACTTCGGGAGCTCGTAACTTTCAATCCGACCGTTCATTTCTCACCAAATTTTAATATGATAAACTACATACATCCATCTACAACATATCCAAAATTCAACGGTGGATCTTTATCCAAACATTTTATAATTGATCTACAAGATGGCTGTTCGAAACTTTAAAAACTGAGGGATTTAATTTAGATTTACAGCAGCCTTTCCATTCATTTCAGCATATACTCAGCAGCTCAATTACGTTATTCATGCTTAGGCTTAACAACAGCAGTTCACAACACATGGGTGACAGCGAAAACGAAGAGGGACGGAGCAAGCTTACGAAATCTGCAAATCCGGCGTTAAGGGTTCTAAACGGTAGCGTTCCGGCGTCTCCTGCGGCTGCTGAGGTATGGCTCGTATACTCCTGTTGCACTGTTCCGTTGAATTGCTCGTGCCTGGCTCGCATCACCGGCGAATAGAGAATTGGTTAGTTGCTGTTGCGCTCAGCGAAACCGAAGGAGGAAGGGAAGCCGGCTTACCTCTTCACGCGACAGCAGGGGCTGGTCCGGCGGATGTGGCGAGGCACTGGCGGCGCACTGGTGGACGGAGGAAACAGTAGCCGAGGACGGTGGCGGCGGTCCGGCTGGTGCGCAGCTACTGCCACAGTGGCGGTGGTCAAGTTGGCTCGAACGAACAGAAACTAAAGAGGTGCGGGAGGGAGAAGAGATAGACGGAACCGGCGGCTAACCTGGGCGCCTTGGTGGTCGCAGCGGCGGGCGGTCCAGTGGCGGCTCGTTGTGCGGCGTCTCCGGTTGAAAGCAACGGTGGTGCGGCGGTATTGTTGAAGGCGAGAGTTGCAGCTTCGGATGGTACGGCAAGAGAGGTAAGCGGCTGTAAGGTTAGAGTAGGATTAGGTTAAATTATCTTAATTAATTTAGGGTTAGGATTAGTTTAGAAGATGGCTGATGGGCTGAATAATTGGGCCTCGTATTGGGCCACATCCGACTTGCCTTCTCATATTAGAACGGAAATTCGAAGTTTGCTACTTATGTGCGGGAATTTATATAATACGGAATTAAATTCCGTATTATCTAATTTATTATTATTTTTATTTTAAGGTGCATAATTTAATTTCTGGTTATACGGTTTCATCATTTTATGTGACTTAAAGTCACATAAAATGATAACATTTAAACTCGTTTTATTTTATTTATTTACGATTGTCGCATCGGAATTTGGTTAATTGTAGTTTACCGGAACTTTAAAATTTTCGGTTATTACATCAGTGCCCCCTAAAAAGAAGTTTCGTCCCGAAACTTAAATTGTTCCCCCTATTCACGTATTTCTTTCGGTATATTTTAGTTTTCTGGACATCTTTGTTTTCTAACAAGCAGCTACTCAGGCAGCAATCAAACAAGTATCACAAAAGAAAAACAGAACCACTCCAAACAACAAGAAAACCCGAAAGGTCAAACAACACAATATCCGAGTACTAACTCGTCAAACAGGAGTAACCTCTAACCCCGCAAAGAACTCGGGATAGTTACGTCTAATACTCTCCTCAGTCTCCCAAGTGGCCTCATCAGCTCCTCTCCTAGACCACTGGATCCTCAGCATAGGTATCTCCTTGGATCGCAGACGTCTGGTACTGCGTTCCAAGACAGCTACGGGGTGCTCTACAAACGTATGGTCAGGCTCCACTATCAGATCCTCATGGCTGATGACGTGTCTCGGATCCGGAATATACTCCCGCAGCTGAGATACATGAAAAACTGGGTGTACTCCCTCTAGTCTCGGTGGCAGTGCTAGTCGGTAGGCAACTTCTCCAACTCTCTCTACGATCTCAAATGGTCCGACATACCGGGGACTCAGCTTCCCCTTAATGCCGAAACGTCTAACTCCCCTCGTAGGTGACACTCTCAACCACACCTGTGCACCTACTCTAAACTCCAAAGGTCGACGCCTCTTATCGGCGTAGGACTTCTGACGACTCTGAGCTGCTAACATCCTCTCCCGGACTAAGGCAATCCGGGCGATGTCGTCCTGTATCTGATCTGGTACTACTCCATCAGCCTTGCTAGGCTCATCCCAACATAGCGGTGTACGATATCTCCGGCCGTACAAAGCCTCATAAGGTGCCATCCCAATAGACGCATGCCAGCTGTTATTATATGAAAACTCTACTAGCGGGAGGTGATCTGGCCATACCTGTCCCCAATCTAGCACACAGGCCCGTAACATGTCCTCCAGGGTCTGAATGGTCCTCTCCGACTGACCGTCTGTCTGTGGGTGGTAGGCAGTGGTAAAGTGAAGACTCGTACCCAGAGCGGTATGTACCTACTGCCAGAACCTCGAGGTAAAACGTCCATCTCTGTCGGATACGATAGTCCTCGGTACTCCATGGAGTCTCACAATATGTCTGGTGAACTCCTCTGCTAGACGACTTACCGGCCACGTCTCCTTAATCGGAATGAAACGTGCGGTCTTCGTCAGACGGTCCACTACCACCCAAATGGCATCAAAGCCTCTACTGAGCCTCAATCCAGTGACGAAATCCATCGAAATGTCTTCCCACTTCCAGTGTGGTACTGGCAGTGGGTGTAGCTCTCCTCCGGATCTACGGTGCTCAATCTTGACCTGCTGACAGGTCGCACACTGAGCTACAAAACGGGCTACATCAGGCTTCAAACCACCCCACCAGAAGGAACGTCTCAAGTCCCTATACATCTTACTCGCTCCTGGATGTACGGAGTAAGGGGTAGTATGAGCCTCACCTAGTATCCTCTGTCTCAACTCACGGTCTGATGGCACACAAACACGGTCCTGTCGTCTCATCACTCCATCGGCACCAATAGTGAACTGAGGTGCCTCATCTCGTGCCATCCGGTCTCGGATCCGGGTCAACATCGGACAGGCCTCCTGCTTCTGTCGGATCTCACCCAACAGGTCAGGGAGTAACTCTATGGTGGCTAACTGGTGAGCTGTATCCGGGAACTGGATCTCAATCTCTAACCAAGCCAAGTCTCTCTGCAGCTGTGGCTGTACTGTCAACCGGGCTATCGCCTTCTCCTGAGGCGTCTTCCGACTCAAAGCGTCGGCAACCACATTCGCCTTTCCAGGGTGGTAAAGAATCTCAAGGTCAAAATCCTTGATCAACTCTAGCCACCGCCTCTGGCGGTTATTCAACTCCCGCTGAGTGAATATGTACTTCAGACTCTTATGGTCTGTGAAGATCTGACAGGTCGCTCCATAGAGATAGTGACGCCAGATCTTAAGAGCGTGCACTACTGCTGCTAACTCTAGGTCATGAGTGGGGTAGTTCTCTTCATACGTCTTCAGCTGTCGAGACGCATATGCTATAACCTTACCCCTCTGCATCAAGACACACCCCAAGCCCAGCTTGGATGCATCACTGTACACTACGAAGTCCTCTGTACCCTCAGGCTGTGCTAAGATCGGAGCAGACGTCAATCTCCTCTTCAGCTCATCAAAACTCTGCTGACACGGCTCAGACCAAACGAACCGAGTAGTCTTCCTTAGGAGGGAAGTGAGTGGTCGGGCGATCAGGGAAAACCCTTCCACAAACCGACGGTAATACCCTGCCAATCCAAGGAAACTGCGAACCTCCTTCACATTCTTCGGAGGTTGCCAAGAAGACACTGACTCAATCTTCGCCGGGTCGACCTTAATCCCCTCGGCAGTCACTACATGGCCAAGGAATGCCACCTCTGACATCCAGAACTCACACTTGGATAGTTTAGCATATAGCTGACTATCCTGTAGAATCTGCAGCACTGTCCTCAAGTGTCCGGCGTGCTCCTCTCGACTTCTAGAGTAAACTAGAATGTCGTCGATGAAGACCACTACAAACTGGTCTAAGAAGTCGATGAAAATTCCATTCATCAACTCCATAAATACTGCTGGCGCATTAGTGAGCCCGAATGGCATCACTACAAACTCATAATGACCATACCTAGTCCGGAACGCCGTCTTAGGTATGTCCTGGTCTCTCACCCTCAGCTGGTGATAACCCGATCTCAAATCTATCCTCGAGAACACTGATGCTCCATGCAGCTGGTCCAACAGATCATCTATGCGAGGCAATGGATACTTATTCTTGATGGTGACTTTGTTCAACTCTCTGTAGTCGATACACAGTCTCATCGATCCATCCTTCTTCCTCACAAACAGCACTGGTGCGCCCTAGGGAGAAACACTAGGGCGTATGAAGCCCTTCTCTGCTAACTCCTCTAACTGCTTCTTCAGCTCAAGCAGCTCTATCGGGGCCATGCGGTACGGGGCCTTCGAGATCGGTCTCGTGCCCGGCTCTAACTCGATGCTAAAATCCACACTCCTCTGTGGGGGTAGCCCTGGTAAGTCGTCCCTGAAGACCTCTGCAAACTCACATGCGACTGGTATCTCCTCCACTGTCAGGCTCTTGCGCTCCTTCATGGCATAACACCAGAAGGCCTCGCAACCCTGTGCTATCAATCTGGCTGCCCTCACTGCACTGATGACTGTGCCGGACTTTCCGAGGTCCCAACCTCGGAATATAACTCTGTGGCCCTCCTCCGTGGCAACAGTCACAGTCCTCCTCTAGTATCAGTGGTACTACCACGTCCTCTGCCACGACCTGACTCCGGTGCAGCACTGTATGAAGCAGGATGTCCTGGAGCCCGGTACTGCTGCTGCTGCTGGCTCGGAGCTCGGTACTGAGGGGGTCTCTGTACACTCTTCTCAGCACCTGCAGGCGAAGATCCCTGCTGAGAAGAAGCCTTGCCCTGACGGCAGAAGGTAGCCCTGTGTCCCGGCTTCCCACAAGTAAAGCAAGTGACCAGTGGTTTCGGGCAGTCTGGCTTAATGTGATCACGGCCACCACAGTTAAAGCACTGTCGATCTCCACTGGGTGTCCGGACTGTAGAGTGATAGCTGGACCTCCCCTGAGTCTGTCCTCTACTATGGCCTGCTACTGCCCCACTGCTACCAGCATGTCCTGTCCTCTGCCGCTTATCCGGCCCACCAGACTGTGCTGCTTTCCTAGAAGCTGGCCTATCTCTCTCATAAGCAGAAGCCCTATCCTGATAATCAGACAAGGTCTCACAGCGGAATCCAGCCAGGTAGGATCGGGTACTCTCTCTCAACCTCCTGGAGAAAAGATAAACATGCTGCTCTTCTGGAGGTGCAGACGGTCCAAGCAAAGTCAACTCCTTCTGAAACTTCTTTATGGCTGCAGCAATCGGGATATCCTCGAATCCCGCCTCAATGAAATCCTGGAATCTCTCCCTCCTCAGCGAAACTGGGCAGTACCTATCTCTAACAATGGTCTTCATCTGCTCCCAGCTGGTGACTCGGCTACGAATGGTACGCCACCATGAATGAGCATCATCTGTGAAGCAGGTCTGTATCAAATCCACCTGTCGGTCCACGGGGCAACGTATGGCCTCCAAAGCAGTCTCAATCTTCCCTATCCAGTGCTCCACCTCTAGCCCTATCTCTCCGCTGAATGAGGGGACCTTCTGAGAGTTGAAAGCCTTCAACCACTCATCCGGTCTCGGTGCTCTGGCCTCAGTAGGTGCTCTATCAACAGCAGCCCTCCTCTCAGATACAGCCGGCACCTGAAACACTCCCTGTGTCACCTGAGCTGACCTAGCCGGCTCCACTGATGGTACCTGAGTAAGCCTCTCCACTCTGGCAGCTTCTTCCCTGCGCTCAACATAGGCTCTGAACTCTCTATACTCTGATGCTCCAATAGAGACACGTCCCGACTCAGTAGAACGAGCTCCCTGTGCTCCTGACCTAGCGGCGGGCACAGGTCTGACCTCGGGGCCTACACTCTCAGCTACCTCCTCTACAGCAACCTCTGGTACGTCTGCTGCAGGTGTGTCATCTCGAGGGACTCGTCCTCGACCTCTCCCTAGTGGAGGTCTACCCACACGACCACGCCCTCTGACAGTAGGGGTGCTATCAGCTCTATCCTGTCTGACTGGGGGAAGGGGGGGACGACCCCTACCTCGGCCAGTCACTTGTGCAGCCCTAGTACGTGCCATCTGCACGAACAGTAATCACTATAGTTATAACTAGCTAATCTATCATAGCATTACAAGTCCATAAATTTTCTAAGATTACCGAGATCCGCAGAGGTAGTGGTGGTCGTCCGTACTCTCTATCCCAACCCGACTCTGTATGCATTTAAAACCAAAATTTTTCGTTGGAAAACTCAGACCCCTTTCGGGTTCTGTTTATTTACTTATACGACCCTTTTTAGAAGATTCAAGTGCCATTGTTGCCAACCTAGAGCTCTGATACCATGTTGTAACACCCCAAATTTTACAACTTAGGGAGTTACTGGTTAGGACCGCACAGTGGGTCCCGACCTTAGTTTGACAACAACTTAACATGATCTTACAACAAGGCACCGATAAGGAAAAGCTAAAAATCATAAAATAGTTTTTATCAATGCATGAATGTGACCAGATCAACTACAGCCGGAAAAGCAATATATCAAGGTACGGAAGGAAACAATGTTCAACAGAAAAACCCACGAATGCAAAAACTGCAAAAAGTCCTAAAGTACGACACCCCGGCTGACCACTATCAGATCCTCATGGCTGATGACGTGTCTCGGATCCGGAATATACTCCCGCAGCTGAGATACATGAAAAACTGGGTGTACTCCCTCTAGTCTCGGTGGCAGTGCTAGTCGGTAGGCAACTTCTCCAACTCTCTCTACGATCTCAAATGGTCCGACATACCGGGGACTCAGCTTCCCCTTAATGCCGAAACGTCTAACTCCCCTCGTAGGTGACACTCTCAACCACACCTGTGCACCTACTCTAAACTCCAAAGGTCGACGCCTCTTATCGGCGTAGGACTTCTGACGACTCTGAGCTGCTAACATCCTCTCCCGGACTAAGGCAATCCGGGCGATGTCGTCCTGTATCTGATCTGGTACTACTCCATCAGCCTTGCTAGGCTCATCCCAACATAGCGGTGTACGACATCTCCGGCCGTACAAAGCCTCATAAGGTGCCATCCCAATAGACGCATGCCAGCTGTTATTATATGAAAACTCTACTAGCGGGAGGTGATCTGGCCATACCTGTCCCCAATCTAGCACACATGCCCGTAACATGTCCTCCAGGGTCTGAATGGTCCTCTCTGACTGACCGTCTGTCTGTGGGTGGTAGGCAGTGGTAAAGTGAAGACTCGTACCCAGAGCGGTATGTACCTGCTGCCAGAACCTCGAGGTAAAACGTCCATCTCTGTCGGATACGATAGTCCTCGGTACTCCATGGAGTCTCACAATATGTCTGGTGAACTCCTCTGCTAGACGACTTACCGGCCACGTCTCCTTAATCGGAATGAAACGTGCGGTCTTCGTCAGACGGTCCACTACCACCCAAATGGCATCAAAGCCTCTGCTGAGCCTCAATCCAGTGACGAAATCCATCGAAATGTCTTCCCACTTCCAGTGTGGTACTGGCAGTGGGTGTAGCTCTCCTCCGGATCTACGGTGCTCAATCTTGACCTGCTGACAGATCGCACACTGAGCTACGTAACGGGCCACATCAGGCTTCAAACCACCCCACCAGAAGGAACGTCTCAAGTCCCTATACATCTTACTCGCTCCTGGATGTACGGAGTAAGGGGTAGTATGAGCCTCACCTAGTATCCTCTGTCTCAACTCACGGTCTGATGGCACACAAACACGGTCCTGTCGTCTCATCACTCCATCGGCACCAATAGTGAACTGAGGTGCCTCATCTCGTGCCATCCGGTCTCGGATCCGGGTCAACATCGGACAGGCCTCCTGCTTCTGTCGGATCTCACCCAACAGGTCAGGGAGTAACTCTATGGTGGCTAACTGGTGAGCTGTATCCGGGAACTGGATCTCAATCTCTAACCAAGCCAAGTCTCTCTGCAGCTGTGGCTGTACTGTCAACCGGGCTATCGCCTTCTCCTGAGGCGTCTTCCGACTCAAAGCGTCGGCAACCACATTCGCCTTTCCAGGGTGGTAAAGAATCTCAAGGTCAAAATCCTTGATCAACTCTAGCCACCGCCTCTGGCGGTTATTCAACTCCCGCTGAGTGAATATGTACTTCAGACTCTTATGGTCTGTGAAGATCTGACAGGTCGCTCCATAGAGATAGTGACGCCAGATCTTAAGAGCGTGCACTACTGCTGCTAACTCTAGGTCATGAGTGGGGTAGTTCTCTTCATACGTCTTCAGCTGTCGAGACGCATATGCTATAACCTTACCCCTCTGCATCAAGACACACCCCAAGCCCAGCTTGGATGCATCACTGTACACTACGAAGTCCTCTGTACCCTCAGGCTGTGCTAAGATCGGAGCAGACGTCAATCTCCTCTTCAGCTCATCAAAACTCTGCTGACACGGCTCAGACCAAACGAACCGAGTAGTCTTCCTTAGGAGGGAAGTGAGTGGTCGGGCGATCAGGGAAAACCCTTCCACAAACCGACGGTAATACCCTGCCAATCCAAGGAAACTGCGAACCTCCTTCACATTCTTCGGAGGTTGCCAAGAAGACACTGACTCAATCTTCGCCGGGTCGACCTTAATCCCCTCGGCAGTCACTACATGGCCAAGGAATGCCACCTCTGACATCCAGAACTCACACTTGGATAGTTTAGCATATAGCTGACTATCCTGTAGAATCTGCAGCACTGTCCTCAAGTGTCCGGCGTGCTCCTCTCGACTTCTAGAGTAAACTAGAATGTCGTCGATGAAGACCACTACAAACTGGTCTAAGAAGTCGATGAAAATTCCATTCATCAACTCCATAAATACTGCTGGCGCATTAGTGAGCCCGAATGGCATCACTACAAACTCATAATGACCATACCTAGTCCGGAACGCCGTCTTAGGTATGTCCTGGTCTCTCACCCTCAGCTGGTGATAACCCGATCTCAAATCTATCCTCGAGAACACTGATGCTCCATGCAGCTGGTCCAACAGATCATCTATGCGAGGCAATGGATACTTATTCTTGATGGTGACTTTGTTCAACTCTCTGTAGTCGATACACAGTCTCATCGATCCATCCTTCTTCCTCACAAACAGCACTGGTGCGCCCTAGGGAGAAACACTAGGGCGTATGAAGCCCTTCTCTGCTAACTCCTCTAACTGCTTCTTCAGCTCAAGCAGCTCTATCGGGGCCATGCGGTACGGGGCCTTCGAGATCGGTCTCGTGCCCGGCTCTAACTCGATGCTAAAATCCACACTCCTCTGTGGGGGTAGCCCTGGTAAGTCGTCCCTGAAGACCTCTGCAAACTCACATGCGACTGGTATCTCCTCCACTGTCAGGCTCTTGCGCTCCTTCATGGCATAACACCAGAAGGCCTCGCAACCCTGTGCTATCAATCTGGCTGCCCTCACTGCACTGATGACTGTGCCGGACTTTCCGAGGTCCCAACCTCGGAATATAACTCTGTGGCCCTCCTCCGTGGCAACAGTCACAGTCCTCCTACCAATATCCAGGACGGCTCCATGTCTAGTCATCCAATCAATCCCTAGTATCACGTCCTCATGTGCTAGGGGCATGACTAGAAAATTTACTAACCAAATCCGGCCTCCCAGGTGAATAGGGCAATCAAAAATCTCTCGAGATCCTCTAACCTTACCCCCATCTGGTAACCCAACCACGAAAGGTACACCCTCTACTGTAGCTAAGGACAACCTATCTACACATGCATCTGATATAAAGGAGTGTGTGGCACCCGTATCAAATAAAACACGCACAGGTAAGTCATGGATCCAAATGGTACCTGTGGTCGGAGGTGCTGCAGGCTGCTCAGTGCTCCTCAGCTCAAACACTCGTGATGGTCCTCCTCTAGTATCAGTGGTACTACCACGTCCTCTGCCACGACCTGACTCCGGTGCAGCACTGTATGAAGCAGGATGTCCTGGAGCCCGGTACTGCTGCTGCTGCTGGCTCGGAGCTCGGTACTGAGGGGGTCTCTGTACACTCTTCTCAGCACCTGCAGGCGAAGATCCCTGCTGAGAAGAAGCCTTGCCCTGACGGCAGAAGGTAGCCCTGTGTCCCGGCTTCCCACAAGTAAAGCAAGTGACCAGTGGTTTCGGGCAGTCTGGCTTAATGTGATCACGGCCACCACAGTTAAAGCACTGTCGATCTCCACTGGGTGTCCGGACTGTAGAGTGATAGCTGGACCTCCCCTGAGTCTGTCCTCTACTATGGCCTGCTACTGCCCCACTGCTACCAGCATGTCCTGTCCTCTGTCGCTTATCCGGCCCACCAAACTGTGCTGCTTTCCTAGAAGCTGGCCTATCTCTCTCATAAGCAGAAGCCCTATCCTGATAATCAGACAAGGTCTCACAGCGGAATCCAGCCAGGTAGGATCGGGTACTCTCTCTCAACCTCCTGGAGAAAAGATAAACATGCTGCTCTTCTGGAGGTGCAGACGGTCCAAGCAAAGTCAACTCCTTCTGAAACTTCTTTATGGCTGCAGCAATCGGGATATCCTCGAATCCCGCCTCAATGAAATCCTGGAATCTCTCCCTCCTCAGCGAAACTGGGCAGTACCTATCTCTAACAATGGTCTTCATCTGCTCCCAGCTGGTGACTCGGCTACGAATGGTACGCCACCATGAATGAGCATCATCTGTGAAGCAGGTCTGTATCAAATCCACCTGTCGGTCCACGGGGCAACGTATGGCCTCCAAAGCAGTCTCAATCTTCCCTATCCAGTGCTCCACCTCTAGCCCTATCTCTCCGCTGAATGAGGGGACCTTCTGAGAGTTGAAAGCCTTCAACCACTCATCCGGTCTCGGTGCTCTGGCCTCAGTAGGTGCTCTATCAACAGCAGCCCTCCTCTCAGATACAGCCGGCACCTGAAACACTCCCTGTGTCACCTGAGCTGACCTAGCCGGCTCCACTGATGGTACCTGAGTAAGCCTCTCCACTCTGGCAGCTTCTTCCCTGCGCTCAACATAGGCTCTGAACTCTCTATACTCCGATGCTCCAATAGAGACACGTCCCGACTCAGTAGAACGAGCTCCCTGCGCTCCAGACCTAGCGGCGGGCACAGGCCTGACCTCGGGGCCTACACTCTCAGCTACCTCCTCTACAGCAACCTCTGGTACGTCTGCTGCAGGTGTGTCATCTCGAGGGACTCGTCCTCGACCTCTCCCTAGTGGAGGTCTACCCACACGACCACGCCCTCTGACAGTAGGGGTGCTATCAGCTCTATCCTGTCTGACTGGGGGAAGGGGGGGACGACCCCTACCTCGGCCAGTCACTTGTGCAGCCCTAGTACGTGCCATCTGTACGAATAGTAATCACTATGGTTATAACTAGCTACTCTATCATAGCATTACAAGTCCATAAATATTCTAAGATTACCGAGATCCGCAGAGGTAGTGGTGGTCGTCCGTACTCTCTATCCCAACCCGACTCTGTATGCATTTAAAACCAAAATTTTTCGTTGGAAAACTCAGACCCCTTTCGGGTTCTGTTTATTTACTTATACGACCCTTTTTAGAAGATTCAAGTGCCATTGTTGCCAACCTAGAGCTCTGATACCATGTTGTAACACCCCAAATTTTACAACTTAGGGAGTTACTGGTTAGGACCGCACAGTGGGTCCCGACCTTAGTTTGACAACAACTTAACATGATCTTACAACAAGGCACCGATAAGGAAAAGCTAAAAATCATAAAATAGTTTTTATCAATGCATGAATGTGACCAGATCAACTACAGCCGGAAAAGCAATATATCAAGGTACGGAAGGAAACAATGTTCAACAGAAAAACCCACGAATGCAAAAACTGCAAAAAGTCCTAAAGTACGACACCCCGGCTGACCACTACCATCTGGATCACTCGGCATCTGCTCTAACCTGTGTCAAATCTAAACAATATATCAACCGTTAGCTAACTAACCAAATATAAGCAAAATGACAACAGCACAAACACAAGCAGAAACAAAAATAAACAAACAACATGCTGGCACTCAACAAATTATTATCTGTTCTTTAAGTGATTCACATTATTCAATTTAAGTTGTGGCACGAGAACTATTTTTAGTTCTCGCCTCCGTTCCTTATCCAACTGGTGTAGGTATAGCTGACTTCCTTTGGTAGCGTCACTACAAACCATGTGTGGACTAGTCCCGAAAGAAACCCCCAGCGCCCGGCGAGCTACTGAGCGGAATGCCACCGCCCGTTACTCTTAGGCCAAAATACAGGTCGGTATTTATATATCACAACCTATCTCTCTAACATGTCAATCACACACCACCATCATCATTGATACTCATATTTAGCAGTCAGCTAAGTAAGCCCAAAGGACTTACCTGTTATAATGCTCGACTCTTTAGTAATCACTTGCTCTGTAACTGTACCCACTCAGTTGCCTGTTAAAGGCGATAAGTGTATTAGCACACTTTCACGTAGATAGAAGTCTAAGACTTCTGAGATTAAATAATTATGAAGACGTACTAGCTACATTGTTAGTTGTAGGGTAAAATGACCATTTTACCCTTCATTCCGATTTTCTCGAAGACCCTAAAATTCATGTCCAAACTCCTATTTGGAGTTCTAAAATATATCCTAACTCTTAGAATTTTATTAGGTGCGAAACGGACATTTTTCTTATGTTTAAATTTTCCGGAAGAACCGAAAAAGGTCTAACTTCGGCTCTAAATATAAAATTCTTAATGGCTTATAAAATTCCCGAATTTATTATCTAGATAATCTATGAGGTTCTATCTAGCCTTAGAAGAAAGAATTTCACTAAACTGTTCAGCCGATATTTTTATAATAATTCTCAAAGTCGGTTCCTCACTCTACTTTCTTATACTTAGCCAATTTTTCTAAGTTCAATAAAACTGCTCAACTACCTAACTTCGGGAGCTCGTAACTTTCAATCCGACCGTTCATTTCTCACCAAATTTTAATATGATAAACTACATACATCCATCTACAACATATCCAAAATTCAACGGTGGATCTTTATCCAAACATTTTATAATTGATCTACAAGATGGCTGTTCGAAACTTTAAAAAAAAAACTGAGGGATTTAATTTAGATTTACAGCAGCCTTTCCATTCATTTCAGCATATACTCAGCAGCTCAATTACGTTATTCATGCTTAGGCTTAACAACAGCAGTTCACAACACATGGGTGACAGCGAAAACGAAGAGGGACGGAGCAAGCTTACGAAATCTGCAAATCCGGCGTTAAGGGTTCTAAACGGTAGCGTTCCGGCGTCTCCTGCGGCTGCTGAGGTATGGCTCGTATACTCCTGTTGCACTGTTCCGTTGAATTGCTCGTGCCTGGCTCGCATCACCGGCGAATAGAGAATTGGTTAGTTGCTGTTGCGCTCAGCGAAACCGAAGGAGGAAGGGAAGCCGGCTTACCTCTTCACGCGACAGCAGGGGCTGGTCCGGCGGATGTGGCGAGGCACTGGCGGCGCACTGGTGGACGGAGGAAACAGTAGCCGAGGACGGTGGCGGCGGTCCGGCTGGTGCGCAGCTACTGCCACAGTGGCGGTGGTCAAGTTGGCTCGAACGAACAGAAACTAAAGAGGTGCGGGAGGGAGAAGAGATAGACGGAACCGGCGGCTAACCTGGGCGCCTTGGTGGTCGCAGCGGCGGGCGGTCCAGTGGCGGCTCGTTGTGCGGCGTCTCCGGTTGAAAGCAACGGTGGTGCGGCGGTATTGTTGAAGGCGAGAGTTGCAGCTTCGGATGGTACGGCAAGAGAGGTAAGCGGCTGTAAGGTTAGAGTAGGATTAGGTTAAATTATCTTAATTAATTTAGGGTTAGGATTAGTTTAGAAGATGGCTGATGGGCTGAATAATTGGGCCTCGTATTGGGCCACATCCGACTTGCCTTCTCATATTAGAACGGAAATTCGAAGTTTGCTACTTATGTGCGGGAATTTATATAATACGGAATTAAATTCCGTATTATCTAATTTATTATTATTTTTATTTTAAGGTGCATAATTTAATTTCTGGTTATACGGTTTCATCATTTTATGTGACTTAAAGTCACATAAAATGATAACATTTAAACTCGTTTTATTTTATTTATTTACGATTGTCGCATCGGAATTTGGTTAATTGTAGTTTACCGGAACTTTAAAATTTTCGGTTATTACACAACTCATATATTCCCACTCGGGGCACATAACTCAAAACATCACAAAAGCGTACTCAACTCAACAAAAGGAAAAACCGAAACACACAATGCAACTATGCTAAAGGTGCATCAAGTTCAACGTAAAACTCCGGATAGTTCCTCTGGATACTATCCTCTGTCTCCCAAGTCGCCTCATCAGCTCCTCGCATCGACCACTGAATATTCATCATCGGTATGCCCTTCGAACTCAAACGTATCGTACTGCGCTCTAAGACAGCTACCGGGTGCTCTACGAACGTGTGGTCTGGCTCAACCACTAGGTCCCCATGGCTGACGATGTGTATCGGGTCCGGTATGCACTCTCGTAACTGAGACGCATGAAAGACGAGGTGAACTCCCTCAAGTCTCAATGCAAAGCAAGTTTGTATCTTGCCTCTACAACTCGCTCAAGAATCTCGAAAGGTCTGACGTATCTAGGACTCAACTTCCCCTTGACACCGAAACGTCAAACATCTCGTGTCAGAGATACTCTCAGCCAAACCTGAGTTCCAACTCTGAACTCCAGAGGTCTGCGCCTCTTATCTACATAAGACTTCTATCGACTCTGCGTTGCTAACATCCGCTCTCGGATCACTACTACTCGAGTCATGTCATCCAGAATCTGCTCAGGTGCTACTCCGCTAGTGAACTTCTTTGCTAATTGAATTAACGGCCACGTTTCGTTGATCGGAATGAAACGTTTCGTCTTCGCCAATCGATCTACTATGACCCAAATAGCATCAAAACCTCGACTCGGTCTCAAACTGGTAACAAAGTCCATCGAGATGTCTTCCCACTTCCACTGAGGAACGGGAAGTGGGTGTAGCTTGCCTCTTGGTCCGTGATGCTCGATCTTGACTTGTTGACAGGTTGCACACTGAACTACATATCTCGTCACGTTTAGCTTCAGACCTCCCCACCAAAAAGAGCGTTTGATATCCTAATACATCTTACTCGCACCGGGGTGCACTGATTAAGGTGAAGAGTGAGCCTCTTGAAGGATCCTTTATCTCAACTCTCAATCTGAAGGCACACATACAGGCTCTTGGCGTCTCAAGATCCCATCGACTGCAAACTTTGGAGCCTCTCCTCGAGATATCCGGTCTCGGATCTGTGTCAAAGCTAGACAACCCCTTGCTTTTGTTGGATCTCATCCAATAGATAAGGTACTATCTCCAAGGTGGATAGGTGGATGTCGGAATCAGGAAAGTGGATATCCATCTCTAGCCATGCAAGATCTCTCTGTAATTGTGGCTGAGCTGTCAGCCTCGCCATCGCCATCTCCCGGGGAGTCTTTGCTGAGGGCGTTAGTTACCACATTTGCTTTCCTAGGGTGGTATAAGATCTCAAGATCAAAATCCTTGATCAACTCCAGCCATCTCCTTTGGCGGTTATTCAACTCCCGCTGAGTGAATATGTACTTCAGACTCTTATGATCTGTGAAAATCTGGCACATAGCTCCGTACATATAATGCCTCCAAATCTTCAAAGCATGAACAACAACAGCCAACTCAAGATCATGGGTAGGATAATTCTCCTCGTACGTCTTCAATTGTCTAGACGCGTAAGCAATCACCTTACCCCTCTACATCAAAACACATCACAAGCCTAACTTGGATGCATCGTTGTAAACCACAAAGTCCTAATGCCATATAGCTGAGCTAAGATAGGAGAAGAGGTCAACCTCTTCTTCATCTCCTCAAAGCTCTGCAGGCACGGCTCGGACCATACAAATCTCGTAGACTTCCTCAGCAAGGAAGGGAGCAGTCGGGCGTTAACTGAAAAGCCCTCAACGAAATGCTAGTAGCAGTCCGCCAATCCTAAGAAGCTACATACTTCCTTGACGTTCTTAGAAGGCGGCCAAGATGCTACTGACTCGATCTTCACCGGATCTACCTTGATCCCTTCAGCTGACACGATGTGACCAAGGAATGCTACCCCGGACATCCAAAAATCGCACTTAGAGAGCTTGACGTAAAACTCCTATCTTGTAAAACCTGAAGAACGATCCTCAAGTGTCTTGCGTGCTCCTCTGTACTGCGAGAGTATACCAGAATGTCATCTGTGAAGACAACTACAAACTGGTCTAGGAAGTCGATGAAGATGTTGACATCAACTCCATGAAAAATGCGGGCGCATTCGTAAGCCCGAATGGCATCACTACAAACTCGTAGTGGCCATACCTGGTCCGAAATGCCGTCTTGGCTATGTCCTGCTCTCTCACCCTCAGTTGGTGATATCCAAATCTCATATCGATTCGTGAAAACCCTGAAGCCTTATGCAGCTGATCCAAAAGATCGTCGATACGGGGCAATGGGTACTTATTCTTGATCGTCACCTTGTTAAGCTCTCGCTAATCAATACATAACCTCATTGACCCATCTTTCTTCTTGAAGAAGAGTATTGGTGCTCCCCAAGGAGATACACTAGGGCGGATGAAGCCCTTCTCTGCTAACTCCTTGAACTGCTTCTTAAGCTCAAGCATCTCGACAGTCGTCATACGGTAGGGAGCCTTAGAGATCGGTCTCGTACTAGACTCTAGATCAATGTCAAAGTCTACACTCCTCTATGGAGGTAAACCTGATGGCTCTCCGAAAACGTCAAAAAACTCGCAAGCTACTGGAATCTCCTCCAAAGTTGGACTCGTACTATCCTTCATGGCATAGCACCAAAAAGCCTCGCAACCCTGATTGATAAGTCTCACATGTTGCACTGTACTTAAACACTACAATAAAATTGGGTTTTTATAGCATTAATTGATAGCGTTTATAGTGTAAATGTTATAAATTCAAGATCTAGTTTTATTATAGCATTTCATATTATATAAATGTTAATAAAAATAAGCGGATCGCTTTTTTTGCCTTAGCGCGTATAAGTCATAAAAATATACTTTACCTTCAATGAATAAACGCAATGGAAATAACTAAGGGAAGGAAAAGTCAGATCTACCGACCCCGTATCTCTAATTCCTGTCTAACCTTGCACAACACAACTCTTCACATATGCCGGCTGAGAACACCTCCACCTCTAGGGCTTGTCTTCATCCTCTATTAATCAGCGAGGCTCCAACCGCTAGCTATCATCAAATAGTTCCCCGTCCCTTTCAGTCGAATATATATGCAATAGCGGTTGTTATTAACACAACTAGTTTAGTTCCCGTGACTTGCACGGGTATTTTGTTAAAAGATAATTTGAATGTAGTGTACGTGTACAATTGGTTCGATACAAGGATATAAAATGTTATATCTATTATTTGCAATAACACAGATATAATACTAATTAATCACAATTTCAATCAAATATTAACACTTTAAACCTTACATTGTAGGTGTATTTATTTAAGTATAAATCAAACAAAATTTTAAATATAAAAAGTTGTGGGTTTTTTAGTTAGATAATTGTAGGATAATCAAATTTGATGAGGTAGTTTTAAAAAAATTGTGAGATTGTTGACTTAGAACGTTGACTATATTTTATTACATAAAATTTCCGTAATAAAATAAAATATGAATTACATACGTGAGACAACTTTCGGTTAAATATATACATAAATTTCTAAAGATGCATGATTTCGCTTTAAAGATTTTCCTTCAATATGGTTACAATTCAAAATTAAACTAAACCTATATTTAACGTCAAAAAATAAATTTGATAAAACGATTACAATCTCAAATAAATGTTGATCTCTTGTTAGAAAATCAAAATAACCAAAATTTTAATTAAGAAAAAAAAATATACGTTCAAAATCAAAGCAAATCTATAGAAATTAGTTTTGCCAATTTTTATATTAAAAAGAAAAGGAAAACTAAATCAAATCTATATAACAACCAAATTTTACATTAAAATAAAAGGAAAACTAAATCATATTCATTTATATAAAATGAACAGGAAATCTCAATTTGATTACATTAATAATTGATAACTTGATAATTATTAACTAAATGTTTATAAAACGTAAAAAACAAATTTTGGATTTTTGGGTAATAAGAGAAAAGCTTGCCGGCGATTGAAAATATTTAACGAATAATCAGAAAGCATTAGTTCATCGATCGACAAGAGTTTGTTCGTTTGATCGGGGATCGAAGTTTGTTCGTTCCATCGTTTATTATCATAAAAAAAAATTGTTTGATCGGGAATTGGAAAGAATAAGCAAGCAGATTTCGTATCACCACCGTAAACATAAAGAAAGCTAGATGATCAATATAATGACATTATAAAAAAAAGAACGGTGACCTTAAATATGAATGAGAGATGTACCATCTACCTTGGCACCTTGTGAGCGTACATTTAGAAGGGAGCAATGGAATTTGTGTAGGTTTGTGATGATAAGAATACCAAATATATATAGTGGGTTAGTGTACGATGGAAGACTCGTTAAAATATATATTTATTAATTCGATATTATCTCAATGGAGATCCGTAACTTTCCGAGGAAGTTTTATAGATATAGATATAGAAGATTTTACTAAAGCAACATAATAACGGATTAATTAAGAATTAAAAACTAAAAATTAAAAATCAAATCAAAATTGTAATAATTAATAAATAAAAGTAAATAAAAATTAAAAGTAATCCCGTTAGCAGGTCCCGGATGTTTATAAATGTTATTTTTTGTTGATATTGTTGGGAATTTAATTTTTTTTTAAATTTATAATTTTTTAAATTTTAATTTGGGTTGAGGTTAATCTTCTAACAATAAATTTTTTAACTATTTAAAATATAAATTTTAACATCAATGGCAATTTAGTAAATATTTTACCAAAAGCTGATGTGGCATCCATCGTTGCTTGACATGTGGCATTTTCGTCCTTTATTTTAGTAAGTTATATAGACTAGGGCTTGAATCATTGGAATTCTGGTTGTGTAAACAGAATTCTGGTTGTATAAACCGAATTCTGGCTCAATATTATTTTTATGTACGTGTAGCGGAGGAGAACAACCCTTCAATAATTCCAAGCCTTATTATGTCAGATTTTCTTGATTTTCCCTTTCTTGCGTTTTGATTTAAGTATGTTTGATTTCTCCCAAATTCTCTGATTTTGTGTTTAGTTTTGATTTGAGTTTGCTTTTTAGCTATGTTCTTGTGAGCATAACCTGTACTTTCTAGGGTTAGGGATTCAATTACTATGTTCAGTTTTGAGTTTGCTTTATGTTTTGATTTGAGTAACTTGTAAATTTCCTTCTATTCAATCGGTGAGGATACTGGTGGAGGTGACAGAAAATGCTGTCTTAGCTGAGAAAAAGAAAGTAATGAGATTTAGAGGAGGAACTTTTGAGCTTGCAGTGGTGAAATAACACCACTACCACCAACATTTCAGCTTGCAGTGATTCAATAAAGATATTAGTTGTAGATCAGCAATAAAGGGTTCTCTAGTTGTTTTACCACAGGGTCGGTACCTATATTTCCAACTTATAGCTAAATTGCATTAGTGGTTCACTAAATTTGATACAAACCAGAATGACCATTCTTAAGGAGTATGGTTATATGGGACTGCAGACTGCAGTGAGTAGTTTTCAGGTAACGCTTCTCAATCGTATAAAGTTAATCAATTATGATTATATCAAAGGATTGCTAGATTAATGGGTGACATTCAACAAGAACAGAAATTTGGGGTTGCCCCAAGTAGAAATGATGCTCTATTTCAACTCAGAATGTGTACTCAAATACTCTACGAAAACATAGTGTCATCATTCTTGAGTAGGAATACTATCAGCGTACAATAGAAACTTCTAGTTCCAATCACCATAGAAAACTACAACATAAGAACTCCGGGAAATACAATCTGCATCATACATTTGTAGCACCCTACTTTAATTTTTATTTCAATGAATGTTTAGACTCACCGTTAATTGATGTTGAATTTAAAATACAATGGAGCTAGAATTGCAAGTTCTACTGTCATGTAGGGGTTTTCCATTTTGCCATATTTCATTATTTTCTGTGCAAGTTATAATTGATACAAGGTATACTGCTTTATAGAGAGTAATTGCCAATGACATTGAAGAATGTATTTGTCAAGCTCCACATACACTATTGATGGTTTGTCTTCTACCTTGTTTTTTATTTGATCTGTTAATGGATTGTTGTTCATGAAAAAATTGTTCAATTGACTAGTCTTTTGCAGCATTTGAGTGAATTAAATAATTTGATGACTATATGGTGTTATATCTATGATTCTTTTGTATTATTATATTGTTGTGGGTAAGATTTCCGGGTAACGAGAAACATGCTTTATTTGCTAATGATTTTTGATTGAAGCTCGTTCATCATTGGGACAAAATGAAAATGGGTAAATGAACTCTATAGTTGCTACCCTGACAAAAGTATTTTAATAATTTCATGATTACGTGATTCTACTGTTCCTACTAATATAATTTTGTAACAAAATTTTAAGATCCTGTAGAAATTATTAATTTTTGCTATTTATAAGCAACTCAAAATGGATTCCAATGAAGGTGTGGAAAGCTTGGTACTAGGGTTTTTGAGTTTGTCGTGGATGTTGATGCCGAACCACTTCATATCCTTCACTTCCTTTGCTAGCCAATGACAAGGTATTTGCTACTAAAACTACTAATTTTATATGTTGAATTTGTTCCATGTTTTTGTTGAGGGCATTGTTTCATTAATGTAGAACACAAATTTGTTAGTTTGTTGTCATTACTCAATGTCATTGTTAACTCGAAGTTGAATAAGTTTTTATCTCCTTAATTAGTGGAAAAGTTTTATTATGAAACTGAGCAACAATTGTAATGTTCCATCTCTAATGTCTGATATGGTTCATGTTTATGCAATTGCTGATTTTTGTAGGACATGCCTAATTCAACAAGGATGCATATAATATGATATGGTTCATGTTTATGCACTTGCTGATTTTTTTTTTTCAGGTCTAACTCCTCAAGGATACATATAATCTGATATGATTCATGTGTTATGCACTTGCTAATTGTAGAAGTTCCTATTCATGCATAATGCCTTGTATTTTGGATGGAAATTAATTAAGTGTTGTTAGTTAAATGTGCAATTTTATATTACCAAAACTCAATCTATTGACATAAACTCGCAAACTGCCCTTATTCATAGAGTGAAAATGTATGATATAAAAGAATAGAAGAAAAAAGGAAAGGTGTGAGCAAAATACCTTGTGAGAAAAATAATTGAACCAACTCTTTCCAAAAGACAATTCTGATTTGATATACTATCTGACTACAGAGTACTCGCAAACTGTAATAACCGGAATTTTGAAACTCCGTTAAACCCGAATTTAACCTATTTCCGAAACGTCAATCTTAAATAAATAAGTACATAAATTAAAATACGGAATTTAATTTACGTACTTAAAATAAAAATAATAATAATAATTTATAAAATACGGAATTTAAATTCCGTATTATATAAATTCCCGCACATAATTAACGAGTTACGAGTTCCGCTTTTATTTTACGAGATAACCGCTCAGTTGGGCCAACCCTAGGCCCAAGCCATCAGCCCACTTCCCTAAGCCCAAATATTAACCCTAATCTAATCCCACTATTACCCTAACCTTCCCCTAATCCTGCCGCTTCTCTCCCAATTATACAACGTACTAATATTCCCCTCTTCTACACCTTCTGCACGTTGGAAGCAGCCGCCAGTGAGCAGCCCCGTTGACGAGCCGGTCGCCGCACTCCACCACCAGGCTTGCCGCCGCCGACCTTGTCGACCTCCAGGTGAGCCACCAACCCTACCTCGCTTATCTTCGTCCCCTTTCGATCGACTCGCTGGCCTAACCCATCTCTTCCCGTAGCGTCGACTACAGACTCTCACCGCCACCGAGCCGCGTCGCCTTCCGCCGTCCGCCGCAGTAAAACCGGTAAGACATGGCTTCCCTTCCTTTCTGCCTTCCCTTCTCGCCTCTTGAACCGCTACTCACTGCAGCCTTGTTAGCATGAAATATTGTGATATTTTAGGCACGTTTTATAATCGTATTTGATTCATATTGATAGTCTTTGATGGAGCTTTATGCATATATGAGCTAGTATTACCTATATTGTCGATATGGATGTCTACACGAGTTCTATGTTGATTATAGGTGATTTGGAGCTATTTCCGAACGAAATCGAGCGAAGGAGAGTTGAGTTGATGTACCTCTAGATCAAGGACACCTTTTGGGATGCAATTTGGAGTATTAGATTGAAGAATGCACGAATGAAGGCAAAAATCACGGTTTGACCCTAGATTACGGCCGTGGATTGTGATGCAGAATTCGATGTTCATTCCAGGGGATATTACGGCCGTGGAAGTTACCCGTATTTGTTTCCACGCCTCAGAATTACGGTCGTGGAATCTTCCACGACCGTGATCTTGGCGAATCCTTTCGCCACATTTCGAAGCCATGATCTTTTGAAGAATGGGCCGGGCCGACGTTTTGCCTGCATTATAAAAAGACGGATGAAAAGAGATTTCACCATCCACGCATAGACGCACATCTCCGCTTACGCTTATCATAGCTTAGCAATCAACGCTAAGGATTAACGCTTCTTCATTTGAGGGGCAATTTCGGAGATCTCATTGAAGATCAGGGTTCGTGATTGGAGAATTGCTGTTAGCGATCTTCGCGTTGAGGAAGATCGAAGTTCTTGGAGGATTTTGCAAGAAAACTCCTCTTCTTGCTTAGGTTTGATTTAGGATCGGATTGACATCCCGTTTCCTTTCTTTCCTAAGATTGTGATTGTTTATTCCGAATTGAATCTCTTGATAAACACTTGTTCTTGATTGTGATTCTGAGATTCGTTTGAAGATTATTGAAAGTTCTTGAAAGTTCCCATCTTTTATCTTATAAATCTTGAATTGATATCAAATGACTGTTATTGGCTAAAAACCCTTAACAATTCTAAGGTGAAGGGTTGATAGTTGTGGCTTAGATGATGATAGATCGATCGCAAACAGATTAGACCCTGAGAGTTAGAGAATTGTCGCCGACAACCCTAAATTACGGGCTGTTCTTGAGTTCCACGGCCGTGGAACCTCAAGATCCAACCGTAATTTCCATGAGTTTACGAGCCTGCTTTTACCTTAATCCAAAGTTAAAGATTTGCTTTAGCTTAGTTTAGACTTGTCTTTTCTAGGTGGTAGTGAAGCCTCAACAACCTCTACCTCGATTGTGAGCCTCAACAACCTCAATCGGATAAGTTAGTCTTGACCTTTAGATTTTAGGTTTGGGTATTTGATACTAATCCTTGCTTTTAGAACCTCTTTATATTGAGCCTCAACAACCTGTATAAGGAGTATCTTTTAGGTGAGTTACATAAGGTTTTTGGAACCTCAACCGTACGATTACCTTACATTAGTGTACCTTTGCTTATCTCTACTCTGTCTTCATATTATTAATATATCTTGAATCTGTTGCCACAACTGAATACCCGGATCTTTAGGATTGTTGTTTTCCCAATATTTGCAAAACTCTCATATTTATTGCTTGATAACCTGAAATCGAATTTGTTCCCACCCAAATCCCTGTGTTCGATACTCTGGAATTCTTGCTTAGCTACCTCGATCCGTACACTGCGGGTTCGCTGCTTGATTCTAGTTTTATAAATTTAAAGCTTATTTGCACACACCTCTAGGGGCGAACAAGTTTTTGGCGCCGTTGCCGGGGATTTGGTTTCGGCCGAATTCGGTAACCGGTTGTCAAGCTTGGGAGCTTGCTCTCGTTATTTGATTCTTTTTGAGTGCATGCGCAGATCTAGAAACACCGAAGATCTCTTACCTCTTGATCAAGAGCTAGAGAAAACCTTGAGACGAAGACGCAAAGAAAAGAGGATGGCTCAAGAAAACGAAAACGATCTTCAAACTAAGTTAGCGGAGAAGGAAGCTCAACTCCGATGGAATGAGAATCTCCTCCAGGATGAGATGGATCGTCATCAAACTCAAGTTAACGGTCTACAAGACATGATCGTTCAAATGAAGATAAAGATGAGCGATCTTGAAGATAAGGTGGGAAAGAAGTCCTCGAGAAGAAGGACAAGGTCTAGAAGAAGAGGTAACTCGTCCGCTGATGATAGTGATTCTTCCATGCCTGCGCTAGAAGAGATTGATCCCACGATCAATATAAATCCTTTCAACACACAAGGAGCTGCTAACCGCCGCATTCCACCTAGGAATGTGAGAGTCGAACGTGTGGATAATGAGCCAAGAACTCTTGGCCAGCGGATGGATCCAACACAACAACCGCGCCGCTTAGGTGTGAACTTTGATGTTGAAGATGTACAAGGGTTTAGTTTCAACCCTCAAGTTATCACTCTTGTTCGCCAAAGTCAGTTTGGCGGTACAAGCGCTGAATCTCCACACCAACACTTGCAAAACTTTGAGTGCATGATGGAGACAATGAGGCCAAAGAGCGCCACTACCAACAGCTATAAGCTCAAACCTTTCTTTTTCTCTTTGAAAGGGAAAGCGCTATCCTGGTACCAAGCTCTTCCTAGTGGAAAGCTAGAGACATGGGAAGACCTCTCCGCAGAGTTTCTCACCAAGTTCTTTCCGCCCTCCAAAACGGCGGAACTTAGAGGTAAGATTAATGCTTTTTCTATGAGACCTAACGAAAGTTTGTTTCAATCTTGGGAAAGGTTTCAGGATTTGCTCTTGGATTGTCCTCATCACGGCATATCCAAGCTTGCCTTGCTGGAAATTTACTACAAGGGGCTGGATGCGGGAACGCAATTCAACCTTCAATCCCTCTCATGTGGAACGTTCATGGACATGAGAGAAGATGACGCTTGGGATTTCATTGAGAAGCAAGCAAGAGTCATAGAGAAGTATTCCCACCGGAAGGTGGAGGGAAATCGTGTGGAGCAAGGAGCGAAGCTCACACATGAAGCTCAAAATCAGATTTTCTCCCTCAACAATGAGATCAAAGAGTTGAAGGAGACTATCAAGACCAACTTCCCAAAGCAGCAAGAGAAGGATGTTGGCTATTTGGGCAATAACAACGGCGGTGACAACACCAACCGCAATAACAATAACCGGAACAATAACCGGAACAACAATTGGAATGGAAACAACAACAACCGGAACAACAACAATTGGCGCTCCAATCAACAAAATTCCGGTAACTCCTATCCTTCCAATTCCAATTCACTAACTCCACCCTCTTCTTCCTCTACTCCTTTGAAAAGCCAAGGGCAATCATCAAATGGAGGAAACAATACGGGAAAGGAAAAGCCGGATCCCATGTTGGAAACGATCTTGGGAAAGCTTCAAGGGTTGGAGAACCGCATCATCAAGGTTGATGATCAAATTTCTAAGGTTGACAAAGCTCAAAAGGTTTTGGAGAATCAAATGTTCAACCATGCGGAGGAAGTTCCTAGGAATCAAGGGAAACTTCCAGGAAAGACGGAGGACAACCCTAAGGGAAGGGTAATGGCGATTACAACTAGGAGCGGAGTGACTACCACCGATCCGCAGCCTACGTTTGTTGAAGTCCCCGTGGAGAAAGGCAAGGAAAAAGGGAAGGAGAAGGAGGACGTCTATGTTCCACCTCCAGCTTTAAAACCTCCCCTACCGTTCCCTCAATCTAGAGCGCGAGCGCGCCTAGACAAGCAATTCGGTAAGTTCATAGAACTCATGAGCAAACTGCATATTAATATACCTTTCATTGATGCTATTGTAGGTATGCCGGCTTATGGTAAGTTCTTGAAGGAGCTCCTCTCTAACAAGAGGAAGCTAGAAGATTTTGGAGAAGTCAAGATGAGTTCGGATTCTTCGGACCTCATCAAGACTATGAAGGAGAAAATGCCCCCAAAGCTGAAGGATCCGGGGTCATTTTGCATTCCCATAGGAGTGGGAGAGGTCACATATGACGCTTTGTGTGATCTAGGAGCAAGTGTGAGCATCATACCACTTGCGTTGTGCAGGAAGATCGGTTTAGGCGACCCTAAACCGGTGAAGATGACGTTATACATGGCGGATCGATCCATTACTCGTCCCGTCGGCATTGTAGAGGACGTCCCTGTTAAGCTAGGCAAGTTCTTTGTCCCCATTGATTTTGTTGTGCTTGACATTCCTGCAGATAGTCCGGTCCCGATCATACTCGGAAGACCGTTTCTTGCAACTTCCGGCTGCATGGTCGATTGCAAGAATGGAAGACTCGCTTTTGACATTGGGGAAGAGAAAGTAGAGTTCGTTCTTTCCACTCTAGTGAAGGAGCCGATCTTTGATGAGGATATTTACAACATCCAAGACGAAGAAGGCTTGTCTAGGGAGGAGGTAAGTGCGATTCTCTTTAACGACCCTTTGCAAAAGGTTATCACTATGAGTCTAACCCATGAAGGAGAAGAAGGAGAGTGCAAAGAGGAGATTGAAGGCTTGGAAGCACAAGAAGAGATGCATGAAGTGGAGTTTGAAAAACTCCACGATGAGGCTGAAAATACAAGATTCCACGGCCATACCCTGTATTCCACGGCCGTGGATTCCACAACCAAATTCGACCTCCATTCCAGAGGATATTACGGCCGTGGAAAAACAGGGGAAAACGTGATTTTGACCGTGGAAAATAGTGATCAGCACGCTTCTTCAACTTCTCCTAATTCTTCTCCAAACCATTCAACATCCTTAGAAACCTCTAAGGAAACATCGGAAGCTCCTCAAGGATCATTGGAAGCTCCGAAAGCAATGGAACTCAAACCACTTCCTACTCATCTAAGGTACGCTTTTCTTGGATCTAACTCCACCTTCCCGGTTATCGTTAGTTCCGAATTAAGCATAGATGAACATGAACAGCTCATGATTGTCCTTAGGAGACATAGAAAAGCCATAGGCTATACTATTGAGGACTTAGTAGGAATTAAACCCTCCCTATGCATGCATAAAATACTAATGGAGGAGGGTTTTAGAACTTCAAGACAACCTCAAAGGCGGTTGAATCCGACCATGAAGGAGGTTGTCAAGAAGGAAATTCTTAAACTTCTTGATGCAGGTATCATCTATCCTATCTCCGATAGCAAGTGGGTGAGCCCAGTTCAAGTAGTTCCGAAGAAGGGAGGAATGACGGTCATCACCAATAAGAACAACGAACTCATTCCTACCCGAACTGTGACTGGATGGCGAATGTGCATAGACTACCGCAAGCTCAACAACGCAACGCGGAAGGATCACTTTCCATTACCATTCATCGACCAAATGCTTGAAAGGTTAGCACAACATTCATACTTTTGCTACCTTGACGGTTATAGTGGTTTCTTTCAGATCCCGATACATCCGGATGATCAAGAGAAGACCACATTCACGTGCCCTTGGGGTACGTTCGCTTATAGGAGGATGCCGTTCGGGCTTTGCAACGCCCCAGCCACCTTTCAACGGTGCATGATGGCCATCTTCTCCGAATACGTAGAGGAAATCATGGAAGTCTTCATGGACGACTTCTCCGTTTACGGTTCCTCTTTTAACGATTGTCTTTCTAACCTTTCTCTTGTTTTGCAAAGATGTGAAGACACTAACCTAGTCCTTAATTGGGAGAAGTGTCAATTCATGGTTAAAGAAGGAATCGTTTTAGGTCACTTAGTCTCTAGTAGAGGGATAGAGGTAGACAAGGCTAAAATAGAGACCATAGAGAAACTTCCTCCTCCAGTTTCGGTGAAGGGAATAAGAAGTTTTCTAGGACATGCTGGATTTTATAGACGTTTTATCCAAGACTTTTCTAAGATATCAAAACCTCTCACTAATCTATTGATGAAGGATGCGGTTTTTGAGTTTTCGCAGGAATGTCTAGATGCGTTCAACACCATCCGGCAAGCTCTAATTTCAGCACCCATTATCCAACCACCGGATTGGACTCTCCCTTTCGAGATTATGTGCGATGCTAGTGACGTAGCCATAGGAGCTGTTCTTGGGCAACGAAAGGAAGGACGAACCCACGCCATATACTACGCTAGCAAGACGCTAGACGAAGCCCAGCTCAACTACGCCACTACGGAAAAGGAATTTCTAGCCATTGTCTACGCTATTGACAAATTTCGCTCCTATCTTGTAGGTGCAAAGGTGATTGTCTACACGGATCATGCTGCGATCCGGTACCTCCTTGCAAAGAAGGATGCGAAGCCAAGGCTGATTAGATGGATTCTTCTCCTACAAGAATTCGATCTTGAGATCCGCGACAAGAAAGGCTCGGAAAATTCTGTTGCGGATCATTTGAGTCGCCTAACACATCTAGAGGACGACCATTTACCCATTGATGACTCCTTTCCGGACGAACATCTACACATCATTGAGGAGTGCATCAAGGTAATCTCCAAGGGTGACGAACCATGGTTTGCTGATTTCGTTAATTATTTGGTTTGCCAGGAAATACCACCCGGACTATCATATGCGCAAAGGAAGAAGTTCTTCAAGGACGTCCGGGAATACCATTGGAACGAGCCTCTTCTCTTCAAGAGAGGTCCGGATGGCATCATTCGGCGATGTGTGCCGGAAGATGAGATGCAAAGTGTCATCCGTCATTGTCATTCACTACCTCGTGGAGGACACGCTAGTTCGAACAAAACTAGCGCAAAGGTATTGCAATCCGGATTTTATTGGCCTACTTTATTTAAAGATGTGCAATCCTTTGTTTCTTGTTGCGATGCTTGTCAAAGAACAGGCAATATCTCTAGAAGGAACGAGATGCCCCTCAACAACATCCAAGAGGTGGAGATTTTTGACGTTTGGGGAGTTGACTTCATGGGACCATTCCCTTCTTCTTGTGGGAACCAATACATATTATTGGCGGTAGACTACGTTTCTAGATGGGTGGAAGCCATTGCCTCTCCCACAAATGATGCCATGGTGGTGGTTAAGTTCTTCAACAAGACCATTTTTCCGCGATTCGGGACGCCAAGGACGATCATTAGTGATGGAGGTTCTCACTTCATAGCCCGTCGCTTTGAAGCTCTTCTATCCAAGTATGGGGTTACTCACAAGATCGCCACCCCTTACCATCCACAAACGAGTGGACAAGTTGAGATCTCAAATAGGGAGATCAAGGGAATTCTAGAGAAGACGGTTTCGAGGACTAGGAAGGATTGGTCCTTGAAACTAGATGATGCGCTATGGGCATACCGGACTGCATACAAGACTCCCATAGGAACCACACCATACAACCTTGTGTATGGGAAGTCTTGTCACTTACCGGTAGAGCTAGAGCACAAGGCGTTTTGGGCTATCAAGTGGCTGAATTTCAGCATGAAAGAAGCGGGAGAGAAGCGTCTCCTAGACATCAACAAGCTGGATGAACTCCGTTTGAACGCCTACGAAAACGCTAAGATTTACAAGGAAAGAGCAAAGCGTTGGCATGATAAGCATATCATTCCAAAGGACTTCCAAGAAGGAGATCAAGTTCTCCTCTTCAATTCGAGACTTCGCCTCTTTCCAGGTAAGTTAAAATCTCGTTGGACTGGACCTTTTCTAATTAAGCGTATTTTCCCCCATGGTGCAGTTGAAGTATGGGGTGAAGCTAGCGGAAGTTTTAAGGTGAACGGTCAACGACTCAAGAAGTACTCACCGGAAATCCAAGCTGAGGAGTTCGCACCTACCGCACTCGAATAAGTGCGAGTATGGTCTAGCTACGGACCCTAAACAAAGCGCTTCTTGGGAGGCAACCCAAGGTATTGCATTTTCGTTTTTACTTTCGATTCATAGTTTAGTTTAGAATAGACTTTCGGTTTTATTTTGCCTCGATTCCTTCCGGTATGCTCGTGTTTTTGGTTGTAGGATCGATGGAAAAGGAGAAAGGAGGGATAATGTCAAAGAGAAGTGACGAAATTTGGACTTTGAAGCTTTACAGAGAGTTCCACGGTCTAAATTACGGTCGTCATTGCTACAGTGGCCGTAATTCTCAAAAGCCTGTGAAAAATCACCAAAATTACGGGTCCGTACATTTCCACGGCCGTGGAATACCCCGATAGACCGTGATTTTTGAAATTTTGCCTGCGAGTATAAAAGCCACACTTCACCACAAAAACACCACAAAAACCCCCAATTTCCACGCCCTAAACGCCGAAAACACGCAGCCCCTCCCAAATCTTCGTTCTCTAATCGTTTTTAACGATTCTTCTTCCTAAACCGAAGCAAATCCAACCAAGAACAAGATCCAAGCAACAAATCGCGCGGAAAACGATCAACAAACTCGCATTTTGGATTTCTCAATCCGAAAAAAGAGGTTTTTGCTCCCTTCTTGATTTTAGCCGTTTTTGTTCGTTTTTGTTAGAGATTATTAGGAAGAACTGATTGAGATTGGAAGAAATTAGATTAGGACTGCTTGTTGTGAAGTTTGATTGCTGAATTGCTGAGAATTGAGAATTACTGTGTCGAATCACGGTCTGTATAGGTTCCACGGCCGTGGTTTTGGGAAGAACAGACCGTAATTTGTAACAGAATGGACTTCGTGAGGAGAGTTTCGGGAAGGATTAAGGAAAAGAAAGGGGAACAGAATAAAAAGAGAAAGGGTAACCCCTCCACATCTAGGGCACCACCACCACCCTCATCCCCTTCACCACCATCCTCACCTTCACCTCCATCTTCACCCCCTCCTTCTAGCATACCGATCATACACGAAAACCACCAAGCTGCATTTGAGAGGATCGAGAAGAGGGCAGTAATTGGCCCTAGATACTTGTTGTTGGAGGATCTACATCCTCTCAACATTGTAGATGACCTTACATGGCTCTTGGATAGAGCCGGTTTGCTTGTCTTCACGAATATTCGTGAAGACGCTTATGAGGAGATCACCCGAGAGGTTGTGACGTCTTTCGAGCACAGCCCTGTTGATAGAACCGTCTCCTTCCGTCTCATGAACCGAGACTACCAGTTGAGTATAGTTGAGTTTGGGACCATTTTTGGGTTCCACGAGACCTACAACGGTCGCATCCCTAGGAACGTGTCCGCTAAGGACTTTTGGGGAGATGTAGCTATGGTCTATGCCGACGAGGACCGTTGGCATCCAGCTGACACCAAGGCCAAATTGATGTACCATTTGGCCTTGAAGATAGCTCACCGTGTTCTTTCGGAGTGTCTCTTCCCTAGGACGGAGACGCCCCAAAAGATCAAGACGGATGAGCTATTCCTTCTCTATGCTATGCTTCACGGATGCCGCGCCGATTGTGCTACCCTTTTGGCGGCGACCATGAGTAAATTGAAGAACAAATCGAGAGGGAACATTGGGTACGGTGGGATAGTGACCCACATAGCTAGGACTTTTGGAGTGGATTTCTCAGCTTGCACACGTATACCGGCAGTTCCATTAGGGCTACACGCTTTCATGGTTAGGGGACTCATCTTCCCCACACATAGAGGTCCGCCTTACGCGGGCATGCCCTGGGAGAGTAGGACTGGCAGGGGTATTGAGTGGCTGCCGGAGTATTCCATTGTGGCAGGACGCCACAACTGGAAGGAGACGTTCGCTGCGATGCATGCGAACAGGCTTGTAGCTCCCCCTTACGTTCCACCGCCGGTTGTAGATGAGGAGGATATGGGAGATCCGTATGAGAGTGGTGCAGGAGCAGAGCAGGAGTTCGGCTCGTTTCCGGATCAGCCGGATCAGCAGGATGTACCTAGACGCTCTCCGCGTCCGACTGGAGCTTCAGGCTCGTCATCTCGCCGCGCTAGCGTGAGCGAGAGACCCACGTGGATGACTACACCTCCCACCTGGTACGAGACACCTCCTCCTTGGTCCACTACATACACAGCACCACCACCACCACCACCACCAGCAGCAGCACCAGCAGACGCTCCCGGATGGTATGATCGCGCTCCGGGATGGTATGAGAGGATGCCGGAGTGGGCTACCGGACTTTCAGAGAGAGTCGGAGCATTAGAGATCCGGGCGGACGCTAGAGATGGACGTTTGGACGACCTCGACCACATGATGAGGGACGTCTACCGCCAGCAGTTTGGGCGGTACTATGACCCGAGTTTCTCTCCATTCCCACCTCCACCGGCACCGCAGTGATTGATGACCGGACTTGCTCGTTCTAGACATCCCCGCCGCCATTTGTGAGTTTTCTTTTCTTTTCTTTCTTTTGTTCTTTCTTGTGAACATTAGGGACAATGTTCGTCCTAAGTATGGGGTGGGATGTACTAAATGTTTGTAATAACTCTACTCTATATGTTGCTTCTATTCCGAGACTATTATTGCATGTTCATCATATGTCACACGTTTCATTCTTGCATTGCATGAAAAAGAACTTTAAAAACCCATAAAAATTGAAAATTTTTGAAAAAATTTGATGCTTCTAATGAATTGAGATGAATTCTATGATAAACACTACTTGTGAATTAAGTTGATAACAATTGCATGCTTGAAAGGATAATAATTCGAAAAGAAATTGAATGAATAGATTTTACCTCTTTTGCAAGTTTTATAATGTGAAAATGTTACCTAAATTATGTAAGAAATCGAAGTTGAAATCACATTATAAGTTCTTATGCTTCTTTTTGAAATGATTAAGGCAATTCGATACTTTCTTTTTTCCTTCCTTTGATCATCTAACTCCTCATTGAAATATTAGCCTCCCTTACCCATCCGGGAACTTGGAAAGTGAATGAGAAAAAGGCATGTTTGATGTGGGAGGGCCATGAGAGCATATATTTGCAATCAATTGAATAGAAGGAAATTATAGGTTTGGGGAAGTCAATCATGACGATGAGTAACTCGGCACCATTCACATAGCCGGGTGTTTGTGTCTTGCCAAAGTCGGATTGAGCGATATTCCTAGCGGATTATGGTATGTGCGCTAAAGGTTTGAGGCATCTCGCAAAAAATTGAGAAACGCCAATCTCCTAGGCTTCGGTTTTTGTGCACCTCTATCCATAACTCCAAAAGTAAAGTCGAAAAATGAAAAGTAAGAGCGAAGCTCTAAGTGAAGAGTTGCGGAAACCGCAAAAGAAGAAGAAGGTAGTAGTCCATTTTCCCGGATTTATGCACCACTCTCCCTTAAAGTTTCCCTTCCCTTCCATACTCTAGACCTTTTCCTTTGAAAAGTCCTTAAGATCAAAAGAATGTTATATGGCTTGGTGATCTAAATTGAAGTTCTTATGATTGATTTTGATAATGTTTGAAGGTTATAATGCTTGCTTGGAAGTTAAATTGTTTCATGAGCTTTCTTTACCTCTTACTCTCTAATTAAGTGCGTGAAAGTTTGAAAACGAATGAAGCAAGGTTTGAGAATGATCTATTCTTTAGAAGTCACTTTCATCCAAAAGAAGGTACACATATTTCATCCTAACTCTTGTTTAAAGCTTTTTGAAAGACCTTGCTTAGGGACAAGCAAGTGTTAAGTATGGGGTTATTTGTTAGCATGAAATATTGTGATATTTTAGGCACGTTTTATAATCGTATTTGATTCATATTGATAGTCTTTGATGGAGCTTTATGCATATATGAGCTAGTATTACCTATATTGTCGATATGGATGTCTACACGAGTTCTATGTTGATTATAGGTGATTTGGAGCTATTTCCGAACGAAATCGAGCGAAGGAGAGTTGAGTTGATGTACCTCTAGATCAAGGACACCTTTTGGGATGCAATTTGGAGTATTAGATTGAAGAATGCACGAATGAAGGCAAAAATCACGGTTTGACCCTAGATTACGGCCGTGGATTGTGATGCAGAATTCGATGTTCATTCCAGGGGATATTACGGCCGTGGAAGTTACCCGTATTTGTTTCCACGCCTCAGAATTACGGTCGTGGAATCTTCCACGACCGTGATCTTGGCGAATCCTTTCGCCACATTTCGAAGCCATGATCTTTTGAAGAATGGGTCGGGCCGACGTTTTGCCTGCATTATAAAAAGACGGATGAAAAGAGATTTCACCATCCACGCATAGACGCACATCTCCGCTTACGCTTATCATAGCTTAGCAATCAACGCTAAGGATTAACGCTTCTTCATTTGAGGGGCAATTTCGGAGATCTCATTGAAGATCAGGGTTCGTGATTGGAGAATTGCTGTTAGCGATCTTCGCGTTGAGGAAGATCGAAGTTCTTGGAGGATTTTGCAAGAAAACTCCTCTTCTTGCTTAGGTTTGATTTAGGATCGGATTGACATCCCGTTTCCTTTCTTTCCTAAGATTGTGATTGTTTATTCCGAATTGAATCTCTTGATAAACACTTGTTCTTGATTGTGATTCTGAGATTCGTTTGAAGATTATTGAAAGTTCTTGAAAGTTCCCATCTTTTATCTTATAAATCTTGAATTGATATCAAATGACTGTTATTGGCTAAAAACCCTTAACAATTCTAAGGTGAAGGGTTGATAGTTGTGGCTTAGATGATGATAGATCGATCGCAAACAGATTAGACCCTGAGAGTTAGAGAATTGTCGCCGACAACCCTAAATTACGGGCTGTTCTTGAGTTCCACGGCCGTGGAACCTCAAGATCCAACCGTAATTTCCATGAGTTTACGAGCCTGCTTTTACCTTAATCCAAAGTTAAAGATTTGCTTTAGCTTAGTTTAGACTTGTCTTTTCTAGGTGGTAGTGAAGCCTCAACAACCTCTACCTCGATTGTGAGCCTCAACAACCTCAATCGGATAAGTTAGTCTTGACCTTTAGATTTTAGGTTTGGGTATTTGATACTAATCCTTGCTTTTAGAACCTCTTTATATTGAGCCTCAACAACCTGTATAAGGAGTATCTTTTAGGTGAGTTACATAAGGTTTTTGGAACCTCAACCGTACGATTACCTTACATTAGTGTACCTTTGCTTATCTCTACTCTGTCTTCATATTATTAATATATCTTGAATCTGTTGCCACAACTGAATACCCGGATCTTTAGGATTGTTGTTTTCCCAATATTTGCAAAACTCTCATATTTATTGCTTGATAACCTGAAATCGAATTTGTTCCCACCCAAATCCCTGTGTTCGATACTCTGGAATTCTTGCTTAGCTACCTCGATCCGTACACTGCGGGTTCGCTGCTTGATTCTAGTTTTATAAATTTAAAGCTTATTTGCACACACCTCTAGGGGCGAACAAGCCTCCCTTCGGCTTTTCTGCAGCAGCACCGCACGCCGCTATCGACCACCCAGGTTACCGCCGTCGCCGTCCGAA
The DNA here is from genome assembly GCA_033239045.1 of Fagopyrum esculentum. Taxonomy (NCBI): domain Eukaryota; kingdom Viridiplantae; phylum Streptophyta; class Magnoliopsida; order Caryophyllales; family Polygonaceae; genus Fagopyrum; species Fagopyrum esculentum. The sequence goes on along the minus strand of BSUD01000002.1, from coordinate 148,831,646 downwards.
TTGTCGCCGCATAGAAACCGACCCAGGACTGCTCGATCGACTGAAGTCCAACGCCGAAAACGCTGCTGAGGCGTGACGTGGTGTAGGAGGTGAGTGTTGTTGGTGTAGTGTACGTAGCTTCTGTATATATATATATATATGTAATATGTTGAAGAGAGGAGTGTTATACAATATAGATATACATATGTGTCCTCAGTTACTGTATACGTGTTTATAGATTGATGAATCGATTAAGCTAGGCACACATGTATTTAAATATATATATATATATATATATATATATATATATATATATATATATATATATATATATATATATATATATATATATATATATATATATATAT
>BSUD01000002.1:148805179-148826472 GCA_033239045.1 Fagopyrum esculentum | reverse complement strand
TATATATATATATATAGATATGTAGATATATATAAGATTAGATAATACCCGAAAATGAAGTAATGTGAGTCTAGATGACGAGTGGACGAGATTAATTTTATAACTTCAGTAAACTGTTTTGGAAGTAATCATATATTAGAAAAGTGTTCCAAAAGAAATATTAGAGGTCAAGAAGTGACCCAGAGAATTATCGACACTAAGGGTAAAACGGTCTTTTACCGTATGAGAATCGTTTTTCCGTAATTCCTTCGCATGAGGTTGGACATCGAGATGTGATTTTGATACACATGTCTTAATTGACAGGCGCGTGAGTTACTACGAGTACGGACTGTTTGAGAAGTGTTAGAGTGTTTTGACTCAGGTAAGTCCTTGCGACTTACTTAGCCAGTTTCTGAGTGTTAGTTGAATGATAGTAGTTGTGTGTGCTATTTGCGTGTTTAATAATAATAACTTGCTAGGACGACTGTTATTATTACGTTTAAGGCCCAAGTGTATGTATAACGGGCCGTGACATCACTGCCCAGCTCTGACAAGAGACTGGGAGGTTCTCTATACCCAGACCATGCATGTACAAGGTGAGATGCATCGGATCCATTCCTGATGGTTACACGGGGGCGGAGGCGAGGTTTGGGAATCCCTCGTGTCACAAAATAAGTATCATTAGAGTGAACGAGTAAATTAAAGCAAGATAATAAAACGGACTTGTTTGAAAGCATGCTGAGTGTTTATGTTTATCTGAGTGTGTTTGTGCTGCTATTATTCTGCTAATATTTAGATAACTAGCTAACGGTTCTTCTTGTTGTTGTTTTAGATTTACCGCAGGTTAGATCAGCAGCTGAGTGATCCGGAAGTAGTGGTCAGCCGGGTCTCCGTACTCCTTAGAGCGGGGTTGGGATTGTTTTGTCTTTCCTTTCTTTTGGTTAAGACATTTGTTCTTTTCTTTTGTTTAAGTACTTGAGGCTGTTAGACAGTGTTGCATTCATTACTCTAAAAACATGGTTTTTTTGAATTTCGTTTTCTTTATTTGTGTCTTGTTGCAAGATCCTAGTAATGTTGTTGTCAAACTGAGGTCGGGACCCATTGTGAGGTCCTAACCAGTAATACTCCGAGTTCTGAGAATTCGGGGTGTTACAACATGGTATCAGAGCTCTAGGTTGGCAACAATGACACTTGAAATCTTCTGAAAGACCGAATAAGTTTTAAGCAGAACCCGAAAAGGGATCTGAGTTTTAAAAAGAAAATTTTGATTTTTAAATGCATGCATAGTCTGGTTGGGAATAGAAAAGTACGGTTGACCACCACTACTACCGCGGATCTCAGTTTGCTTAGTATGGACTTTAGGTTTTACTGTAGTTGGACTTTTAGCTTGTTTATAAAGATATGTTATATAGATGGGTATATGCCGAAGATTAGTAGAATTTATAGTTACAGTACGCCCTTAATGAAGATAACAGTTTGAGATCCTCAATCAGTTGACACACATAAGTTTTTGAAGAGTGTTAACGTGAGGATTAGTATGTACATCTTATGTGCATTAGGGTAGACGAACGTCGGACAACTCCTTCGAGCTTGTTGAGGAACGTCGACACGGAAAAGTGAAGACTCAAAGACAACACCAATTACGATGACAAGAAGAGAATCCCGAATCAACTCAACGGGATCAAATGACGGATATTAAAGAGAGTAGTTTCGGAGAAGTAAGAGATGATCACCAACTAGGGTAATTGAGAAAGACAACGAAGAGGCTCTTTCAAGTTGTGTAAAGTGACTTCACAAACAAAGAGGATGACGTCGAAAATTTTCCATAGACATGAAAGTCAAAAGGGAGATATAGTAGCGATCAAGAGAAGGGACATAAAATTTAAGCTCACTGACAGACTGGGAAGTGAAAGTTGATGCCAAAAGCAAGGCGAAATATGATCACTCTCAACAAGCTAATTGCCACCACAATCCAGATTGATAAATGAGACGGTCAAAAGTATTGAAGTCAACACGAGATACATTATCCATCCAAATAGAAAGAATTAAAGAGCTGCAATTGGAAGCTTACGGATTGCCAGAAAGGGAAAGGTGGATTTCACCAACGTGGAAGTGGAGGGATCTCATAGAACACAGGAGAATTTTGACCTAGACCGTGATACAACAATAACCAGCTTCTGTAAAGGCAGCATTACAAGCAACACCAAGGAAGAAGAGTGTGTGAGAGGAGTATTGTTGAACCCGAGGGACCCCAATAACTTCTCATTCAAAAGGAATTTAAGCTAACAACACTACAAGTTCATAATAGAGAACCGCAAATAGACGATAACTCAAGTAAAATAATCACGGAGATATACCTACAAGCTACCCTAGGAGGATCAAAAAGTTTGTTGAGGGAAGAAGAATGACACAACTAGACTCGTAAGAGTATAACAATCTTACAAAAGTGTAGATTGTAGGAGGAGCTAAAGAAGAATAAACAAAGAGACTGAAGGAGATATATTTCACCAAGTATATCAAGCCTCAAAAGAGATGGAAGAAAAGTAAGTCCATGATGTTGTAGAAGGTCAACTACATCCTACTTGGACAACTTAAAAGTTACATGTGCGGGTTAACTAGTGATGGTTAGTTAACCGATAAGAAGAATAACCACAAGGTTATAAAAGAATTTTATCGACATCTAGTGAATTTCTTTCGGAGATCCACGACGAAAATGGTGAAGTTAAATCAATACAAGTACTAGTAGCCTGGATGATAACGTTAGATGAGTCCATTCTGATAACTCTAATAAAGAAATTTAAGAGCAGCTCTTGACGGTCGGCAATGACCCTTAATGATGGTAATGGTGAAAAAAAGGGAATTGTTGGGAGTAGTTACTTATTACTGACTACGAAAGATACATATCAGAGTTAGAATGAAGGGATCCCTGTAAGAAGAACTAGAAGACTAAGAGGAAGTAGATGATTGGAAACATGTCCTATGTCTTAGCATCCCACACAAGTAAGACTGATGGTGCTCCTTCGAGAAAAAGTAGGGTCAGACTGTCTAGATTGACAGGGAAAACCCTTGTGATTAAAGATGTGACACAGAATAATTGGAAGTTCCGAGGCGGCACAAACATAAAGAGTATGATGTAAAGTCTTGGTGAAATGTGTGGTCGATTTGTGAGGTGATTGCAGATAGAATCTACAAGTTGCCTAAGACAGACATGAGAAGGAGTAAAAGTGAAAGACTAAAGGTTGTTATATGGATCCGGTATCACACCAATAAGATGGTTACAGAAAGGACTAAAGACTGTTAGTTAAGGAGAAATGGACTGATGACCTAAGAGTTGATGAAAGTAATAAGACCAACCAACGCAGTTGTAAAGCGTGTACTAGAAAACTCAAAGCGACTTGAGTATAAGGAAGACATAATAAATGCGGTGCGAGAAATTTGATTGGTGAGAAAATCATATGCACCTAATGTGTTGTATACAAATGGTACCATTGAATATTTAATAAAAATCATACCAACGGACTGATGACACTATGATGGATTTAGTGTAAACCAAGTGTATAACTTAGCCAGTGAGAAGGAAAGTCAGGTATCAAAACTGCGGGTTGTGATGAATTTTAAATAAATTTTTGAGATGAGGATGTCCTTAGGAAATCTATGCAAGAGTACAAAGCAACTGAAGTTCCAACACAGAATGGTTAGTAATGATCAACAGACAGTTAGAGACCGATGCAGAGAAGAAAAAGGTATAAGACGAGTCACCTAGTAGAAGAGTTCACAAGACAAGCTTGTAAGGCCAAAAGAGAAAATTTCGACCCGGATATGAGGGTCTAAGGTGCATGGAAGGGATACCTACAATGGAGTGTAGATGCAAATATAGACTTTACAAGTGTGGAGAGGTTTTAACCTCCTCAAACATATAGGAATTTGAAAGAAATCGCAATGTCGGTATCAAAGAGTTGAAGCCCTGTAGCGGAAACAACGGAGTATCAGGAAGACAATGTTGCCGGTAACACCAACGAAGGAATGTATATATAAGAACGGCCTGGGTGGACTCGAAAGTCCAAGGTAACCCCAATTATCACGGGACCTAAGTCATCAACACCGACGGTCCGTGCAAGCGGAACTGCAAGGGGATGATAACTAAAATCATCAGAACTACAACGACACTTACCAGCTATCGTTGAAGACTTGGAATGACTATTTATGTCAAGATGGATGACCCAGTTGAGCTCGAGAAGTAGAGTTAGCCTAAGGAAACAGAAGTGTGGAATAGAAAACGAATTAGTGAAGCATGAAAGGATTAATCGAGCAGATGATGCTCACCAAGAATTTAACGCCAGTATAGGTATGAGGAGAGCAGGTCCGGAATATTGAGATAAGTCAATTTTAGAGTGACTGACATCAACTGAGGACGTATAAGTGATGGTTGGTATTGACGAGCAGGTACCATTAAGAAGAGATATTAGTGACTGCGAATTTAAGAGATAACTTTACCGATGACTTGGAGGAATCCCCAAGTAGGCAACGACAACTTTCTGGGGTGATCTAAAAATACATAGAGAATCGGTTAGAGGGTGCTTACTAGTTGGTTAAGAACAGCCTACGGTTAAATAAGAGAATAAGGGTCTGTTTGAAGAGGATCCTGCTAGTATTAGAAGGGAAGTATAGGCGGGAGTTGGGTAAATCATGTTGACGCCTTAGAAAGATGTCATTGTGACTAATGGGTGTTACACCAGAAGCGTGGTAGGCCCATAACTCACAGATGAAAAAAATCAATGTTGGGATAACTAGGTTTTCAAGTTAGAGAACTATATGAAAAGGTCCACTTGGGAGTGTGATTTGTTTGAGTTATATAAATTTGAAAGCTTGACAGGAAGTAGGTGAAAATCCACTAATTAAGGAACGATCCGATTAGGTCACATTGAGGAAAACGAGCCAAGCAGTTTGTATTACAAAGAGCATTAAGCACTTAGTAAAGTGCCGACAGAAGTTAAGATAATTATTTCAGAATCGATAGTCGGGAACTTTCGAAAGGAAAAAAAAAAAGCAGGTGCGCCAATCGGAAGGAAAAGTTTGGTAGAGTTATCAAATGAGCCGGAAGTAAGTTTAGGAAACAAACCGTTGAGAGAGCACCTACCAAAACCGAGACACGTCGTCAGCCATGAGGACCTGACAGTTGAGCCTGACCATACATTTGTAGAGTACCCAGTAGCTATTTTGGAGCGCAGTACTAGATGTCTGCGGTCCAAGGAGATACCTATGTTGAGGATCCAGTGGTCAAGGAGAGGAGCTAATGAGGCCACTTGGGAGACTGAGGAGAGTATTAGACGTAACAATCCCGAGTTCTTTGCGGGGTTAGAGGTTACTCCTGTTTTGACGAGTTACTACTCGGATGTTGTGTTGTTTGACCTTTCCGGTTTTTATATTGATTTGAGTGATTACATTTATGTGACACATGCCTTCTGTTGATGATTGAGTAGTTGCTTGTAGCCAACGAAAATGTCGAGAAAATTAAAATATATCCAAGGAAATGCGCGATTAAGAGAATTATTCTAAGTTTCGGGACGAAACTTCTTTTAAGAGGGCACTGATGTAATAACCGGAATTTTGAAACTCCGTTAAACCCGAATTTAACCTATTTCCGAAACGTCAATCTTAAATAAATAAGTACATAAATTAAAATACGGAATTTAATTTACGTACTTAAAATAAAAATAATAATAATAATTTATAAAATACGGAATTTAAATTCCGTATTATATAAATTCCCGCACATAATTAACGAGTTACGAGTTCCGCTTTTATTTTACGAGATAACCGCTCAGTTGGGCCAACCCTAGGCCCAAGCCATCAGCCCACTTCCCTAAGCCCAAATATTAACCCTAATCTAATCCCACTATTACCCTAACCTTCCCCTAATCCTGCCGCTTCTCTCCCAATTATACAACGTACTGATATTCCCCTCTTCTACACCTTCTGCACGTTGGAAGCAGCCGCCAGTGAGCAGCCCCGTTGACGAGCCGGTCGCCGCACTCCACCACCAGGCTTGTCGCCGCCGACCTTGTCGACCTCCAGGTGAGCCACCAACCCTACCTCGCTTATCTTCGTCCCCTTTCGATCGACTCGCTGGCCTAACCCATCTCTTCCCGTAGCGTCGACTGCAGACTCTCACCGCCACCGAGCCGCGTCGCCTTCCGCCGTCCGCCGCAGTAAAACCGGTAAGACATGGCTTCCCTTCCTTTCTGCCTTCCCTTCTCGCCTCTTGAACCGCTACTCACTGCAGCCTCCCTTCGGCTTTTCTGCAGCAGCACCGCACGCCGCTATCGACCACCCAGGTTACCGCCGTCGCCGTCCGAATTGTCGCCGCATAGAAACCGACCCAGGACTGCTCGATCGACTGAAGTCCAACGCCGAAAACGCTGCTGAGACGTGACGTGGTGTAGGAGGTGAGTGTTGTTGGTGTAGTGTACGTAGCTTCTGTATATATATATATATATGTAATATGTTGAAGAGAGGAGTGTTATACAATATAGATATACATATGTGTCCTCAGTTACTGTATACGTGTTTATAGATTGATGAATCGATTAAGCTAGGCACACATGTATTTAAATATATATATATATATATATGCATAGGTAAAATGTGCGTGTATACGTATATATATAGTTTTACGAGTTGGAAGAATTGGGTATATATATATATATATACATATATATATGGATAAGTATCAGTAAACGTATGTGTATATATATATATATAGACCTGAGTATATTTAACCGTTCACAAATATAAGTGCGAGTTTACGAGATTATATATGTATATAAAAACGAATGGAATACGTATATAAGTGAGGGAATATGTATATAGCTGAGTTTGATTACATATATATATATAAACCATAGAATGGAGGTGGTACGGGTATGCAATACGGAAGGTTAGTAAGAGCAGGTGTGAGCTTATACAGGAGATTGTATGCCGAGTGTATAAAATAACGTATATATATATATATATATATATATAGATATGTAGATATATATAAGATTAGATAATACCCGAAAATGAAGTAATGTGAGTCTAGATGACGAGTGGACGAGATTAATTTTATAACTTCAGTAAACTGTTTTGGAAGTAATCATATATTAGAAAAGTGTTCCAAAAGAAATATTAGAGGTCAAGAAGTGACCCAGAGAATTATCGACACTAAGGGTAAAACGGTCTTTTACCGTATGAGAATCGTTTTTCCGTAATTCCTTCGCATGAGGTTGGACATCGAGATGTGATTTTGATACACATGTCTTAATTGACAGGCGCGTGAGTTACTACGAGTACGGACTGTTTGAGAAGTGTTAGAGTGTTTTGACTCAGGTAAGTCCTTGCGACTTACTTAGCCAGTTTCTGAGTGTTAGTTGAATGATAGTAGTTGTGTGTGCTATTTGCGTGTTTAATAATAATAACTTGCTAGGACGACTGTTATTATTACGTTTAAGGCCCAAGTGTATGTATAACGGGCCGTGACATCACTGCCCAGCTCTGACAGGAGACTGGGAGGTTCTCTATACCCAGACCATGCAGGTACAAGGTGAGATGCATCGGATCCATTCCTGATGGTTACACGGGGGCGGAGGCAAGGTTTGGGAATCCCTCGTGTCACAAAATAAGTATCATTAGAGTGAACGAGTAAATTAAAGCAAGATAATAAAACGGACTTGTTTGAAAGCATGCTGAGTGTTTATGTTTATCTGAGTGTGTTTGTGCTGCTATTATTCTGCTAATATTTAGATAACTAGCTAACGGTTCTTCTTGTTGTTGTTTTAGATTTACCGCAGGTTAGATCAGCAGCTGAGTGATCCGGAAGTAGTGGTCAGCCGGGTCTCCGTACTCCTTAGAGCGGGGTTGGGATTGTTTTGTCTTTCCTTTCTTTTGGTTAAGACATTTGTTCTTTTCTTTTGTTTAAGTACTTGAGGCTGTTAGACAGTGTTGCATTCATTACTCTAAAAACATGGTTTTTATGAATTTCGTTTTCTTTATTTGTGTCTTGTTGCAAGATCCTAGTAATGTTGTTGTCAAACTGAGGTCGGGACCCATTGTGAGGTCCTAACCAGTAATACTCCGAGTTCTGAGAATTCGGGGTGTTACACAAACTGGACATATTTTTGTTGAATGTGCTATACTGTATGGCTACAGAGTACAGATAAATTCTGATTTGATGCATAATCGCTTATAGCAGTTATTTATCAAATGAAATGAAGTAAAGTTAGCTAACATCAATTGCTTGGGGGATGATTTATGTTGTAGGTATTCCACAAGGTTTGGTGTTTCTGGCGGTTCTACATTGATCCATGACTTCTTTTCTGGAGAAGTGCACAACCTTGTTCATCTAACGATCGGCAATACATTTACAAATGGAGAAGCTGCAGTTAAGGCTTTTGTTTCTTTTAACGGAGAAACACAACTTGTTGCTCAGTTTCATGAAATCCTTGTGAATCTTCAGATGTCAGAGGTAGAACGGGTTGGGTGTATGTATTATGTTATAGTATTTTTAATAATATCCTCTCTTATTTGCATGTTGGCCACACGCCAGCCTCGGACTATGGTTTATTGTAATCAACAAAGTTTTATGTTTTGGCTAACATATAAAATCTTTTTGATGTAGATAAGTTGTTAAAGTCAACGATGGCTGTCAAGATTCTAGGTGATGTTGAAGGGATGAAAGCTACAATGGAGAGATTGCTGACCCTTATCGATGATGCTTATAAATATGTAGATGATGTTGTGGTAAGTCATTGTATTAGAATAATCAATGAGAGAATCATAATTTATTTTACAAATTTGGACTATAAATCATTGATGCCTTCTAATTTTCTTTTCCAGGAAAATCGTATTCCTGCTAATAATAGCATTGGTTGATTCATAACTAATGTAGTATCATCTCTACCAAAGATATCACCTGCCTCCTTTGATAAGCTAGTCAATGATAGTCTTCATGTAGTTTATTGTGAAACTGAACCATCTTAGTTACGAGGTCACCACACAACTTCTTTAGCAAATGGCTAACCACGGGCATCTTTTACTACACACAGTTTTGAATTTATTAGGTATATATATACCATATGATTTCAGGTGGAGCATAACTTTAATATACTATTGTATATTTATTAATAAATTTTTAAGAATAATTGATTTGAAATTTATATTTGCTTGTTGCTTTTCATAGAGTCAGATAAATAAAGTTGAAAGTGTGACACCTTGCGCATCTTCAACTAATGTGAGAGAAGATGCTCTTTCTCAAGTATTAGGAAAAGATAGACCTAGACGCTTAAGAGGAATGGGAAGGAGAGTAACTATAAGCAAAGTGACCTTCTTACAATCTAGGGACAAGCATGTAGTTCAACTGAAAGAAGAAAACTCTGAATTTTGAAATAGGATACAAGATTTAGAAAGCGTAGTCCAAAATTTAATTGCAAATAATCAGGTAAATTAGAGTGTAGTTTTATGTTTTAAAGTTAACATGTTGTGCTCAAGTGAGGTGCTTCAAACTCTGAATTTTGTTCCTTTAGGTCCTACTGTTGTACGAATTTGGGTTGACATACCAAAGATTCTTGATGCAACACTTTGGAGGCAATCCGAGTTAGAGTGCATTGAAGATGTTGTTGGTACAACAATTGCATAGACAGTAGACAAAGTTGTTATAATATGAAATGATATTAGATGGTTATCCATTTTAGATTTGCATTGTCAAACTATATTCTCTTGGTAAACAATTGTTTTATGCAACTCATGTTGTGTATCCTTTTGAATTTTTAAAATGAAACAATGTGGTTTTTATCTGATGTCGTTATTGAATTTCTATACCATTTATAGAAAACGCTATTGTTAGGTTTTATAGCGTTTATCAAAAACATCATTATTGGGTTCTATAGCGTATATAAAACACTATAAATATACTTATTATTTCCATAGCATTTGAACAAACGCTATTAATAGGTCCACTTTTCCATTGCGTTTCCTTAAACGCTATAATAGGTGCACCTTTTCATAGCGTTCGTACAAACGCTATAATAGGTCCACGTTTTCTTAGCGTTTTATCAAACGCTATAGTAGGCCCATGTTTTCATAGCGTTTATCGAACGCTATAATAGACTCACTTTTTCATAGCGTTTGCACAAACGCTGTTATGGGTTACTTGTTCATAGCATTTCCGTAAACGTTATAATAGGCCTACTTTTCCATAGCGTTTGTGCAAATGCTATGAAAAGTTGTGACCCTATTATAGCGGGCTTTGTCATAGCGTTTATAAAAACTCTATTAATGTATATCATAGCGTTTTTCAAACGCTATGAATGCTTCTAAATGTTGTAGTGTAACTGTACGAGTCTTTCCGATATCTCATCCTCGGAAAATCTCCACATGGCCTGCAGCTGTAGTTACCGTCACTGTCCTCCTGCCGATGTTCAGAACTGCTCGATGTCGATCCATCCAATCACGATCTCCCAATCTAATAGGGCAATCGTGAACCTCTCGTGTGCCTCTAATCTTATCCCCATCGGGTAATCCTATAAAAAAGGGTTTACCTTCTACAGTAACTAAGGTCAATTTATCTACACATGCATCATATATAAATGAAAAACACTATGGGCCTATTTAGTAGATAGGAAACTCAAAACAACCCACTTACCAAACTCACCCAAAAATTAATGGTGTACAGATCCCAAAAATAAATAGATTATTGCCTATTTAGCCAAATTATTTCAATAATGATCTTGTAGAATAATTTAGAGAAGAACTGGTGTAAAGGTGCGGGTATATTTATATATTAAATTTTATGATAAATATGCCATGAGTCGTGCGAACTAAAAACATATTTATGAACATAATAATATTAATTAACCTTTAATTATTCACAAAACGATAAAATAATCACGAATAAAGAATTTCTTATAACTACGATACTTCAAAGTTTTAATTTTTATACAACGCACAATTGTTTTTAAAAAAGTTATACAATACACAACTTCGTTATAGATTTATAAATAAACTACTTTAATATATTGTGGTCATCTAAATAGAACCTGAAAATTTAGTTCTGTAAAAATTTGAAATGGAATGTGTACTAAATATTAAATTGGTAATCAAAAGTTCAATTTTTTTAAAAAGAAACACATAAATTGAATGAAGTTTAAAATTACAAACAAAAACATACAAGAAATTATTAGATGAACAAAGCTTGAAATTTCATTCTTGTAACGACCCACGTAGTAGGAAACAAAATACTTAAATAAATAGAATATCCGTATTTTATGATTAAAAAATTAAAAAAACAAAATATTTAGATAAAAAGAATACCCGTAAAGTAATATTTTTATTTTAAAAAACAGACACTTTAAGTAAATTATTTAGATTTAAAAAATCATAATACGAAACTTTGTAAATTAAAAAAAACAATATATAAATGACGATATTTATATAAAAAATGAATATGTTACTTTAATTTTGTAAACAAATAAACAAAATATGTACCAAAATATACAGATAACAAAACGGAATAAATAAATTCTGAAATAAATATATTGTGATTATCTAAACGGAACCTAAAAGTATGAAATTGTTGTTATTGTTTTGGAGAATTTCCTCTCACAAAATAGCGGTTTACTTTATATTTTTCTTTCATTCAAAGCCACATCCACAACTCTAACCACAGCCACATCCATAATTACAATCACCTATCTAATATACTAAATAAGGCTTTAAGATTTATCTAATCTTGCGACAATCCGGTAGATATTTGATACACGTGTCATATTGACTCTAATCATGGTCCAGTAGTTGTCGTATTGACTCTAAACTTGTAGAAGGAACAAAAAGAACAATGCAACCCGTAAAAAAAAAACTTCAAATGCAAAAAAACCACCAGCATCCTTATATAGATTTAGATAGAGTAAAGACCGAAAAATTGTTAATATTCATACTGGACATTCAATTTGATGTCGGGTCTTTCGCAATTCCGAAGGAGCGATTTTATCCGGTCAGACGGAAATTTACTTACGAGGCAGTGTAATCGGATCGGGGTTTCGGGTCGGAGGCGAATTTTGACAATGTAGCGGGCCAAAAATCTACATTTCGGGTGGACATAGTATTCGGAACCGGGGCGCAGGCAAAACACAGGCCCGCTACTGGGGCGCATTGCTCCTGCGCCCCAGTTCAGGGTTATAACCCTCGCCTAGTGCTCCTTCGTTGTTTTCGCTTCCACTCTTTTGCCGTTTTGTCTCCGCCACTCTCTCTCAACTTCGCTCGTTCTTCCGCCGTCGGTCTTCTTCCCTCTCTCTCAGTCTCGTCGTGAGTCTTCTTCCCTCTCTCCCAACGACCCAATCTCGTCGTCGTGAGTCTTCTCTTCCGTTGTGAGTCTTCTTCTTCATTGATTTGTGTTTGACGCAGACTTTGCTCTTGTAGTGGAACCCAACTTCCAATCTCCTTCTTCGTCCAAACATAGCAATTAGATTGGATTGTGCAATTTGTGGTTGATTTTTTCCAACCAGTGGGTTCTTTGAATTCCAGTCTGCTTCATCATCCCATTCTTCTGTCAGTCTTCGTTTGTTGAAGGTAGTGTATTGTTGTTGCTGCTTCAATGGAACATACTTAATTGAAAAGAGTTGTGATTTTTAATTAATAAATTGAGTTTAAATTTCTTGATTATAAACAGTGGGTTCCTTGATTTGTGATTGATTTTCCCAACTTCATGTTCTTGATTTTGTGTTTGACGGTTATAGTGAGTTTCATTGAAGGTAATGTGTTAGCTTCTTGATTGTGCTTCAATGAAACTTATCTTTTTACAAAACAATTGCTGATTTCTAATGCCAAATTTCTTAGATTACCGTTGTTGCCAAGTAGACATGGATCGGGATCGGCCCTCAAATATTGTTGATCCACAAAACGGGATGTAAACCCTAGCCGGAAACGTCGATTATCGGCAATCGAGATTATTTTTGAAATAATTAGAGAAAGAGGACACTGTTTGATAGAATTGAAATAATGGTGTTGTAGGTTTTTTTCAAATGATTTGATGTTCACTTTTTGGGAAAAAAATAAAAAAAAAACACTGTTTACCCACAAACACAACTCTTACCGTTGCTTACCTAGAAATAGATTACGCAGGAAGTTTGACATTACCCAGGAAGTTTGAGTGTTTTAGATTCACAAAAATAAGAGATGAGAAGTTTCAGATTACCCAGAAATACATTACCCAGGAAGTTTGAGATTACCCAGAAATAGAAAAAAGCACTACTTATCCACAAATAGAACAAGGAAATAGAAACAAACACAACTCTTACCGTTGCTTACCCAGAAATAGATTACCCAGAAAGTTTGACATTACCCAGAAAGTTTGAGTGTTTTAGATTCACAAAAACAAGAGATGAGAAGTTTCAGATTACCCAAAATACATTACCCAGGAAGTTTGAGATTACCCATGCAAACACACTGCTTACCCACAAATAGAACAGGAAAATGTAAGCAAACACTACTTACCCACAAATAGAACATGGAAATGTAAACAAACACTGCTTACCCACAAATAGAACAGGAAGTTTGAGTGTTTTAGATTCACAAAAACAAGAGATGGGAAATTTCAAATTACCCAGAAATACATTACCCAAGGAAATGTAAACAAACACTGCTTACCCACAAATAGAACAGGAAGTTTGAGTATTTTAGATTCACAAAAACAAGAAATGAGAAGTTTCAGATTACCCATAAATACATTACCCAGTAAGTTTGAGATTACCCAGAAATAGAACCAAACACTACTTACCCAGAAATAGAACAGGGATATGTAAGCAGTCCAGATTCCGGCGAAGAAGAAGCTCAACAAGAGTGGACTTGCGTTTGAAGGGAAAAAGAAGGGGCCTGCATATGGATACCCAAAAATACATTTACGTTTGAAAGGAGGGAAGAAGAAGGGACAAGGGAGGGAAGAAGATGAGCTGAATTGATTGGACTGTTTATTTTATTCAACATGTCACCCATCAAATCAGATAAATACCTATGTCCCTTACTTTTCTGCTTTTATCTACAATAGGAGCCCATTTTTTAAATGAATAATTGGGAGGCCCTAAATCCAAACTTTACATTGTAAAAGGGCTACATTGCAAATTCAGCCATTATTTTTTCTCGTTATGTAATTCATACTTAGTAGATTAGGAATTGGTTAGATTAAGAAGAATCGGAATTGGAAGTTGCGAAATTTAGGCGCTACATTAGATTAGATTTTTTGTGCGTTTTCCGGATTTGGAACCGCCATTGTTGACGAGGTGAACTTTGAAAATTTTGAATAAAGTTTTTAGGGACAAATGAAATAAAGCCTATAATTTGAAAATAGATAACTCACCTGGCTATGGATACGTTACACTAATAGGAACTCGTATACAATGGTGTCACGACGCATAGAATGGTATGACACCTATACATACCAGAAGCAGAAGGGACTGAAAAAATATATACCTAAAGTTTATAAAAGGGATATATAATAAAAAAAAAGTGTAAAAATATTCTTAAGAATTAGAAGGTTTAGCTTACTAGAGGGAACTTATGAGGTTGATGGCTGCTGAAAGTTAGACCATATCATTAGAGTTGACCGAAGGGCCATTGTAGTTGTCTCAAATAAAGTTAGAAGTTGTTTTAACATCATTTAATTGTTTATTTAAATAATCAAAAATCGTATATAAGTAAATTTAAATAAAATAGTTGAATTTTTGTATTTTTAAAAATAAAAATCTCAGAATATGTAACTTTAAAAATAATCGCATATTTGTACCTTTAAAATTTTCAAATGAAGTTAGGAGGTAAATAACATCACTTAATTTTTCATTCAAATAATAAAAATCGTATATTTGTAAGTTTAAAAATTAAAATAAATTATAAATTTAAAAATTAAAATATATTTTAAATATAAAAACTTCATATTTGTAACTTCAAACAAAATAATCGCATGTTTGTAGCTTTCATTCGATCTCGACTCGAACAAGGCATGTCACTGTGATGCAAAAACGGCTTGTACTTCCTTACAACGCAAAACGACACCCGCTCTATTTCCAATATTGCTCTTTACATGGAACATTCACAAAATATGCTTCACCTCCGGAAAGACTTCACCCAAGGCACCTATAAGACCTAACTCTCGATCGGTGACAATCACTTCCGGTATCTTGTCGTAGCACAAATGACGAAGTCTCCTTAAAGCCCACTTGTAGTGATCTCTATTCTCGTGTGTCATGAATACGAATGAAATTGTGAAAGTTTTTTTTGAGCTTGTGATGCCGACAATCTCCAATAACGGTATATTATATCTAGAAACAATACAAAAAAAGGATTAAGTAAAAGTGTTGTGCAATAAGATAGACTTCTATCAAACAAAGTTAGAACAAGAATACGTACTCATTGGTCTTATACGTCGAGTCCATCACAATAACATAAGGGAACATGAGGAGCAAATGCCTAGAATCGAGATGTGAGATAAAAAAATCAGCCACTTCATCGGAGTTTGTACATCTTCTTGCACTCACATAGTATCCGTGTTCCTTCAACGTATGAAGTGCTTGTTGTAATGACCCTCTTCCTTCAGCTTGTTCCATCCTCATCTTCAAACTGGTATTGCAAAATTTTCCGAATGGTTGTGACATTTCTAGGATCGTCTAATTGCACGGATTTCAATATATGTCTCAATTTCAACCCTGACCCCAATTCACGCTCCACCTTTCGATATTGGGTTGGAGTTGTAACACCCCAAATTCTCAGAACTCGGAGTATTACTGGTTAGGACCTCAAAATGGGTCCCGACCTCAGTTTGACAACAACATTACTAGGATCTTGCAACAAGACACAAATAAAGAAACCGAAATCCATAAAAACCATGTTTTTAGAGTAATGAATGCAACACTGTCTAGCAGCCTACAGTACTTAAACAACAGAAAAGAACAACTGTCTTAACCAAAAGAAAGGAAAGACAAAACAACCCCAACCCCGCTCTAAGGAGTACGGAGACCCGGCTGACCACTACTTCCGGATCACTCAGCTGCTGATCTAACCTGCGGTAAATCTAAAACAACAACAAGAAGAACCGTTAGCTAGTTATCTAAATATTAGCAGAATAATAGCAGCACAAACACACTCAGATAAACATAAACACTCAACATGCTTTCAAACAAGTCCGTTTTATTATCTTGCTTTAATTTACTCGTTCACTCTAGTGATACTTATTTTGTGACACGAGGGATTCCCAAACCTCGCCTCCGCCCCCGTGTAACCATCAGGAATGGATCCGATGCATCTCACCTTGTACCTGCATGGTCTGGGTATAGAGAACCTCCCAGTCTCATGTCAGAGCTGGGCAGTGATGTCACGGCCCGTTATACATACACTTGGGCCTTAAACGTAATAATAACAGTCGTCCTAGCAAGTTATTATTATTAAATCACGCAATAGCACACACCACTACTATCACTCAACTAACACTCAGAAACTGGCTAAGTAAGTCGCAAGGACTTACCTGAGTCAAAATACTCTCTAACGCGTCTCAAACAGTCCGTACTCGTGGTAACTCAAACGCCTGTCAAATAAGGCACGTGTATAAAAAATCACATCTCGATGTCCAACCTCATGCGAAGGAATTACGGAAAACAAACTCTCTTATGGTAAAAGACCATTTTACCCTTGGTATCGTAATTTCTCGAAGTTTATTCTCGACTTCTACTAATTCTTTCCTTATCTTATTTTCCAAAATTATGTCTCTCGGATAGCCATTTATAGGTTATAAGTTCAAAACTCAATCAACTCGAAAAAGGACAACGCTCTTCCTCCTTCCCGGTTACCATCTACTCGGATACATAAGTTATACCGTAATATATAATTTAACTTTCCCTCAACTCACTTATATAACTACTAGTATACCCGCACAAACTTACATAATTCATATCTTCCAATCCCGCACTTATATACGTACCCATATATCTATTTACATGTATATACCTATATATAATTTATGTAAATACTCGGTACAATATACTCTTATATTTTATTTATCTTTCATCCTCTATTTATATAAATATATGTACATTACACTGCAATTCTCTAAAAACTAACAGGATCCTATATATGTGTATACATATATAATCAACATCTCTATACTCATGTACTATATATATCTCACACTGCAGATTACTAAGAAAGCAGCAACTGCCCCTCACCAACCCACACTACGGATTCACTGCAGTCATGCTATAACAGGACAAGAGAAGGCCAACGGAATTAACGCAGCCTACCTACTGTAGTAGCGTGCAAAACGATTGTGAACCGGCTGATTCGAGTCCCTCGCTTCAACACTGCAGACAACACTACTCGGGTCTAGGCGTCGCGGCGACGGTGCAGACGGAGACACGACGGTGGGCGGCGTTGTGGTGTACCCGGCGGTCTTCACTGGTGCTGCAGTAGGCGGAGCGGTGCTGTGAGTTCAACATCACAGTGGCGGAAGAGCAACATCGGAAGGGGAAGGAGGCGACAGCTGACCTGCGGTGCCTGGTGGTTGCAGTGGCGGAGCGGTGCTGCTGTAGGCGGAGGAGAAGCGGCGTCACCGGTCCCGGACTGTTGCAACAATTGGCGGCGAGGTGAGACTCGGAATAGCGAAGACGCAGAGAGGGAGGGAAGGAGGAGAAGGATGCAGTCTTACCGGCTTACAGCGGCGGTCGGCAGGCGGCGGCGCGGGGTCGGCAGGCGGCGGTGCAGGCTCGGTGGCGGCGCTCCGGTTGAAGGTAGCAGAGTGCAGCGCGTCTTATGTTGAAGCGGAAGAGATGGAAGGTCGATGAGGTAAGCGGAAGAGAGGGAAGTAGCGGCTGATTAGAACAGGAGTTACAGGATTAGGTTAAAATTAGGTTAGTCTAAATTAGATTTTAATTAGGTTAATCTTAAAAATGGGCTGGCTGGGCTGGGCCGGTATTTGGGCCTAGTAGCGGGTTAACTCCAACCTCACTCTCTTTAGAACAGGATCCGGAACTCGTTAAAAGTGCGGGAATTTATATAAAACGGAATTAATTTCCGTATTTTATAAATTATTATTATTCTTATCTTAAGTGTGTAATTTATTTCCGGTTAAGAGATTTCGTCATTTTATGTGAATTAATATCACATAAAATGATGGAACAATACTCGTTCTATTTTACTTTTAATTTATGTTCTTATTTATTTGACATTTTGGAACTCGGTTTAAAATCAGGTTTAACGGGTTTCAAAAATTTCGGTTATTACATCAGTGCCCTCTTAAAAGAAGTTTCGTCCCGAAACTTAGAATGTTCCTCTTACTCACACATTTCCCTTGGCATATTGTAGTTTTCTCGACATTTTCATTTTCTACCACGCAACTACTCAACATCGAATAGACAAGTATCACAAAAAAAACAGAATCACTCAAATCAATATGAAAACCTGAAAAGTCAAACAACACAACATCCGAGTACTAACTCGTCAAACAGGAGTAACCTCTAACTCCGCAAAGAACTCAGGATAGTTACGTCTAATACTCTCCTCAGTCTCCCAAGTGGCCTCATCAACTTCTCTCCTAGACCACTGGATCCTCAACATAGGTATCTCCTTGGACCGCAGACGTCTAGTACTGCGCTCCAAGACAGCTACGGGGTACTCTACAAATGTATGGTCAGGCTCAACTGTCAGATCCTCATGGTTGATGACGTGTCTCGGATTTAGAATTTACTCTCTCAACTGAGATACATGAAAGACCGGATGAGCACCCTCTAATCTCGGCGGTAGTGCTAACCTGTAGGCCACCTCTCCAACTCTCTCCACGATCTCAAAAGGTCCGACATAGCGGGGACTCAGCTTCCCCTTAATATCGACGCCTTTTGTCGGCGTAGAACTTCTGACGACTCTGAGTTGCTAACATCCGCTCTCGGACTAGGGAAATCCGAGCGATGTCCTCCTGTATCTGATCAGGAGCTACTCCATCAACCCTGCTGGGCTCATCCCAACATAATGGTGTACGACATCTCCGCCCGTACAAAGCCTCATAAGGAGCCATCCCAATAGACGCGTGCCAGCTATTATTATACGAAAACTCTACTAGTGGAAGATGATCTGGCCATACCTGTCCCCAATCTAGTACACACGCCCGAAGCATGTCCTCTAAGGTCTGAATGGTCCTCTCAGACTGTCCGTTTGTCTGTGGGTGGTAGGCGGTAATAAAGTGGAGACTCGTCCCCAAAGCAGTATGTACCTGCTGCCAAAATCTCGAGGTAAAACGTCCATCTCTGTCAGAGACGATAGTCCTCGGTACTCCATGGAGTCTTACAATGTGTCTGGTGAACTCCTCAGCCAGACGACTCACCGGCCACGTTTCCTTAATCGGAATGAAACGTGTGGTCTTCGTCAGGCGGTCTACCACTACCCAAATAGCATCAAATCCTCTGCTGAGTATCAAACCAGTGACAAATTCCATAGATATATCCTCCCACTTCCACTGTGGTACTGGAAGTGGGTGGAGCTCTCCTCCAGACCTACGGTGCTCAATCTTGACCTGCTGGCAGGTCGCGCACTGAGCTACATACCGAGTCACATCGGGCTTCAAACCACCCCACCAGAAGGAGCGTCTCACATCCTTGTACATCTTACTCGCTCCAGGATGTACTGAGTATGGGGTAGCATGAGCCTCACCTAGTATCCTCTGTCTCAACTCACTGTCTGACGGCACACAAACGCGGTCCTGACGTCTCATCACTCCATCTACACCAATAGTAAACTGTGGGGCCTCATCTCGAGACATCCTGTCTCGGATCCTGATCAAAGTAGGGCAAGTCTCCTGCTTCTGTCGGATCTCATCCAACAGATCAGGATGTAACTCCATGGTAGCCAACTAACCATCAGTATCGGGAAACTGAATCTCTATCTCCAACCAAGCCAAGTCCCTCTGCAACTGTGGTTGTACTGCCAACCGGGCTATCGCCCTTTCCTTAGGCGTCTTCCGGCTCAAAGCGTCAGCTACCACATTCACTTTTCCGGGTGGTAAAGAATCTCAAGGTCGAAGTCCTTGATCAACTCTAACCACCGCCTCTGGCGGTTATTCAACTCTCTCTGAGTGAATATATACTTCAGACTCTTATGGTCTGCGAAGATCTGACATGTCGCCCCATAGAGATAGTGACGCCAAATCTTAAGAGCATGGACTACTGCAGCCAACTCTAGATCATGTGTGGGGTAGTTCTCCTCATACGTCTTCAACTGCCGAGATGCATAGGCTATGACCTTACCCCTCTGCATCAAAATACACCCCAAGCCTATCTTGGATGCGTCACTATATACCACAAAATCATCTGCACCCTCAGGCTGTGCCAAAATTCGGAGCGGATGTCAATCTCCTCTACAGCTCCTCAAAACTCTGCTGACACGGCTCAGACCAGACAAACCGAGTACTCTTCCTCAGAAGACAAGTAAGTGGTCGGGCAATCAAGGAGAACCCTTCCACAAACCGGCGGTAGTAACCTGCTAAACCTAGAAAGTTGCGAACCTCCTTAACATTCTTCGGAGGTTGCCAAGAAGACACTGACTCCATCTTCGCCGGATCGACCTTAATACCCTCAACAGTCACCACATGACCTAAGAAGCCACCTCTGACATCCAAAACTCACACTTGTGTAACTCTTAGCACAAAGCCGGCTATCTTGTAGAATCTATAATACTATTCTCAAGTGCCCGGTATGCTCCTCTTGACTTCTAGAGTAAACTAGGATGTCGTCAATGAAGACCACTACAAACTGGTCTAAGAAGTCGATGAATATCCTGTTCATCAACTCCATGAACACTGTTGGCGCATTAGTGACCCCAAATGGCATCACTACTAACTTATAATGACCATACCTAGTCCAGAATACCGTCTTAGGTATGTCCTGATCTCTCATCCTCAGCTGGTGATAACCTGACCTCAAGTCTATCCTCGAAAACACCGACGCTCCATGCAACTAGTCCAACAGATCATCTATGCGCGACAGTGGATACTTGTTCTAGATAGTGACTTTGTTCAACTCTCTGTAGTCTATGCATAGCCTCATCGATCTGTCCTTCTTCCTCACAATTAATACTGGCGCGCCACAGGGGACACACTAGGGCGTACGAAGCCCTTCTCCGTCAATTCTTCCAACTGCTTCTTCAGCTCAAGCAGCTCTATCGGTGCCATGCGGTACGGGGCCTTCGAGATCGGTCTTGTGTCCGGCTTTGACTCAATGCTAAAGTCAACACTCCTTTGTCAATTTAGAAATTGACCC
>BSUD01000002.1:148695699-148805169 GCA_033239045.1 Fagopyrum esculentum | reverse complement strand
GTGAGACTCGGAATAGCGAAGACGCAGAGAGGGAGGGAAGGAGGAGAAGGATGCAGTCTTACCGGCTTACAGCGGCGGTCGGCAGGCGGCGGCGCGGGGTCGGCAGGCGGCGGTGCAGGCTCGGTGGCGGCGCTCCGGTTGAAGGTAGCAGAGTGCAGCGCGTCTTATGTTGAAGCGGAAGAGATGGAAGGTCGATGAGGTAAGCGGAAGAGAGGGAAGTAGCGGCTGATTAGAACAGGAGTTACAGGATTAGGTTAAAATTAGGTTAGTCTAAATTAGATTTTAATTAGGTTAATCTTAAAAATGGGCTGGCTGGGCTGGGCCGGTATTTGGGCCTAGTAGCGGGTTAACTCCAACCTCACTCTCTTTAGAACAGGATCCGGAACTCGTTAAAAGTGCGGGAATTTATATAAAACGGAATTAATTTCCGTATTTTATAAATTATTATTATTCTTATCTTAAGTGTGTAATTTATTTCCGGTTAAGAGATTTCGTCATTTTATGTGAATTAATATCACATAAAATGATGGAACAATACTCGTTCTATTTTACTTTTAATTTATGTTCTTATTTATTTGACATTTTGGAACTCGGTTTAAAATCAGGTTTAACGGGTTTCAAAAATTTCGGTTATTACATCAGTGCCCTCTTAAAAGAAGTTTCGTCCCGAAACTTAGAATGTTCCTCTTACTCACACATTTCCCTTGGCATATTGTAGTTTTCTCGACATTTTCATTTTCTACCACGCAACTACTCAACATCGAATAGACAAGTATCACAAAAAAAACAGAATCACTCAAATCAATATGAAAACCTGAAAAGTCAAACAACACAACATCCGAGTACTAACTCGTCAAACAGGAGTAACCTCTAACTCCGCAAAGAACTCAGGATAGTTACGTCTAATACTCTCCTCAGTCTCCCAAGTGGCCTCATCAACTTCTCTCCTAGACCACTGGATCCTCAACATAGGTATCTCCTTGGACCGCAGACGTCTAGTACTGCGCTCCAAGACAGCTACGGGGTACTCTACAAATGTATGGTCAGGCTCAACTGTCAGATCCTCATGGTTGATGACGTGTCTCGGATTTAGAATTTACTCTCTCAACTGAGATACATGAAAGACCGGATGAGCACCCTCTAATCTCGGCGGTAGTGCTAACCTGTAGGCCACCTCTCCAACTCTCTCCACGATCTCAAAAGGTCCGACATAGCGGGGACTCAGCTTCCCCTTAATATCGACGCCTTTTGTCGGCGTAGAACTTCTGACGACTCTGAGTTGCTAACATCCGCTCTCGGACTAGGGAAATCCGAGCGATGTCCTCCTGTATCTGATCAGGAGCTACTCCATCAACCCTGCTGGGCTCATCCCAACATAATGGTGTACGACATCTCCGCCCGTACAAAGCCTCATAAGGAGCCATCCCAATAGACGCGTGCCAGCTATTATTATACGAAAACTCTACTAGTGGAAGATGATCTGGCCATACCTGTCCCCAATCTAGTACACACGCCCGAAGCATGTCCTCTAAGGTCTGAATGGTCCTCTCAGACTGTCCGTTTGTCTGTGGGTGGTAGGCGGTAATAAAGTGGAGACTCGTCCCCAAAGCAGTATGTACCTGCTGCCAAAATCTCGAGGTAAAACGTCCATCTCTGTCAGAGACGATAGTCCTCGGTACTCCATGGAGTCTTACAATGTGTCTGGTGAACTCCTCAGCCAGACGACTCACCGGCCACGTTTCCTTAATCGGAATGAAACGTGTGGTCTTCGTCAGGCGGTCTACCACTACCCAAATAGCATCAAATCCTCTGCTGAGTATCAAACCAGTGACAAATTCCATAGATATATCCTCCCACTTCCACTGTGGTACTGGAAGTGGGTGGAGCTCTCCTCCAGACCTACGGTGCTCAATCTTGACCTGCTGGCAGGTCGCGCACTGAGCTACATACCGAGTCACATCGGGCTTCAAACCACCCCACCAGAAGGAGCGTCTCACATCCTTGTACATCTTACTCGCTCCAGGATGTACTGAGTATGGGGTAGCATGAGCCTCACCTAGTATCCTCTGTCTCAACTCACTGTCTGACGGCACACAAACGCGGTCCTGACGTCTCATCACTCCATCTACACCAATAGTAAACTGTGGGGCCTCATCTCGAGACATCCTGTCTCGGATCCTGATCAAAGTAGGGCAAGTCTCCTGCTTCTGTCGGATCTCATCCAACAGATCAGGATGTAACTCCATGGTAGCCAACTAACCATCAGTATCGGGAAACTGAATCTCTATCTCCAACCAAGCCAAGTCCCTCTGCAACTGTGGTTGTACTGCCAACCGGGCTATCGCCCTTTCCTTAGGCGTCTTCCGGCTCAAAGCGTCAGCTACCACATTCACTTTTCCGGGTGGTAAAGAATCTCAAGGTCGAAGTCCTTGATCAACTCTAACCACCGCCTCTGGCGGTTATTCAACTCTCTCTGAGTGAATATATACTTCAGACTCTTATGGTCTGCGAAGATCTGACATGTCGCCCCATAGAGATAGTGACGCCAAATCTTAAGAGCATGGACTACTGCAGCCAACTCTAGATCATGTGTGGGGTAGTTCTCCTCATACGTCTTCAACTGCCGAGATGCATAGGCTATGACCTTACCCCTCTGCATCAAAATACACCCCAAGCCTATCTTGGATGCGTCACTATATACCACAAAATCATCTGCACCCTCAGGCTGTGCCAAAATTCGGAGCGGATGTCAATCTCCTCTACAGCTCCTCAAAACTCTGCTGACACGGCTCAGACCAGACAAACCGAGTACTCTTCCTCAGAAGACAAGTAAGTGGTCGGGCAATCAAGGAGAACCCTTCCACAAACCGGCGGTAGTAACCTGCTAAACCTAGAAAGTTGCGAACCTCCTTAACATTCTTCGGAGGTTGCCAAGAAGACACTGACTCCATCTTCGCCGGATCGACCTTAATACCCTCAACAGTCACCACATGACCTAAGAAGCCACCTCTGACATCCAAAACTCACACTTGTGTAACTCTTAGCACAAAGCCGGCTATCTTGTAGAATCTATAATACTATTCTCAAGTGCCCGGTATGCTCCTCTTGACTTCTAGAGTAAACTAGGATGTCGTCAATGAAGACCACTACAAACTGGTCTAAGAAGTCGATGAATATCCTGTTCATCAACTCCATGAACACTGTTGGCGCATTAGTGACCCCAAATGGCATCACTACTAACTTATAATGACCATACCTAGTCCAGAATACCGTCTTAGGTATGTCCTGATCTCTCATCCTCAGCTGGTGATAACCTGACCTCAAGTCTATCCTCGAAAACACCGACGCTCCATGCAACTAGTCCAACAGATCATCTATGCGCGACAGTGGATACTTGTTCTAGATAGTGACTTTGTTCAACTCTCTGTAGTCTATGCATAGCCTCATCGATCTGTCCTTCTTCCTCACAATTAATACTGGCGCGCCACAGGGGACACACTAGGGCGTACGAAGCCCTTCTCCGTCAATTCTTCCAACTGCTTCTTCAGCTCAAGCAGCTCTATCGGTGCCATGCGGTACGGGGCCTTCGAGATCGGTCTTGTGTCCGGCTTTGACTCAATGCTAAAGTCAACACTCCTTTGTCAATTTAGAAATTGACCCTAACTTTTGCTCGGAAGAGCACCATCGGTCTCATTTGTGTGGAATGCTAAGTAACCTCTATCTGGATTGATGTAGGATCTGATCAAAATCATCTGCTTCATCTTACTCCTCTAGTTCATTTAGTACGACTTCATCTGTACTAACTATGATTTGTACCATTTTCTTAGCCCGTAAGTAAACAACTACTCACATCCATTCTCTTTATATCATTAATGATATAAGGGGTCATTTCTGACCGTCAACTCTTCCTTTACCATTTTAATTAGATTTACTAACTTGACTTATTCGGTGTTACTTGTACTCGTATCGATTTGACTTCACCATTGTCCTCGTTGATCTCTAGAAGAAATTCTCCAGAGGTCGATAAGATTCTTTTATAACCTTGTGATTATTCTTCTTATCTGCCAACCAACCATCCCTAGTTAACCAGCACGTGTAAATTCTCTGTTGTTACCAATTAGTCTATAGTTGACCTTCTATAAGATTGTAGACTTAATTTTCTTCTATCTCTTTTGAGGTTTGATATACCAGGTGAAAATATATTTCTTCCATTTATACTCCTTTAGCTCTTTCTACAAACTATACTCCTATAAGAGCACTATACTCTTACGAGTCTAGTTGTATCTTCGTCTTCCGTCAATGGACTTGTAAATTCTTCTCCGATAACTTGTAGGTATTTCTCCATGATTCTTTTTACCCGAGTTATCGTCCAATTGCAGTTCTCTGTTATGACCCGCTAGTGTTATTAACATAAATCTCTTTGTGAATGAGAAGTTATTAGAGACCACCGTGTTCACCAACCATTTTCCTACACCTTCTTCCTTGTGTGCTGCTTTGTATTGCCGCCTTTGTAGAATTCCGGTCTTTGTTGTATCCCGATCCTTGTTGATTTTCTTGTGTGTTCTAAGAGGTCACCCCACTTCCTTGTTGGTGAAACCTGCCTTCCACTTTCTAGCAACCTGTAAGCTTTCCTTTTGCGACTCTTTTAGTCTTCGTATTTGGATGGACAATGTATCTCATCTTGACTCCTACGCTTATGATTGTCTCGATTTCCCATCTTGATTGTGGAAAAGTTGGTCGAGAGTGATCATATTCTGTTCTGCTTCTAACCTCAAACTTTCACCTTCTGGTCCGTCAGTAAGCTTAGGTTCAATGCCTCTTGTATGGATCGCTACTATATTTCACCTTGACCTTCATGCCTATTTCTGTTTCTGAAGGCATCCCCTTTTGTTTGTAACGTTGCTTTACACCATCTTGAAAGAACCTATGGGTTGTCTCTTCCAATTTGTATACTTGCCGGTCATCCAACGCTTTTCCGGAACTACTCTCCTGTATATTCTTCATTGGTCCTATTGAGTTGACTCGGGGTTCCCTTCTTGTCATCATCGTTGGTGTTGTCTTTTAGTCTTCACTTTTCTGTCTCAACGTTCTTTAACAAGTTCGAAGGAGTTGTCCGGACGTTCGCCTACCTTTATGCTCATAACCTGAGCATACTTATCCTTACGTTGAAACCATTCGAAAATACTTAGGTGTGTCAACTGAATGAGGATCTCATTATGTTATCTCCGTTAAGGGCATAATATAACTACAAATTCTACTAATCTTCGGCATATGCGTATCTATATCACCTATCATAATAATCAATCTAATAAGTCCAAAAAGTCGATCTACAGTAAAACCTAAAGTCCATACTAAGCATACTGAGATCCGCGGTAGTAGTGGTGGTCAGCCGTACTTTTCTATTCCCAACCAGACTATGCATGCATTTAAAACCAAAAATTTCTTTTTAAAACTCAGACCCCTTTTCGGGTTCTGCTTAAAACTTATTCGGTCTTTCAGAAGATTTCAAGTGCCATTGTTGCCAACCTGGCTCTGATACCATGTTGTAACACCCCGAATTCTCAGAACTCGGAGTATTACTGGTTAGGACCTCACAATGGGTCCCGACCTCAGTTTGACAACAACATTACTAGGATCTTGCAACAAGACACAAATAAAGAAACCGAAATCCATAAAAACCATGTTTTTAGAGTAATGAATGCAACACTGTCTAGCAGCCTACAGTACTTAAACAACAGAAAAGAACAACTGTCTTAACCAAAAGAAAGGAAAGACAAAACAACCCCAACCCCGCTCTAAGGAGTACGGAGACCCGGCTGACCACTACTTCCGGATCACTCAGCTGCTGATCTAACCTGCGGTAAATCTAAAACAACAACAAGAAGAACCGTTATCTAGTTATCTAAATATTAGCAGAATAATAGCAGCACAAACACACTCAGATAAACATAAACACTCAACATGCTTTCAAACAAGTCCGTTTTATTATCTTGCTTTAATTTACTCGTTCACTCTAGTGATACTTATTTTGTGACACGAGGGATTCCCAAACCTCGCCTCCGCCCCCGTG
This sequence comes from Fagopyrum esculentum, assembly GCA_033239045.1. Classification (NCBI taxonomy): domain Eukaryota; kingdom Viridiplantae; phylum Streptophyta; class Magnoliopsida; order Caryophyllales; family Polygonaceae; genus Fagopyrum; species Fagopyrum esculentum. Next base: position 148,799,099 of record BSUD01000002.1, on the reverse strand, counting down.
TAACCATCAGGAATGGATCCGATGCATCTCACCTTGTACCTGCATGGTCTGGGTATAGAGAACCTCCCAGTCTCATGTCAGAGCTGGGCAGTGATGTCACGGCCCGTTATACATACACTTGGGCCTTAAACGTAATAATAACAGTCGTCCTAGCAAGTTATTATTATTAAATCACGCAATAGCACACACCACTACTATCACTCAACTAACACTCAGAAACTGGCTAAGTAAGTCGCAAGGACTTACCTGAGTCAAAATACTCTCTAACGCGTCTCAAACAGTCCGTACTCGTGGTAACTCAAACGCCTGTCAAATAAGGCACGTGTATAAAAAATCACATCTCGATGTCCAACCTCATGCGAAGGAATTAAGGAAAACAAACTCTCTTATGGTAAAAGACCATTTTACCCTTGGTATCGTAATTTCTCGAAGTTTATTCTCGACTTCTACTAATTCTTTCCTTATCTTATTTTCCAAAATTATGTCTCTCGGATAGCCATTTATAGGTTATAAGTTCAAAACTCAATCAACTCGAAAAAGGACAACGCTCTTCCTCCTTCCCGGTTACCATCTACTCGGATACATAAGTTATACCGTAATATATAATTTAACCTTTCCCTCAACTCACTTATATAACTACTAGTATACCCGCACAAACTTACATAATTCATATCTTCCAATCCCGCACTTATATACGTACCCATATATCTATTTACATGTATATACCTATATATAATTTATGTAAATACTCGGTACAATATACTCTTATATTTTATTTATCTTTCATCCTCTATTTATATAAATATATGTACATTACACTGCAATTCTCTAAAAACTAACAGGATCCTATATATGTGTATACATATATAATCAACATCTCTATACTCATGTACTATATATATCTCACACTGCAGATTACTAAGAAAGCAGCAACTGCCCCTCACCAACCCACACTACGGATTCACTGCAGTCATGCTATAACAGGACAAGAGAAGGCCAACGGAATTAACGCAGCCTACCTACTGTAGTAGCGTGCAAAACGATTGTGAACCGGCTGATTCGAGTCCCTCGCTTCAACACTGCAGACAACACTACTCGGGTCTAGGCGTCGCGGCGACGGTGCAGACGGAGACACGACGGTGGGCGGCGCTGTGGTGTACCCGGCGGTCTTCACTGGTGCTGTAGTAGGCGGAGCGGTGCTGTGAGTTCAACATCACAGTGGCGGAAGAGCAACATCGGAAGGGGAAGGAGGCGACAGCTGACCTGCGGTGCCTGGTGGTTGCAATGGCGGAGCGGTGCTGCTGTAGGCGGAGGAGAAGCGGCGTCACCGGTCCCGGACTGTTGCAACAATTGGCGGTGAGTGAGACTCGGAATAGCGAAGACGCAGAGAGGGAGGGAAGGAGGAGAAGGATGCAGTCTTACCGGCTTACAGCGGCGGTCGGCAGGCGGCGGCGCGGGGTCGGCAGGCGGCGGTGCAGGCTCGGTGGCGGCGCTCCGGTTGAAGGTAGCAGAGTGCAGCGCGTCTTATGTTGAAGCGGAAGAGATGGAAGGTCGATGAGGTAAGCGGAAGAGAGGGAAGTAGCGGCTGATTAGAACAGGAGTTACAGGATTAGGTTAAAATTAGGTTAGTCTAAATTAGATTTTAATTAGGTTAATCTTAAAAATGGGCTGGCTGGGCTGGGCCGGTATTTGGGCCTAGTAGCGGGTTAACTCCAACCTCACTCTCTTTAGAACAGGATCCGGAACTCGTTAAAAGTGCGGGAATTTATATAATACGGAATTAATTTCCGTATTTTATAAATTATTATTATTCTTATCTTAAGTGTGTAATTTATTTCCGGTTAAGAGATTTCGTCATTTTATGTGAATTAATATCACATAAAATGATGGAACAATACTCGTTTTATTTTACTTTTAATTTATGTACTTATTTATTTGACATTTTGGAACTCGGTTTAAAATCAGGTTTAACGGGTTTCAAAAATTTCGGTTATTACAGGAGTCGTAACACCCGAATTCTCAAAACTCGGACCATTACTTGTTAGGACCTCACAATCGGTTCCGACCTCAGTTTGACAACAATATTACTAGGATCTTGCAACAAGACACAAATAAGAAAAACCGAAATTCATAAAAATATAATTTTAAAGGGATGAATGCAACAACGTCTAACAACCTATAGTCCTTAAACAACGGAAAAGTCTAACTGTCTTTAACAAGAAGAAAGAAACAACAAGATAACACCCAACCCCACTCTAAGGAGTACGGAGACCCGGCTGACCACTACTTCCGGATCACTCAGTTGCTGCTCTAACCTGTGGTAAATCTAAAAACACAAGGGAACAACCATTAGCTAGCTTTCTAAACATTAGATGAATAATAATAGCACACATACACATCATAACAAAAGTAAACACTCATCATGCTTTCAAACAATCCATTTATTATCTTTACTTAGGTCATTCACCCTTACTAATGATACTTATTTTGTGACACGAGGAATTCCCAAACCTCGCCTCCGCCCCGTGTAACCATCAGGAATGGATCCGATGCATCTCACCTTGTACCTGTATGGTCTGGGTATAGAGAACCTCCCAGTCTCCTGGCAGAGCTGGGCAGTGATGTCACGACCCGTTATACATACACTTGGGCCTTAAAATATAATAATAACAGTCGTTCTATCAAGTTATTATTATAAACACACATCGCACACACCACTATTATCATTCAACTAACATTCAGAAACTAGCTAAGTAAGTCGCAAGGACTTACCTGAATCAAATATCACTCTATCAAATCTCAACTCGGTCCGTATTCGTGGTAAGTCAACGCCTGCCAAACAAGGCATGTGGATCAAAATCACATCCCTAAACTCGTAGAATTTATAAACTTCTAAGTTGTACAATCTCATGAAGAGCAATTACGAAAAAATCTCTCGTAATGTGAAAAGACTATTTTACCCCTAGTTCCGAAAATCCTAAGATTTTCCTATACTTATTTCCAACTCTTTTTTGGAGCCTATTTCCATACTCTAGTACTTACAGAAAAGTTTAGTACAGAAATACAAGAGTTATACAAAATTCTAGATTTTCATTAAATGGTCATTAAGGTCCGATTTGAGTTAAGATCAAAGACTTAGATTAAAAGATAAAAATTCCAGAAACACTCTCTAGACCCTCTAAAATATGTATACTAAACATAGGGCAAAGGTCTCTCAAAAACCCAACCATAACTCTTATATAAACTATAAGGTTGGACTAGAAGCTAAAATTCTATACTTAGTCAAATATTTTCCTGCTTCAAAAACAGCTCAAGTGCTCTACTTCGGGACCTTATAAAACCTAATCCGACCGTTAACTTTCTCCCAAATTTTAACACATTAAACTATATGTATTCATCTACGAAATATAAAAAAATCAACGGTGAATTCTTGATTTAAGCTATAGAAATTAGGTCCTAAAGTCAGCAGGTCGAAGCTGAATTATTAGGTGTGCAAAAAGTCCTAGGTTCGAGTCTCTCCTCCAGCAGCCCCTCAAAATCACCATGATCAGTAGGTCTCCAGTTCGAATCCTACAGAGCCCCTAAAGTTTCTAATTTTATTAACTTAAAAGATATTAAACATTCTCTCCCTCTACTGTCTTTACTGCTCTTCGTTTCTCGCCTATCTATCTCTACTCCACTCGGTAATCAACAGCACCCTCTATACAGTGTTATGGGCAAGACAGGGAGAAGATGTGCACTCACCTACAACACGGAGCTCGACCTACAATTACCCTCCTGAAAAAGACTCAACCGGAACACCGCAACTCTACGCAGAAGACTGCTGCACAGATTAGGGTGGTTGGTTAGGTTAGGCGCATAAGGGGAGTGAAGTGAACCAGGCGGCGACTTACCCCGATCCAGATCCGTAGCAGAGGAGTGCAGCCGGTTGCAGTCCAGACGACAACACAGTCGCGTGCTTGGTACAGGTCCACCTGTGCTGAATATTGGAGCAGAAGAAGTGGATCCGGCGGCCTGTGCAGATCGTTGGCGAACAATAGGGGTTTTGGCGGCCAGTGTAGTTCGTTGGTGAGCCGTAGTGTGTCTCTCTAACTCCAGTGCAGACGAGCCGGTGGATCAGTGCGAGGATGGAACAGATCGGTGTGGGCAGTCGAGCGGTAGGGAGAACATTAGGTTAGCGTTAATTAGTATTAAGAAGCTGATTATATTAGGTTAAAAGGTAATTTAGGGTTTAGGGTGTATTTGGGCCGGCTGAAGGCTTTTGGGCCAGAATTAGGCCTGCTCCTCAAATAAAATAAATGGGCTGAAAGAATACTCGTTATTCGCCTAGAACCGCTCCTCGGTTTTGAATTAAATGTACGGAATTATTTACGGTTACATAACTTATCATTTTATGTGAATCAAGGTCACATAAAATGATAGAAATTAATATCGTTTTCTTTTATTTAAAACAATTAAGGTTGGCGGTTCGGAATCCGGTTTGATCCGGTATTAAACGGAGTTTAAATTTTTCGGGTATTACACAAACGTCCAGCATATGCATGACCTCTTAAAACCGATGGAATTACGTGGTTGTGGACTCCACATATAACTCTCAATGTCCATTTTTGTTCTTCAACTTGTGTCACCTCAAGTTCAAACATGCACATACACTTCTTCGAGTTCTTTTTCCGGCTAGTAATTGGCACGTGATCGGGATCAACATCTTTCTCCTTTCTAGGTTCTCCGTGTCTATCACATGCTAAATGAAAGATACGGAACCTCCGTCTATCCAACCATGATTTGTTTATGACCAATATCATATTCATCGAGTACCCCACAAACCGAGTCCAACCCACTAAGTTATCTCTATCCAAAAAATATCCATGAAGCTCAAATTTTAACGAAATATCGGTACCGATCACACGAGAATATTCCATAAGATCCTATCATAAACGAAATAAAATATTAATTTTAAAATTTCGGCTCTCTATTTTAACATGTCTAAAACTAATAAAAAGGAAATAAACTATTAATTATAAAATCAAGGTTTTGTATTCTAACATGTCTAAATCTAATGAAAAAACAAAATAAAGCATTAATTCTAATATTCCATTTTTTTAATTTTAAAAATCTAAAAAAGGAAGAGTAAATCTAAAGTGTTTTTATTAAACTAAAATAAATACTATAGTAATTTTTTATATTTTCAAAATAAACAAATATAGAAAGTAAAATTTAAACCTAATTCGAAAATAAATGAAAATTTTACTCTGCTTCTATTGTAAGCAAAGGTACATAATAAGTTTTAAAGAAACTTTTCTAGACTTTTAAAATTAAAAAATTTTAAAATTTAAAACATAAAAATACTTATATAACCATTATTTTATAAATTAATTTTAACATAATTTCTATATTTTACTTTAATTCGAAAATAAATAAAACATTATAACATTTATTTTTATCCAAAAAATAAGAAGTAGATTTAAGTTAACTCTTCTAGATTTTTTTAATTTATATAATATATAATACTTTTACTAAACTATTAATTAATTTAAATTTAATGAGGACATAAATATATTTAAATATATTTTTTTTATTTTTTTTATATTTATAATTTATAATTGAATTTTCAATCTAAAGAATGGATAAAAGGGAGAAACGAATTAAACAATGAGAATGTCAATAGAAAACTTGAAAACTTGTGCATATCAAGAGGAAAAAACAAAACTTGATGATGCCACCAAGAGGAAAAGTCAAAACTTGATGATGAACATTAAGAGTAAAAATACATAAAGTATTAATTCTATGATTCCAATTCTCAATTCTACCATGCCTAAAACTAGGAAATAAATGAAAAAAAAGATATAATATACTTACTTCCATATATGTGTGAGAAGTTCATTTGGATCGCTATATTTCTTTTCATCGAAGGAAGATTAATGATTTCACCATCGGATTCAACTTCAATCTCTTCGAAAAATGTCGACATACTCTACGAGGTTTTTTGGATTGAGACATGAACTCTAATTCGGGTTTCACGTAAAATATATATAGAGTCGCAACAAACTAGGTTAAACTCGACGCTCGGCCCATTAAAAAGTTGGGCGCAGTAAAAAGCTGTCAAAGGGGCGCAGGCAAAGTGTGCTTCTGGCGCACATCCTGAATCCGCCCCAGAGGCGCAGTCAGAATGCGCCCCATATGCATACTCTGGCTGTGCCCAAGAGACGCATTCTGGATGCGCCCCAAATGCACAATTCGCCCGTGTTGCCTCGCTTGTCTGATCGAATAGCAACCACGGTCCGTAGGTACATATATTTGTAAAATTTTGTCACCCCAAATCTCAAATTTTAAGCAAAAATTGTACAAGTTCGTAATAGTACATGTATTTTTTGGATCTTGATCAATGGTCGGTGGGCATCCGGTAGCGGCAAAGCGGGCAGACATGGCTCGTTCCGAGCCACTGAACAAGACAATCCTGATGAAACACATGTGAGCATGGCATGTTAAGCGAGCTCTTCCGCGTCTGAATCTCATCCATGCAAATCACGCATTGATGATCGGTACAACTCCATCCAATCTCAAACATGTCGCCCTCGTCGTACTTCATAGACGACAACAATTCTTGCACCGACTCGATAGTTGCAGGTTTGGGCCTGGACCGGGCCTCGTCGAAGGACTCTGCGAATGCCACATCCTCATCATCCTCCCATATATGTACGTGAATGTCGATGACGTAGCCAGTGACGTAATCGGTGGGGTTGGATAGTTCTTGATCCCGGCAAGCGTCGAGGTGGAACTCGTTGGCTAACCGGAGGGGAGTAATTAGGGCTTTAGCAATTTCTCCGGCGGATGAAATCGGCAGCTCAGGGAATTTCATATTAACATGGGCTCTGAGTCTGCACTTATGGAACATTAAGTAGCGATCCATATTTGGGAAGCCCGGCGGATGATCGCACTCAAAGCCTGAGATCGTCATCACCGTCTCGCCGCATAAGTCGACCATCACCAGCCTGCACAACTCCGATCTTGCCAACTCCAGTGGAAACACAGTAACGGTGTAATCAATGCCGTCCTCAGTAGAGTATGAGTTTGACATCGTATGTTCTTCGGTAGCAATGAAGTAGATATCATTCAATTTGATGGCGGAGAAGGAAGGAGCAAATTACAGAATTGCAGGGGAAAAGGCAGAGTATATATAATTGACACAGAGAAGAAAGCTTTCCTAAAATATTTCAGGGTTTCAGAGATTGGATTTCATATATGTTTCTAAGTTTTATCCTTTGATTTTGTTTCCTAATTTAAATATTATACAAAAAATATATTATTAAAGTTGCTTGTCGGTATAGTAAATTACGCGTCTGATTTTAAAATTCACATACAGTAGTATTTATGTAAGTTAAAATTTTATTAAATTAAATATTATTTTTAAAAACAAAACAAATGAACTTACAATAAAGAGTAATTTTTCGGTAAGTTTTAAATATGGTATTTTCCAAACTATTAAACATCTTAATGTACAAAAATTATTTTCTTCCACTTTTCGTTAAGCTTTAATTTTTTCTACAAATATTTTATTAATCAATTTATTATTTTATTGATTTAAAAGAGTAAAAAGGAGTTAAGGAGAAAAATAGGTTATGGAAAATTTGTTTACAATAATATTTTGATTAGCTGGTGTAGAGATTTTGTTTGTTAGTGAATTTAATATATTTAAAATATGTTTTTGATAATTAGATATTGAAAGAATTGGTAAGAAAATACCCTTGCTTTATTCTTTTTTGTGTATTGACCCCTTCAACTATAATACAGGAAAAAAAAGGTAAATAAAAACATTTCCCCCATTTTCGAGGTTCAACTGTGACGTTGAATAAACAGCTCGCAGAATTGTCACATCCATACTCAAATCCGAGGAATAGTTGGTATGAAGAAGTAATGAGCGGGCAATTCAAATTTTGTGGGGTGGCCAATATATATACTTGCATTTTCATTTATTGTCCTCTCATTTATGCACAAATTTTCTCCTCCCATTTATGCAGAAAAATTTCTCCTCTCATTTATGTAGATATTTGCTCCATTCCTCATTATATCTTTTATAATCATCTAACTATCAACCTCAACAGGAAAAATTCGTAAGTTTTTTATTTATGTATTCATTAAACTTCAGTATATTATTGTTCAAAATCGTTTGAAAATTGGTATTTTCAACATGGTACCTGTCATTTTTCAAATATAAATGGATGATCGATTATTGTGTATGTTGCTGGTTCTCCCTAGGTAACTGATGATATATTAAATGGATTAATTGATATGATGAGTATTTTTTTTTTAAAGAGAAGAGAATATGTATATTGTTATATGATTGTTTCCTGGTGTCAATATATATTGTGGAATATCATTTGTGATTTCGTAGTAATTGGGTATGATTTTTTTTAACGTCATGTTTATTGGCTATATATGTTGTCATTTCAGAGACATTGGCTTATCATTTTTTCGTATGTAGCCATGGATATGATGATATAGTATTTTCATGTGATTGGGTATATATATTATTGTTTGAAAGTTACTGGGTATGAATGTATTCGGTCGCATAACATTTTTTAATTTGTAGTGTTGTGTCAAATTTTTTTCTTATTGAGTGTGGTACTATGCAGATGACTGAGTATAGTGGTGATGAATCAAGCCTGGATAGCAATGATCCAAACTATTAAGATTGGCATTTTAGTCAACAATTTGCCTTAACCAGGGATGAAGTTGATGAAGAAAGACTTGCTCTTATGGTTGCCGATACTAGCCCCATAACGACGTTGATGATTAATGATTTCTTCAAAGAGTTGAAGGACGAGAATAGAAGTTTGGATGATGAGATTTCGCAATTGCAGTCTACAATTAGAGCCAATTAAAGATGAAGAAATTTATATCTTAAGGAGGCAAGTGTAGAATATGCAGAATGAGAAGTTAGATAACGAGAATGCCCACTTGTGTAATGACTTGTCCCTAGAGATTCGACTACTTGTGGTAGCTTTTGTTGGATCACTTTTAGGTGCTATTGTTTGTAGGAAGTTGCGGAAGTAAACGTTTAGGTATCACTTACGGTTCGTGTTATGACAAAATTTGGTTTTGTATTATTGGTATAGTGTTATGAGTATGTTTACGCAATTGTTTGGTTATGCTTGAAATACTGTGTTGAGTATGTTTACGCGCTTGTTTGGTTATGCTTGAAATACTGTGTTGAGCATGTTTACGCGGTTGATTGTTTGATAATGACTAAATTTGGTTTTGTATGAGTTATATAATATATTCAGTATGTTTAAATTGCTTGTTTTGAGTATGCTTACGCGCCTGTTATAGGGTTTGTAACACGTACAATATTAGGTATGTACAATCTACATAAAACAAGGTAGCGGTTGAGTAATGGCCAATAACGCCATATTAATTAAAAAATAACAAAACAAGATAGCAATTGTAGGATTGAACGGTTTGTAAAGGCTATTTAGTTATTGGAAACCGTTCTCATGCCATAAATTTCTTACAAGACTTATTAAATAAGCAAAAAGAGCCGTCAATCACGTCAATGTCATTTCAACTCCACCATTTCTCATCTCTCACCGTCTCTCTAGAGGAAAAAAAATCCAGGAACAAAAGTGTAATAACCGAAATTTTTTTTTAAACTCCGTTTAATACCGGATTAAACCGGATTCCGATCCGCCAACCTTAATTCTTTTTATACAGGAACACGTTATTGAATTCTATCATTTTATGTGACCTTGATTCACATAAAATGATAACTTAATTAATGCCTTAAATAATTCTGAAAATAATTCCGTTTAATTTTTAAAAAAAAATAAAATAAAATAAAATTAAAATAAAATAAAAATAAAAATAAAATAAAAACCGAAGAGTGGTTCCGTACGAATAACGATCTAGCTACCATACCATTTTAGCTAGATGAACTGACCCGGCCCAAATATTGGCCCATGCCCTTCAGCCGGCCCAACAACTATCTACTTAACCTAATGTTAAACTTAAACTAATCCAAACTTAACCTAATTTTAAACTTAACAAAACGTGAACAGTTGCCGCTTCTCCTTCACGTTACCTTACCTCACGACCTGGAGAAGACGACGCCGCTGCTCGCCTGGGTTTGAAGACACTGCTGCACGCCGGGAGGAATTCAAGCACCGCCTACTCGCCCCTGCACCACAGTCGCCACCACTGGACCGGGCTCACCTGCGACGGAGAGCACGAGACATCGGTAAGCTTCTTCCCTATTGCGAGTCATCTTCGTCTTCTATTTAGATGGCTGAGTTGTACTTCGAACCACAGGCTGGTGAGGAGCGTCTTTCCTAGCCGGAATCGTGACGATACGAACCGTTGTGCTGGACCAACGAGCAGGCAAATATTGGACTCCCGACCCTCCAGAACCGAAGTACCGGCGGCACAACATCGACCTCGTTCCCTCTCGTCAACTGGAGTCGCACCACCGTCTGTTGACTTCGGTTATCATCGCTGCAAACAAATTGGCTCGAGCTTTAATCGAGGACGGTTCCGATCGCGTAGACCATCCCCTTCAAATGGAGCGGCGATTGATGCGGAGACGGGTGAGTCCCTTACCTCTGTATAGAGTGTGTATATATATAGGTTAATAGAGCTGTAGATATATAAGTGTGTAAATAGATACAATTACATAGGTTTGAAATTGTATAAGTGGATCCAAATGTAGTAGTGCCGTAACTGTAGACATATGATGTTAAGGATGGGTATGTACATGTAAGTATGTATATAAATATATAACTGTAGGTATATATATATATATATATATATATATATATATATATATATATATATATATATATATATATATATATATATATATATATATATATATATATATATATATATATATATATATATATATATATATATATATATATATATATATATATATATATATATATATATATATGTAGGTATATATATGTAAGTACGAGATGATAGGTATGAAAAATATGTAGATATATATATGAGTATACCGAGTGATTACATAAATATGCGGGTAGAGAGGAAATGGGAAGGTTAATGTATGATCTTATGTATGCGTACCGATTCTTTTAGGCTGGATTGATGAGTTGCTGTAGTTGGGCCTTGAACATGGTTGAGTTGGTAATGGGTAGCTGCTGAGTTGTATAAACAAAATGGTAGAAATAAAGGACTGCTGTAAACTCAACACTTTTTCCTTCAGCTTTTAAGTTAGAAACTGGCCATTTTGTCGACCAATGTTTGAGAGTTTGGATGAAGATCCACCGTTGAATTTTGGATATGTTGTAGACGGTTATACGTAGTATATGGTATAAAAATTTGAGAGGAAATGAACGGTCGGATTAGAAATTATAAGCTTCCAAAGTAGGGTAGTTAAGCAGTTTTTGTAAACCTTAGATTTTTGGCTAAGTATAGAAATTGGGAATAGAGTAGCCAACTTTGAGAATTTTTATAAAAATAATGGATGAACAGTTTTGAGAAATTCTTGCTCCTAAGGGTAGACGGAACATCATAGATGATCTAGAGAATGAGTTCGGAATTTTCATAAGCTTCTACAAATTTTATATTTGAAACCGAAGTTAGACCTTTACGATCCTTTGAAAAATATGAAAATAACAAAGATGCCGGTTTATACCCAAACTAAACCTTAAGAGTTAGAATATGTTTTGAAAATCTCAAATAGGAGTTTAGACATGAATGTTGGAAATTTTCGGGAATTTCGGGACCAAGGGTAAAATGGTCATTTTACCCTAAATTAATACTGCAACTAGTTATGTCTTAATATATTATTCTATTTTAGAAGTCTTAGACTTCTAACTACGTAGGAGTGTGCTAATGCACTTATCTCCTTTGACAGGCAACTGAGTTGCTACAGTTTACAGAGCGAGTTGGTTTACAGAGAGTCGAGCTTTATATCAGGTAAGTCCTTTGGGCTTACTTAGCTGACTACTAAATATGAGTATAAATGATGATGGTGGTGTGTGATTGAAATGTTAGAGAGCTAGGTTGTGATATATAATTACCGACCTATGTTTTGGCCTAAGAGTAACGGGCGGTGGCATCCCGCTCAGTAGCTCGCGGGGCGCTGGGGGTTTCTTTCGGGACTAGTCCACACATGGTTTGTAGTGATGCTACCAAAGGAAGTCAGCTAGACCTACACCAGTTGGATAAGGAACGGAGGCGAGAACTAATAATAGTTCTCGTGCCACAACTTAAATTGAATAATGTGAATCACTAAAATAATAGATAATAATTGGTTGAGTGCCAGCATGATGTTTGTTTAATTTTGATGCTGCTTGTGTTTGTGCTGTTATCATTTTGCTTATATTTGGATAGTTAGCTAACGGTTTATCCGTGTTGTAGATCTGTAGAGATAGACAGTTGCAGAGAGATCCGGAACGGATGGTCAGCCGGGTCCACGTACTCATTAGATGGGGACGGGGGAGTCTTCCATACGTCATGCATGTTATGTATCTTATATATGTTTGTAAGGCTGTCACATGTGTACGTTTATACCTTTAAAAATATTATGTTTTAGAAATTGTTTTAAATACATTTGTGCCTTGTTGTAAGATCCAAGTAATGTTGTTGTTAAACCAAGGTCGGGACCCATTGTGAGGTCCTAACCAGTAGCTCCCCGAGTTCCGAGAATTTGGGGTGTTACAACATGGTATCAGAGCTCTGGGTTGGCAACAATGGCACTTGAAATCTTCTGAAAGACCGAATGTATAAAATAACTAGAACCCGAAAGGGGTCTAAGATTTCAAAACGGATTTCGGTTTTTACACAAGTGCATAGTCGGGTTGTTGGGTTAGTAGTACGTCGGACCACCATCGTTCTCCGTGGATCTCTGCAGCTTGGAACGATAGGTGAGTTAGTATATAGACTTATATCGATAGGTTTTAGTGTAAATTATATATCTGTGTGTGTGTAGTATGCTAGTATCCTAAAGGATATGTTGTATCCTTTAGTTGTGATATCATGAAGCGATTAGCGCCTCATGATAAATCGGTAACGAGTTTGAAGAGTTTTCCACACGAGATAAGGGATTCAGACCAAGATTTAGTATGATACTCTGATGGACGTCCTGGTGACTTATAAATCATCCGAAGGACGGGTGGGCAAAGCAGTAAAGATGTTTAGAAAATTTTTACTGCCAGTACAACCGGATGAGAAAGAAGTTCCCGAGTCAGCTTAGATAGAAGAAATTGAGAATCATGCAAGGGGCTTTGTCGTTTGAAGTCAAGAGATGAATTAGAAGAACCATGCAAGAGACGACGAGAGCGTAGAATGGAGATAAAAATGGAAAAAACAAGAATCATATAGAACGGAGTACAACCAAGAATTTCGGTGTAAAGGACGTGACTATCAAGACGGACGCCGCCAGAAGCAAGCATGGACATGAGAGTACAAAGAAGATAGAGTGTCGACCCAGTTGTGAGAGGTTAAAAGGTACAAAGATAAAGAGTGAGTTTGATGACGAGAAATAAATCCTGTAACCATGGAAGCATGTGGAGTCCTTCAAGGATATGAGAGTTTTGAATGAAAGTCCGACATAAGTATCCAAGAAACTAGAAGTCTAAAATTGAGACAACGAATTTTTATAAAGGCGACATGATCAAGACAAAACTAAACAAGGGGAAGAATGTGGAAAAGTGATTTGGTGGACTCAAAGGTCCGCAATAATTTCTTATTTACAAAGAGATTTAAGTTACCAACACTAACGGTTCATACCAGAGAACCGCAAACAGATGATGACTAAAGTAAGGAGAATCGCGAAGACACGCTTACAAGCTAATGTGGAAGACTTGATGAACTCATTGGCGACAGATGAATGCTAGGACTAGACTCAGAAGAGTATAGTGACCTCATAAGAGAACAAGAGAAGTGCAGACTGTGGAAGAAACTAAAAGAGTATTAACAAAGAAACTAAAGGAGATAGATTTTGACCAAGTCTATCAAACTTCAAAATAGATAGAAGAACAATAAGTCTGTGATCTTATGGAAGGTCAATTACATACCCGTCAGTAATAATTGAGACATAACACGTGCGGGTCAACCAGTGGTACTGGTTATCAAATAAGGAGGATAACTATAGAATGATGAACGAATTTTATAGACGTCTAGAGGACCCTTCAAGAGATCAACAACGACAAATGTGAAGCTAAATCGATCCGCGTACTAGCACCTTAATAATAACTTGGAGTGAGTTCGAGCAAGGATCCCTAATTAAGAACTTAAGAAGAAAGACTAGACGGTCAGAAAGGACCCCCTTTATGTCATTGAAGACCAAGGGAAGCGTGTGAAGAATTTACTGCCTACTGGCTAGGAAAAGGGTGCAGATCACAGTTAGTACAGATGGATTATAAAAGAAGAACTAGAGGAGTAAGGAGTATATGATTTTGATAAGGTTCTATGTCAATCAAGACAGAGTGTGTGTAGCATTCCCAACTAGATAAACCGCAAGTGGAAGGAAGTTAAGGTCATGAGAGTTTTGTAGACTTGATTACAAGCTATATTGGAAGACCTAGAAAAGACCATTGATGTCAGATGGACGACACAGTTAGACTCGAGAAATGGAGTTAGTTCACGGGGGAACTGGAAGTTTGTAATGTAGAATGAGCTAAAGGAGTATAAATTGATGAACTCGAGTAAGTAGTGCCCGCCAGGCAATTCAACGGCAAAAGAGGTATGAGAAAAGTAAGTCCCGTAAATGGAGATAAGTCAACTATTGACTGACCGACATCAACTGAGGACGTGCAAGAGTTGTTTGGGGGATTGACGAGCTATGTACAGTTAAGAAGAGATATTTGTGATTGAGGATTATTGAATTAACTATACCGATGCTTTGGAGGAGTTCCTCAAGTAGACAACGAAAATCTACTTAGACAACTAAAGGTATAGAGAGAATCGTGTTAGAGGTTACTTCTCGGTTGGTTAAGATCAAACTTCAGTCGAGTCAGGAAATTTGGATCCGTGTTAGAAGAATTCCAAAAGTAAACGGAAGAGGTCGTCTTCCAACTGTTATCTTAGTCCCTTAAGGCAAGTAAGGAAGGTACTTGGTATTTCACTCGGATAGGACTTATAGTGTAATTGAGAGGGAGAGTTCTAGAGCCAATCATTGTGGACACATAGAAAATGTTCTTATAATTATCAAAGTAGCGCAACAGAAGCGTGATGAGTCCTAACCCATTGAACAAGAAACTCTGGAGTACTGAAAATGACGTGTCGAATTTAAGACGATGATAATTTGTGAAACGCGTTTCGTTTAGAAGGAACGTGAAATAGGCTACGTGGAGTGACAAGAATTTTGTCGAGGAACTGTATCACCAACTAGATAGACGAGAAAGTATGTGCACGTAAAAGTATAGAAAGAGAGTGGTACCCCATTATAGATCCAAGTGAAGCATGCCGACCTAGTCACATGTTGGAAGACCAGTAAATTTGAAATTTAATACCTAGCATGGTACTTTGGAACGAGTTCTTGATAAAATGAGAAAGGAAGTAACGAAGTAATAAAGGTGTTGTGTAGGGCCTGCACTAACAAGCTCAAGGCGAGTAACTATCAAGCTGAATCGAAAGACATAAGGAAGTTATGGGAGTGTACTTACAAACCATTACCCGTACACATAGGAAACATAATCTCAAGAGTAGAGTATAAGGAGAATTTTATATTGGAACAGAGTCGAGTTGCGCTTTGAGTAAGAGGGATATTATAGGACACAGTGCAGTGCTAACAGCTATTGAGTGGTGTGATTAAATAACGGTGATGTGAGATCACCTTGTATCTAATACCGTCATTCCGGACATATTGTATGTCACTCAAGACCTTGAAAAATACGTGAGAAGCCTAAGGTTGAGCTAACAATATATTAGATATCCATAAATATTAAAATAATGCCAAGTGAATACAAATGATGACCACTAGATTGTGTCTCCACTACTAGACCGGAAAAAGGTAAAGGGATGATTCCTTACCTGAGGAATAAGATGACTGAGTCATATTAAAAAGACAAGTGAGTCGTGATACAAAGAGCATTAGGCACTTGGTGAAGTGCTGGCGGAAGTCCAAGACCTTTGGCCTGAGTGTGTAGTCAAGTAAACATAACGAAGGGAAGAAAGTTGACTAGGTTATTTTCTGTACGGTCATCAAAGGACCTGGAGGTGAGTTGCAAAATGTGACCACTTGAGGTTGTAATGTGGTTTATAAGTGATTGATGGACTCGTAAGCCTCACCCTATTGGAGAGTGTAACCCTAGTTTTCTACGGATTCAGTTAGAGGATACTTACCAGACAAAAGTTAGGACATCGGCTTAGAGAATCGGGCAATGAAGCCGGATGATACCGGTGAGATATCTAATTACCACACTAGAACGTGGTAGTAGGCACTGGTGAGATCTGTACATGAAAAGATTTCAGAGTTAGTGGTTTTATGAAAAGCCGACGAGACTACCAAGAATACTATGGATAGTATGAGACATAACCTTTCAGAGACCTTTGTGGAGATAGTTGTAATCTAGGGAACGACGAGTTAGGGCTTGACCCTATATCTGTGTTATGTTGTCTGACTGCTTGTTTATTTCATGCTTGAGTGCTTAGTCAGGTTGTGTGTTATTGATGACCTTGATATGCGGGATAATTATATGTGGAAACGATGACTCTTGTGCGATAACAAATTGATACATTAGATTCGTACCTTGAGAGTTGACCTTCTGACTGGCGTACTTTAAGTTTCGGAGCGAAACTTATTCTAAGGGGGGATTGATGTAATACCCGGAAATATTTCTTTCGGCTATTTCGGAAACAAATTAGAACTAGACCGTTGTGACCTCTTTCCGGCGCTTTAGTTCTTTTGTATAGACTCTAAGGTTACGAGTCTTCTTTTAAATTTCGGGACGAAACTTATTTTTAGGGGGCACTGATGTAATAACCGAAATTTTTTTTTTAAACTCCGTTTAATACCGGATTAAACCGGATTCCGATCCGCCAACCTTAATTCTTTTTATACAGGAACACGTTATTGAATTCTATCATTTTATGTGACCTTGATTCACATAAAATGATAACTTAATTAATGCCTTAAATAATTCTGAAAATAATTCCGTTTAATTTTTAAAAAAAAAATAAAATAAAATAAAATAAAAATAAAAATAAAATAAAAACCGAAGAGTGGTTCCGTACGAATAACGATCTAGCTACCATACCATTTTAGCTAGATGAACTGACCCGGCCCAAATATTGGCCCATGCCCTTCAGCCGGCCCAACAACTATCTACTTAACCTAATGTTAAACTTAAACTAATCCAAACTTAACCTAATTTTAAACTTAACAAAACGTGAACAGTTGCCGCTTCTCCTTCACGTTACCTTACCTCACGACCTGGAGAAGACGACGCCGCTGCTCGCCTGGGTTTGAAGACACTGCTGCACGCCGGGAGGAATTCAAGCACCGCCTACTCGCCCCTGCACCACAGTCGCCACCACTGGACCGGGCTCACCTGCGACGGAGAGCACGAGACATCGGTAAGCTTCTTCCCTATTGCGAGTCATCTTCGTCTTCTATTTAGATGGCTGAGTTGTACTTCGAACCACAGGCTGGTGAGGAGCGTCTTTCCTAGCCGGAATCGTGACGATACGAACCGTTGTGCTGGACCAACGAGCAGGCAAATATTGGACTCCCGACCCTCCAGAACCGAAGTACCGGCGGCACAACATCGACCTCGTTCCCTCTCGTCAACTGGAGTCGCACCACCGTCTGTTGACTTCGGTTATCATCGCTGCAAACAAATTGGCTCGAGCTTTAATCGAGGACGGTTCCGATCGCGTAGACCATCCCCTTCAAATGGAGCGGCGATTGATGCGGAGACGGGTGAGTCCCTTACCTCTGTATAGAGTGTGTATATATATAGGTTAATAGAGCTGTAGATATATAAGTGTGTAAATAGATACAATTACATAGGTTTGAAATTGTATAAGTGGATCCAAATGTAGTAGTGCCGTAACTGTAGACATATGATGTTAAGGATGGGTATGTACATGTAAGTATGTATATAAATATATAACTGTAGGTATATATATATATATATATATATATATATATATATATATATATATATATATATATATATATATATATATATATATATATATATATATATATATATATATATATATATATATATATATATATATATATATATATATATATATATATATATATATATATATATATATGTAGGTATATATATGTAAGTACGAGATGATAGGTATGAAAAATATGTAGATATATATATGAGTATACCGAGTGATTACATAAATATGCGGGTAGAGAGGAAATGGGAAGGTTAATGTATGATCTTATGTATGCGTACCGATTCTTTTAGGCTGGATTGATGAGTTGCTGTAGTTCGGCCTTGAACATGGTTGAGTTGGTAATGGGTAGCTGCTGAGTTGTATAAACAAAATGGTAGAAATAAAGGACTGCTGTAAACTCAACACTTTTTCCTTCAGCTTTTAAGTTAGAAACTGGCCATTTTGTCGACCAATGTTTGAGAGTTTGGATGAAGATCCACCGTTGAATTTTGGATATGTTGTAGACGGTTATACGTAGTATATGGTATAAAAATTTGAGAGGAAATGAACGGTCGGATTAGAAATTATAAGCTTCCAAAGTAGGGTAGTTAAGCAGTTTTTGTAAACCTTAGATTTTTGGCTAAGTATAGAAATTGGGAATAGAGTAGCCAACTTTGAGAATTTTTATAAAAATAATGGATGAACAGTTTTGAGAAATTCTTGCTCCTAAGGGTAGACGGAACATCATAGATGATCTAGAGAATGAGTTCGGAATTTTCATAAGCTTCTACAAATTTTATATTTGAAACCGAAGTTAGACCTTTGCGATCCTTTGAAAAATATGAAAATAACAAAGATGCCGGTTTATACCCAAACTAAACCTTAAGAGTTAGAATATGTTTTGAGAATCTCAAATAGGAGTTTAGACATGAATGTTGGAAATTTTCGGGAATTTCGGGACCAAGGGTAAAATGGTCATTTTACCCTAAATTAATACTGCAACTAGTTATGTCTTAATATATTATTCTATTTTAGAAGTCTTAGACTTCTAACTACGTAGGAGTGTGCTAATGCACTTATCTCCTTTGACAGGCAACTGAGTTGCTACAGTTTACAGAGCGAGTTGGTTTACAGAGAGTCGAGCTTTATATCAGGTAAGTCCTTTGGGCTTACTTAGCTGACTACTAAATATGAGTATAAATGATGATGGTGGTGTGTGATTGACATGTTAGAGAGCTAGGTTGTGATATATAATTACCGACCTATGTTTTGGCCTAAGAGTAACGGGCGGTGGCATCCCGCTCAGTAGCTCGCGGGGCGCTGGGGGTTTCTTTCGGGACTAGTCCACACATGGTTTGTAGTGATGCTACCAAAGGAAGTCAGCTAGACCTACACCAGTTGGATAAGGAACGGAGGCGAGAACTAATAATAGTTCTCGTGCCACAACTTAAATTGAATAATGTGAATCACTAAAATAATAGATAATAATTGGTTGAGTGCCAGCATGATGTTTGTTTAATTTTGATGCTGCTTGTGTTTGTGCTGTTATCATTTTGCTTATATTTGGATAGTTAGCTAACGGTTTATCCGTGTTGTAGATCTGTAGAGATAGACAGTTGCAGAGAGATCCGGAACGGATGGTCAGCCGGGTCCACGTACTCATTAGATGGGGACGGGGGAGTCTTCCATACGTCATGCATGTTATGTATCTTATATATGTTTGTAAGGCTGTCACATGTGTACGTTTATACCTTTAAAAATATTATGTTTTAGAAATTGTTTTAAATACATTTGTGCCTTGTTGTAAGATCCAAGTAATGTTGTTGTTAAACCAAGGTCGGGACCCATTGTGAGGTCCTAACCAGTAGCTCCCCGAGTTCCGAGAATTTGGGGTGTTACAACAAGTCACAAGTTTTCACTCCTGAAAACCTTTTTAGCAAAATCTCATCGCCCTCAATTCTTCAAAGACTTTCTTAACCGTATGCATGGCGACTCCAAACAACAATCAACCAAACAAGAGTGAAGATGACAATAAAAAAACTCGGCAAACGAAAGTCGTTGCCTACAGAAATCCCACCGCCTTCGTTCGGGTTGATTCCCGAAACGCAGGAGGATGTTTCAGGAAAAGACGAAGACGAATTGGTACGTTTTTTAGAGTATTTGATGAATGTTTAGTATTTTATTGGTTATTAATGTTCTAATGTGGTTAGGGTTTCGAAAAAGCATTGACCTTTGTGTATAAGTTATGTTTATATTTTGGATTGTTAGAGATTGATAAATAGATAACTGCGTTTGGGAATAGCGTGTGTTGTCTATGCTTACAAATCTTGTATGCAATGTTTGGTTTTCGGATTTTGATGATATTGGTATGTGGTTATGTTGTAGAATAACCATTGACCGTGTGTATAAATTGAGTATGGATTTCATTTTTAAGAGTTTCAGAAATCGATAAGTGAGTATTGAAAAATCGCTTCTGTTAAGTATGCCTATGAACTTTGGATCCAAATGTGTGTATTTTAAGTGCGAAATTCTGTTTTTTATGAAGAAGACACTAAATTCGTTGTTTGAGTATCAAATTACTTTGAGTATGAAATGAATTGAGCATTTATAATTGCTTATGCTTATGAATCCCTGTTTTGAGTATTAATTTGCATTGAAATTGCTTCTTTAAAATGGAAATTGTTGTTTAGGGATGAAGAAATCGGTAATTGGGCATTTTTATTGTGTATGCCTATGAATATGTGTTCGAATGTATTTTTTTGAATAAGGATAACTGAGTATTAAAATCGGTGTGTTAAGTATGCATATGAAAGTTGGATCCAATTGTGTGTATTTTAAGTTCTAAAGTATGCGTCTATGGTAGGTTGATATCCTGTGTGTTGAATAAGGCAATATATATATATTTTTCCGACTTTGTATGTAAACTAATGTGAAGTACTTGTCATTCATTTTCCCATTACACCACCCAAATGTCAAGATGATGTAATTGGAAGAGTATCCCAGGCATACAATCCACCACTTACGCAGGAAATTTCGGTGAATTCTTACCCAATTCTTATTACACATAATTGTTGTTTCTTCTTTGTAACAGTTTAAGTACAGATACGGACAAAATCCATCATTTGAGAACGCAAGGATAAATAACAACTCTAGGATGAAGTTGATTCCAATATTAATACAGGGTTTGAATGCAGATGATAGAGAAAAGTTTGAGCAAGGTCCCTTTAAACACATTGTTGCCATGGGTCAGAAGATGATTTTGTCCAACCAACTGATTCACTATATGTTGCTTCGAGAAGTTGTGACGAAGCGCAAGTAGTCAATGTGGTTTGGCGTTAACAAGTGCCTCTTGAGATTTTCGTTGCAAGAATTTAGTGACATTACCGGTTTGGATTGCTCCAAAGAGACAAAAGAAATTCTTTCTGTGGACTTTGAAGAGGTGTTTCCAAGGACCAAGTGGTGTTCAATTAAGGACTTGAGGAATTATACATGAAAGAACCGAAAAAGTCGAAAAGGAAGCTCAACATACTTTGGGTTTGGTGAATGACATGACAAAATTCAACACATCCTCTTGGGTCGTCGAGTATTTAAGCAAACGTTGCTCTCACTTCGTTCATGCAAACCAGCCAAGTTCAGATCTACTAGAAGTTACAACATTGGTGGGTGGCCGTTGGCCTTGCAGGTACGTCCGTTTCAGTATGTCATTTTGTGGTGCCTGGTAGTCAAATTTTGTGTATGCTTACACGTGTTGTTAATAAGTTGTTGCAGATTCATGTTTGAATGGCCATACCCAAAATTGTAACACCCCGAATCCGCGGGACTAGGGGCGCTATGGGTTGAGACCTCACAATGGGTCCCGACCCTTAGCCTCACAACAATTTCACCGGATCTTACAACAAGACACAAATAAAGGCAAAACCAAAATTCATTTTAATGCAATGATATGAACCCCAAAAGAAAACAACGAAAGACTCCAATCGAGATACAACTCCAAAGGCAACCGCCATACACGCGACACACATAATACCATAAACAATACATAAATACAACCCCCAAAACCCATCCTAAAATGTACGAACCCCGGCTGCCCACTCTTCCGGATCTCTCGGCCGCGTCCCTAACCTGCAAAACAACTACAACAATATCGGTATAAAACCGTTAGCTAGCAATCAAGGCATTAGAATCATGGTATTGGCACACACACACATAAGGCATCATAAACACACAACATGCTCCAAAACACACAATCCGGTTTATAATCTTTTTATTATTAGGTCATATTCCATTCTAATTCAACTTCTTTTGTGGCACGAAAATCTTAACGATCTCGCCCTTGTCCCCTTTCACCATACGGGTTTGTATTTGATGCGGATCAGCATCACCCGTTGGATTGGTTGCAAGGCACATCCCAATCATCCCCATTTTGGACTGGACAAGCGATCACCGCCCGTTATCATACACTTGGGCCAAATATAAACATATAAAGTCGGTGGTCCTATTACCGGTTTAGATGTTATAACATAAACGATAAACACAGACATAAACAGTAAACACACACCACCAACACGCATTGAAACTAATACAGAGAATACGAGCTAAGTAAGTCCGGAGACTTACTTGTCCCAAAGATAATCCCGCTATATCCCGCTCTCAGCTTCCCGCAGGAAGACACTCAACGCACAACGTCAAAAGATGGATGTCGAACTTGGACTCGGGCCTTTATCGGGGCGCTTCCGGACCAAAATAGGGGGCAATTTTAAATAGGTTAAAAGGGTTTCTTTTCACTGGTAACAACACGTAGGGGGAGAGTGTTGAGGAAGAGGGCGGCGGCAGCAGCCATTGATCCGGCAAGGCTCCAAACGGCAGTGAGGAGCGTTGACGTCCTCTCCCGGCGGCGGTTATCATGTTGCCCAAGCCTTGTGGCATTTCAACAGGAAAACAAAAAGAGGGAAGAGGCTTCAGCAAGGACGAGGCAGGGCAGGCTGCGCAGGTCCGGCTACACGCTGGCGTTGGTTCCGGTGGCTCCTTCTTGGCTGTAGGCGTGGAGCAACACGCTGGCGTTGATTCCGGCTTCTTCGGTGTCTGGCCTGCTGCTGCAGAGGGAGTGTTGTGCTGAGGTTTCTCGATCCAAAAAACAATGAAGAGGAGCATAACAGAGGAGGTGAACAGAGGGAGAGGTCATCAGTTCCAGGTCTAGTGTGGCCGTCAACGGAGAGGGAGGAAGACGCGAGGCTCCGGTGGTTCGATGATGGGAGGTGGCAGAAGACGAAAGCAGGTCATGGTGAAGGGTGAGACGAGATTGGCTCAGGAAACCGGAGAAGAGTAGTCTTGTGGCGTAGGGATAGAACAAAGAGATAGAGGGTGAGATAGATGAGTGCAGATGTGGGCAAGGCTGAGGGGAAAGGATTGCTGAAGAGAGGAGCTTGTGAGGCTGGTGTTGAAAGGGATGGTGAAGGGTCAGGTAGACTAGCACTGCTATAGGGGCTAGGATAGATAGAGGGCAGCAGAGTCACCTTCTAGTTTAATTTATTTCGTAAATCAGGACAAAGTGGCAAACGTCATGCCAAGAAGGGGTAAAGAAATAAAGAAAGGGGAGAAAAGAAAAGACAAAATAAATATGAGATAAAATAAGATTTAAAGAAGGTAAACTAAACTCGATCTGAACGGGACTTTCGGATCGGAAAATATTTCCGAACTTTTTCGAGAAACTAAATACGAAAATATATGTTGATCGAGTACATAACTTAAACCCACGAAATATACTTTGCGACGTATTATTTGATCTAGTAATTAAAATTACGAGATTCCAATAATACTTAAAATACCGATAATATATCACTATAAATATATATCCGTAAAAGTAAATTTTTCGACGTAAAATACTCATAAAACATACTCAAGATATTAAAATATCAATAAGGGCCGGAAAAAATAAATATCGCATACGCGCTTAAAAACTGGGGCGTTACATCAGATCCCCCTAAAAACAAGTTTCGTCCTGAAGTTTACCACACGCCGAACTTCTCGGTCCCTTAAGGCCGAGGTATGAACTCTCACTCTAAGAAGGTTGAAACCTTCTAATCTATATACACAAACTACTCAAACTACCACCACAAAATATATCAGATCACATAACACATTCCCGCACAGGACACAACTACACATAACATCACACATGCACAACTCAATCAAAGGGCAAACTAGGTCTAACCCGTCGATTCTATCGATGCTACTAACTCCGCGTATAACTTAACTAAAGATACTACCCACCGTATTCCAATTAGCCTCATCGGTTCCTCGTCTGCCACTAGACCATCATGACTGACAACATGCCTCAAGTCATGTATACTCTATCGACTGATACTCCTAAAACACCGGTGAACACCCTCTACTCTTGGCGGCCCCGCCAACCGGTAACCCACTATCTCAACTCGCGCTAAGATCTCAAAAAGGTTCGTTATATCGGAAACTCAACTTCCTTCTCGGGTCTTTCTCAATACAACATTTCCATTTATGTTTCTTCAATTCTTGCTGCAAGTTCCAAGTAGTGAAGGAAATAATTTGCTTCACACTACTTCTACTAACGAGACATGCATGCTATAACTTTTACATTGTTTCTCAATACTCAATCAAGACCATTTCTTGCAGCATCACTTATACACTTCAAACCGATCATACCTCGAGGCCATTTCAAAACAGTTGCACCAATGAATCTCCTCTCAACTCTCAACATCTCCATAGTCCATTTTCGTATCACTCAATACTTCATTGTCATCCGGAGTATGTTAACCATATATGGTGATACTTGGAGAATCTCTCTACAAATCCGGTAGTGACCAGCACGTCCGAGAAGACTTGTAGCTTCTTTGACATCCTTCGGGGGCCGTCATCCCGAGACAACTTGTCATACAACTTCTCTCTTCTTCGAGAGAAGACCAAAATATCTTATCCGGGGCATTAGTAAGCCCTATGGAAATACTACAACTCTTTAGTGACCATGGTTTGTCCGGAATGCTGCATTTACAATATCCCAGTTTTGAATTCTCAATCGGTGACATTCATCCTTAAACCATTCTAGAAGAGACTACCGACCCTTGTAACCAATTGAGTAGATCCTTTATCCATGGTGAGGGATAATTATTCTTCATTGCTATCTTATTCGGCTCAAGGTGATGTACAAACGGAGATAATCATCTATCTTTTTGCAAACTGGTGTTCTCCATAACAACTTCACATCAAGAGTTCAAGATATGATTAATTATGAGATTCAAATCAAGAGCTCAAGATAATATTCGGAGTTCCCCATAGCCTTTCACTAATTCTAATGAAATCTTATCAACAAGTTCTTGCAGTTGCTCCTTCACTTGCTTCCACAACCCATGTCTCTACACAAGTGTCATTCCATACGGCGCCTTCATCTCTTGAACTCGAGAGAATGGATCGAGTCTTCTGACTCTTGTAGCCTTATTTAAGTATTCCTTTAACTTAATCACATTCTTCCTCTTTGATGACATGATTGTAAAACTCTTCTAAGGTTTCTCATGGAACCATAAGGGTCCAAATTGCAGGACTTACATGTGCTTCAAAACAACTAAACTTACCTTCTTCGCTCCATGACATCCCAACATATGGGAGGATCTCTTCGTCTTCTACATAAGCTTTCACATACTTCTCGTACATCTCATGTCAACATCGAACTTCAAAACTTCGGTCTTCTCTTACTCTTGTTGGTCACCTAAAGTATCTCTTGGTATTGCATGAATAATCTTCACAACCGTACTAGTATGCCCCATGGAGAACGCTAGGCGAAACTTCTCCAACTACAATCATTGAAAGATCCACTCATTACTTCACCAAGCACTAACATCTTAAACTCTAAGCCTGCAGCGTTGCCCCAATCCAGATTCATCGTTTAACGTCATAGTCACTCTGTCTTCGCCACACGAGTCACAAAAACCTTGACTTAGCTTGGCTCATGAAAACATGACATCCATAACCTTAGAACAAACATATCATACCTCCCCTTATATATACCCCCTTTCCGCACAACAACTATAGAAGACTCACCTTCCTTTTCGTCCTTCCAATTTGCTTTACCTTGATCCGTGTCATTTCTCCATATAACACCCCCCATGACCTAAGAAGGTCATACCACATCGTTACAATCCCTCCACAAGATGCGTTACCATCACTTGTTAGAATCGATAAGATGCTACTTGATTAAGACGTTTATGCTTCCGTTAATACACCTCCTTACCTATGCGTTCTCAGTTGTCACCGATTAGCTTATAATTGACCTTCTACGATGCCAACGACTTATTACTCTACTACACTTCTCATGTTACCATACTCCTGAAGGATTCCCTCTCGGGGTATTCCGCCTTAACTTCACTAGCTCACTTTACTCTACTTCCGACTTCGTTAGCTCCTATTACGATCTACTCTTCCTTCTGCTTCTGTAAGATAACTATACCTCCCAACTCTTCCGTGTCATATGGCCCACCTTCATAGGCTTAACCGCTCTTTATGATGTTTTGAAAAACTTCTCAAACATTCTGACATTAAACAACACCCACTCGGGTTCCTCTTGTTGGTATCTTAAGTCTTTCGATCCAAGCTCCTTGTTTTATCTCTCATCTTCTGAAGATCATCATCCGCATACACTTCCTCCTTCTTAGCGTTGCACAGTCTCATCACAATGACTGAAAATGATTGACTCACCCGGTAATTCTACCATATGAACTTCCACCATGCAGTCCTCTTCGCAATTCTCGTATTTCTGAAGAAGTCTCCCGCTTAGGCTCTCGCAAAAACCGTCACTTTACTTTCTAGTTCCTCTGTAAGCTTAAGTTAATGTTCTCGTCAAGCTTTCGCAATTGTTTGACCACTCTTCTCATCTTGACTCTCATACTTAGGAGCGCCTACTGAGAACTCGTCTTACTTAGAACACCACTTTTATTCTCGAGCGAGAATGTAGTCCTCCTTACTTGATTCGCATCTTTAGTCCATCGACACCGGACTTGGAAAAATCTTACGTTCGTTGTCTCTAGTTGTTTCTGTTGTTCAATCGTCGCTTCCTTTGGGAACCACCACTTGTCTCTTCTTGCCGCTTACTTGTACGACTTCCTTCTCAGTTTTTCTTAAAATATCTCGAGGTTCTCTTCCACTTATTTGTCCTTCGTTTACGTCATCTCTAATCCTCCGCTTCGACGCCCTCTTAAAGAAGCCCGAGAAATACCAAGGTGTTTGTCAGAACATGCTACTCAACTCGGTACGGGAGCGTATATATCCTCATATGCCCACTATCCTAAACCAAATGGCGTCATCCAAGAGGCGATGATATCTTTCTATCCTCTCAAATATAAGGTCTAGCATCCATATATATATATATATATATAAATATCCTAGTATATGTATATAACTATATAAGTCCTATGTCCGCATGCTATCAGCATAACACATCCAAGGAAACCATTCTCATAAAACGAGTTCCAAGCACTAATATAGTATAATCATGCCACATGTACAACTCATATCAATATAAAGGTCATGCCACCATAACAACATAACAAGTCCATCATGCATAACTATAATCAACATATAATAATAGTCCAAAAACATCCTAGGTCCACAATACATATCTACATCTATACACATATCTATATATACTAAAAATCTAATAAACTATGCTACCGAGATCTGCGGAAGGAGTGGTGGTCCGTACATTCTACCCCGACTAACTATGCTTGTGATTTTGAAAACGAAAAGTCAGAACCCTTGCGGGTTCTGTTTATTCTTCATTCGGCCTTTAGAAGATTGCGAGTGCCATTGTTGTCAACCTAGGGCTCTGATACCACTTTTGTAACACCCCGAATCCGTGGGACTCGGGGCGCTACGGGTTGAGAGCTCACAATGGGTCCCGACCCTTAGCCTGACAACAATTTCACCGGATCTTACAACAAGACACAAATAAAGGCAAAACCGAAATTCATTTTAATGCAATGATATGAACCCCAAAAGAAAACAACGAAAGACTCCAGCCGAGATACAACTCCAAAAGAAACCGCCATACAAGCGACATACATAATACCATAAACAATACATAAATATAACCCCCCAAACCCATCCTAAAATGTACGAACCCCGGCTGCCCACTCTTCCGGATCTCTCGGCCGCGTCCATAACCTGCAAAGCAACTACAACAATATCGGTATAAAACCGTTAGCTAGCAATCAAGGCATTAGAATCATGGTATTGGCACACACACACACATAAGGCATCATAAACACACAACATGCTCCAAAACGCACAATCCGGTTTATTATCTTTTTAATATTAGGTCATATCCCGTTCTAATTCCACTTCTTTTGTGGCACGAAAATCTTAACGATCTCGCCCTTGTCCCCTTTCACCATACGGGTTTGTATTTGATGCGGATCAACATCACTCGTTGGACTGGTCGCAAGGCACCCCCCAATCATCCTGATAACACAATTTATGACTTAGGATTAGACACTCATTTAGATAGATTTTCCACTTATTCATGCATGGTCTAGCATTAGTTCACGACGTTTGCACTCAAATCATGTATTTTGTCGAGATAGAAGTCTACGCGGACTTGCTTGCTTTATAGGTATTTTGGGAGATTTAGGAGCTTAATCGATGCATTCAAGGGTCGCTCCTCGAGATGACATACTTTCAGACTCATTGGAATGCAAGCTAAGAGCTAAGGAGGACTCATGGAACCTTGCCAACACAAGCCATGCACCAAATTAAAGCTTAATGATCCAAGGCAAAGCTGAAGCACCAAACCACGGTCACTGGCAAGACCACGGCCGTGGAAACCAACCATGGTTTTTGCCAGACAGTTGTGACAGCTGTGCCACGATCTCATGGCCGACTCTTGCAAAGTTGTGTATAAAAAGTGGTCCTGCAAGGCTGAGAGGGGGATGAATTTTCAGAATCAAAATCCACACTCTCCAATACACTCTCAACAAGAAGATTCTCTCAAGAGGAGAGCTACCATTGGAAGAGGAGAGCTACCATTGGAGGAGGAGAGAAGAACATACCATTTGTTAAGTCTTTGATAAGTTTTGTAGTGAAGATTTTCGGAATCGATTTCTAGAGTTGTAAGAATCGTTTAAATCTTCTTTTGGAAGGGTTGTGAGTCTTTCTAATCTCACTTTCAGCTTGGTTTTGCTTGCTTCACTTGTTCATCTCTTTCTCTTCATTATCTTGCAAATGGAAGCCATGATTTTATGTTTGATGATTTCGATTGTTATGATAAATGTTGTAGGCTAAATAGATGTGATTCTAGGGTGAGGAAAGGATGGTTATGGCTAAGACTATGATAGGATGGACTTAGATTTGCCTTTGGATGCCTTGTTTATTTGAACGAAACCTCTGTTCGAGTCCACGGTTTGTTCTTGCCAATCCACGGCCGTGGAAGTGGTAGAACAGATCGTGGTTTACCAGGTTCGTTTGGTTTGATTGATCCAAGTTCTAGAGTGTTAGAATGTTGAAATCCTAGTGTTTGTTGAGTTAAATCTATCCTAGGGTGACCTAGTGTTAGCAACTAAGTCTTAGAAGAGACCTACCCGGTGATTCTTATTCTTAGATTTCAAGGATGACAAACCCTAGGTAGTGATGAGCCTCATAAGCCGCCATTGGACTGAGTGTGCCAGGATAGTTGTTTAGGACTTACCCTTCCGAGACTTACCCGGTGAGGATAGGTTAGATCCCTAGGTGACGATCCGGTTTGAGTAGAATTCCGTTCCTTAGGCTCTTTGAGACCTACCCGGTGATAAGACCTTAGGATTGGACTAGTGGACCATGAGACTTACCCGGTGATATCCCAATCCAGAAACACTCACTCCCAACACATCATAGTTAATCCAAGGAATGATTAGATAGCTTGAGTCTTATGCCATAACCGGAATTTCCAACCTCTAGAATCCGCTTTTTTTTCTTTGATCTCGTATCTAGTGTTTAGCTTGTTTGTTTGTGTTGATTTGTTAGCTTAGTTGATTGTTTATTTTGCATGATTTGTGATCCTTGATTGATCACCTAAAAACCCATCAAAAACATTGAGATTTTCTTCTCTTTATTCCTCTCCCTTTTCTTAACCTAGATCTTCACTAAACTTAATCACTAATCGAATCAATCTCACCTTAGTCTTTGTGTTCGACCTCAGAATACCATCCCTACTACAAACGTCCCGTACACTGCGGGTTCGCTAGGAGTTAGGAGAAATATAACGAGTATAAATTTAAAGCTTATTGCGTGCACACACGTTCTTAGCGTAACAAGTTTTTGGCGCCGTTGCCGGGGACTAGGTCTAGATTGAGTCATTTTTTTGTGATTGTTTATAGTGTAGGTCTTTCTTGTTGCTTTTGATCTCTTTTTGGTGTGTGTCTTTGCTTTTCAGGACATCTCTCACTCTTTAGGTGTATGCGAAGATCTCGTGGCAAGGATTTAGCTATATTCGATCCCGAACCGGAGAAAACCCTTAGATCTAGATCCAAGAGCATTAGAAAGGGAAAAGAGATGGCCGGAAGAGATCTCCAAGCTGAGTTAGATGAAGCTTTAGAGCAAATTAGGATAAGGGATGAAGCTTTGGAGAATGAGAGGAGACTTGCCAATGAGAGGCAAGAGGCAACTAGGAGGGAAATTGAGGAGATTAGGCAAGCTCTTGTGCAAAGAGAGCTCAACCGTTAACAACCTCCTCCACCTCCACCACAACCGCGGCCGGCGGTTAATATTCGGGTTGTGCCCATTGCTATTGAAGAGCCACAAACGTTAGGGCAACGTATGGATCCGGCACAAAGAGCACACCGTCCGGGTGTGAACTTAGGAGATCCCGCAGCCCATGATTACGAGCTCCGCCCTCAAGTTCTACAAATGATCCGGCGTAATCAATTTGGAGGGATGGAAGGAGAGTCTCCTCATCAACACTTGATGAATTATGAGATCTTGATGGAGACTCTTAGACCGCCCAGATTGGAGAGCAACAACCATAAGCTTAGGGCCTTTTCCTTCTCTCTTAAGGACAAAGCCTTAGCTTGGTATCAATCTATTCCACAAGGGCGAGTTAGTACTTGGGAGGAGATGACAACCGAGTTTTTTGACTAAGTTCTTCCCACCTTCCAAGACTACCGAATTAAGAGGGAAGATCAATGCCTTCGTGATGAAGGATAGAGAGAGTTTGTTCAAGTCTTGGGAGAGGTTCAAAGACCTTCTCCTAGATTGTCCACACCATGGTATACCAAAAATTGAGCTATTGGAAATCTACTTGAAAGGACTTGATGAAGATAGCCAATTCAAGCTCCAATCTCTTTCCGGTGGGACTTTCATGGAAAAGCATGTGGATGAAGCTTGGGAGTTTGTAGAGAAACAAGCTCTAGTGATTGAGAAGTACTCCCATAGAAAGAGTGAAGGGAGAAAGGCAGGAGCATATGAGGTGAGTGAAGTCACCATGAGCAATTTCAAGCTTGACGCCATCAACAACGAGCTAAAGTCTTTGAGGGAGTTGTGTGCTACAACTTTGAAGAACCAAGCAACTCCTCAAGTGCAAGTGCAAGCAAACTTGTCTTCCAAGGAGGAAGATGTGAATTACATGGGAAGGGGCAACTACAACAACTATCAAGGCCCAAGGAACTTCAACAACAACCGGCAATTCAACAATTACCGGCCCAACCATAACCATCCCGGGTTTTCCTATTCTAACCCGGATGGAGCCTTGAACCCTCCCGCTTCCACAAGCGCAGCTCCACCACCAAAAGCTTCACAAGAACCTCCACCCGGATTTACTCAACCTCCAAAGGATAGAACC
Organism: Fagopyrum esculentum; assembly: GCA_033239045.1. Taxonomy (NCBI): domain Eukaryota; kingdom Viridiplantae; phylum Streptophyta; class Magnoliopsida; order Caryophyllales; family Polygonaceae; genus Fagopyrum; species Fagopyrum esculentum. The sequence continues at coordinate 148,767,181 of BSUD01000002.1, read as the reverse complement.
GAGATGATGTTTGAGCAATTGCTTGGAAGGTTGAGTGGTCTTGAGAGCACGGTGACTTCCATTTCTAAGGCTCAAAAGGTGTTGGAAGCACAAGTGTTCCAAAAGGCGGGTGAAGCTCATAGAGATCCGGGAAAGCTTCCCGGAAGAACCGAAGACAACCCAAGAGGCCAAGTGTTGGCCATTACAACGAGGAGTGGGTTGAGCATGAAGGATCCCTTGCCAAGGGATAATACTAAGGGAAAGCAAGTAGTGGTAGAAGAAGAGATATTGCAAGAAGATGGAGGCAAGAGCAAGAATGTTGAGCCAACATATGTGGCACCGCCTCCATACAAGCCACCACTACCGTTCCCACAATCACGAGCAAGGACTCGTTTGGACAAACACTTTGGTAAATTCCTTGAACTTATGTCTAAATTGCATATTAACATTCCGTTCATGGATGCTATCTTAGGTATGCCGGCATATGGCAAGTTCTTGAAGGAAATACTCTCCAACAAAAGGAAGTTGGAGGAGTATGGAGAAATAAGGATGACGAAGAGGTCCTCGGAATTGATACAAACGATGAAGGAGGAAATGCCTCCTAAACTAAGAGATCCCGGTTCCTTTTGTGTGCCAATCGGAGTGGGAGAAGTGAAGTATGAAGCCCTTTGTGATCTTGGGGCAAGTGTAAGCATCATACCGTTTGCACTATGCAACAAGGTTGGGCTAGGAGAGCCAAAACCGGTCAAGATGACCCTCTACATGGCGGACCGTTCAATCACTCACCCGGTTAGGATCTTGGAAGACATTCCAGTGCAACTAGGGAAGTTCTATGTGCCGATTGATTTTGTTGTCTTGGACATCCCGGCGGACTATCCGGTTCCCATCATCTTAGGGAGACCTTTCCTAGCCACTTCCGGATGCTTGGTAGATTGTAAGAATGGAATTCTCTCCTTCAACATTGGAGAAGAGATTATCAAATTCAAGCTGTCCACAATGATGAAAGGGCCAACCCTTGATGAAGATGTATTCAACATTGTCGAGCAAGAGGAGTCTAGAGAAGTTGTGAGCTTGATCTTGATCAAGGACCCCTTGGAGAAGGTTCTTAGTTTAAGTTTGATGGAGGAAGGTGTTGAGGAGGCTTGCAATGAAGAAATCAAAGCCTTAGAAGCATTAGAACAGGAGACAAGAGCTGAAATTGAAGACCACGAGAGTGTGCTGAGTTCCTGTAGGAACCATGGTCGTGGAAGGTGTTCCACGGCCGTAGAACTCTCTGGAAAGCTCCGAAAAGCAAGCTTGGCAATTTCCACGGCCGTGGATGTGCCAGGATCCGTGGATCCAACTGTAGTTTCCCCAGAAGCAGTCCTTGTTGATGATCAAGCTTCAAGGAGCCTTGGAGAGCCTTCATTTGCTTTGGATTCATCTCAACCGACGTTATTTGGAACGTCTCCGCTCGATGAAGGTCCTCCTAAGCTTGAACTTAAACCCCTCCCCTCTCATTTGAAGTATGCTTTTCTTGGTGATAACTCTACATATGCGGTGATTGTGAATGCATGCTTGAATGATGATTAACTTGCTAAGTTGTTGCATGAGCTAAGATTGCATAGGAAATCCATTGGCTATACTATTGATGATTTAGTTGGCATAAAACCTTCTTTGTGCATGCATAAGATATTGATGGAAGATAACCATAAACCCTCTATTGAACATCAAAGAAGATTGAATCCTATAATGAAAGAGGTAGTCAAGAAAGAGATCATTAAGTTGCTAGATGCGGGAATCATCTACCCTTTTTCGGATAGTAAGTGGGTTAGTCCCGTTCATGTAGTTCCTAAGAAGGGTGGGATGACTGTAGTGACTAATGAGAACAATGAACTAATCCCAACTAGGACGGTTACGGGATGGAGGATGTGTATTGACTATAGGAAATTGAACATGGCCTCTAGGAAAGATCACTTCCCCCTTTCTTTCATTGACCAAATGCTAGAAAGGTTAGCTCAACATTCTCACTTTTGCTACTTAGATGGGTATAGTGGATTCTTCCAAATCCCTATCCACCCCGATGACCAAGAGAAAACCACCTTTACATGTCCATGAGGTACTTTTGCATATAGGAGAATGCCATTTGGGTTGTGTAATGCACCCGCCACCTTCCAAAGGTGTATGATGGCTATCTTTTCGGAATATATTGAAAACATCATGGAAGTGTTTATGGATGATTTTTCTATTTATGGTTCTTCCTTTGATAATTGTTTAGCTAACTTGTCATTAGTACTTAAGAGATGTGAGGAGACAAACCTTATCTTGAATTGGGAAAAATGCCACTTCATGGTAAGTGAAGGTATTGTGTTGGGACACTTGGTGTCCAACCATGGCATTGAGGTTGATAGGGCCAAGATTGAAACGATAGAGAAGTTGCCACCACCTATCTCGGTGAAAGGGGTAAGGAGTTTCTTAGGGCATGCCGGTTTTTACCGGAGGTTTATTAAAGACTTCTCTAAAATTTCTAAGCCTCTTACTAACCTACTAATGAAAGATGTTGAGTTTGTCTTCTCCAAGGATTGCATTGAAGCTTTTTGTAGGTTGAAGAACGCTTTGATCTCCGCACCTATCATGCAACCTCCGGATTGGAGTTTACCGTTTGAGATCATGTGTGATGCAAGTGATGTAGCCGTTGGGGCTGTTTTGGGGCAAAGGAAAGATGGACGCACACATGCCATTTATTATGCTAGCAAGACGCTAGATGATTCCCAACTCAATTATGCTACCACCGAGAAGGAGTTGCTAGCGGTTGTGTATGCATTTGAGAAGTTCCGCTCATATCTTGTTGGAGCGAAGGTCATTGTGTATACGGATCATGCTGCGATCCGTTATCTACTTACCAAGAAGGATGCCAAGCCTAGGTTGATTCGGTGGATCCTTCTTCTTCAAGAATTTGATTTAGAAATCCGGGACAAGAAGGGTTCCGAAAACTCTGTGGCGGATCACCTTAGCAGACTCCCACCATTGGAGCTTGAGAGAGATGACATCCTGATTGATGACTCGTTTCGGGATGAGCAATTGCAAATGGTGGAGGAGTGCTTGTTCCAAGTGTCTAGAGGAAGTGAGCCATGGTATGCCGACATTGTGAACTATCTTGTATGTGAGGAAGTGCCTCCCGGTTTGTCATATGCCCAAAAGAAGAAATTCTTCAAGGATGTGAGGCACTACTATTGGAGTGAACCACTTTTGTTCAAGAGAGGGCCGGATGGAGTCTTTAGAAGATGCATACCAAAGGATGAGGTGGAGAGTGTGATCCGCCATTGTCATTCCTTGCCATGTGGGGGGCATGCTAGCTCCCACAAGACATGTGCGAAGGTGTTGCAATCGGGCTTCTTTTGGCCAAGTTTGTTCAAGGATGTGCAAAATTTTGTGGTAGCTTGTGATGCTTGCCAAAGGACGGGCAACATCTCAAGGAGGAATGAGATGCCCTTGAACAACATACAAGAAGTGGAGGTATTTGATGTGTGGGGTGTGGACTTCATGGGACCATTCCCCTCTTCTTGTGGCAACCTCTACATCCTATTGGCGGTGGACTATGTTTCGAGATGGGTGGAGGCAATCGCCTCTCCCACAAATGATGCCAAAGTGGTGGTGCGGTTCTTCAACCGAGTGATCTTTCCTAGGTTTGGAACACCAAGGGTAATCATAAGTGATGGAGAGAAGCACTTCACCAATAGGAATTTTGGGGCACTTTTGGCTAAGTATAGGGTGACTCATAAGGTGGCAACACCTTACCATCCCCAAACTAGTGGCCAAGTGGAGATCTCCAACCGGGAGATAAAGGGAATTCTTGAGAAGACGGTCTCTAGGACGAGAAAGGATTGGGCTATAAAGCTCGATGATGCCTTGTGGGCATATAGAACCGCTTTCAAGACACCGATTGGCACCACTCCTTACAAGTTAGTCTATGGCAAGTCTTGCCACCTTCTGGTAGAGATGGAGCATAGAGCTTATTGGGCCATTAAGTGGCTAAATTTTGACCTCAAGGAGGCCGGTGAGAAGAGATTGCTTGATATGAATGCTCTTGAGGAGATCCGTTTGGATGCTTACGAAAATGCCCGGATCTACAAGGAGAGGACCAAACGTTGGCATGATAAGCGCCTCATCCCGAAGGAGTTGAGTGAAGGCGACCTTGTCCTTCTCTTCAACTCAAGGCTGCGGCTCTTCCCCGGAAAGCTAAAGTCGAGATGGACCGGTCCTTATGTGGTGAAGAAGATCTTTCCCCATGGAGCGGTTGAGATTGGAGGGGAGCATTGTGGAGATTTTAAGGTGAATGGGCACCGGTTAAAGAAGTATATCCCGGGAGCTCCGGTGGATATGATTGCCCCACTTCACCTTGAGTAGAACGCTCCCGAGTTTGGTCAAGCTAATGACCTTAAAGAAGCGCTTGATGGGAGGCAACCCATTGGTAACGTTTTCCCCTTTTCGTCTTTGCTTTTGTTTTTGATTTTTCTACTTTTGTGTGTTTGGTGTGCTTTGTGTGTGTGCTAGAGTCTTGGTAGCATTGGAAGCCTTGCATGGCATGTGAATGATGATGAATCCCTCATCAATTATGGGTGGAGCGGACGCGGAACTTGGACGGCTAGCGGTGCCTAGCGCGGGTCCCGACGCCTTGATGAACACTTAGAGCTCTCTACCATTGTTGATAGGATCATCCACCTTCAATCCACTCGAGTCATTCCAAATACCGAAGCAAACTATTTTTACATTGTGAGAACCCTCTTTCACTCTTCTTTACTTCATTTACACATTGGGGACAATGTGTTTCTAAGTATGGGGTGGGGTTTGCGTGATCCTTTGCATGATTAGCATCTAGGGTAGTTTAATATTATCACATGTCTTGCATTGTATATACTCATTTCGAAAAATCCAAAATATCAGAAAATTTAAAAATTTGTGTGCTTTCTAGGCTTGGATATGACCCTAATGATGAATCTTGTCTTGTGGATTGGCTATGGACGGCCTCATGTGTTAAATTTATGAATTGCATATGTGGACTTGAAGTACTTATATTGAACCCCATGAATTGATTGTGATCATGATGTTTGCCTTGATTAGATTGAGTATTGAAAGTCGAAATTACATGCTAGTTCTTGCACATCCTCTAGGAATGAATGAGACAGTTCATCTTTCTCTACTTCTCATCTTGATCATGATGTTTGAGCACCTCAATTGATATAAATTTGACCTCTTTTGACCCATCCGGGAATAGGAGCATGTTAGTGTGTTGATGTGTGTGAAAAGAAAGTGTGGGGTGAAGATGTTGATGAAAGAATGTCATGAATAAAATGCTGAATTTATTGTGAAAGTGTAGACAAAAATATAGGTGTGGGGATGTTGGTTTAAATGACGAGTAACTCGGCACCATTCACATAATTGGGTGTTTGTGCCTTGCCAAAGTCAAATAAACCAATAATCCTAACGAGCTTTGGTATGTGTGCCCGGTGTGGATGCACCTCGAAAAATAGAAAAAACCCGAGGACGGCTAATCACCAAGGTTTCGGCTTTTGTACACCAATGCCATTGTCTCAAAAATAAGTAAAAGAGAAAGAAAAAGAAAGAAAGATGGAGAAAATATACACTTGTGGGAAGTTGATCAAGGACAAAATTGTGGAGTTAGTTCCATTCCCGGATTAGCATCACATAGCCTAGAAAAATCCCCACCTAATCACAACGTTTCTTGGTCTTTTATTTCACAAGACCTTATGACCTATTTGCATGTTTGTAAGACTTAGTAATCGAGATTGGATATACTCTTGATCATCTTGACTTCCTCATTTTTACATTCCATGCATGCTTTCGAGTTAAGTACAATTGTCTTTCCATGCCTTCATTTATTTGATACATGATTGCTTATCCATTGCCATGAAACATGACTATGAAGGCGATCCAATATTAGAAGCACAACTCCAAAAAGATTTTGCCATTTTTTTTGCATGCATAAATCATGTCATCTCTTAGTCTATAATTGAGAATTTGCTCGGGGACGAGCAAACCTTAAGTATGGGGTATTTTTGATAACACGATTTATGACTTAGGATTAGACACTCATTTAGATAGATTTTCCACTCATTCATGCATGGTCTAGCATTAGTTCACGACGTTTGCACTCAAATCATGTATTTTGTCGAGATAGACGTCTACGCGGACTTTTGCTTGCTTTATAGGTATTTTGGGAGATTTAGGAGCTTAATCGATGCATTCGAGGGTCGCTCCTCGAGATGACATACTTTCGGACTCATTGGAATGCAAGGTAAGAGCTAAGGAGGACTCATGGAACCTTGCCAACACAAGCCATGCACCAAATCAAAGCTTAATGATCCAAGGCAAAGCTGAAGCACCAAACCACGGTCACTGGCAAGACCACGGCCGTGGAAACCAACCGTGGTTTTTGCCAGACAGTTGTGACAGCTGTGCCACGATCTCATGGCCGACTCTTGCAAAGTTGTGTATAAAAAGTGGTTCTGCAAGGCTGAGAGGGGGATGAATTTTCAGAATCAAAATCCACACTCTTCAATACACTCTCAACAAGAAGATTCTCTCAAGAGGAGAGCTACCATTGGAAGAGGAGAGCTACCATTGGAGGAGGAGAGAAGAACACACCATTTGCTAAGTCTTTGATAAGTTTTGTAGTGAAGATTTTCGGAATCGATTTCTAGAGTTGTAAGAATCGTTTAAACCTTCTTTTGAAAGGGTTGTGAGTCTTTCTAATCTCACTTTCAGCTTGGTTTTGCTTGCTTCACTTGTTCATCTCTTTCTCTTCATTATCTTGCAAATGGAAGCCATGATTTTATGTTTGATGATTTTGATTATTATGATGAATGTTGTAGGCTAAATAGATGCGATTCTAGGGTGAGGAAAGGATGGTTATGGCTAAGACTATGATAGGATGGACTTAGATTTGCCTTTGGATGCCTTGTTTATTTGAACGAAACCTCTGTTCGAGTCCACGGTTTGTTCTTGCCAATCCACGGCCGTGGAAGTGGTAGAACAGACCGTGGTTTACCTGGTTCGTTTGGTTTGATCGATCTAAGTTCTAGAGTGTTAGAATGTTGAAATCCTAGTGTTTGTTGAGTTAAATCTATCCTAGGGTGACCTAGTGTTAGCAACTAAGTGTTAGAAGACACATACCCGAGGATTCTTACTCTTAGATTTCAAGGATGACAAACCCTAGGTAGTGGTGAGCCTCATAAGCCGCCATTGGACTGAGTGTGCCAGGATAGTTGTTTAGGACTTACCCTTCCGAGACTTACCCGGTGAGGATAGGTTAGATCCCTAGGTGACGATCCGCTTTGAGTAGAATTCCGTTCCTTAGGCTCTTTGAGACCTACCCGGTGATAAGACCTTAGGATTGGACTAGTGGACCATGAGACTTACCCGGTGATTGATCCCAATCCAGAAACACTCACTCCCAACACATCATAGTTAATCCAAGGAATGATTAGATAGCTTGAGTCTTATGCCATAACCGGAATTTCCAACCCCTAGAATTCGCTTTTCTTTCTTTGATCTCGTATCTAGTGTTTAGCTTGTTTGTTTGTGTTGATTTGTTAGCTTAGTTGATTGTTTATTTTGCATGATTTGTGATCCTTGATTGATCACCTAAAAACCCATCAAAAACATTGAGATTTTCTTCTCTTTATTCCTCTCCCTTTTCTTAACCTAGATCTTCACTAAACTTAATCACTAATCGAATCAATCTCACCTTAGTCTTTGTGTTCGACCTCGGAATACCATCCCTACTACAAACGTCCCGTACACTGTGGGTTCGCTAGGAGTTAGGAGAAATATAACGAGTATAAATTTAAAGCTTATTGCGTGCACACACGTTCTTAGCGTAACACATCCCCATTTTGGATTGGACAAGCGATCACCGCCCGTTATCATACACTTGGGTAAAATATAAACATCTAAAGTCGGTGGTCCTATTACCGGTTTAGATGTTATAACATAAACAATAAACACACACATAAACAATAAACACACACCACCAACATGCATCGAAACTAATACAGAGAATACGAGCTAAGTAAGTCTGGAGACTTACTTGTCCCAAAGATCATCCCGCTATATCCCGCTCTCAGCTTCCCGCAGGAAGACATTCAACACACAACGTCAAAAGATGGATGTCAAACTTGAACTCGGGCCTTTATCGGGGCGCTTCCGGACCAAAACAGGGGGCGATTTTAAATTGGTTAAAAGGATTTCTTTTCACTAGTAACAACACACAAGGGGAGAGTGTTTAGGAAGAGAGCAGCGGCGGCAGCCATGGATCCGGCAAGGCTCTAGACGGCAGTGAGGAGCGTTGGTGTCCTCTCCCGGCGGCGGCGGTTATCATGTTGCCCAAGTCTTGTGGCGTTTCAACAGGAAAACAAAAAGAGGGAAGACGATTCGGCAAGGACGAGGCATGGCAGGTTGCGCAGGTCCGGCTACACGCTGGCGTTGGTTCCAGCGGCTCCTTCTTGGCTGCAGGCGTGGAGCGACACGCTGGCGTTGGTTCCGGCTTCTTCGGCGTCTAGCCTGCTGCTGCAGAGGGAGTGTTGTGCTGAGGTTTCTCGATCCAGAAAATAATGAAGAGGAGCATAACAGAGGTGAACAGAGGGAAAGGACATTAGTTTCAGGTCTTATGTGGCCGTCAACGGAGAGGGAGGAAGACGCGAGGCTCCGGTGGTTCGATGAGGGGAGGTGGCAGAAGACGAAAGCAGGTCGTGGTGAAGGGTGAGACGAGATTGGCTCAAGAAACCGGAGAAGAGCAGTCTTGTGGAGTAAGCAGAGAACAAAGAGATTGAGGGTGAGATGAATGAGTGCAGATGTGAGCAAGGCTAAGGGGAAAGGAGTGTTGAAGAGGGGAGCTTGTGAGGCTGGTGTTAAAAGGGAGGGTGAAGGGTCAGGTAGACTAGCGCTGCTACAGGGGCTAGGACAGATAGAGGGCAGCAGAGTGACCTTCTGGTTTAATTTATTTTGTAAATAAGGACAAAGATGGCGAAGGTCATGCCAAGAAGGGGTAAAGAAATAAAGAAAGGGGAGAAAAGAAAAGGAAAAATTAATATGAGATAAAATAAGATTTAAAGAAGGTAAACTAAACTCGATCTGAACGGGACTTTCGGATCGAAAAATATTTCCAAACTTTTTCGAGAAACTAAATACGGAAATATATGTAGATTGAGTACATAACTTAAACCCACAAAATATACTTTACGACGTATTATTTGATCTAGTAATTAAAATTACGAGATTCCAATAATACTTAAAATACCGATAATATATCACTATAAATATATATCCGTAAAAGTAAATTTTTCGACGTAAAATACTCATAAAGCATACTCAAGATATTAATTATCAATAAGGGCCGGAAAAAAATAAATATCGCATACGCGCTTAAAAACTGGGGCGTTACAAAATTACAACAGGGTATGCTCAAAGAAGTTGATGAAGAGGCTACTTCATTCTGTCGTAGATTTTTGTCTTTGATACATGGTAGAGAAGTTATCAGTTACCAGAAGATAAAGGCAATAGTTTCTGATCTCAAGGATTCTGAGATAGAGACTTTGCCTGCGTCAGATGAGGAGGGCTTATTTTTTTATGATAGCAGCTGGTGGGAGTTTTAAAATGATTATGGTTGTTTACAAATGTTATTTAGTATTGGATTCAAAAATGTGAAAATTGTGGCTCCTTAGTCAGAGGAAGCTGAAGAACCTGACACCAAGAAACAAACAAAGGTGTCAAAAACAAGTAAGAAGAAGAAGGATAGTGGTTCTGTGAAAACCCCGACCAACAAAGCAGCACATAAGGTGGTTCCTGAGCAAGATTCTTGTGATGATTTCATGAAGTCTGATCGGGTAAGAACCTTGCGTTCTCATTCTGGGCGGTCTGTTCCGGAAAAGACAAAAAAAGTTAGGACTAAATCCGAGGACAGGCCCCCAAAAAAATGGGTAATGAAAAGAAAATGCTCCATCAAGTACTATGCTAGTAAACGTCACTTGTATACTTCTTTAAAGGGGAAACGCACAGCGGAGAAGTAAGTATTGTGTATGCATGTGGTATTTTTTTTCGATGTTCATATTCGGTAGTTGCGTTTGATATTTATTTTTGTATTTTATCAAGGGAACCATGCATTTTTGGACGTTTAGTCTTGTATGATGAAAAACTGGCACAAGGGGTTCTAAAAGAGGTTGGAATGTCTAGTAGGTATGCATGTTGGCACAAGTTGGTTCATACTTAGTGCTTGAATATTGACTTTTGGTTTTGTGTTTCTCTAATTAGTGCAACTGGAAAGTGTGAAGATAAAGTTGGAGATCAAACTAATCCTGAGGAGGATTGTGGAATCAGTGCAAGTGAAAAGTTTGAAGAGAAAGTTGGAGACGAAGGTTATCCTGAGGAGGATTGTGGTATCAATGCAAGTGACAACAGTGAAGAGAAAGTTGGAGATGGAAGTAAGCCTGAGGAGGATTGTGGAATGAATGCAAGTGACTACAGTGAAGAGAAAGTTGGAGATGAAGATAATCCTGAGGAGGATTGTGGAATCAATGCAAGTGAAATGAGCGAAGAGAGAGTAGGAGAACCTGGACATATGGAGCAGTAATCCGAAAGAAAACAGGATGGATCTACTGAGTATGTTAGCTTATGTTTATTAGGTGCATTTTATTGGGATTGTTTTATAGCTTAAGTTAGCTTACGTATTTGTAATAGGTGTTGTTATTTTATTCAGTGCAACCGAGAACATTAAAGGTGAAGTAGATGCTACAAAACAGGATGCTGGTACTGGGTATGATGGCGCTTAATGAAGTTACATACTTGTACAATGTTGAGTATTGGTTTTTAATTGATGTTGAAGTCTTGGTTTTGAGATCTCGTAGGGGGTTAAGTAATACAGAAGAAATGCTTGATGAAAAAATGGTGGATGAAGTGCTTGGTGGGAAGAAGGGGGATGCCGGGGTGGAAGAAGTTGGTGATGGAACAACTGAAGGACTTTACAAGATTGCTGAATGTCCAATTGGGTATGGATACTTTCTTACTTGATACCGGGATTTATTTGGGTAACTACATGTACAACACTATTTTCATAACTCATTTGTCTGTGTATTACTAGTGCTGTACCGGAGGTTAACAAATTTCCCGATTCTAAGAGGCCGAGGGGTTTAGATGATTGTGTAATGAGGGATTCCAAGAAAACCAAGCTTACCCAAACTGACAAGCTTAGAGAAGGAGATAAATGTATGGGTAATGTGTCTGATTAACAGCATTGTGGGTAACAATGTTATTGGATAAGGTTACGGAGCTTGAAAAAAAGATTGTACAGCAGAATGAGGTAATAGAAGAACTTCTAGTGTGTGCAAGAGAGGGCGAAATTTTGCATGATCGTTTTGAAGGTGATATCAATAGGGTACAAACAAGGTTGAGGAAGTTACTTGCCGAAAGAAATACCGATGAAGAGCAAAATACAACAACCCAAACACATGGACATGACGTTGCTCATATCCTGGACGATGATGTTGTGGCAGAAGGACCTTTACATGAGCAACGTGATGGACAACACGACAAGGTAATTCTCATGAATATATTGGGTATGGTGGCTTAATTTAGATTTTGGGTATGGAAGAGAAAAATGGTTTGATGTCGCTCAAACTATTCTTATTTTTCTCCTCAAATAGTGTAAGCATTTTTTTAATTCTCCACAGCCAGCTGAAGTGGTTGAAACAACACGTAGAGTGGGTAGACGGCAACGCAAACCATCTCAAGCCGTTATTTCGCCATATAGACCCACGATCACAATACTCAATGCGCCAAAGAATGGGTGTCTTACTAAGAAAGAGAGAAATGACTTATATGCTTGGTACCTGCAGAGTGGAATGAATGATTGTGTAACTGGATTGACGATGTATAAGGGTCGGGACCATTTCAAACAACTGCTCAACAGAACTGCTTGGTTGTCCAGCGATGTAAGTATTCTGTAACAATCACACTCATATTCTTACCCAAAAGCATACCTAATAAGGGCAGACGAATCATACACAATAAATGTCTTCCGGATTGATGATGCATTTTTTCATTATTTTTCTATTGTAGTTGATCGATGAGATTGTCATGCATTTAAAGAAAGGTCTTTTGAAGGCTCGTTCTACGTTGGGTCATGTTGCAATCTTGCCGGCGTCCTTCTTTGCAAAGTTCAACCCGGTCGAGTATGACGAGTACATGGCAGCGCCTACAAGCTATGTTTTTCCCAAGAGCTGTTGTCATTTGCTAATGGTGATGAACCTGCTATGTTTCATAAGGACATGTCTACCATGGATGTTATATATGTTCCTTTTATCGTGGACAGTAAGCACTGGGTAGCGCTGAAGATTGAGTTGAGTTCTTGGAGTGTAACTGTTTTTGACTCCATTATTAATTTCATCTCCGAGGATACTTTCATCCACCATGTTTAACCGCTACTGCAAATGCTACCTTCTCCACTAAGCTTGTACAAACACACTCATTACTTAAGGCATGAGGCCATGATGACACAAAAATTTCTTCTGTCAAGGATGTCGGAGGAAAATGTTCCTCAAAATGATGAAAGGTAACTTCCACCCTACACAAACACTCCTATATTAACATTGCAGCTTCATTATCTTACATCAAATTGACTACTTATTTTACAGCGTAGCTGCGGTATTATACCGTCAAGCACATCCAGTACATGGCAACAAGTTTAACCAATTTTTCGACAATATGTGAGAGCAATGTAGCTGCTATAAGGGAACATTTGTCGTATGTTCTGTTTCAAGGCATTTGGAAGAAGCCGTTTGATATTGTATAGATAAAGTGCCGTGTCAAATAATACATTGCAAAATTGTGTGTTTAATACTTTCATGTGAATTTGGAATTTAGGTGGACATTTGTGTGTATGTACCCTTGGTTATTAAGAATGTTATGTAATAGGTTTATTGTGTGTGTCTATGTACGAAAGTTCATCTCACATGTTACACACAACTGCAAACTTTATCCAAGATTCCATACCCAAACAAAATAGCCACGCCTACAAAATTCAATAAACACAAGCCTAAACGGATCGTAATATGTTCCATACGTCATTTCAATATTCAATACCCAAAAAATCTCACTTCACAACCACAATTGCAATCTTCATCCCATATTTCACAGCCACACAAAAAAATCCACACTTACAAAATTCAATCGTTCATACAATTGCCCAAAAGACCAACACTTACAAATATGTAACTCAAAATAAACACCAACCTTCATTTTGCGTCACCACGATGATACCCAACAAGGCTATACAGATTTATTCCTACAGTTTCACAATTGGTTGGTTGCTACACGTTTTCTTGTTTGGTCTGATGACTCCACAGTACGTGCATTTTCTTTTCTTCCCCTCACCATGCGCACGTATCCTAGCTTTGGGTAATCTACCACTCTTTTTTTCTTTATAGGAGGATTGCATACAATACCTTCAATATTGGGTATGCTGCTTTCGCCACTTTCAAGCAGTGGATATATAATGTCTTCATACGCCTTCCTCCAAGCTACAACACTATAGTACGAACTTACTAACGTAGCGGGGTTTATTTTAGGTTTCTTCGCTGAAACTATGGCATGCACACAAGGTATCTGTTCGAGATCAAATTCCATGCATGTACACGTGTGTTCTACCAGGCTCACGACCTTCCTTTCTTCCCCTCATTTAATTTCATACAACAACCGTCCGGTATCAAGTATGTAGCAACCGTACTTACTAGCATCAACATACTTTAGTTGGATGCTTTGTTCAATGTTTGGGGCCGCCAAATCCTCCCATCTTTCTGACTTTTCCCTCCTCATAGCAAACCACCGACTCATAACTTGACGTATCTCATCAGCTAAGGCAAGGACCGGATATTCTCTTGCATCAAGCATCACTCTGTTAAAAGTCTCTGCATTGTTGTTTGCCATGATGTTGTATCTTGTTACTAGGGAATAAGCACGTGCCCAACCGCCGGTTTCTCCTACAAAATGCAGTAACTTTGTTAGGTACCAATACCCAAATATCAATGGTAGCAATAGCGCAACAGAATTGTAAAATACCAGCAACAACATGGTTAAATCCCACCCGCTCAATAACTTCAAACAACTTCATGCAGTCTTCTTTCTTGTAACTTTGTGCGGCGTCTTGAAACATATCTTGATTCCTTTTCATTCTTGATCGTTTCTTTATATTTTATTTCAAGTGTTACATGCAAATCCGTGGTGTGATTGTGGGAAGTTTGTACCAATAGCTTTCTAAATGGACATGTGTTTGTCAGATACAAATACTTGTTCATGCGCATCTTCAACACACTTTCTCAAGTTTTGAATGAAGAAATCCCATGATTCATCGTTTTATCTATCAACTATTGCAAATGCTAGAGGATAAATCTGTTGATTTGCGTCTTGAGCGGTTGCTATCAAAAGAACACCTCCATATTTGCCTTTAAGAAACGTGTCATCAACTGAAATCACCTATAAACAATATGATAACTTATTTAGTATTGTATAATACTCACATTTTTTAAGTATTGAAGAACCAACCTTGCGGATAGCACTGTACCCCCTCAGTGATTGCCCAAATGCGAAGAATACATAATGGAATTTGGAGTCTTCATCGACGTCAAGAGCAACAACGCTACCGAGGTTAGCTTCACGCAGTTTGAGCATATACACCGGAACTCCACTATAATTCTCTTCACATGTCCCTCTAAGTAATTCCTTAAATGCTTCCAAGGATTTCCAGCATACCAAATACGACGCATTAATCTTCAAATCGTTTTTCAGCACTGATTGAACATTTAACAATTCAATTAGATTCTTCACATTTGCGTACCTACATAGGGTACCCAAATTTTGTGATGTAACCCTAGTAAACCCTAATTTCCAAAAGGTTTACGCAAAATAGGTAAAAAAGTATACACAAACCGTAAAATATCACCCAAAACCCTAATTTAAATAATGCATACACAAACCACGAAAAAAAAAGTTAAAAACACAAATTTACTTACAAGTCACGAAATAGATGCGCAATTACGTTTACGGACGGTGTCCTACGATTGCGCCTTCTACTTTCAAAAGAACAAGTGTGTTCATTTTGTGTAACTTGTGATGGTGAAATGGTGTGACTTGCCCAAAATAGAGAAACGAACTTTCCAATTGCAAGTACTTTCGTCACATTTAGCAACCACAACACGGTTACGTGATTTTGTTATTCTGTACTCAAAACACTAGTGTTAGCATGAAATATTGTGATATTTTAGGCACGTTTTCTAAGTATATTTGATTCATATTGATAGTCATTGATTGAGCATTGATGCATTTGTGAGCTAGTTTGTCAATTATGTCGATATAGAGATCTACACAAGCTTTATGTTGATTATAGATGATTGAGAGCTATTTCCGAACGGAATTGAGCAAGGATGAGTTTGATTGAGCATGTCCATGGATTGAGGACATTTCTAGGAGCTAAGGGAGTGCTAACTTTAGGAATGCACGAGGCTAGGGAAGAATCACGTTCCTGCCCTAAACCACGCTCTAAAATACGGCCGTACCACTTTCCACGTTCAAGTCCACGGCCGTGGAACCTTGGCTAGGGAAGCGTGGTTCATTCCAGTAACTTCTACGGCCGTGGAGAAGATGGTTCAAACCGTGTTGATTTCCACGCTCTAAATTACGGCTGTGGAACTCTTCCACGACCGTGATCTTAGCGATCTTTTTCGCCATACTTTAAGCCACGATTTCCTACGCAATTGGGCCGGGACGATATTTTATCTTACACTATAAAAGGACGGACGAAGAGAGATTCCGTCACCTCGCTTTACGCATACGCTTGCGCTTGGAATTGCCCTAATTTCGCATTTGGTGGAGATTTGTTTGAGAGATTTTTGGCGCATTGCTATTGCGATTTCTGGATTGACGGAAGATTGAAGATTTGGAAGATTGTTCGCAAGGAGATTTCGCTTCTTGCTTAGGTTTGATTTAGAAGACGGATTGACATCCCGTTCTTCCTTCTTATCTAAGATTTGTGTTTGTTTGTTCTATTCCGAATCTAGTGACGATTATTGTTCTTGATTGTGACTTTGAGATTGATTTAAAGTTTATTGAAGGTTTTCGGAAGTTTTCATCTTTCAATCTTTTAATTCTTGAATTTGATATCAATATGACTATTGTTGGCTAAAAACCCTTAACAATTCTAAGGTGAAGGGTTGATAGTTGTGGCTTAGATGATGATAGATCGTTTGTAAACAGATTGGATCCTGAGAGTTAGAGAGAATCGCCGACGAACCCTAATCCACGGTCTGTTCTTGAGCTTCCACGGCCGTGGAATTCAAGAACTAGCCGTAATTTTGTGTTAAGTTACGAACTTGCTTTTACTTTAATCCAAAGTTAAAGATTTGATTTAATTTATTTTAGGCTTGCCTTTTCTAGGTGGTAGTGAAGCCTCAACAACCTCTACCTCGATTGTGAGTATCACAACCTTAATCGATTTAGTTAGTCTTGATCCTTGGATTACAAGTTTGGGTATTTGACATTAATTCTCACCTTTAGAACCTTTCTATATTGAAGCCTTAACAACCTTTATAGAGAGTGTCTTGTAGGTGAGTCATATAAGGTTTTTGGAACTTCACCGTACGATTACTTTACATTAGCATATCTTTGCATATCTTAACTCTGTCCTTATATCATTAGTATATCTTGAATCGATTGCCACAGCTGGATTCCTGGATCTTTAGGGTTGTTGTTTTCCCAATAGTTTGAAAAGCTTCTTACATATACTCGCTTGATAATCTATAATCGAATTTGTTCCCCCCCAAATCCCTGTGTTCGATACTCTGGAATTCTTGCTTAACTATATCGATCCGTACACTGCGGGTTCGCTTGCTTGATTTCTAGTTTTATAAATTTAAAGCTTATTTGCACGCACGCTAAGTGGCGAACAAGTTTTTGGCGCCATTGCCGAGGATTTGGTCTAGGCCGAATTCGGTAAACGATTGTCAAGCTTGGGAGCTTCTCCCTTGTTATTTGATATCTTTTCAAGTGCATGCGCAGGTCTAGGAACACCGGAGACCTCTTGCCTCTTGATCAAGAGCTTGAGAGGACTTTAAGGCAAAAGCGTAAGGAAAAGAAGATGGCTGAAGAAAACGAACGTGATCTTCAATCGGAGCTAGCGGAGAAAGAAGCTCAACTCCTATGAAGTGAGAGGACACGTAGAGATGAAATGGATCGTCATCAATCTCAAGTTGACGATCTAAAGGATATGATGTTCCAGATGAGGATAGAACTAAGCAACCTTAAGAATAAGGGGAGCAAGAAATCTTCAAGGAAATCCTTAAGGTCGAATAGGGGTCATTCATCCACTCATGATAGCGATTCCTCCATGCCACCGTTAGAGGAAATTGATCCCACGATCAATGTGAATCCGTTCCATCCACGGGCAGCTGCTAATCGCCGTGTTCCACCTAGGAATGCAAGGATCGAACGTGTGGATGCGGAGCCAAGAACTCTTGGCCAAAGGATGGATCCAACGCAGCAACCACGCCGTTTAGGTGTGAACTTTGATGCTGATGATGTACAAGGGTTTAGCTTCAACCCTCAAGTTATTACTCTTGTTCGCCAAAACCAATTTGGCGGGACAAGCGTTAAATCTCCACACCAACACTTGCAAAACTTTGAGTGTATGATGGAGACAATGAGGCCGAAGAACGCAACTACCAACAACTATAAGCTCAAACCTTTCTTCTTCTCCTTGCAGGGGAAAGCATTGTCTTGGTACCAAGCTCTTTCTAGTGGGAAATTAGACACATGGGAAGACCTTTCCGCGGAGTTCCTCACTAAGTTCTTTCCGCCATCCAAAACGGCGGAACTTAGAGGTAAGATTAATGCATTTTCCATGAGATCTAACGAAAGTTTGTTTCAATCTTGAGAAAGGTTTCAGGACTTGTTATTGGATTGCCCTCATCATGGCATATCCAAGCTTGCATTGCTGGAGATTTACTACAAGGGGCTGGATGTGGAGACACAATTCAAGCTCCAATCCCTCTCATGTGGTACATTCATGGACATGAGAGAAGATGACGCTTGGGACTTCATTAAGAAGCAAGCAAGGGTCATAGAGAAGTATTCCCACCAGAAAGTAGAGGGAAATCGTGTGGAGCAAGGAGCAAAGCTCACACACGAAGCTCAAAATCAAATTTTCTCCCTCAACAATGAAATCAAAGAGTTGAAGGAGGCTATCAAGACCAACTTTCCAAAGCAATAAGGAAAGGATGTTGGCTATTTGGGAAACAACAACAATGGCGGTGAGAATTCAAACCGCAACAACAACAACAACCGGAACAACAACCGGAATAATTGGAATGACAATAACAACAACCGAAACAACAATTGGAACAACAATAGGGGTTCAAACAACAACAATTGGCGCTCCAATCAACAAAATTCCGGTAACTCTTATCCTTCTAATTCGAATTCACTAACTCCACCTTCCTCTTCCTCTACTCCTTTGAAAAGCCAGGGGCAAACATCTAATGGAGGAAACACTTCGGGGAAGGAGAAGCCCGATCCCATGTTGAAAACGATCTTGGGAAAGCTTCAAGGTCTGGAGAACCGCATCATTAAGGTTGATGATCAAATTTCTAAGGTTGATAAAGCCCAAAAGGTTTTGGAAAACCAAATGTTCAGCCATGCGGAGGAAGTTCCTAGGAATCAAGGGAAACTTCCAGGAAAGACGGAGGACAACCCTAAAGGAAGGGTGATGGCAATCACAACTAGGAGCGGAGTGACTACCACCGATCCGCAACCTAAGTTTGTTGAAGTCCCCGTAGAGAAAGACAAAGAGAAAGGGAAGGAGAAGGAGGATGTCTATGTTCCTCCTACGGCTTATAAACCTCCCCTACCATTCCCTCAATCTAGAGCGAGAGCACGCCTAGATAAACAATTTGGTAAGTTTATAGAACTCATGAGCAAGCTACATATTAATATACCCTTTATTGATGCTATTGTAGGTATGCCGGCTTATGGCAAGTTCTTGAAGGAGCTCCTCTCCAACAAGAGGAAGCTAGAAGATTTCGGTGAGGTTAAGATGAGTTCGGATTCTTCAGATCTCATCAAGACCATGAAGGCGAAAATGCCCCCCAAGCTAAAGGATCCTGTAACACCCGAATCCGCGAGACTCGGGATGTCACATTGGGTTAGGATCTCACAATGGATCCTGACCCTAGCCTGACAACAAGTTCACTGGACCTTACAACATGGCACTGACAAATATAAAACAAATACATAAAACAATATAAATTGTACGACCCAAAGTAAACAACAACATAGCCGAGTATATAAAACGACATCCTCACACAGGAGGTACAAAAGATCATCCTCACGCAGGAGGGGAAACACAACAAACCCAAACCAACCACCTAATGTACGAGAGTCCTCGGCCTGTCACCCTGCCAGATCACTCAGCAGTGCCTAACCTGTAAACATCAACAACACGGTATGAAATCGCTAGCTAACCATACATATATATAGAGTAATGTATAAGCACAATCACGCATAGGGAAAAATAAACATATCAGCATGCTTTCACTCATTTACCCATTTATTCATCTCAATATAATGGTCATTCACTCAAATCGTATAGATATAATATATATATGAAACTAGGTGACACGAGGACCGATACATCCTCGCCTCTGAGCCTGCTAGCCAGCCGTACTAGTATCGGTCACACAATCCGTGTACCCTGTGGGAGTGGATTGCGCCCTTCCTGTAAACCGGTCTGGCCTGACATCAGAGAACCTCCCAGACTCCACGGCGGGATGAAAGGGAAAGGTTATCACAGCCACGCAGTGGGGCAATCAATAAAACATAGGTCGGTAAATACGACATCACATGCTATCATAGCAAACATATAAGGCACACACCACTCATACAAACACCCAATATAAGGATGGTAGCTAAGTAAGTCCTACGGACTTACCTCAACCTCGTACAAACTCAACCACGATCACCTCTACACTAGAGGGACAACACGGCCTATAAAAAGGCATAAAGAGATATATCAACCTCTATTCATCAAAGGGGTCACACCTAGACCCAAAGGGATCCATAAGGATCATACTCAATCTATGAGCCTCACAACCAACTAAACCTCAATATCTCATCATAACTCACAATTTCTCAAGTCTCAAGGTAGTATCTAATTAACATTCCTCAATCTCAATTTTAATCCTAATTTAATTAATTAACCTTTAATTAATTAATTAGATTTCGCCAGAATAACGTTTTGCCCGCAGGCAATTTCTAAACCCCCTGTCATCAGATTTCATCAAACAAGAACCCATAATCACCAGAATAATATAACGAACATAATAGAATTTCTAATTGTCCTATTTGACAAGCCTAAAGTCAATTTAGGCCAAATCGCAGTACGGAAAACGAATAAATTCATAACTTATTCGTTACTAACCCGATTGACGATCTAAAAGAAGATTCGGAATCACAACGACGTAGGCTACGCATGGACAGCATCAAATTCATCGAAATCTGAGCGACGGAACCGTCCTGGTGACATATATGCTCGACCATCCCTCCATATACTCGGAAATGCAGAAACCCGGTACCGTTATGAAGAGGATGAAGAGAGGAATCCAGAAACTCAAACGGAATTGAAATCGGATTAGAAACGGAGAGTAGATCTGAGTTTGAAGGTTGAGAGAAATCAGATCTTTTACGAGAAAACGTGAAAGGAAATGAATTAATAAAGGATTTTCCGCTATTTATAGTGAAGACGATAATTATCCTTTAGTAAAGTCGATAATTATCCTTTAACCGATCCAAAGGCGGGTCGAACCTCTTTCTCCAAACTTCTCGAGATTGGAACATTAAATCTGGAATATTGTAGGGATAATTATTACACAACTGCCTCGGAAAACGTGTATTCTTAAGCCGTCTTTCTTAGCCGTTAAGAAACGAAATAGCGACTCTTTTGGCCGTTTTGCCTCTCCATGTTATTTCATATCTAAGACATATCCGATGTCCTGATCATTTCTCTCAACTGCATTTTTATTAATTGGAGCTCCCAAATGCTCCAAATAACACCGGAGGGTAAAAATAATTACCCGGGGAAAAAAGTAAAAATTTCCCCAAACGTCCAAAATTACGCAAGGAACATAACGGTGGGACTCATACTCATCACTTGGGAAATCTTCGCAAGTTATATGTCAATTACTATCAACGATTAAGTTAATCAACATTAATTAGAATTCGGAAATCCTAGCTATTACAGATCCGGGGTCGTTTTGCATTCCCATAAGAGTGGGAGATGTCACATATGATGCATTATGTGACTTGGGAGCAAGTGTGAGCATCATACCACTTGCATTATGTAGGAAGATCGGTTTAGGCGACCCTAAACCGGTGAAGATGACGTTGTACATGGCGGATCGATCCATCACTCGCCCCGTCGGTATTGTGGAAGACGTCCCGGTCAATCTAGGTAAATTCTTTGTTCCCATTGACTTTGTTGTGCTTGACATCCCTTCAGATAGTCCGGTCCCGATCATACTCGGAAGACCGTTTCTTGCAACTTCCGGCTGCATAGTCGATTGCAAGAATGCTAGACTCGCCTTTGACATAGGAGAAGAGAAGGTAGAGTTCGTTCTTTCCACTCTAGTGAAGGAGCCAATCTTTGATGAGGATATATTCAATATCCAAGATAAAGAAGGGTTGTCTAGAGAGGAGGTAAGTGATATTCTCTTCAAAGATCCTTTGCAAAAGGTTATTACTATGAGTCTAAAGAATGTAGGGGAAGAAGAGGAGTGCAATGAGGTAATTGAAGCCTTAGAAGCACAAGAAGAGGTTTATGAAGTGGAGTTTGAAAAACTCCACGATGAGGCAGAAAACGTGAGAATCCACGGCCATACACTATATTCCACGGCCGTGGATTTCACCAACCAAACCGTGTCCCACTCCAGAGGGTTACACGGTCGTGGAGAAGGCAGAGCAACCGTAACCACCTTCCACGCCCTAAACCACGGCCGTGGAAGATGTATGGAAACCGTGATTTAGGCCGTGGAAGAAGGTGATCGAGCCACTTCTTCAACTTCTCTTGATTCTTCTCCCACACCTTCTACACCCTTAGACACTTCTAAGCAGGCATCGGATGCTCCTCAAGAACCATTGGAAGCTCCGAAAGCAATGGAACTAAAGTCACTTCCTACTCATCTAAGGTACGCTTTTCTAGGACCTAACTCTACTTATCCGGTTATTGTTAGTTCCGATCTAACCATAGATGAACATAGTAAACTTATGGTTGTCCTTAGGAAACATAGGAAAGCTTTAGGTTATACTATAGAAGACTTAGTAGGAATCAAACCCTCCCTATGCATGCATAAAATATTAATGGAGGAAAACTTTAGGACTTCAAGACAACCTCAAAGGCGGTTAAATCCAACCATGAAGGAGGTTGTCAAGAAGGAAATTCTTAAACTTCTTGATGCAGGTATCATCTATCCTATCTCCGATAGTAAGTGGGTGAGTCCGGTTCAAGTAGTTCCAAAGAAGGGAGGAATAACGGTCATCACCAATAAGAATAACGAACTCATTCCTACCCGAACCGTAACGGGATGGCGGATGTGCATTGACTACCGCAAGCTTAACAATGCGACGAGGAAGGATCACTTCCTACTACCCTTCATCGATCAAATGCTTGAAAGGTTAGCATAACATTCACACTTTTGCTATCTTGACGGTTATAGTGGTTTCTTTCAGATTCCGATACACTCGGACGATCAGGAGAAGACCACATTCACGTGCTTATGGGGTACATTCGCTTATAGAAGAATGCCGTTCGGGCTTTGCAACGCCCCAACCACCTTTCAAAGGTGCATGATGGCCATCTTCTCCGAATACATTGAGGAAATCATGGAGGTCTTCATGGATGACTTCTCCGTATACGGTTCCTCTTTTGACAATTGTCTTTCTAACCTTGCTCTTATTTTACAAAGATGTGAAGACACTAATCTAGTTCTTAATTGGGAGAAGTGTCAATTTATGGTAAAGGAAGGGATTGTATTAGGACACTTAATCTCTAGTAGAGGGATAGAGGTGGATAAGGCGAAAATAGAGACTATAGAGAAGCTTCCTCCCCCAACTTCGGTGAAAGGGATAAGAAGTTTCCTAGGACATGCTGGATTTTATAGACGTTTCATTAAAGATTTCTCTAAAACATCAAAACCACTCACTAATCTATAGATGAAGGATGCAGTTTTTGAGTTTTCGCAGGAATGTTTGGATGCGTTTAACACCATTCGGCAAGCCCTAATTTCAACACCTATTATCCAACCTCCGGATTGGACTCTTCCCTTTGAGGTTATGTGCGATGCTAGTGACGTAGCTATAGGAGTTGTCCTTGGACAACAAAAGGAAGGGCAAACCCATGTCATATGCTATGCTAGCAAGACGCTAGATGAAGCGCAGCTCAACTACGCCACTACGGAAAAGGAATTCTTAGCCATTGTTTATGTTATTGACAAGTTTCGCTCTTATCTTGTAGGTGCAAAGGTGATTGTCTACACGGACCACGCTGCGATCCGGTACCTCCTTGTAAAGAAGGATGCGAAGCCAAGGCTAATTAGATGGATTCTTCTCCTACAAGAGTTCGATCTAGAGATCCGCGACAAGAAGTGTTCGAAAAATTCTGTTGCGGATCATTTGAGTCGCCTAACACACCTATAGATGACTCCTTCCCGGAAGAACACCTACACATTATTGAGGAGTGCATCGATGTGATCTCCAAAGGTAACGAACCATGGTTTGTTGATTTTGTTAACTATTTGGTTTGCCAGGAGATACCGCCCGGATTATCCTACGCACAAAGAAAGAAGTTCTTTAAGGATGTTCGGGAATACTTTTGGAATGAACCTCTCCTCTTTAAGAGAGGTCCGGATGGCATCATTCGGCGATGTGTGCCGGAAGATGAGATGCAAAGTGTCATCCGCCATTGTCATTCACTACCTTGTGGAGGACACGCTAGTTCGAACAAGACTAGCGCAAAGGTATTGCAATCTGGATTCTTTTGGCCTACTTTATTTAGAGATGTGCAATCCTTTGTTTCTTGCTGCGATGCTTGTCAAAGAACAGGTAATATCTCTAGGAGGAATGAGATGCCTCTCAATAACATCCAAGAGGTGGAGATTTTCGACGTTTGGGAGTAGATTTTATGGGACCGTTTCCATCATCTTGTGGAAACCAACACATACTCTTGGCGGTGGATTACGTTTCTAGATGGGTGGAAGCGATTGCCTCTCCCACCAATGATGCCATGGTGGTGGTTAAATTCTGTAACAAGACCATATTCCCATGATTCGGGACACCAAGGACTATCATTAGTGATGGAGGTTCTCACTTCATTGCCCGGCGCTTTGAAGCTCTTCTAGCCAAGTATGGGGTTACTCACAAGATCGCCACCCCTTATCATCCACAAACTAGTGGACAAGTTGAGATTTCAAATCGGGCGATCAAAGGAATCCTAGAGAAGACGGTTTCAAGGACTAGGAAGGATTGGTCTTTGAAGCTTGATGACGCATTGTGGGCATACCGGACTGTGTACAAGACTCCCATAGGAACCACACCATACAACCTTGTGTATGGGAAGTCTTGTCACTTACCGGTAGAGTTGGAGCATAAGGCGTTTTGGGCTATCAAATGGTTAAATTTCAGCATGAAGGAAGCGGGAGAGAAGCGTCTCTTAGACCTTAATGAGCTGGAAGAACTCCGCTTGAACGCTTATGAAAACGCCAAGATCTATAAGGAGAGAGCAAAGCGTTGGCATGATAAGCATATCATTCCAAAGGACTTCAAAGAAGGAGATCAAGTTCTCCTCTTCAATTCAAGGCTTCGTCTCTTTCCAGGTAAGCTTAAATCTCGTTGGACCGGACCTTTTCTAATTAAGCGTATTTTCCCCCATGGTGCAGTTGAAGTATGGGGTGAAGCGGGCGGAAGCTTTAAGGTGAACGGTCAACGACTCAAGAAGTATACGCCGGAACTCCAAGCTGAAGAGTTCGCGCCTTCCGCACTCGAATAAGTGCGAGAATGGTCTAGCTACGGACCTTAAACAAAGGGCTTCTTGGGAGGCAACCCAAGGTATTGTATTTTTGTTTTTGTTTTCGATTCATAGTTTACCTTAGTTTAGACGTTTTTGCTTTGTTTTGCCTTCGATTTCTTCCGGTATGTTCGTGTTTTTGGATGTAGGAACGATGGAAAAGGAAAGGGGAAGAGTTATTTTGAAGAAAAGTGACGAAACTTGGACTTTGGAGCATTACAGAGAGTTCCACGGCCTAAACCACGGTCGTGACAGCTACAGTGACCGTAATTTCCAAAAGCCTTTGAAAAATCACCAAAACCACGGTTCCGTACATTTCCACGGCCGTGGAAACCCCCGACAGACCGTGATTTTCAAAATTTTGCCTGTCACTATATAAACCACGTTCTTCACAAAAACACTTCACAAATACCCAATTCCACGACCCAAATCGCCGATTCCACGCCCTTCCTCCCAAATCTTCGTTCGTTAATCATTTTCAACGATTCTTCGTTCCAAATTGAAGCAAATTCGACCACCAACGAGATCCAAGAAACGAATCGAGCGGCAAATCACCAAGGAACGCACAATTCGGATTTTAAAATCCGAAACCTAGGTTTTTTCCACTCTTCTTGATCTTTGTCAATTTGGGTTCGTTTTTGCTAGAAATTTTAGGAGAACTGATTGAAATTGGAAGGAATTAGACTAGGGATGCCTGATTGCTGAGTTTGAGTGCTGTTTGTTGAATTTTGAGAAAAGTCAAGACGAATCACGGTCTCTGTCAGTTCCACGGCTGTGGAAATGCCAAGAACAGACCGTGATTTTGAACAGTGATGGA
This sequence comes from Fagopyrum esculentum, assembly GCA_033239045.1. Classification (NCBI taxonomy): domain Eukaryota; kingdom Viridiplantae; phylum Streptophyta; class Magnoliopsida; order Caryophyllales; family Polygonaceae; genus Fagopyrum; species Fagopyrum esculentum. Next base: position 148,741,235 of record BSUD01000002.1, on the reverse strand, counting down.
CTTCATGAGGAGAGTTTCTGGGAGAATTAAGGAGAAGAAGAATGACCAAAACAAAAAGAGGAAGGGTAACCCCTCTTCTTCTTCATCCTCTAGAGCACCACCACCTTCCTCCCCTTCACCTCCATCATCACCTTCATCATCCGCACCTCCTAGCCCTAGAGTACCGACCATTCATGAGGATCACCTCGTCGAGAGGATCCATGAGAGGGCTGTGATTGGACCTAGGTACCTATTGTTAGAGGATCTAGCTCCTCTTAACATCATAGATGACCTTACTTGGCTCTTGGATAGACCCGGACTAGTTGTCTTCTCGGCTATCCGAGAAGACGCTTATGAGGAGATTACGAGAGAGGTTGTGACGTCTTTCGAGCACAGCCATGTGGATAGGACCGTTTCTTTCCGTCTTATGGAAAGAAACTATGATTTTACCATCTGTGAGTTTGATGCCTTCTTTGGGTTCCACGAGACCTTCAACGGTCGTTTTCCTAGTGGCGTTTACGCCAAAGATTTTTGGGAGGAAGTTGCTATGATTTACGCCAGCGAGGACCGCTGGCAACCAGCTGACACCAAGGCTAAGTTGATGTATCACTTAGCCTTGAAGATTGCTCACCGTATTCTTTCGGAGTGTCTCTTCCCTAAGACGGAGACACCTCAAAAGATCAAGACGGATGAGCTGTTTCTGTTGTATTCTATGTTGTATGGGCGCCGAGCCGACTGTGCCACCCTCTTAGCTGCTACCATGAGCAAGATTAAGAACAAGAGGAAGGGCAACATTGGATATGGTGGGATAGTTACCCATCTTGCTAGGATGTTGGGGGTTGATTTTTCTACATGTACACGCATACCAGCCGTACCCCTAGGACTTCAGGCCTTCATGACTAGAGGTCTCATCTTCCCTACACATAGAGGTCCGCCTTACGCAGCCATGCCTTGGGAGAGCATGACGGGTAGGGGTATTGAGTGGCTACGGGAGTACTCCATTATGGTTGGACGCCATAATTGGAAGGAGACGTTCGTTGCTATGCATGCGAACAGGATTGCAGCTCCTCCGTATGTCCCACCACCGCCCGTAGTTGAGGAGGAGGAGATGAGGGATCAGTATGAGGGAGGAGGAGGAGTAGAGCAGGAGTTTGGCACGTTTCCGGATCAGCCGGATGCGGCCCCTGATGTACCTAGACGTTCTCCACGTCCAGCCAGAGCTTCAGGTTCGTCTTCTCGCCTCGCTAGCGTGAGTGAGAGACCCACTTGGATAGAGACGCCCCCTGCATGGTACGGAGCTCCACCTCCATGGTCCGCACAGCAGCCACCAGCACCAGCACCGTCCGACGCTTCAGGGTGGTACAGCCAGGCCCCGGGATGGTATGAGCAGATGCCAGATTGGGCTACTAGCCTTTCTGACAGAGTAGGAGCATTGGAGATCCGAGCCGATGCTAGAGATGGGCGCATGGACGACCTCGATCATATGATGAGAGACGTCTACCGCCAGCAGTTTGGGCGGCACTACGACTCCAGCTTCTCTCCATTCCCGCCTCCACCAGCACCGCAGTGATGATGATGATGACCGATAGCTTTAGCCGCTCCACCGCCATTTTGTGAGTTTCTTTTTCTTTTCTTTCTTTCTTTTCTTCTTTTCTTTCTTTTATTTGAACATTAGGGACAATGTTTGTTCTAAGTATGGGGTGGGGTGTGACTAAAAGTTGTAATAACTCTTACTTACTATGATTGCTTCTATTTGAGACTATCTTGCATGTTCATTATATTGTTGCACGTTTCATTATTGCATTGCATGAAAAAGAGTTTGAAAAACCCATAAAAATTGAAAAATTTTGAAAAATTTTGTGCTTCTAAGGAATTGAGATGATTTCTATGATAATCGCTACCTGTGAATTGAGTTTGATGACAATTGCATGCATAAACGAATAGTGAATTGAAAAGAAATTGAATGAGTTGATTATGCCTCTTTTGCAAGTTTCATAATGTGATGAATGTTACCTAAATTATGTTGAGGAATTGAAGTTGAAATCGCACTATAAGTTCTTATGCTTCTTGTTGAGATGATTAAGGCAATTCGATTCTTTCTTACTTCTTTCTTTGATCATTTAGCTCCTCATTGAAATTTGGGCCTCCTTTACCTATCCGGAAATTTGGAGGCGTTGATTGAAAAAGGCATGTATGATGTGGGAGGGCCATGAAAGCAATACTTTGCATTCAAAGGAATAGAAAGAAATTGTAGGTTTGGGGAAGTCAATCATGATGATGAGTAACTCGGCACCATTCACATAGCTGGGTGTTTGTGTCTTGCCAAAGTCGGATTGAGCGATATTCCTAGCGGATTATGGTATGTGCGCTAAGGGTTTGAGGCATCTCATAAAAATTGAGAAACGCCAATCTCCTAGGCTTCGGTTTTTGTGCACCTCTATCCATAACTCCAAAAGTAAAGTCGAAAAATGAAAGGATGAGAGCGAAGCTCTAAGTTGAAGGTGTTGCGGAAACCGCAAGAGAAGAAGAAAAGAGTAGTTGTCCACTTTCCCGGATCCATGCACCACATTCCTTAAAGTTTCCTTCCCTTTCCACATTCTAGACCTTTTTCTTTGAAAGTCCTTAAGATCAAAAGAATGTTATATGACTTGGTGATCTAAATTGAAGTTTCTTATGATTGATTTTGATAATGTTTGAAGGTTATGATGTTTGTATGGAAGTTTGATTAATTCATGAACTTTCTTTACTCTTTACTCTTTGATTAAGTGTATGAAAGTCTTATAAACAATTGAAGTAAGACTTGAGAATGATCTATTAATTAGAAGGCACATTCATCCAAAAAGAAGTATTGCTTTGAGAAGGTACACATATTTCATCCTAACTCTTGTTTTAAAGCTTTTGAAAGACCTTGCTTAGGGACAAGCAAGTGCCAAGTATGGGGTTATTTGTTAGCATGAAATATTGTGATATTTTAGGCACGTTTTCTAAGTATATTTGATTCATATTGATAGTCATTGATTGAGCATTGATGCATTTGTGAGCTAGTTTGTCTATAATGTCGATATAGAGATCTACACAAGCTTTATGTTGATTATAGGTGATTGAGAGCTATTTCCGAACGGAATTGAGCAAGGATGAGTTTGATTGAGCATGTCCTTGGATTGAGGACATTTCTAGGAGCTAAGGGAGTGCTAACTTTAGGAATGCACGAGGCTAGGGAAGAATCACGTTCCTGCCCTAAACCACGCTCTAAAATACGGCCGTACCACTTTCCACGTTCAAGTCCACGGCCGTGGAACCTTGGCTAGGGAAGCGTGGTTCATTCCAGTAACTTCTACGGCCGTGGAGAAGATGGTTCAAACCGTGTTGATTTCCACGCTCTAAATTACGGCCGTGGAACTCTTCCACGACCGTGATCTTAGCGATCTTTTTCGCCATACTTTAAGCCACGATTTCCTACGCAATTGGGCCGGGACGATATTTTATCTTACACTATAAAAGGACGGACGAAGAGAGATTCCGTCACCTCGCTTTACGCATACGCTTGCGCTTGGAATTGCCCTAATTTCGCATTTGGTGGAGATTTGTTTGAGAGATTTTTGGCGCATTGCTATTGCGATTTCTGGATTGACGGAAGATTGAAGATTTGGAAGATTGTTCGCAAGGAGATTTCGCTTCTTGCTTAGGTTTGATTTAGAAGACGGATTGACATCCCGTTCTTCCTTCTTATCTAAGATTGTGATTGTTTGTGCTATTCCGAATCTAGTGACGATTATTGTTCTTGATTGTGACTTTGAGATTGATTTGAAAGTTATTGAAGGTTTTCGGAAGTTTTCATCTTTCCTTCGTTTAAATCTTAAATTTGATATCAATATGACTATTGTTGGCTAAAACCCCTTAACAATTCTAAGGTGAAGGGTTGATAGTTGTGGCTTAGATGATGATAGATCGATCATAAATAGATTGGACCCTGAGAGTTAGAGAGAATCGCCGATAACCCTAATCCACGGTCTGTTCTTGAGCTTCCACGGCCGTGGAACTCAAGAACTACCCGTAATTTTGTGTTAAGTTACGAACTTGCTTTTACTTTAATCCAAAGTTAAAGATTTGCTTTAATTTAGTTTAGGCTTGCCTTTTCTAGGTGGTAGTGAAGCCTCAACAACCTCTACCTCGATTGTGAGTGTCACAACCTTAATCGATTTAGTTAGTCTTGATCCTTGGATTACAAGTTTGGGTATTTGACATTAATTCTCACCTTTAGAACCTTTCTATATTGAAGCCTCAACAACCTTTATAGAGAGTGTCTTGTAGGTGAGTCATATAAGGTTTTTGGAACTTCACCGTACGATTACTTTACATTAGCATACCTTTGCATATCTTAACTCTGTCCTTATATCATTAGTATATCTTGAATCGATTGCCACAGCTGGATTCCTGGATATTTAGGGTTGTTGTTTTCCCAATAGTTTGAAAAGCTTCTTACATATACTATCTTGAATCGATTGCTTAACTATATCGATCCAGACACTGCGGGTTCGCTTGCTTGATTTCTAGTTTTATAAATTTAAAGCTTATTTGCACGCATGCTAAGTGGAGAACAACTAGTACATGGCATTCATACACAAAGCAACCTTCAAATCCTTCTTACTTTTATACGTTTGACCAATCTCAAGTGCCCACATTTGACTGAGCCCGTCCAATGAGTCACTATTAAAAGTAGGTTGTGCACAATCATACCTTGATGTTTCTTCTTCAAATCTTGCTCTAATAACCCTCTCATCATAAACCACTATGCTGGAATCTACCCCATTATCACTATTGAGTATTGATACCCTAAATCTTGTTTTTCTGCCATTGTAACACACAATGGGATACTCCAACACACACTGTCTACCTTGTTTGTCGTCAGATATGCTTCAAAGTCCTCACAACTATCAATAGTGAAAGGCTGTAAACATTCATTCATACTATTTTTGTATGTTAATACAAAATTAGGTTTTCTATTCGCAACTTAAATCTTGAAGCGATTAACCCGTTTAACGTTTCTATTGATTTCCCTTGGCTTATAATTATGTGCTTGCTTTGAATTGTCCCAACATAATTCCAAATCCCATCCAAAGTAACCCAATCTCTGTTCGCTCCAAACGGTGTGTGCAAGCTTTAAATTTATAACCCTAGACTTAAGCTTAAAACAAGGATGCGAACCCGCAGTGTACGGGTCAATCGTAGTAAAAGCAAGAAAATTCCAGGGGTCGATCACAGGGACTCGGTGAAACAGAGTCAATACGGTATGCTACGTTAACTCTAACCACAAGAGCGATTAACACAATCAAAGATGAATAAGATGTCAAATAAAGCAAACATGCAATTCTAGGGATTAAAGCATCAAGTTGTGGTTCCAACTCAAGATCTATAGATAAGCGGACAAAGCTGAGATTTTTGCGTGGGGAAGGTGTTACTAAAGTGGAGTAGATCACCGGGTAAGTCTCACTACACACTAATCCTAAACCGTAACTCCTATTACCGGGTAAGTCTCAAGGAATCAAGATAAAGAACTATAACCTCAAACTAACACACCATCTAAGGGAATAGAATCAACCTTTACCGGGTAAGTCTCAGGCTAACTCACAAAGATGGGATGGAAGCACACTCAAACCCCAATAAAGGATAAACCTTTATTACCTACACTTATGATCGTTGGTACACAAACTGAGGAATTACCGGGTAAGTCTCATCCTAAGCTTGCATTGAACCAGGAAGGTGTAATAAGGATAGGATTTAGCAAACTCTAACACTTAACTTTCTGTTTAGGATCGGATAAGTCACCTCGGTCAGAAGAATTCCACCCCGGCCGAGATGTTCATCGACTGAACGAGATGCTTAGGGTTAAGGTTAAAGACTCAAACTTTCAGGATCCTACTGGAATCTAAGATTATTCTATCATTGTTTTTCCCACAACCTTCAGCTAATCACCCTAGAATCACACAAGGAAATTAGCCACTCATCATCATTATGAAAGTATTAAAATATATGGGAAGAAGGTGAATATTTGAACAAAGAAGAATTTAATGAAAAGACTTCAATAACTGAATCAAATATCACAACAAAACGTTCCTTGGATAGCAATCCAACAAAGGACAAGACAATCAATGAGGGAATTGCAGATAATCTTACAAAATCCTTCAAAAAGCTATAGAAGCTATGGTCTTCAATCTTCCTTCAACCTTCAAAAAGGTTCTTCAAGAACTCCCAACTTGGAGTATGCTACTACTGCTGCGTATTTCCGGTGTAAGCGGCTGTATGCGGATGTTGGATTTGTGAAAATCTAACCCTTTTTATAGGAAAATAAACCCTCCAAAGATAATAGATCTTAGAAAGATATTTTCCCATAAAAATAGGTAAAATATATATTCTGCATATCTCCTTCCTTCCAGGAGCCAAGCCAAAAATATGAGATCACTTTCCAATTTTAAAAGATCTCAGCCAAGAATAAAATATTCTCGCCGCGTCCTAGGTATTCGCCTCGGTCGAGTCGGCGTCTCTGGATCGCCTCGGTCGAGGTGAACCTCTGGTCAACCGAGGTGACTCACAACTGAATGTAGAATCTCTCAAAACTGGTCCAAAGTGAATCTTTAATCATGGCTATGCTTCCTGGATGTAGTTCCAAATGACTCATGACTCCTTTCTGCTCCTTTTTGATGCAAAACGTACCATATTGCCTGCAATTACAACGAAACTAGGTGTAGACCTCGATTCTCGCAAAGGTAGATGAAATGGTAGTAAAATCACATAATGTACATACAAACATGCAGATTATGAAAGATAAAACGTCCAAACAAACCCCAAAAACTAGACTATAATTCATGCTATCAAAATACCCCATACTTAGCCCTTGCTTGTCCCCAAGCAAGTTCCTCATATAGAAGACAAGATAGAATGGATTATAAGTCAAGAAAATCAATGAAAAAGTCTTTCAAAAACATTTTATGGTGTGCAACTACCATAGATCACTCTAAGAGAGTACTTCCTGGAATTTAAAAACTCAATATGATCAAAACATTTTATAAATATAGGAAAGTTGTTTATCTTTGCATAGAATCATAGAATGCATAATAAATCATAATTATCAAAATTAATTATGTATAATCCGATTTAAACCACTAAGTCAATCAACAAGCTCAAGGTCTCAAGGGCTTCCCAAAAGAAAGGTCAAGAAACGTGTAGGGTAGGGATGTATGTAAGGTAATGTGGTGCTAGAATCCGGGAAAAGGATGAACTTCACTTTCACTTTGACTTGCAACATCTTCCACCAATAAGCTTTGCTTATTTCACACTTTTTCTTTTTACTTTACTTTTTGGGATGCATGGACAGAGGTGCACAATAACCGAAGCCTAGGTAATCTGCAATCATCAATTTCTTGAGATGCATCAAACCCTTGATGCACATACCATGACCCGTTAGGAATATCGCTCAATCCGACTTTGGCAAGACACAAACACCCGGCTATGTGAATGGTGCCGAGTTACTCATCTTTATGATTGACTTCCCCAAACCTATTATTGCTTTCTAACACTTTCACTTCCAGCCAACTTCTCAACTTTAACTTCACTTGCTTTCACCACTTCGCTTGCTTCCAAATTCCCGGATAGGTAAAGGGAGGCAAAATGTATATGAGGGGCTAAGCATGATCAAGAAGAAGAAGAAGAAGAGAATGAATTGCCTTGGTCTTTCCAAGAAGAAAGTGAGAGAACTCATGTTGCGGTGTCAACCTTCAAATTCAACATAATTTGGATAAAAACAAAGTATTAAACATGCCAATAATTTCAAACAAAGCATTTAGCAACTTAAACATATCATAAAACCTTTCAAACACATAAAGAATTTAAAACCAGTAGGTAAACAAGATCTTCACTGAGATCATATCCAGATAAGCAACACAAAATCGCTTTCGAAAACTCTCAGTTAACCCACCTCGGTCGAGGTGTTCTTGGTTCAACCGAGGTGAAACACCTCGTTTCGCCAGAATCTCCCCGGCAACGGCGCCAAAAACTTGTTCGCTCCAAACGGTGTGTGCAAGCTTTAAATTTATAACCCTAGACTTAAGCTTAAAACAAGGATGCGAACCCGCAGTGTACGGGTCAATCGTAGTAAAAGCAAGAAAATTCCAGGGGTCGATCACAGGGACTTAGTGAAACAAAGTCCAATACGGTATGCTAGTGTTGATGCTGACCACAAGAGCAAGTAATACAATCAAAGATGAATAAGATGTCAAATAAAGCAAACATGCAATTCTAGGGATTAAAGCATCTAGTTGTGGTTCCAACTCAAGATCTATAGATAAGCGGACAAAGCTGAGGTTTTTGCATAGGGAAGGTGTTTCTAAAGTGGAGTAGATCACCGGGTAAGTCTCACTACACACTAATCCCAAACCGTAACTCCTATTACCGGGTAAGTCTCAAGGAATTAAGATAAAGAACTATTGCCTCAAACTAACACACCATCTAAGGGAATAGAGTCAACCTTTACCGGGTAAGTCTCAGGCTAACTCACAAAGATGGGATGGAAGCACACTCAAACCCCAATAAAGGACAAGCCTTTATTACCTACACTTATGATCGTTAGTATACAAACTAAGGAATTACCGGGTAAGTCTCATCCTAAGCTTGCTTTGAACCAGAAAGGTGTAATAAGAATAGGATTTGGCAAACTCTAACACTTAACTCTCAGTTTAGGGTCGGATAAGTCACCTCGGTCAGAAGAATTCCACCCCGGCCGAGATGTTCATCGACTGAACGAGATGCTTAGGGTTAAGGTAAAGACTCGAACTTTCAGGATCCTACTGTGATTAAGATCATTCTATCATTGTTTTTCCCACAACCTTCAGCCAATCACCCTAGAATCACACAAGGAAATTAGCCACTCATCATCATGATGAAAGTATTAAATATATGGGAAGAAGGTGAATATTTGAACAAAGAAGAATTTAATGAAAACACTTCAATAACTGAATCAAATATCACACAAGATCGTTCCTTGGATAATAATCCAACAAGACAAGACAACAAGGAAAGGAATCGAAGACAATCTTACAAAACCCTCCAAAAAGCTATAAAGCTATAGTCTTCAAATCTTCCTTCAACCTTCAAAAAGGTTCTTCAACTCTCTCCCAAATTGGAGTAGGATGCGGTTGCTGCGCTTGTAAACCCTGATCGGCGGTATAGCGTGATGTTGGAATTGTGAAATTCCAACCCTTTTTATAGGAAAAATAACCCTCCAAAGATAATAAATCTTAAGAAGATATTATCCCATAAATATAGGTAAAATATATGATTCTGCATATCTCCTTCCTTCTAGAAGCTCAGCCCAAAAATATAAGATCACTTTCCAATTTTAAAAGATCTCAGCCAAGAATAAAATATTCTCGCCGCGTCCTAGGTATTCGCCTCGGTCGAGTCGGCGTCTTTGGATCGCCTCGGTCGAGGTGAACCTCTGGTCAACTGTTCGCTCCAAACGGTGTGTGCAAGCTTTAAATTTATAACCCTAGACTTAAGCTTAAAACAAGGATGCGAACCCGCAGTGTACGGGTCAATCGTAGTAAAAGCAAGAAAATTCCAGGGGTCGATCACAGGGACTTAGTGAAACAAAGTCCAATACGGTTTGCTGGTGTTAATGCTAACCACAAGAGCAAATATACAATCAAAGATGAATAAGATGTCAAATAAGCAAACATGCAATTCTAGGGATTAAAGCATCTAGTTGTGGTTCCAACTCAAGATCTATAGATAAGCGGACAAAGCTGAGATTTTTGCGTGGGGAAGGTGTTTCTAAAGTGGAGTAGATCACCGGGTAAGTCTCACTACACACTAATCCTAAACCGTAACTCCTATTACCGGGTAAGTCTCAAGGAATCAAGATAAAGAACTATAACCTCAAACTAACACACCATCTAAGGGAATAGAATCAACCTTTACCGGGTAAGTCTCAGGCTAACTCACAAAGACGGGATGGAAGCACACTCAAACCCCAATAAAGGATAAACCTTTATTACCTATACTTATGATCGTTAATACACAAACTAAGGAATTACCGGGTAAGTCTCATCCTAAGCTTGCATTGAACCAGGAAGGTGAAATAAGAATAGGATTTAGCAAACTCTAACACTTAACTTTCTGTTTTAGGTCGGATAAGTCACCTCGGTCAGAAGAATTCCACCCCGGCCGAGATGTTCATCAACCGAACGAGATGCTTAGGGTTAAGGTTAAAGACTCGAACTTTCAGGATCCTACTGGAATCTAAGATTATTCTATCATTGTTTTTCCCACAACCTTCTGCCAATCACCCTAGAATCACACAAGGAAATTAGCCACTCATCATCATTATGAAAGTATTAAAATATATGGGAAGAAGGTGAATATTTGAACAAAGAAGAATTTTAATGAAAAGACTTCAATAACTGAATCAAATATCACAACAAAGCGTTCCTTGGATAATAATCCAAAAAGACAAGACAACAATTGAGGGAATTGAAGACAATCTTACAAAACCCTTCAAAAAGCTATAAAAGCTATGGTCTTTAATCTTCCTTCAACCTTCAAAAAGGTTCTTCGAAAACTCCCAAATTGGAGTATGCTGCGGCTGCTGCGTCGTATGCGAGATCTATGGTATAGCGTGATGTCCAGCTGTAAGCGGATTCCGGAATTATGGGAAATCCGACCCTTTTTATAGGAAAATAAACCTCCAAAGATAATAAATCTTAAGAAGATATTATCCCATAAATATAGGTAAAATATATATTCTGCATATCTCCTTCCTTCCAGAAGCCAAGCCCAAAAATATAAGATCACTTTCCAAATTTAAAAGATCTCTTCCAAGAATAAAATATTCTCGCCGCGTCCTAGGTGTTCGCCTCGGTCGAGTCGGCGTCTCTGGATCACCTCGGTCGAGGTGAATCAATGGTCAACCGAGGTGACTCAAAATCAGAATGTGAAATCTCTCGAATCTGCTCCAAAGTGAATCTTCAATCCATGGCTATGCTCCTGGATGTAGCTCCAAATGACTCATGACTCCTTTTGCTCCTTTTTGATGCAAAACGTACCATATTACCTGCAATTACAACGAAACTAGGTGTAGACCTCGATTCTCGCAAAGGTAGATGAAATGGTAGTAAAATCACATAATGTACATACAAACATGCAGATTATGAAAGATAAAACGTCCAAACAAACCCCAAAAACTAGACTATAATTCATGCTATCAAAATACCCCATACTTAGCCCTTGCTTGTCCCCAAGCAAGTTCCTCATATAAAGGACAAGATAGAATGGATTATAAGTCAAGAAAATCAATGAAAAAGTCCTTCAAAAACATTTTATGGTGTGCAACTATCATAGATCACTCTAAGAGAATACTTCCTGGAATTAAAAACTCAATATGATCAAAACATTTTATAAATATAAGAAAGTTGTTCATCTTTGCATAAAATCATAGAATGCATAATAAATCATAATTATCAAAATTAATCATGAATAATTCAGTTTAAACCACTAAGTCAATCAACAAGCTCAAGGTCTCAAGGGCTTCCCAAAAGAAAAGGTCAAGAAACGTGTAGGGTAGGGATGTATGTAAGGTAATGTGGTGCTAGAATCCGGGAAAAGGATGAACTTCACTTTCACTTTGACTTGCAACATCTTCCACCAATAAGCTTTGTTTATTCCACTTTTTTTCTTTTTACTTTACTTTTTGGGATGCATGGACAGAGGTGCACAATAACCGAAGCCTAGGAAATCAGCAATCATCAATTTCTTGAGATGCATCAAACCCTTGATGCACATACCATGACCCGTTAGGAATATCGCTCAATCCGACTTTGGCAAGACACAAACACCCGGCTATGTGAATGGTGCCGAGTTACTCATCTTCATGATTGACTTTCCCAAACCTATTATTACTTTCTAACACTTTCACTTCCAGCCAACTTCTCAACTTTAACTTCACTTGCTTTCACCGCTTCGCTTGCTTCCAAATTCCCGGATAGGTAAAGGGAGGCAAAATGTATATGAGGGGCTAAGCATGATCAAGAAGAAGAAGAGAGAAGAATGAATTGCCTTGGTCTTTCCAGGAAGAAAGTGAGAGAACTTATCTTGTGGTGTCAACCTTCAAATTCAACATAATTTGGATAAAAACAAAGTATTAAACATGCCAATAATTTCAAACAAAGCATTTAGCAACTTAAACATATTATAAAACCTTTCAAACACATAAAGTCATTAAAACCAGTCAGTAAACAAGATCTTCACTGAGATCATATCCACATAAGAATGCACAAGAATCGTTTCAAAAACTTTCAGTTAAACCACCTCGGTCGAGGTGTTCTTAGGTCAACCGAGGTGAAACACCTCGTTCGGCCAAGACTGACTCGGTCGAGGTCCAAATTTTTTTTTTAAAACCAGTTTTCTTTCAGTTTCGACGTTTTTCTCAATCAAATAACCTGTAAGTATGCATGTAGTCTCAGATAAACACATAGATGCAAAAGTGAAGCATAAATATAAGTATCCGGTCAATACAGTCATACATCAAAAGTGTCAAATAATACATCAATAAACACCCCATACTTGGGACACACTGTCCCAGTGGGTCAAAATAATTCTAAGGACAGGATACTCACCGAACATAGCTAAACTGCATGAAGAAGTAAGAAACAGCTCCTAGATAAGACCATCTCGGTTGGCGAAGCACATCTCGGTCGAGGTGTTCTGACAGTACCCGAGATGTATCTCAGTAAAGCTCGTCTCCTCAACTTCTCGAAATTTTGTTCTTCCAGTGTAGCTCTTGAACTGTGATCCTTCCTTTTGGAATACCTGGTTGTTGTCTAGAGGAAAGCAAAAACAAAAACTATCTAAGCTAGACTAGATAACGGGAAAGAAGAGCAATACCTTGGGTTGCCTCCCAAGAAGCGCTTGATTTAAGGTCGCTAGCTGGACCCTTCTCCATAGAATTACTCAATGTACCTTGAACACCATGGAGTGCTCATCACATCCATCATAAAATTCTTCCAAAAAGGTTCCGGTTCCTAATTTCACCGGCAAATGGTAAGATCTCCCACGTACAAGCTTGTACGGTTTGATTCTCACCGGAATCCTTCTAGACTTCCTGCACTTCAATGGGACATAATCTAGCCTTGCGTCCCATCCTTTCCTTGATCGAGAAAATAGTTTCTCGAGAATCATAGCAGCTTCCCCATCTATAGCTTGGGGATGGTACAGGGTCCTGAGCATGCGAGGGACCCCATACTTGAACAAATAACACTTCGTTGCCTTAGCGGTGAAGCGCTTGTTAACTTCACTCCTTATAATCCAAGGAGCTTCTTCTTCCAACAATTTCAAGGAAGACTTCATCTTGATTTTAGGAGGTTCTTTCGGAAGAGACCTCCAACTTTCCGGTGCATTCCTGAAAAATTCAGAAATATTAATAGGGAATTCAAATGAAGTAGGAGAACGTACCTTGCAAAGTTCTCCAAAGCTTGAGGCAAGTTTCGTGTTGGGTTGATAATCCACCCACGAAATCTCTCTCAGTTCTGCTGGTCTTTCTTCCACCTTGACCATAATCTCAGTAATTTGGCTAAAGTCTTCTGCATCTGCCTCTTCCGGTTCTGCAGATTCTTCCATCATCTCGACCGAGGTCTCTTCTACCTCGACCGAGGTCTCAACAGTCAGATCGAGATCTTCCACATCTTCTCCCTCAGAAGCTTCAGGAGAAACTTCTGGTTTGACTGGAGGTATGCTCGAAACGTGCAACACTTCCTTATGCTCCTCTTCCGGTTTAGCATAGGATAGGGTGCTTTCCTTGAGCTCCGTCACCTTCTTCATTAACTTCTCCAACCTAGATTCGAGAGAATCTTCAAGAGGTTGCTCATAAGTCTTTTTAGGGACATTCTTCTCATCCCATATCGCAAGTTCATGCTGAATGGCCTCTTCTCTTTCCCATTCATTGTTGAACCAATAGAAGGAGTACTTCTCCTCCAAGTATTCATAATGATCTGCCCTAGCACTTTGTCTTGCTATCCAGGCTGGATCAAACATAGCCATAAGAAATCCTGAAAACTACAAAACTCATAGAAAGAGTAGTTAGTAGCAACAGGGGCAAGTGCCCCGAAAGCAAACCGTACCGGCTCGGTCTAGACCAAGTCCCCGGCAACGGCGCCAAAAACTTGTTCGCTCCAAACGGTGTGTGCAAGCTTTAAATTTATAACCCTAGACTTAAGCTTAAAACAAGGATGCGAACCCGCAGTGTACGGGTCAATCGTAGTAAAAGCAAGAAAATTCCAGGGGTCGATCACAGGGACTTAGTGAAACAAAGTCAACATGGTATGCTACGTTAATTCTAACCACAAGAGCGATTAACACAATCAAAGATGAATAAAATGTCAAATAAAGCAAACATGCAATTCTAGGGATTAAAGCATCAAATTGTGGTTCCAACTCAAGATCTATAGATAAGCGGACAAAGCTGAGATTTTTGCGTGGGGAAGGTGTTACTAAAGTGGAGTAGATCACCGGGTAAGTCTCACTACACACTAATCCTAAACCGTAACTCCTATTACCGGGTAAGTCTCAAGGAATCAAGATAAAGAACTATAACCTCAAACTAACACACCATCTAAGGGAATAGAATCAACCTTTACCGGGTAAGTCTCAGGCTAACTCACAAAGATGGGATGGAAGCACACTCAAACCCCAATAAAGGATAAACCTTTATTACCTACACTTATGATCGTTGGTACACAAACTGAGGAATTACCGGGTAAGTCTCATCCTAAGCTTGCATTGAACCAGGAAGGTGTAATAAGGATAGGATTTAGCAAACTCTAACACTTAACTTTCTGTTTAGGATCGGATAAGTCACCTCGGTCAGAAGAATTCCACCCCGGCCGAGATGTTCATCGACTGAACGAGATGCTTAGGGTTAAGGTTAAAGACTCAAACTTTCAGGATCCTACTGGAATCTAAGATTATTCTATCATTGTTTTTCCCACAACCTTCAGCTAATCACCCTAGAATCACACAAGGAAATTAGCCACTCATCATCATTATGAAAGTATTAAAATATATGGGAAGAAGGTGAATATTTGAACAAAGAAGAATTTAATGAAAAGACTTCAATAACTGAATCAAATATCACAACAAAACGTTCCTTGGATAGCAATCCAACAAAGGACAAGACAATCAATGAGGGAATTGCAGATAATCTTACAAAATCCTTCAAAAAGCTATAGAAGCTATGGTCTTCAATCTTCCTTCAACCTTCAAAAAGGTTCTTCAAGAACTCCCAACTTGGAGTATGCTACTACTGCTGCGTATTTCCGGTGTAAGCGGCCTCTTTGATTTGTGAAAATCTAACCCTTTTTATAGGAAAATAAACCCTCCAAAGATAATAGATCTTAGAAAGATATTTTCCCATAAAAATAGGTAAAATATATATTCTGCATATCTCCTTCCTTCCAGGAGCCAAGCCAAAAATATGAGATCACTTTCCAATTTTAAAAGATCTCAGCCAAGAATAAAATATTCTCGCCGCGTCCTAGGTATTCGCCTCGGTCGAGTCGGCGTCTCTGGATCGCCTCGGTCGAGGTGAACCTCTGGTCAACCGAGGTGACTCACAACTGAATGTAGAATCTCTCAAAACTGGTCCAAAGTGAATCTTTAATCATGGCTATGCTTCCTGGATGTAGTTCCAAATGACTCATGACTCCTTTCTGCTCCTTTTTGATGCAAAACGTACCATATTGCCTGCAATTACAACGAAACTAGGTGTAGACCTCGATTCTCGCAAAGGTAGATGAAATGGTAGTAAAATCACATAATGTACATACAAACATGCAGATTATGAAAGATAAAACGTCCAAACAAACCCCAAAAACTAGACTATAATTCATGCTATCAAAATACCCCATACTTAGCCCTTGCTTGTCCCCAAGCAAGTTCCTCATATAGAAGACAAGATAGAATGGATTATAAGTCAAGAAAATCAATGAAAAAGTCTTTCAAAAACATTTTATGGTGTGCAACTACCATAGATCACTCTAAGAGAGTACTTCCTGGAATTTAAAAACTCAATATGATCAAAACATTTTATAAATATAGGAAAGTTGTTTATCTTTGCATAGAATCATAGAATGCATAATAAATCATAATTATCAAAATTAATTATGTATAATCCGATTTAAACCACTAAGTCAATCAACAAGCTCAAGGTCTCAAGGGCTTCCCAAAAGAAAGGTCAAGAAACGTGTAGGGTAGGGATGTATGTAAGGTAATGTGGTGCTAGAATCCGGGAAAAGGATGAACTTCACTTTCACTTTGACTTGCAACATCTTCCACCAATAAGCTTTGCTTATTTCACACTTTTTCTTTTACTTTACTTTTTGGGATGCATGGACAGAGGTGCACAATAACCGAAGCCTAGGTAATCTGCAATCATCAATTTCTTGAGATGCATCAAACCCTTGATGCACATACCATGACCCGTTAGGAATATCGCTCAATCCGACTTTGGCAAGACACAAACACCCGGCTATGTGAATGGTGCCGAGTTACTCATCTTTATGATTGACTTCCCCAAACCTATTATTGCTTTCTAACACTTTCACTTCCAGCCAACTTCTCAACTTTAACTTCACTTGCTTTCACCACTTCGCTTGCTTCCAAATTCCCGGATAGGTAAAGGGAGGCAAAATGTATATGAGGGGCTAAGCATGATCAAGAAGAAGAAGAAGAAGAGAATGAATTGCCTTGGTCTTTCCAAGAAGAAAGTGAGAGAACTCATGTTGCGGTGTCAACCTTCAAATTCAACATAATTTGGATAAAAACAAAGTATTAAACATGCCAATAATTTCAAACAAAGCATTTAGCAACTTAAACATATCATAAAACCTTTCAAACACATAAAGAATTTAAAACCAGTAGGTAAACAAGATCTTCACTGAGATCATATCCAGATAAGCAACACAAAATCGCTTTCGAAAACTCTCAGTTAACCCACCTCGGTCGAGGTGTTCTTGGTTCAACCGAGGTGAAACACCTCGTTTCGCCAGAATCTCCCCGGTCGAGGTCAAAAAAATTTTTTTTTTTTTTTAAAACCAATTTTTTTTAGTTTTTTCGGTTCGGTTTCGACGTTTTTCTCAATCAAATAATCTGTAGGTATGCATGTAATATCAGATAATCATATAAAGGCAAATGAAGCATAAATATGAAAATATCCGATAAATAAAATACATCATAAGTGTCGAATACATCAAGTAGTCACGTAGTCAAATAATACAGACAAATACCCCATACTTGAGACACACTGTCCCAGTGGGTATAATAAAAGTCTAAAACAGGAGAACTCACCGGATAAGAGCCGAACTGCATAAAAAATATAATAAAGAAACCCTGCAGCTCCTCAGTAGTCCTGATCCGGCGGTGGTGGTGGTATGTAGGGGAACTGAGTCGGATCATAGGGATGGCCCATGATACGCTCAAACTGTAGCTGAGCCATCATGTGCTGATGATGCTGACGCTCCTGCATCTCGCGGATATCCAGCGAAAGTGCAGCATATGAGTCGATAACCTGATCCGTCAGGTCATCGATCCGTCGGTGTGCAGCCCTATCCCTCACTCCCCGCCTCCTGCGTCTAGCAGGTCGGACCGGAGAAGTCTCAGCTGGCGCCGGCTCAGTGTCCTCCTCATCATCTAAATCAATAATAGGTGGCGCGCTCGTCCCAGCTGTATCTGTCCCTGTGTCCATCGGGACGCCGCCTCCTCTCTCATCCACTGTCTCATCATCGTCGTCATCCTCCTCCTCAGCCTCCTCCGCAGCTGCAGCAGGGGCAGCTGCTGCCTCTCTGTGATCCTCTATCAGTGTATCCCAAGCAGTCTGCCAGAAATGCGGATCAAAGACTCTGAACTGCGCAGACCAGCGGATGCCCTGAGGTGCAGTCCGCTCCCAAGGCATGGCGACGTATGGAGTGGTCAAACCACGGGGAACTAGAATCCTCCGTGTGATCATCTCCTGCAATCCCAGCGGCTTCGGAGCCGCCGCCAACGTGCAAACGCTGAGGTCCATCCCGTGGTAAGTAGCGATGTGGGTGACTAGACCTCCACAGCAAATATCTCCCTACGCCTTGGCCTTGATCCTATGCAGATCCTCTGCTAGGAGCAAGCCAAAGTCTGGGAAGCCTCCTGTAACCATGCAATAGAGGCTGAAGAGCTCACCCTGTCTGATCTTCTGGGGTGTCTCAGTACGCGCCAGAAGTGTCTCACTGAAGATCCTGTGGGCAAGTCTGAAGGCTGGGTGAAAGATGACTTTCTCCCTGGAATCTCCAGGGCGCCATCTGTCTGCGTGTGTAGTAATGTGGGCTATTTGTCCCCAGAACTCCCTAGCTACGGATCGGGAGGGGAAGTCTACAGCAGTGGGGGCAGGAAAGCCAAAGATCTCTCTCCAAATCTCTAAAGGAACTATGAAGTTCCGGCTCATCAACCGGTACTTCACAGACCGCTCTGTGGGAAGGTAGGAGAAGGAGCTAACAAACTCGAGTGTCGGCTCTAAGTAGGCTGGGGCTCGGATCTCAGTGAACTGGTCTAGCCCCACTGTAGCAATCATCCTCCTAAGGTCAGCATCTAACCCTAGGCAGTCAAAAGCTGACACATCCAGAAATCGTGGTGCGATGACTGGACGGCCAGCTATCCTCTCATAGTCTACCCGGCATCTCTCGTGGATAGCCGGGCGGTAGGGACGGGATGAGGAAGGAGAAGGGGAAGGGGAGGATCTATCTCTAAAAGCTAAACGGCGATCTGAACTCATCTTCAAAACACACTGTCAGACTACCTCGGTCGACTGACAAACACCAAGAATCACCTCGACCGAGGTGCAGAACGACTGGACCGAGGCGAAGGCAGTCGCGATTCCACTCTCTGATTTTCAGTTCTTTTCCCCCAAAAATCACTACCGATGCTTCCTAAGGGGTACTTATAGGTTTCCTCAACAGAATCAAGGGCAACCAAAGCCCAATATGCAGTAAACGAACGAGTTTAGGTTTTCGAACGTTTTTACCTTGTTTCGGTCGATTCACTCAGATTTCTTGCAGATCTGTAGTTGCAATCGGATCCTCTACTCTTTAATCGCGGTTTGGAAGCAGAAATCTTCGAAAACGAGCGAGAAACGAAGGAGGCGAGGTGGATCTGTCGCCGCGGTCGAGGAGGGTAAATAAAAAGTGAAAAGTAAAATTTTTCCCTATTTATACCGTTCCTGGATCTGCTGTCACCTCGGTCGAGATGGTCTCGACTGGCCCGAGGTGGTATGGACCGAGGCGGTTTTGCAGAAACCCTAGTCGCCTCGGTTGCTTCAAGAATCAACTCGGTCGAGGTGTTCTGACAGTGACCGAGGTGCTTCTGTCTTCTCAGAATCTCGAACTTCTGTCCTTCCAGATGTGTTCCTTCCTGTTGTCTGTCCAGAACGCCAAAAACAAAGCAAAGCAAAGCAAAAACAAAAACTATCTAAGCTAGACTAGATAACGGGAAAGAAGAGCAATACCTTGGGTTGCCTCCCAAGAAGCGCTTGATTTAAGGTCGCTAGCTGGACCATAATGCGTCTCAAATGAGGTAGGAGGTTCCCTCACCCCATACTTCACCTCCATCGTGGGGTGAAGTAAGTAGATCCATCAAACGCTCCAAGATGTGTAAGTGCTCGTCGGGGAATGAATCGTCTATGGGTGGGCTATCCGTCTCGCGGGAGGATTCCGGTAGCCGGCTAAGGTGATCCGCAACTGAGTTCTCGGATCCCTTCTTATCGCGGATCTCTAGGTCAAACTCCTGAAGCAAGAGAATCCATCGAATAAGGCGCGGCTTTGCATCTTTCTTAGCCAACAAGTAACGAATGGCTGCATGGTCGGTGTAGACTATGACCTTCGCCCCTACTAGATAGGAACGAAACTTCTCGAAAGCATATACAACCGCTAATAACTCTTTCTCGGTGGTAGCGTAGTTGCGTTGTGCTTCATCTAGCGTCCTGCTAGCATAATAAATGGCGGTGGTCCGTCCATCTTTCTTCTGCCCGAGCACCGCTCCTACGGCTACATCACTAGCGTCACACATGACCTCGAAGGGTAAGGTCCAATCAGGAGGCTGGATAATGGGAGCGGAGATCAACGCTTCCTTAATCCTGTAAAAAGCATCAAGACACTCCTGCGAAAACTCAAAAACAACATCTTTATTCAAGAGGTTTGTTAGAGGTTTAGAAATCTTGGAGAAGTCCTTGATGAATCTCCTGTAGAAACCTGCATGCCCGAGAAAACTCCTCACACCTTTAACAGAACAAGGAGGAGGGAGTTTCTCAATAGTCTCGATCTTAGCTCGATCGACCTCAATACCTCGATTAGAAACGAGGTGTCCTAGCACAATGCCTTCATTAACCATAAAATGACACTTCTCCCAATTCAAAACAAGGTTAGTGTCTTCACATCTTTTAAGCACTAGAGAAAGGTTAGATAGGCAATCATCAAAAGAGGAACCATATACAGAAAAATCATCCATGAATACCTCCATGATCTCCTCTATGTACTCGGAAAAGATAGCCATCATGCATCGCTGGAAGGTAGCTGGTGCATTGCACAATCCAAATGGCATCCTCCGATAGGCAAACGTTCCCCATGGACAAGTGAAAGTGGTCTTCTCCTGATCATCCGGATGGATAGGAATCTGGAAGAATCCACTATAGCCGTCCAAGTAGCAAAAGTGTGAATGCTGGGCCAACCGTTCGAGCATTTGATCAATGAAGAGAAGCGGAAAATGATCCTTCCTAGTTGCCGTGTTCAGCTTCCTATAATCGATGCAAACTCTCCAGCCCGTAACGGTCCTCGTTGGGATCAACTCGTTGTTCTTATTCGTCACAACGGTCATCCCTCCTTTCTTCGGAACGACATGCACCGGGCTAACCCACTTGCTGTCCGAGATAGGATAAATAATACCTGCATCCAACAACTTAAGAACTTCCTTCTTCACAACCTCTTTCATGATCTGATTTAACCGTCTTTGAGGTTCCCGTGAAGTCTTATGATTATCTTCCATTAGAATTCTATGCATGTAGAAAGAAGGTTTAATGCCAATAAGATCATCCGTGGTGTAACCTATGGCTTTTCGATGCTTTCTCAGGACATGCATTAGCTTAGATAATTCAGAATCGGAGAGGGAAGCACTAGCAATAACGGGATAAGTAGAATCCGGCCCAAGAAAGATATACCTCAAGTGACTAGGGAGTTGTTTAAGCTCCACAACTGGGGGTGCTTTCTGAGAGGGATCTGTGTTTCCTCTTTCCAGTGGAGTGGTGTCAGAAACTGGACTAAATGCAATCTCAGTTTGAATCGTCTCGCTGTCGACCTCGGTCGAGGCGCAAAGGCGTTGACCGAGGTGTTCTTCAGGCGCCTCGCTCTGTCCAGAAAGTGCCTCGGTCGAGGTACTGCTACTGGAACCGAGACTGGAGATCTTCGTCTCCTGGGTTAGCTTCTCAGTTTTAGCTCCTGGATCTTCTTCTAGTGCCTTCAAGCTCCGTATATCTGCATCACAAGAAGCATCTATACCCTCCTCCATTAAACTGAAGCTAATAACTCTTTCGAGTGGATCATTAATAAGGATAGAGCTCACCAATTCTCTTGATTCTTCTTCATCGTAGATGTTGAAGATATCATCAGTTAGTTGCTCCCCCTTCATGGCTGCAAGTAGTGCGAATTCCACCTCATCGCCACCAACGTTGAATTTCAGCTTGGCGTTCTTACAATCCACGTTGCAACCCGAAGTTGCTAAAAATGGCCTCCCGAGAATGATAGGAACAGGATAATCTGCGGGAATGTCAAGTACGACAAAATCTATAGGTAGATAGAAGTTACCTAACTTGACCGGAACGTCCTCCAAAATGCCCACGGGATGGGTAATGGAGCGATCCGCCATGTAAAGTCGAATCTTGACCGGCTTGGGCTCTCCAAGACCGATCTTAGTGCATAACTCCAGCGGGATGATGCTCACGCTGGCTCCTAGATCGCAAAGGGCTTCACAAGTGACATCCCCAACTTGAATGGGAATGCAAAATGAGCCTGGATCTCTCAACTTAGGTGGCATCTTTTCCTTCATGATCTTGATAAGCTCCGAAGATTTAGATGTCATCCTAACTTCACCAACATCCTCCAGCTTCCTCTTCCTTGATAAGATTTCTTTTAAGAACTTCCCATAGGCGGGCATACCTAGAATGGCATCAAGGAAGGGAATGTTAATATGTAGCTTATTCATCAAGTCAAGGAACTTACCAAAGTGCTTGTCTAGATGTGCTCTGGCTCTGGACTGAGGGAATGGAAGTGGTGGTTTATATGCAGGAGGTGGAACATAAGTTTCTGTCGTTCCTCCTGCTTTCTGTTGCGCCGCCTCGGTTGGTATCTCGGTCGAGGTGTTCTTTGACTGGATCTGGACCGAGGTGGTCTGCGTCGAGCGAGGTATTGGATCTGCAGTTTTGAGTCCACTCCTCGTCGTTATGGCCATGCACTGGCCCTTAGGGTTAGTTTCCGTCTTTGCTGGAAGCTTCCCTGGATCTCTTGGTGCTTCATTTGCCCTATTAGCAAGTTGTTGTTCGAAGGACTTTTGGGCCCTCGAAAATGAAGTCATAGAATTCTCCATAGCGTTAAGCTTGATCAAGATTGCTTCCAGAACTGCGTCTTTCTTTTCTGGCTGAGACGAACTTGATCCTTGCCCTTGGCTTTTCAATGGAGTAGAAGAAGAAGAAGGAGAAGAGAGGAAAGGATTAGAGGAATCATTAGTGTTGGGGTTTGAATAATTGTTACCGTGGTTTTGATTATTTTCCCTCCAGTTGTTGCTATTGGATCCTCTATTGTTGTTGTTGTAGTTGTTGTTTCGGGGTCCGTTGTTGTTGTTACGGTACCCGTTGTTGTTGTTGTTGTTCCTTTGCCCTTGCTCTTCCTTCTTGGTTTGAGCCATTAAGAGCTCCTTCAATTGCTTCACGTCATTCTTCAATGATGTGAGTTGATTGTTGTTGGGTTGAGTCTCTTGAAAGTTGACTCTTTTTACTCCACCTTCGGCTCCTTGGTGGGTATACTTCTCCATGTGCAAGGCTTGCTTCTCAATGAAGTCCCATGCATCATCAATCGCCATGTCCATGAAGGTACCGGCGGAGAGTAGTTGGAGATTGAACTGGGTACTTCCGTCCAGCCCTTTGAAGTAGATCTCCAACAACTCAATCTTTGGAATCCCATGATGTGGGCAATCCAAAAGGATATCCTTGAACCGCTCCCAAGATTTGGACAAGCTCTCCTTGTCCTTCATGATGAAAGCATTGATCTTCCCTCTCATTTCAGCAGTCTTTGAGGGGGGAAAGAATTTGGTTAGGAATTCCGTAGTCATCTCCTCCCATGTGCTAATTTTTCCTGGAGGAAGAGATTGATACCAAGTAAGAGCTCTATCTTTTAAAGAAAAGTAAAAAGGTCTTAGCTTGTAGTTGTTGTTCTCAATTCTGGGAGGTCGCAAGGTCTCCATCAAGATCTCGTAGTTTTGAAGATGTTGATGCGACGACTCTTTCTCTAGCCCTCCGAATTGACATTGGCGAATCATGGCTAGAACTTGCGGTCGAAGTTCGTAATCATGATCCGCTGGATCTCCTAGGTTCACTCCTGGACGCCTCAGCTGTTGATTAGGGTCCATCCTTTGACCTAGGGTTTGTGGGATTCCTGCAAGAAGAACATCTCGGACTGGTATCCGAGGTGGAAGTACATCGACCGGGGCGTCAGGTACCGGAATCTGCCTCGGTCGAGGATCAACTACTGGATCCTGCATCGGTCGAAGTAGAATCTGGTTCCGAATGGCAGCAATCTCAGCTTCGATTGCTGCAGTTCTGGTGCGATTTTCCTCTTTCTCTTGCATGAGTTCTTCCTTGCTGAGGCGCAGCAGCTCCTGCGTCTCTCTCAATTGGGCCGCAAGATCGCGATCGTCTTGTTGGGCCATCTTTGCTTCTCTTAAGCGTCTCTTGTATGTCTTTTCTGGTTCGGGATCGTAAGGAACGATTTCCTTCCCAGTGCGGGTTCTTCGCATATACCTAAGAAAGAACCTGCAAAAGTCACTCAAGTAGAGTGGTTAGACAAAACGGGGCAAGTGCCCCAAGAGCAAACCGTCCCGGCTCGGTCTAGACCAAGTCCCCGGCAACGGCGCCAAAAACTTGTTCGCTCCAAACGGTGTGTGCAAGCTTTAAATTTATAACCCTAGACTTAAGCTTAAAACAAGGATGCGAACCCGCAGTGTACGGGTCAATCGTAGTAATAGCAAGAAAATTCCAGGGGTCGATCACAGGGACTCGGTGAAACAGAGTCAATACGGTATGCTACGTTAACTCTAACCACAAGAGCGATTAACACAATCAAAGATGAATAAGATGTCAAATAAAGCAAACATGCAATTCTAGGGATTAAAGCATCAAGTTGTGGTTCCAACTCAAGATCTATAGATAAGCGGACAAAGCTGAGATTTTTGCGTGGGGAAGGTGTTACTAAAGTGGAGTAGATCACCGGGTAAGTCTCACTACACACTAATCCTAAACCGTAACTCCTATTACCAGGTAAGTCTCAAGGAATCAAGATAAAGAACTATAACCTCAAACTAACACACCATCTAAGGGAATAGAATCAACCTTTACCGGGTAAGTCTCAGGCTAACTCACAAAGATGGGATGGAAGCACACTCAAACCCCAATAAAGGATAAACCTTTATTACCTACACTTATGATCGTTGGTACACAAACTGAGGAATTACCGGGTAAGTCTCATCCTAAGCTTGCATTGAACCAGGAAGGTGTAATAAGGATAGGATTTAGCAAACTCTAACACTTAACTTTCTGTTTAGGATCGGATAAGTCACCTCGGTCAGAAGAATTCCACCCCGGCCGAGATGTTCATCGACTGAACGAGATGCTTAGGGTTAAGGTTAAAGACTCAAACTTTCAGGATCCTACTGGAATCTAAGATTATTCTATCATTGTTTTTCCCACAACCTTCAGCTAATCACCCTAGAATCACACAAGGAAATTAGCCACTCATCATCATTATGAAAGTATTAAAATATATGGGAAGAAGGTGAATATTTGAACAAAGAAGAATTTAATGAAAAGACTTCAATAACTGAATCAAATATCACAACAAAACGTTCCTTGGATAGCAATCCAACAAAGGACAAGACAATCAATGAGGGAATTGCAGATAATCTTACAAAATCCTTCAAAAAGCTATAAAAGCTATGGTCTTCAATCTTCCTTCAACCTTCAAAAAGGTTCTTCAAGAACTCCCAACTTGGAGTATGCTACTGCTGCTGCGTATTTCCGGTGTAAGCGGCCTCTTTGATTTGTGAAAATCTAACCCTTTTTATAGGAAAATAAACCCTCCAAAGATAATAGATCTTAGAAAGATATTTTCCCATAAAAATAGGTAAAATATATATTCTGCATATCTCCTTCCTTCCAGGAGCCAAGCCCAAAAATATGAGATCACTTTCCAATTTTAAAAGATCTCAGCCAAGAATAAAATATTCTTGCCGCGTCCTAGGTATTCGCCTCGGTCGAGTCGGCGTCTCTGGATCGCCTCGGTCGAGGTGAACCTCTGGTCAACCGAGGTGACTCACAACTGAATGTAGAATCTCTCAAAACTGGTCCAAAGTGAATCTTTAATCATGGCTATGCTTCCTGGATGTAGTTCCAAATGACTCATGACTCCTTTCTGCTCCTTTTTGATGCAAAACGTACCATATTGCCTGCAATTACAACGAAACTAGGTGTAGACCTCGATTCTCGCAAAGGTAGATGAAATGGTAGTAAAATCACATAATGTACATACAAACATGCAGATTATGAAAGATAAAACGTCCAAACAAACCCCAAAAACTAGACTATAATTCATGCTATCAATCTCCCCCGTAGTAACATGTTAATTGTACAGTACCCATACCTGAAACAAACATGTTATATGTGTAAGTACATGTATTAACTGACGTGTAGATACCCAAAAGCTGGTAGAAACCCAAACGTATAAATACCCAACAAATTGTTCTAAATCAATACCCAAAAGCAAGTCGTCGTAGATGTACAACGTACCCAATCGGTGTTGTTAATGTTGCGTAAAACGATTTCAATATTCATCCACACGGACATAAGAATAAAACTGAATACTTAGTTAAAACAAGATAAACAGTGACCTTACCCAATAGTACTCGATGACTCGGGTTAGCTTCGAATTCAACTATTTGAATAAATCAGGAAGACTTTGTTTTGTTATGTACGAAAGCAATAATGCCCAAATTTTATGGAAAGGATGATTTCAAAATGGATGATATGAGTGCTGTTTTCGTGTAATATTGCAGGAAGATGGAGTTTTGGAGGGAAACAAAAAGGGAGTTTGTAGGATAGTTGATTTCTGCAGGCATGTCACATCCCCGGCTGATAAGACAGCAATGTACTTTCTTCATTTTCAAACCTTTCCTTTGCTTCTATATGTACGCAAGAAACAATATTATTAAAAGACTGCAAGAAAGGGGATATGATGTAAAAGGGTATATTTTGCTAAAGATTTAAATAGGTGGTTAGTTTGTATAGTGTATTATTGGATTAGGTACATTCCACAAAAACCGCCTTAGATATTTAACTTAGATAGGATAGTAAAATTTTAATTCTAACTAGTTTAGCAAGTTGTCCTATATGATTTATTTTTAAAACTATTCTTATATAAATTATAAAATTAAAAAATTAATTAACAACTTCTTATATTTTGATTTCTAATCATTTAAGTGGAAAATTTTATTAAGTTAATTATTATGTTTAAAAACAAAACAAACATGATAATTGAATGAACTTATTATAAAGGGTAATTTTTTGATAAGTTATAAATATGATATTTTTTTCAAAATATTAAATAACTTAATGTACAAAAAATATATGCTCTTCCACTTTTTTTTAAGTTTTAATATTTATTAATAAGATATTTAATCATATAAATATTTTATTAATCGATATATTATATTATTGATTTATAAAGAGAAAAAAGGAGTTGAAGAGAAAAATATGTTATGAAAAATTTGTTTAGAATTATATTTTAATTAGCTGTTGTTGAGATTTTGTTTGTTAGTGAATTTAAGAACTTTAAAATATGTTTTTTGTCATTAGATATTTAACTTTGATGGAGATTAAATTTTAATTCTAACTAGTTTAGCAGGGCGTTCTATATGATTTATTTTTAAAACTATTGTTAAAAATTCAAATATATATATAATTTTGGTATACTTGACATATTAGGTAATGTATGACGAAAATTCAGTTTAGAAATTTTAATATTTATTCATTATATGAAATTTCGTAAAATATTTCTTCACATTCATCGAGAATCGAGAGATAACTGGAAAAACAATCAAATACATTTAGATTGTCGATTATTTGAGAGATTATTGAAAATAATAATTCTGCGCAATCTCATCCCATGCTTTAATTCAATCCATGATTTTCAAACCCCTCTCGTTGTTATACTTGTTCTTTAACATTTTTTTTTTTGCACTTCAAGTTCGTTCTTTGCTCAAACGACTATGTCAAGTGAATCCAACCGGACTCATTCTTCCCATTTACTTTTGATAATTTTGAAAGTACTTTAATAAAAACTTTCGTCCATGGAAAAGACTTTTTTCTTCCCCTTAGCAATCGATTTCTCAAATTTCTCAACCATGTTTTCTAACTAAACAACAAGTAGTCTGAATACGACATACAACAAAATAAAATATAAAAGATTCGGTGAGAGCTGAAAAATGTTCTCGACTGTAGCAAAACCTAACTTTTGGGATAACCTCCCATTCAACACATGGCTACTGTAAGATCCCAGTTTTGAACTTCACCGCCCCCGCGGTGACGAAGGCCGCCCCAGCGGCCTTGAGGTATGTCACCGCCCCCGCGGTGACAATGGACCACCTTTGTGGCTGAGGCAATCCGCCCCTGTAGTACCCGATTTGTTTTCGTTTGTTTTACCTTCCTTCCATAGATAGAAAATCCGATCTTCTATCTTATGGGCCGGTTTCCTTATCTTCTTTCTAACCCTAGACGTCCTTCCTTCTATCTTTCCCGCATCTCCCATATATTTTCGGTCTTTTCTTCTTTTTCCCGTTTCTTGCTTACGTCTTCTCCAACCCTAGAGTGTTGCATCCTTGCCGCCCCTGTGTTCTAGCTGAATGTGTAAGTTCTTTCTTCCTTCTTCTTCTTCATCACGTTCATGTATTGCTGCAGCTTGCTTCTCTTTTGTTTCGTTTCCCTCTTCGTTTTCTCTTTTCTTCTTCTTCAAGAATCAAGTTTGATCCTTGATTCTTGTGGAGCGTTCCGTTGATGATCCTTTGATGTTCACAGGCTCCCTTGGTTGAGTTGTGACGTGGTTGTGTGTTGAGAAGAGCAAGCTTTGGCCTTGCTGCGTTCCTTGCTATCGAAGGAGTCGACAACGCTTCTGCACAAAAAACCGCCCCCGCGCCTCTGTAGTGTCGCCCCTGCGTCTGCCCAGCCGCCCCTGCGGTTTCCTCTATAGTAACTCCCGTTCTTGTGAGTTGCATCCTTCCTTCCTTTCCTCGTTCCTTTCCTTGTTTCTTATGGATGTTCCTCGTTCCCTGAGTATGATGTAAGACTAAGGTTGAGCCTTAGCTTATTCTCTTAGAGATCATTGAGACTAGAAGTTATAGACTTCTAGCAACCGTTTCGTTCCTGATTCGTGATGTTTGTGTGAACAGGCTCTCCTTGCTCCTTTCCTGAGGGAAACTGAGCCGTTACCTGAGTGTGTGCAGTGTGTTGAGTGTTCCTTCGAGTGAGGTAAGTCCCTTGGACTTACTTAGCTTCATTCCGTATATTGGTTTGAGTGTTTTGGCTTGTTTGTGTTGTTTACCATATTTATAACGGATAACCGGAATAGAATCCACCCTTTATAACCTTAACTGGCCCAAGTGTATGATAACCGGGAGGTGACCACTTGCCTAGTTCTTCAGGAGACTAGAATGTGCTCTTGCAACCCAGACCCGTAGATAACAGATAGTACTGATCTATTCCTATTGGAAGACGGAAGCGGAGGTGAGTTTCGGGAGATTCTCGTGTGAAAAAGAAGTTGAATTAGTAATAGATAACTTAATGAATGATAATAACCAGTTGAGTGTGAGCATGCTATATGTTTACTTTACCTTATATGTGTTTGTGCCTTTACGCTCTTTCTGATATCTAGAATGTTAGCTGGCGGTTTATACCGTCGTTTTAGATGTTCCGCAGGTTCAGGATGCTGTTGAGTGATCCGGATGGTGTGGTCAGCCGGGGTTCCCGTATATTATAGGACGGGATCGGATTTATGTTTACGTTGTTGTTTCCCTTTTTATTTTGAACTCGGCTGCAAGTCTTTTATGTTTTCTTTTGTTCAAACCTTTGGTTTTATATTGAGTTTTAGTTTTCATTCGTCTGTGTCTTGTTGTAAGATCCGTTGTGTTGTTGCTACTCTGAAGGTCGGGACCCATTGTGCGGTCCTAGCCCGTAGCGCTTCCAGTTCCCAGAACTTGGGGTGTTAGAGCTACCGCCGAACAACAGATCTCACAATCTGTCCTCTAAAATGACCGGCGTTGGCGTTTTGAACAAGAGTTGCAAGCTTGTGAAGGTGGCCAATCAGGCCTATGGACTAGATATCCTTCTTCCACATCAAGATTTTTCGACCCCAACCAGAATTTACCATACATATAAGCAAGTTAAGGGACAAACTATCCTAAACATCATGAGTACCTATAAGTGAACAAGTGTTAGTATGAAATATTGTGATATTTTAGGCACGTTTTCTATGTGTATTTCATCTATATTGGTACTCATTGATAAAGCATTGAAGCATTTGTGAGTTAGTTTATCTATTTTGTCGATATAGAGGTCTACATAAGCTTTGTGTTGATTGTAGGCGATTAAGAGCTAATTCCGAAGGGATTGAGAGAGAATTGAGATAGATTGAGCATGTCCAAGGATTGAGGACATCACTAGGAGCTAAGGATGATGCTAAGATGAAGAATGACACAAAAACAAAGGAAATTACGAGCTATGTACATTCCACACTCTAAATTACGGGCGTTGAATCCTTCCACGACCGTGATCTTGACGATCTTTTATGCAATATTTTAAACCACGATCTTCTACGCACATGGGCCGAAGACGCATTTTATTTGGGCCTATATAAGGACGGAAGGAAGGAGATTCCGTCACCTCCGCTTACCCTAGTTTTACGCCTTCGCTTAGATTGTCGTTGAGAGATTTGCGCTTTGCCCTATTGAGATTTCCGGATTGATGGAAAGAGTGAAGATTTGAAAGATTGTTCGTAAGGAGATTTCATACTTTATTTCTAGGTTTGATTAGAAGACGGATTGACATTCCGTTCTTCGTTCTTATCTAGAATAGTTACTTGTTTGTGTTCATTCCAAATCTGAGTTGCATTATCATTGATATTTGTGGATTTGAGATTGACTTGAGATTTATTCAAGGTTTTTGGAAGTTTTCATCTTTCATTCTTTTAAATCTTGAATTTGATATCATAATGACTGTTGTTGGCTAAACCCCTTTAGCAATTCTAAGGTGAAGGGTTGATAGTTGTGGCTTAGATGATGATAGATCGATCGTAAACAGATTGGACCCTGAGAGTTAGAGAGAATCGCCGACGAACCTAATCCACGGTCTGTTCTTGAGCTTCCACGGCTGTGGAACTCAAGAACTACCCGTAATTTTGTGTCAGTTACGAACCTTGCTTTCACTTTAATCCAAAGTTAAAGATTTGCTTTAACTTAGTCTTGGCTTGCCTTTTCTAGGTGGTAGTGAAGCCTCAACAACCTCTACCCCGATTCTGAATGTCACAATCCTTAACCGGTTTAGTTAGTCTTGATCCTTGGATTATAAGTTTGGGTATTTGGCGTTAATTCTTGCCTTTAGATCCTTTCTATACTGAAGTCTCAACAACCTTTATAGAGAGTGTCTTTAGGTGGGTCATATAAGGTTTTTGGAACTTTACCGTACAATTACTTTACATTCGTATACCTTTGCAACCCTCAACTCTGTCCTTATATCTTTAGTATATCTTGAATCGATTGCTACAGCTGGATTCCTGGATCTTTAGGATTGTTGTTTTTCCAATAATTTGAAAAGCTTCATACATTTACTTGCTTGATAATCTATAACTGGATTTAACCCCCCCAAATCCCTGTGTTCGATACTCTGGAATTCTTGCTTAACTATATCGATCCGTACACTGCGGGTTCGCTTGCTTGATTTCTAGTTTTATAATTAAAGCTTATTTGCACGCACGCTAAGTGGCGAACAAGTTTTTGGCGCCGTTGCCGGGGATTTGGTCTAGGCCGAATTCGGTTATCGGTTGTCAAGCTTGGGAGCTTCTCCCTTGTTATTTGATATCTTTTCGAGTGTATGCGCAGGTCTAGGAATAACAAAGACCTCTTACCTCTTGATCAAGAGCTTGAGAAGACTTTAAGGAGAAAACGTAAGGAAAGAAAAATGGCTGAAGAAAGAGAACGTGATCTCCAATCGGAGTTAGCGGAAAAGGAAGCTCAACTCCAATGGAGTGAGAAGACTCGTAGGGAATAAACGGATCGTCATCAAATGAAGGTTGATGATCTAACGGACATGATGTTCCAAATGAGGCTGGAAATAAACAACCTCAAGGAGAAAAAGAAAAGGAGGAGACCGGGAATATCGGTTAGAGCCAACTCATCCAATGAGGATAGCGACTCCTCCATGCCACCACTAGAGGAAATTGATCCAACGATCAATGTGAATCCATTCTATCCACGGCCAGCTGCAAATCTCCGTGTTCCACCTAGGAACGCGAGGGTCGAACGTGTGGATGAGGAGCCAGGAACTCTTAGCCAAAGGATGGATCCAATGCAGCAACCACGCCGTTTAGGTGTGAACTTTGATGCTGACGATGCACAAGGGTTTAGCTTCAACCCTCAAGTTATTACCATTGTTCGCCAAAATCAATTTGGTTGAATAAGTGCTGAATCTCCACACCAACATCTACAAAACTTTGAGATTATGATGGAGATAATGAAGCCTAAGAACGCAACTACCAACATCTACAAACTCAAGCCTTTCTTCTTCTCCTTGAAGGGGAAAGCATTGTCTTGGTATCAAGCTCTTCCAAGTAGAAAGCTTGAAACATGGGAGGATCTTTCTGCGGAGTTCCTCACTAAGTTCTTTCCGCCATCCAAAACGGCGGAGCTAAGAGGTAAGATTAATGCATTTTCTATGAGATCTAACGAAAGTTTGTTTCAATCTTGGGAAAGATTTCAGGATTTGCTATTGGATTGCCCTCATCATGGCATATCCAAGCTTGCATTATTGGAGATATACTATAAGGGGTTGGATGTGGAAACACAATTCAAGCTCCAATCCCTTTCATGTGGTACATTCATGGACATGAGGGAAGATGACGCTTGGGACTTCATTGAGAAGCAAGCGCGAGTTATAGAGAAGTACTCTCATCGGAAAGCGGAGGCGAATCAAGTAGATCAAGGAGCAAAGCTATCACAAGCAGCTCAAACTCAAATCTTTTCTCTCAACACGGAGATTAAAGAGTTGAAGGAAGCCATCAAAACCAACTTTCCGAAGCACAAGGAGCAAGATGTGAGTTATTTAGGCAACAACAATAACCACAACGGTAATGAGAATACCAATCGCAACAACCGGAATAACAACCGGAATAATTGGAACAACAACAACAACAACCGGAACAACAATTGGAACAACAATAGGGGTTCAAACAACAACAATTGGCGCTCCAATCAACAAAATTCCGGTAATTCTTATCCTTCCAATTCAGGAAATTCACTGACTCCACCTTCCTCTTCTTCCACTCCTTTGAAAAGCCAGGGGCAAACATCTAATGGTGGAAGCACTTCGGGGAAAGAGAATCCCGATCCCATGTTGAAAACAATTTTGGGCAAGCTTCAAGGGTTGGAGACTCGCATCATCAAGGTTGATGATCACATTATTAAGGTTGATAAAGCCCAAAAGGTTTTAGAAAACCAAATGTTCAGCCATGGGGAGGAAGTTCCTAGGAATCAAGGGAAACTTCCAGGAAAGACGGAGGACAACCCAAAAGGAAGGGTAATGGCAATCACAACTAGGAGCGGAGTCACAACTACTGACCCGCAGCCCAAGTTTGTAGAAGTCCCCGTTGAGAAAGAGAAAGAAAAGGGGAAGGAGAAGGAAGATGTCTACATTCCTCCTCCAGCTTACAAACCTCCCCTACCGTTCCCTCAATCTAGAGCGAGAGCGCGCCTAGATAAACAATTCGGTAAGTTTATAGAACTCATGAGCAAATTGCATATTAATATACCTTTCATTGATGCTATTGTAGGTATGCCGGCTTATGGTAAGTTCTTGAAGGAGATCCTCTCTAACAAGAGAAAGTTAGAAGATTTTGGAGAGGTTAAAATGAGTCCGGACTCTTCAGATCTCATCAAGACCATGAAAGAGAAGATGCCCCCAAAGCTAAAGGATCCGGGGTCATTTTGTATTCCCATATGAGTGGGAGATGTCACATATGATGCATTATGTGACTTGGGAGCAAGTGTGAGCATCATCCCACTTGCATTATGTAGGAAGATCGGTTTAGGCGACCCTAAACCGGTGAAGATGACGTTGTACATGGCGGATCGATTCATAACTCGTCCCGTCGGTATTGTTGAAGACGTCCCGGTCAAGCTAGGTAAATTCTATGTTCCTATAGACTTTGTTGTGCTTGACATTCCTGCAGATAGTCCGGTCCCGATCATTCTCGGAAGACCGTTTCTTGCAACATCCGGCTGCATAGTCGATTGCAAGAATGCTAGACTCGCCTTCGACATAAGAGAAGAGAAGGTAGAATTCGTTCTTTCCACTCTAGTGAAGGAACCAATCTTTGATGAGGATATATTCAATATCCAAGATGAAGAAGGGTTGTCTAGAGAAAAGGTAAGTGCTATTCTCTTCAAAGATCCTTTGCAAAAGGTTATTTCTATGAATCTAATGGATATAGGGGAAGAAGAGGAGTGCAATGAGGCAATTGAAGCCTTAGAAGCACAAGATGAAGTGTGTGAAGAGGAGTTTTAGAAACTCCACGACGAGGTGATAACACGATTTATGATCTAGATTTAGACACTCATTTAGATAGATTTTCCGCTCATTCATGCATGATTTAGCATTAGTTCACGACGTTTTGCACTCAAATCACGTATTTTGTCGAGATAGACGTCTACTCGGACTTTTGCTTGCTTTGTAGGTATTTTGGGAGATTTTAGAGCCTAATCGATACATCCGAGGATCATTCCTCGAGATGACACACTTCCGGACTCATTGGAATGCAAGCTAAAGGACTCACGGAACCTTGCCAACACAAGCCATGCACCAAATCATGGTTGAACGAGTCTAGGAGGACACTCTGGAGCAAACCACGGTCTAGACCAAGACCACGGCCGTGGTTCTAACCGTGATTCTTGCCAGGACCACCGTTGACAGCTGGCCACGATTCTCTTCCATTGCTCTTGCATCATAGTGGGTATTTAAAGGATTTTTGCAGCTGTAATGGAGGATCCTTCTCCTCTCTTTTGACCTACCTTTCTTCCCCAAAACATTTTGGCCATTGTTGCCTCCCTTCCAAGCACCCATTAGGGGTGTTCTTGGAAGAGATTAGTGTAGATTCTCGTTTTAGAGTGAGATTAGATTGGATTCGAGTGAAGCTTCGATTGTTGTCAAGTTGGATTAGCTCTTGGAGCCTTGTAAGGATTTGGTAATTTCTATTCTATGCTTTTAATGTCTTTGCTTTGGATTGTTCTTCATCATTTAACCATGACTTGCAAGCATGTTTTGATTGTGAAGTTTGATCTTGAAATGAATGTTATTGGCTAGATAGATGTGGTTCTAGAGTGAAGGAATAATGTTTGTGCTTTGGACTATGATTGTATTGCTTCCATGTTAGCTTAGGATCGATTTGTGTTCGAAATCCCAACTCGGAACCAAACCACGGCTTGTTCTTCATGCTTCCACGGCCGTGGTTTAGCATGATCCACCCGTGTTTTTATTCTGTTGTTCTTATATTGTTGAATCTTGATGTTTGGATGTAGATGTGTTGAAATCCTAGTGTTTGTTGAGCTCAATCTAACTTAGGGCAACCTATTGTTAGCAAACTAATTGAGGAATGAGACTTACCCGGTAATTTCCCCTCTTAGATACCTAAGATGATGAACTCTAGGTATTAGTGAGCCAAAAAAGCCGCTATTGGATTGAGTGTGCTAGGATCGTTGCCTAAGACTTACCTTTTCCGAGACTTACCCGGTAAGGAGGGGTTTGACCCTTAGGTAGTGGCCGGTTTGTGTGGAATTCCATCCTTTAGGCTCTTTGAGACTTACCCGGTGATGAGACCTTAGGATTGGATTAGTGGATGCATGAGACTTACCCGGTAATTGCTCCCATTAGAGAAACACCCAACTCCGAACAACCACAACCTTCCTTAGAACTTTAGAAACATGAGTCCATAGTCATATTCGGAATTCCGAACCTCTAGAATCCATTTCCTTACCTCTTATCTCTCATCTTTTGTTTGTGTTTTGTGTTGCTTGATTTTGTTGATATATTTGTGATCTTTGTTTGATCACCCAAAAACCTCCAAAAACATTGTGTCTTCCATTTTCTTTATTCCTCATCTTATCTTAGTCTAGATTCACACTATTTTCGATCATTGAATGACTTAGTTTCACCTCAGTCCTTGTGTTCGACCTCGGAATACTTTCCTTTCTACAATACGACCCGTACACTGCGGGTTTCGCTAGGTAGTTTAGGATTTAGTTCGAGTTTATAAATGTAAAGCTTTTTGTGCTATTTCCTAGCGTAACAAGGTTGATGATCACATTATTAAGGTTGATAAAGCCCAAAAGGTTTTAGAAAACCAAATGTTCAGCCATGCGGAGGAAGTTCCTAGGAATCAAGGGAAACTTCCAGGAAAGACGGAGGACAACCCAAAAGGAAGGGTAATGGCAATCACAACTAGGAGCGGAGTCACAACTACTGACCCGCAGCCCAAGTTTGTAGAAGTCCCCGTTGAGAAAGAGAAAGAAAAGGGGAAGGAGAAGGAAGATGTCTACATTCCTCCTCCAGCTTACAAACCTCCCCTACCGTTCCCTCAATCTAGAGCGAGAGCGCGCCTAGATAAACAATTCGGTAAGTTTATAGAACTCATGAGCAAATTGCATATTAATATACTTTCATTGATGCTATTGTAGGTATGCCGGCTTATGGTAAGTTCTTGAAGGAGATCCTCTCTAACAAGAGAAAGTTAGAAGATTTTGGAGAGGTTAAGATGAGTCCGGACTCTTCAGATCTCATCAAGACCATGAAAGAGAAGATGCCCCCAAAGCTAAAGGATCCGGGGTCATTTTGTATTCCCATATGAGTGGGAGATGTCACATATGATGCATTATGTGACTTGGGAGCAAGTGTGAGCATCATCCCACTTGCATTATGTAGGAAGATCGGTTTAGGCGACCCTAAACCGGTGAAGATGACGTTGTACATGGCGGATCGATTCATAACTCGTCCCGTCGGTATTGTTGAAGACGTCCCGGTCAAGCTAGGTAAATTCTATGTTCCTATAGACTTTGTTGTGCTTGACATTCCTGCAGATAGTCCGGTCCCGATCATTCTCGGAAGACCGTTTCTTGCAACATCCGGCTGCATAGTCGATTGCAAGAATGCTAGACTCGCCTTCGACATAAGAGAAGAGAAGGTAGAATTCGTTCTTTCCACTCTAGTGAAGGAACCAATCTTTGATGAGGATATATTCAATATCTAAGATGAAGAAGGGTTGTCTAGAGAAAAGGTAAGTGCTATTCTCTTCAAAGATCCTTTGCAAAAGGTTATTTCTATGAATCTAATGGATATAGGGGAAGAAGAGGAGTGCAATGAGGCAATTGAAGCCTTAGAAGCACAAGATGAAGTGTGTGAAGAGGAGTTTTAGAAACTCCACGACGAGGCAGAGAACGTACGGATCCACGGTCATACACTATATTCCACGGCCGTGGATTTCACCAACAAAAGCGTGGAGCACTCCAGAGGGTTACACGGTCGTGGAGAGAACAGAGCAACCGTATTTACTTTCCACGCCCAAAATCACGGCCGTGGAGAAGGCAGAGAGGCCGTAATTTTGGGTGATTCCGAAGGTAACTGTGTCTCTTCCTCAACTTCTCTTGATTCTTCTCCAACTCCTTCTACATCCTTAGACACTTCTAAGGAAGCATCGGATGCTCCTCAAGAACCATTGGACACTCCGATAGTGATGGAACTAAAGCCACTTCCTACTCATCTAAGGTACGCATTTCTTGGACCTAATTCTACCTTTCCAGTTATTGTTAGTTCCGATTTAAGCATAGATGAACATAGCAAGCTCATGGTTGTCCTTAAGAAACATAGGAAAGCTTTAGGATATACTATAGAAGACTTAGTAGGAATCAAACCTTCCCTATGCATGCATAAAATCTTAATGGAAGAGGACTTTTGGACTTCGCGACAACCTCAAAGGCGGTTAAATCCGACCATGAAGGAGGTTGTCAAGAAGGAAATTATTAAATTGCTTGATGCAGGTATCATCTATCCTATCTCCGATAGCAAGTGGGTGAGTCCCGTACAAGTAGTTCCGAAGAAGGGAGGAATGACGGTCATCACCAACAAGAATAATGAACTCATTCCTACCCGAACCGTAACAGGATGGCGGATGTGCATAGACTACCGCAAGCTAAACAACGCGACGAGGAAGGATCACTTCCCACTACCCTTCATCGACCAAATGCTTGAAAGGTTAGCACAACATTCGCACTTTTGCTATCTTGACGGTTATAGTGGTTTCTTTCAGATTCCGATACACCCGGATGATGTTCGATACTCTGGAATTCTTGCTTAACTACGTCGATCCGTACACTGCGGGTTCGCTTGCTTGATTCTAGTTTTATAAATTTAAAACTTATTTGCACACACCTCTAGGGGCGAACAAGTTTTTGGCGCCGTTGCCGGGGATTTGGTTTCGGCCGAATTCGGTAACCGGTTGTCAAGCTTGGGAGCTTGCTCTCGTTATTTGATATTATTTCGAGTGTATGCGCAGGTCTAGGAACACCGAAGATCTCTTACCTCTTGATCAAGAGCTAGAGAAAACCTTGAGACAAAGGCGCAAGGAAAAGAAGATGGCTGAAGAGAACGAACGCGATCTTCAAACGGAGTTGGCGGAGAAGGAAGCTCAACTCCGATGGAATGAGACTCTCCGCCAGATTGAGATGGATCGTCATCAATCTCAAGTTAACGGTCTACAAGACATGCTCTTCCAAATGAGGATAAAGATGAGCGACCTTGAAGATAAGGTAGGCAAGAAGTCCTCGAGAAGGAGATCAAGGTCTAGAAGAAAAAGCCACTCATCCGCTGATGATAGTGATTCTTCCATGCCACCGTTAGAAGAGATTGATCCCACGATCAATATAAATCCCTTCAATCCACAAGGAGCTGCTAATCGCCGCATCCCACCAAGGAATGCGAGAGTCGAACGTGTGGATAATGAGCCAAGAACTCTTGGCCAGCGGATGGATCCAACACAACAACCACGCCGCTTGGGTGTGAATTTTGATGCTGAAGATGTGCAAGGGTTTAGCTTTAACCCTCAAGTTATCACTCTTGTTCGCCAAAGCCAATTTGGCGGTACAAGCGCTGAATCTCCACACCAACACTTGCAAAACTTTGAGTGTATGATGGAGACGATGAGACCGAAGAACGCCACTATCAACAGCTATAAGCTCAAACCTTTCTTTTTCTCCTTGAAAGGGAAAGCGTTATCTTGGTACCAAGCTCTTCCTAATGGGAAACTAGACACGTGGGAAGACCTTTCCGCAGAGTTTCTCACCAAATTCTTTCCGCCTTCCAAAACGGCGGAACTTAGAGGTAAGATCAATGCTTTTTCCATGAGACCTAACGAAAGTTTGTTTCAATCTTGGGAAAGGTTTCAGGATTTACTCTTGGATTGCCCTCATCATGGCATATCCAAACTTGCCTTGCTGGAAATCTACTACAAAGGGCTGGATGCGGAAACGCAATTCAACCTCCAATCCCTCTCATGCGGAACGTTCATGGACATGAGAGAAGATGACGCTTGGGACTTCATTGAGAAGCAAGCAAGAGTCATAGAAAAGTACTCCCACCGGAAAGCGGAGGGAAATCGTGTGGAGCAAGGAGCAAAGCTCACACATGAAGCTCAAAATCAGATTTTCTCCCTCAACAATGAGATCAAAGAGTTGAAGGAGGCTATCAAGACCAACTTCCCAAAGCAACAAGAGAAGGATGTTGGCTATTTGGGCAACAACAACGGCGGTGATAACACCAACCGCAACAACAATAACCGGAACAATAACCGGAATAACAATTGGAATGGAAACAACAACAACCGGAACAACAACAATTGGAACAACAATCGGGGTTCAAACAACAACAATTGGCGCTCCAATCAACAAAATTCCGGTAACTCCTATTCTTCCAATTCCAATTCACTAACTCCACCCTCCTCTTCCTCTACTCCTTTGAAAAGCCAGGGGCAATCATCAAATGGAGGAAACAATACGGGAAAAGAGAAGTCCGATCCCATGTTGGAGACAATCTTGGGAAAGCTTCAAGGGTTGGAGAACCGCATCATCAAGGTTGATGATCAAATTTCTAAGGTTGACAAAGCTCAGAAGGTTTTGGAAAACCAAATGTTCAACCATGCGGAGGAATTTCCTAGAAATCAAGGGAAACTCCCAAGAAAGACGGAGGACAACCCTAAGGGAAGGGTGATGGCGATTACAACTAGGAGCGGAGTGACTACCACCGATCCGCAGCCTACGTTCGTTGAAGTCCCCGTAGAGAAGGACAAAGAAAAGGGGAAGGAGAAGGAAGACGTCTATATCCCCCCTGCAGCTTACAAACCTCCCCTACCGTTCCCTCAATCTAGAGCGCGAGCGCGCCTAGACAAGCAATTCGGTAAGTTTATAAAACTCATGAGCAAGCTGCATATTAATATACCTTTCATTGATGCTATTGTAGGTATGCCGGCTTATGGCAAGTTCTTGAAGGAGCTCCTCTCTAACAAGAGGAAATTAGAAGATTTCGGTGAAGTCAAGATGAGTTCGGATTCTTCGGATCTCATCAAGACGATGAAGGAGAAAATGCCCCCAAAGCTGAAAGATCTGGGGTCATTTTGCATTCC
This sequence comes from Fagopyrum esculentum, assembly GCA_033239045.1. NCBI lineage: Eukaryota > Viridiplantae > Streptophyta > Magnoliopsida > Caryophyllales > Polygonaceae > Fagopyrum > Fagopyrum esculentum. The sequence goes on along the minus strand of BSUD01000002.1, from coordinate 148,700,898 downwards.
CATTGGAGTGGGAGATGTCACATATGACGCTTTATGTGACTTAGGAGCAAGTGTGAGCATCATACCACTTGCATTGTGTAGGAAGATCGGTTTAGGCGATCCTAAACCGGTCAAGATGACGTTATACATGGCGGATCGATCCATCACTCGCCCCGTCGGTATTGTAGAAGACGTCCCGGTCAAGCTAGGCAAGTTCTTTGTCCCCATTGATTTTGTCGTGCTTGACATTCCTGCAGATAGTCCGGTCCCGATCATACTCGGAAGACCGTTTCTTGCAACTTCCGGCTGCATGGTCGATTGCAAGAATGGAAGACTCGCTTTTGATATTGGAGAGGAGAAAGTAGAGTTCGTTCTTTCCACTCTAGTGAAGGAGCCAATCTTTGACGAGGATATCTACGATACCCAAGACGAAGAAGGTTTGTCTAGGGAGGAGGTTGTTACGCTAGGAAATAGCACAAAAAGCTTTACATTTATAAACTCGAACTAAATCCTAAACTATCTAGCGAAACCCGCAGTGTACGGGACGTTTGTAGAAAGGGAAGTATTCCGAGGTCGAACTCAAGGACTAAGGTGAAACTAAGTCATTCAATGATCGAAGATAGTGTGAATCTAGACTAAGAATGAGATGAGAAATAAAGAAAAATGGAAAACACAATGTTTTTGGAGGGTTTTGGGTGATCAAACAAAGATCACAAATATATCAACAAAATCAAGCAACACAAAACACAAACAAAAGATGAGAGATAAGAGGTAAGGAAATGGATTCTAGAGGTTCGGAATTCCGAATATGACTATGGACTCATGTTTCTAAAGGTCTAAGGAAGGTTGTGGTTGTTCGGAGTTGGGTGTTTCTCTAATGGGAGCAATTACCGGGTAAGTCTCATGCATCCACTAATCCAATCCTAAGGTCTCATCACCGGGTAAGTCTCAAAGAGCCTAAAGGATGGAATTCCACACAAACCGGCCACTACCTAAGGGTCAAACCCCTCCTTACCGGGTAAGTCTCGGAAAAGGTAAGTCTTAGGTAACGATCCTAGCACACTCAATCCAATAGCGGCTTTTTTGGCTCACTACTACCTAGAGTTCATCATCTTAGGTATCTAAGAGGGGAAATTACCGGGTAAGTCTCATTCCTCAATTAGTTTGCTAACAATAGGTTGCCCTAAGTTAGATTGAGCTCAACAAACACTAGGATTTCAACACATCTACATCCAAACATCAAGATTCAACAATATAAGAACAACAGAATAAAAACACGGGTGGATCATGCTAAACCTCGGCCGTGGAAGCATGAAGAACAAGCCGTGGTTTGGTTCCGAGTTGGGATTTCGAACACAAATCGATCCTAAGCTAACATGGAAGCAATACAATCATAGTCCAAAGCACAAACATTATTCCTTCACTCTAGAACCACATCTATCTAGCCAATAACATTCATTTCAAGATCAAACTTCACAATCAAAACATGCTTGCAAGTCATGGTTAAATGATGAAGAACAATCCAAAGAAAAGACATTAAAAGCATAGGATAGAAGTTACCAAATCTTTACAAGGCTCCAAGAGCTAATCCAACTTGACAACAATGGAAGCTTCACTCAATCTACTCTAATCTCACTCTTAAACGAAAATCTACACTAATTTCTTCCAAGAACACCCACAATGGGTGCTTGGAAGAGAGGCAACAATGGCCAAGAGTTTTGGGGAAGAAGATAGGTCAAAAGAGAGGAGAGAGATCCCCAATTACAGCCTGCAAAATCCTTTAAATACCCACTAAGATGCAAGAGCAATGGAAGAGATCGTGGACAGCTGTCAATGTGGTCCTGGCAAGAATCACGGGCATAATCACGGCCGTGGAAAGGGGTTAGACCGTGGTTTTGTCCAGAAACCTCTCCTAGGCTCGTTAGACCATGATTTGGTGCATGGTTTGTGTTGGCAAGGTTCCATGAGTCCTCCTTAGCCCTTAGCTTGCATTCCAATGAGTCCGGAAGTGTGTCATCTCGAGGAATGATCCTCGGATGTATCGATTAGGCTCTTAAATCTCCCAAAATACCTACAAAGCAAGCAAAAGTCCGAGTAGACGTCTATTTCGACAAAATACGTGATTTGAGTGCAAACGCCGTGAACTATTGCTAAACCATGCATGAATGAGCGGAAAATCTATCTAAATGAGTGTCTAAATCTAGATCATAAATCGTGTTATCAAAATACCCCATACTTAAGGTTTGCTCGTCCCCGAGCAAATTCCCAACTATAGACTAAGAGATGACATGATTTATGTATGCAGAAAAATGGCAAAATCTTTTTGGAGTTGTGCTTCTAACGTTGGATCACCTTCATAGTCATGTTTCATGGCAATGGGCAAGCAATTATGTATCAAATAAATGAAAGCATGGAAAGACAATTACACTTAACTTGATAGCATGTAATGAAATGTAAAGATGAAGAAGTCAAGATGATCATGAGTATATCCAATCTAAATCACTTAGTCTTACACACATGCAAGTAGGTCAAAAGGACTTGTAAAAATAGAAGGCCAAGAAACGTTGTGATTAGGTGGGAATTTTCTAGGCTATGTGATGCTAATCCGGGAAAGGAACTAAACAACCACAACTTCACATTTCTTATCAACTTCCCTCAAGTGTATATTTTTCTTCATTTTCTTTTCTTTCTTTTCTTTTATTTTTGAGACAATGGCATTGGTGTACAAAAGCCAAAACCTTGGTGATTAGCCATCCTCGGGCTTTTTCTATTTTTCGAGGTGCATCCACACCGGGCACACATACCAAAGCTCGTTAGGACTATCGGTTTATTTGACTTTGGCAAGGCACCAACACCCGATCATGTGAAGTGTACCGAGTTACTTGTCATTTAAACCAACGTCCCCAAACCTATATTTTTGGCTACACTTTCACAACAATTTCAGCACTTCATTCATGACATTCCTTTCATCAACAACTTCACCCCACACTTGCTTTTCACACACATCAACACACTAACATGCTCCTATTCCCGGATGGGTCAAAAGAGGTCAATTTTATTTCAATTGAGGTGCTCAAGCAACATGATCAAGATGAGAGGTAGAGGAAGATGAATTGCCTTAATCACTCCTAATTGATGTGCAAGAACTAGCATGCAATTTCGACTTTCAATACTCAATTAAATCAAGGCAAGCATCATAATCACAAGTCATTCATGGAGTTCAAGATAAGTATTTCAAGTCCACATATGCATCATCAATTAAACACACAAGGCCATCCATAGCCAATTCACAAGACAAGATTCATCATAAGGGTCATATCCAAGCCTAGAAAGCACAAAAAAAAATTTAAATTTTCTGAATTTTTTTGGATTTTGAGATAATATATGTACAATGCAAACATGAAAAGAAACATGTGACAATTAAAACGAAACTATCCTAGATGCTAGTCATGCAAAGGATTATGCAAACCCCACCCCATACTTAGAAGCACATTGTCCCCAATGTGGTATTCAAGTAAAGAAGAGTGTAAGAAGGTTCTCACAATGTAAAATGGTTTGCTTTCGGTATTTGGGATGAACTCGTGTGGAGTGGTGGTGATGGATGATCGATCAAGCATGGTAGAGAGCTCTTCATAATCATTCCGGCGTCGAGACCCGCGCCAAGGTATATGTGAGATGGGAGCTCTTCCATCTAACAAGACACCTCAAGCCGTCCAAGCCTCACGTGCGCTCCACCCATGTTTGAAAACGGAATCATCATCATCGACTTCTTTTGCAAGGCTTCTTTATTACCTATGATCTTCCACACAAACACAAAACAAAAAAAAAACACAAAAAAGCAAAAACTATAGCAAAAATGAAAAAGAAAAGGGAAAGAGTTGTACCAATGGGTTGCCTCCCATTAAGCGCTTCTTTTAGGTCATTAGCTTGACCAAACCCCGTGGATATGTCAATCCACCTCGAATACCATGGTTTGCTTGAGGAGTCCAAGCAACCATCTTTTGCCGGAATCCATGATGACAAGCAAGGGCCACTTGATGCCCAAATAAACTTTAAGTTCTCTCTTCACCGGTGAGTAGTAGACTCCTTCATCACCGCTTCCTTGATGATAGTATGGAGTTGCAACCATAGATGCCACCCCATACTTAGGCAATTTATACTCCGCGGTCACACCGGTGAAACGCTTGTCATCCTCATCCTCTATGATCCGAAGAAAGCCGATTCTTGGAAAGAATCCTTCATTGAAGTATTTCATAGCCATCATGGATCCATCATGCTTGTCTCCATCATTCAATAATGGAGAATCCTTAGGAAAGGGGCTCCAATCTTCGTGTGTACTCCGAGCAAGCAAGAAAGGGTCGGAGGGAGCTGAAAGTGGCTTAGGATCGCCTAGGAAAGCAACTTCCACGGGCGTGGTTTGTACTCCACGGCCGTAGTTCTTTCTGTTAGCTTCCACGGCCGTGATTTGTACTCCACGGGCGTGGTTCTCTTTGTTGGCTTCATTCCTCATGTGCTCTTCGAATGTGGTTCCGGGATTGATGGCAAGGATGTCCGGGGGTGAGAGTTCTTCATTGCACTCCTCCAAAGGTGAAGGAGGTGGAGGTGAACCTTGGAGAATGGTAGGATCTCCTAGCATAAGAGCATTCCTAATCTCCTCAATCTCCCTCCTCATTCGTTCCTCTCTCTCGGTATTCAATCTCCTTTCTTCCTTTAGGGCCAAATCCCTTAACCACAATTGCTCTCGAGCTTCATTCAACTCTTCCTCAAGGCTTCTATTGGTTATGGTTGAATCGGGCAATTCTTGGATCTCCTCATAGTGAACCTCCTCTTGATGACAAAGTTCCGTTTCAAGCTCCATGTGGGAACTAGAAATGGAAGCAAGGTTGCTCTCTAGATCATCCATCTTCCTCAACATTTCTTCTAGCATTGATTCCACTCGGTCATTGTGAGGTTGATGGTGAGGTTCCTCATGAGGTAAAGTAGTCATGTGAGCTTGATCATGGGACTCATGATAGGCATTGAACTCCTCCCAATACTCAAACTCATCATGGAGAGGTCCTAGATCTTGGCCTTCCATCCACTCCTCATACTCCATGTTGTCAAGGTCGTCTTGGAGGTACAATCCGTCCATGGCAAACATGAAAAGGCAAAGACAAAAACAACACAAGATCAAAAGTAACAAGAAAGATAAACACTAAAAACAATCAAAAGCAAATGACT
>BSUD01000002.1:148559023-148695280 GCA_033239045.1 Fagopyrum esculentum | reverse complement strand
ATGGTGAGGTTCCTCATGAGGTAAAGTAGTCATGTGAGCTTGATCATGGGACTCATGATAGGCATTGAACTCCTCCCAATACTCAAACTCATCATGGAGAGGTCCTAGATCTTGGCCTTCCATCCACTCCTCATACTCCATGTTGTCAAGGTCGTCTTGGAGGTACAATCCGTCCATGGCAAACATGAAAAGGCAAAGACAAAAACAACACAAGATCAAAAGTAACAAGAAAGATAAACACTAAAAACAATCAAAAGCAAATGACTTAATCTTAACCTAGTCCCCGGCAACGGCGCCAAAAACTTGTTACGCTAGGAAATAGCACAAAAAGCTTTACATTTATAAACTCGAACTAAATCCTAAACTACCTAGCGAAACCCGCAGTGTACGGGACGTTTGTAGAAAGGGAAGTATTCCGAGGTCGAAATCAAGGACTGAGGTGAAACTAAGTCATTCAATGATCGAAGATAGTGTGAATCTAGACTAAGAATGAGATGAGAAATAAAGAAAAATGGAAAACACAATGTTTTTGGAGGGTTTTGGGTGATCAAACAAAGATCACAAATATATCAACAAAATCAAGCAACACAAAACACAAACAAAAGATGAGAGATAAGAGGTAAGGAAATGGATTCTAGAGGTTCGGAATTCCGAATATGACTATGGACTCATGTTTCTAAAGGTCTAAGGAAGGTTGTGGTTGTTCGGAGTTGGGTGTTTCTCTAATGGGAGCAATTACCGGGTAAGTCTCATGCATCCACTAATCCAATCCTAAGGTCTCATCACCGGGTAAGTCTCAAAGAGCCTAAAGGATGGAATTCCACACAAACCGGCCACTACCTAAGGGTCAAACCCCTCCTTACCGGGTAAGTCTCGGAAAAGGTAAGTCTTAGGTAACGATCCTAGCACACTCAATCCAATAGCGGCTTTTTTGGCTCACTACTACCTAGAGTTCATCATCTTAGGTATCTAAGAGGGGAAATTACCGGGTAAGTCTCATTCCTCAATTAGTTTGCTAACAATAGGTTGCCCTAAGTTAGATTGAGCTCAACAAACACTAGGATTTCAACACATCTACATCCAAACATCAAGATTCAACAATATAAGAACAACAGAATAAAAACACGGGTGGATCATGCTAAACCTCGGCCGTGGAAGCATGAAGAACAAGCCGTGGTTTGGTTCCGAGTTGGGATTTCGAACACAAATCGATCCTAAGCTAACATGGAAGCAATACAATCATAGTCCAAAGCACAAACATTATTCCTTCACTCTAGAACCACATCTATCTAGCCAATAACATTCATTTCAAGATCAAACTTCACAATCAAAACATGCTTGCAAGTCATGGTTAAATGATGAAGAACAATCCAAAGAAAAGACATTAAAAGCATAGGATAGAAGTTACCAAATCTTTACAAGGCTCCAAGAGCTAATCCAACTTGACAACAATGGAAGCTTCACTCAATCTACTCTAATCTCACTCTTAAACGAAAATCTACACTAATTTCTTCCAAGAACACCCACAATGGGTGCTTGGAAGAGAGGCAACAATGGCCAAGAGTTTTGGGGAAGAAGATAGGTCAAAAGAGAGAAGAGAGATCCCCAATTACAACCTGCAAAATCCTTTAAATACCCACTAAGATGCAAGAGCAATGGAAGAGATCGTGGCCAGCTGTCAATGTGGTCCTGGCAAGAATCACGGGCATAATCACGGCCGTGGAAAGGGGTTAGACCGTGGTTTTGTCCAGAAACCTCTCCTAGGCTCGTTAGACCATGATTTGGTGCATGGTTTGTGTTGGCAAGGTTCCATGAGTCCTCCTTAGCCCTTAGCTTGCATTCCAATGAGTCCGGAAGTGTGTCATCTCGAGGAATGATCCTCGGATGTATCGATTAGGCTCTTAAATCTCCCAAAATACCTACAAAGCAAGCAAAAGTCCGAGTAGACGTCTATTTCGACAAAATACGTGATTTGAGTGCAAACGCCGTGAACTATTGCTAAACCATGCATGAATGAGCGGAAAATCTATCTAAATGAGTGTCTAAATCTAGATCATAAATCGTGTTATCAGAGGTAAGTGCGATCCTCTTTAACGATCCTTTACAAAAGGTTATCACTATGAGTCTAACCAATGAAGGAGAAGAAGAAGAGAGCAAAGAGGAAATTGAAGCCTTGGAAGCACAAGAAGAGATGCATGAAGTGGAGCTTGAGAAACTCCACGATGAGGCTGAGAATATTAGAATCCACGGTCATACCCTGTATTCCACGACCGTGGATTCCACGACCAAAATCGACTTCCATTCCAGAAGATATTACGGCCGTGGAACACAAGAGGAGACCGTAATTTTGACCGTAGAAGAGGGTGATCGGCATACTTCTTCAACTTCTTCTAATTCTTCTCCAACCCATTCAACATCCTTAGAAACTTCTAAGGAAACATCGGAAGCTCCTCAAGGATCATTGGAAGCTCCGAAAGTGATGGAACTCAAACCACTTCCTACTCATCTAAGGTACGCTTTTCTTGGATCTAATTCTACCTTTCCGGTTATCGTTAGTTCCGAATTAAGCATAGATGAACATGAACAGCTCATGATTGTCCTTAGGAAACATAGAAAAGCCATAGGCTATACTATTGAGGACTTAGTAGGAATTAAACCCTCCCTATGCATGCATAAGATACTAATGGAGGAGGACTTTAGAACTTCAAGACAACCTCAAAGGCGGTTGAATCCGACCATGAAGGAGGTTGTCAAGAAGGAAATTCTTAAACTTCTTGATGCAGGTATCATCTATCCTATCTCCGATAGCAAGTGGGTGAGCCCGGTTCAAGTAGTTCCGAAGAAGGGAGGATTGACGGTCATCACCAATAAGAACAACGAACTCATTCCTACCCGAACCGTAACTGGATGGCGAATGTGTATAGACTACCGCAAGCTCAACAACGCAACGCGGAAGGATCACTTTCCATTGCCATTCATCGATCAAATGCTTGAAAGGTTAGCACAACATTCATACTTTTGCTACCTTGACGGTTATAGTGGCTTCTTTCAGATTCCGATACATCCGGATGATCAAGAGAAGACCACATTCACGTGCCCTTGGGGTACGTTCGCCTATAGGAGAATGCCGTTCGGGCTTTGCAACGCCCCAGCCACCTTTCAACGGTGCGTGATGGCCATCTTCTCCGAATACGTAGAGGAAATCATGGAAGTCTTCATGGACGACTTCTTCGTTTACGGTTCCTCTTTTAACGATTGTCTTTCTAACCTTTCTCTTGTTTTGCAAAGATGTGAAGACACTAACCTAGTTCTTAATTGGGAGAAGTGTCAGTTTATGGTTAAGGAAGGAATCGTGTTAGGTCACTTAGTCTCTAGTAGAGGGATAGAGGTAGACAGGGCTAACATAGAGGCCATAGAGAAACTCCCTCCCCCAATTTCGGTGAAAGGGATAAGAAGTTTCCTAGGACATGCTGGATTCTATAGACGTTTCATTAAAGACTTTTCTAAGATATCAAAACCTCTCACTAATCTATTGATGAAGGATGCGGTTTTTGAGTTTTCGCAGGAATGTTTGGATGCGTTTAACACCATTCGGCAAGCTCTAATTTCAACACCTATTATCCAACCTCCAGATTGGACTCTCCCCTTCGAGATTATGTGTGATGCTAGTGACGTAGCCATTGGAGCTGTTCTTGGGCAACGAAAGGAAGGACGAACCCACGCCATATACTACGCTAGCAAGACGCTAGACGAAGCTCAGCTCAACTACGCCACCACAGAGAAGGAATTTTTAGCCATTGTCTACGCTATTGACAAGTTTCGCTCTTATCTTGTAGGTGCAAAGGTGATTGTCTACACGGATCATGCTGCGATCCGGTACCTCCTTGCGAAGAAAGATGCGAAGCGAAGGCTGATTAGATGGATTCTTCTCCTACAAGAATTCGATCTTGAGATCCGCGACAAGAAAGGCTCGGAAAATTCTGTTGCGGATCATTTGAGTCGTCTAACACATCTAGAGGACGACCATGTGCCCATTGATGACTCCTTTCCGGACGAACACCTACATATCATAGAGGAGTGCATCAAGGTAGTCTCCAAGGGTAACGAACCATGGTTTGCTGATTTCGTTAACTATTTGGTTTGCCAGGAGATACCACCCGGACTGTCACACGCACAAAGGAAGAAGTTCTTCAAGGACGTCCGGGAATACTATTGGAACGAGCCTCTCCTTTTTAAGAGAGGTCCGGATGGCATCATTCGGCGATGTGTGCCGGAAGATGAGATGCAAAGTGTCATCCGCCATTGTCATTCACTACCTTGTGGAGGACACGCTAGTTCAAACAAAACTAGCGCAAAGGTATTGCAATCTGGATTCTATTGGCCTACTTTATTTAAAGATGTGCAATCCTTTGTTTCTTGTTGCGATGCTTGTCAAAGAACAGGCAATATTTCCAGAAGGAACGAGATGCCCCTCAACAACATCCAAGAGGTGGAGATTTTCGACGTTTGGGGAGTCGATTTCATGGGACCATTCCCTTCTTCTTGTGGAAACCAATACATATTATTGGCGGTAGACTACGTTTCTAGATGGGTAGAAGCAATTGCCTCTCCCACAAATGATGCCATGGTGGTGGTTAAGTTCTTCAACAAGACCATCTTTCCGCGATTTGGAACACCAAGGACAATCATTAGTGATGGAGGTTCTCACTTTATAGCCCGTCGCTTTGAAGCTCTTCTAGCCAAGTATGGGGTTACTCACAAGATCGCCACCCCTTACCATCCACAAACGAGTGGACAAGTTGAGATCTCAAATAGGGAGATCAAGGGAATTCTAGAGAAGACGGTTTCAAGGACTAGGAAGGATTGGTCCTTGAAACTAGATGACGCATTATGGGCGTACCGGACTGCATACAAGACTCCCATAGGAACCACACCATACAACCTTGTGTATGGGAAATCTTGTCATTTGCCGGTAGAGCTGGAGCACAAAGCGTTTTGGGCTATCAAGTGGCTAAATTTCAGCATGAAGGAAGCGGGAGAGAAGCGTCTCCTAGACATCAACAAGCTGGATGAGCTTCGCTTGAACGCCTATGAAAACGCCAAGATCTACAAGGAAAGAGCAAAGCGTTGGCATGATAAGCATATCATTCCAAAGGACTTCAAAGAAGGAGATCAAGTTCTCCTCTTTAACTCAAGACTTCGCCTCTTTCCAGGTAAGCTTAAATCCCGTTGGACCGGACCTTTTCTAATTAAGCGTATTTTCCCCCATGGTGCAGTTGAAGTATGGGGTGAAGCTAGCGGAAGTTTTAAGGTGAACAGCCAACGACTCAAGAAGTACTCGCCGGAACTCCAAGCTGAGGAGTTTGCACCTACCGCACTCGAATAAGTGCAAGATTGGTCTAGCTACGGACCTTAAACAAAGCGCTTCTTGGGAGGCAACCCAAGGTATTGCATCTTCGTTTTTGTTTTAAATTCATAGATTAGTTTAGAATAGACGTTTTCACTTTATTTTGCCTCGATGTCTTCCGGTATGTTCGTGTTTTTGGATGTAGGATCGATGGAAAAGGAGAAAGGGAGGATAATGTCGAAGAAAAGTGACGAAAATTGGACTTTGAAGCTTTACAGAAGGTTCCACGGTCTAAATTACGGTCGTCATAGCTATAGTGGCCGTAATTCTCAAAAGCCTGTGAAAAATCATCAAAACCACGGTTCCGTACACTTCCACAGCCGTGGAATGCCCCGATAGACCGTGATTTTTGGAAATTTTGCTGGCCACTATATAAGCCACATTCTTCACAAACTTAACCACATTTCCCCCATTCCACGACCTAGATACCGAAAACCCGCAGCCTCTCCCAATTCTTCATTCTCTAATCGTTTCCAACGATTCTTCGCCCTAAACTGCAGCAAATCCAACCACGAACAGGATCCAAGCAACAAATCGAGTGGAAATCGATCAACAAACACGCATTTTGGATTTTTCAATCCGAAAAAGAGGTTATTTCTTTCTTCTCGATTTTAGCGGATTTAGTTCGTTTTTGCTATAGATCTTTAGGAAGAACTGATAAAGACTGGAAGGAATTAGTTTAGGATTGCTTATTGAGGTGATTGTTGGTGAATTTGCTGAGATTCACGAGTTTCTGAGACGAATCACGGTCTCTGGGTAAACCACGGCCGTGGAACCTGAAGAACAGACCGTAATTTTTCTGAAAAATGGACTTTGTGAGGAGAATGTCGGGAAGGATAAAGGAGAAGAAAGGGGAGCAAAATAAGAAAAGGAAAGGAAATCCCTCAACCTCTAGGGCACCACCACCCTCATCTCCCTCATTACCACCCTCACCCTCACCTCCATCCTCACCTCCTCACCCTAGCATCCCAACCATACACGAAAACTACCTAGCTGCATTTGAGAAAATAGAGAAGAGGGCAGTGATTGGCCCTAGGTATTTGTTGTTGGAGGATCTACACCCCCTCAACATAGTTGATGATCTTACATGGCTCTTGGATAGAGCCGGATTGCTTGTCTTCACGAACATTCGTGAAGACGCTTATGAGGAGATTACCCGGGAGGTTGTGACGTCCTTTGAGCACAGCCCAGTAGATAGGACCGTCTCCTTCCGTCTCATGGAACGAGACTATCAATTGAGTATAGTTGAGTTTGGGACCATTTTCGGGTTCCATGAGACCTACAATGGTCGACTTCCGAGAGGCGTTTCCGCCAAGGATTTTTGGGGAGAAGTGGCAATGATTTACGCCGACGAGGACCGTTGGCAACCCGCCGATACCAAGGCTAGATTGATGTACCATCTAGCCTTGAAGATAGCTCACCGTGTTCTTTCGGAGTGTCTCTTTCCTAGGACGGAGACGCCCCAAAAGATCAAGACGGATGAGCTATTCCTTCTTTACAGTATGCTTTATGGATGCCGCGCAGATTGTGCTACTCTTTTGGCGGCTACGATGAGTAAACTCAAGAACAAATCGAAGGGGAACATTGGATATGGTGGGATAGTGACCCACATGGCTAGGACATTTGGTGTGGATTTTTCAGCTTGCACCCGCATACCCGCCGTACCTCTAGGATTACATGCATTCATGGTTAGGGGACTCATCTTCCCCACACATAGAGGTCCGCCTTATGCGGGCATGCCTTGGGAGAGTAGGACAGGCAGGGGTATTGAGTGGCTGCCAGAGTATTCCATTGTGGCGGGACGCCACAATTGGAAGGAGACGTTCGCTGTGATGCATGCGAACAGGCTTGTAGCCCCCCTTACGTTCCACCACCGGTTGTGGATGAGGAGGAGATGGGAGAGCAGTACGAGAGTGGTGGAGGAGCGGAGCAGGAGTTCGGCACGTTTCCGGATCAGCCGGAGGCGGCCCCGGATGTACCTAGGCGCTCTCCACGCCCAACTAGAGCTTCAGGCTCGTCATCTCGCCGCGCCAGCGTGAGTGAGAGGCCCACGTGGATGACTACACCTCCCACTTGGTACGACACACCCCCTCCTTGGTCCACGACGCAGCCAGCAGCACCACCGCCACCACCAGCACCAGCACCAGCCGATGCCCCCGCATGGTATGATCACGCCCCGGGATGGTATGAGAGGATGCCGGATTGGGCTACCGGACTTTCGGAGAGAGTTGGAGCACTAGAGATCCGGGCGGATGCTAGAGACGGACGCCTAGACGACCTTGACCACATGATGAGGGACGTCTACCGCCAGCAGTTTGGGCGGTTCTATGATCCGAGTTTCTCTCCATTCCCACCTCCACCGGCGCCGCAGTGATCGATGCATGACCGTTCGTTTTAGACATTCCCGCCACCACTTGTGAGTTTCTTTTTCTTTTCTTTCTTTTGTTCTTTCTTTTGAACATTAGGGACAATGTTCGTCCTAAGTATGGGGTGGGATGTACTAAAAATTTGTAATAACTCTACTCTCTATGTTGCTTTCAATTTGAGACTATCGTTGCATGTTCATTATGTGTTACACGTTTTATTTTTGCATTGCATGAAAAAGAACTTTAAAAAGCCATAAAAATTGAAATATTGTGAAAATTTTGTGCTTCTAATGAATTGAGATGATTTCCATGATAATCACTACTTGCGAATTGAGTTTGATGACAATTGCATGCTTAAAAGGATTGTAAATCGAAAAGAATTTGAATGAATGAATTCTACCTCTTTTGCAAGTTTTATAATGTGAAAACGTTGCCTAAATCATGTTGAGAAATTGAAGTTGAAATCACATTATAAGTTCCTATACTTCTTGTTGAAATGATTAAGGCAATTCGATACTTTCTTTCCTCTTTCTTTGATCATCTAGCTCCTCATTGAAATATTAGCCTCCCTCACCTATCCGGGAATTTGGAAAAGCGAATGAGAAAAAGGCATGTTTGATGTGGGAGGGCCATGAGAGCAATTATTTGCAATCAATTGAATAGAAAGAAATTATAGGTTTGGGGAAGTCAATCATGACGATGAGTAACTCGGCACCATTCACATAGCTGGGTGTTTGTGTCTTGCCAAAGTCGGATTGAGCGATATTCCTAGCGGATTATGGTATGTGCGCTAAGGGTTTGAGGCATCTCTTGCAATTTTGAGAAACGCCAATCTCCTAGGCTTCGGTTTTTGTGCACCTCTATCCATAACTCCAAAAGTAAAGTCGAAAAATGAAAAGAAGAGAGCGAAGCTCTAAGTTGAAGTGTTGCGGGAACCGCATAAGAAGAAGAAGGTAGTTGTCCACTTTCCCGGATTTATGCACCACTTTCCCTTAAAGTTTTCCCTTCCCTTCCATACTCTAGACCTTTTCTTTGAAAGTCCTTAAGATCAAAAGAATGTTATATGACTTGGTGATCTAAATTAAAGCTTCTTATGATTGATTTTGATAATGTTTGAAGGTTATAATGCTTGTTTTGAGGTTAAATTGATTCATGAACTCTCTTTGCTTTTTACTCTTTAAATGAGTGTGTGAAAGTTTGATGAACGATTGAAGCAAGGTTTGAGAATGATCTATTCCTTAGAAATCACATTCACCAAAAGAAGGTACACATATTTCATCCTAACTCTTGTTTTAAAGCTTTTTGAAAGACCTTGCTTAGGGACAAGCAAGTGTTAAGTATGGGGTTATTTGTTAGCATGAAATATTGTGATATTTTAGGCACGTTTTCTAATCGTATTTGATTCATATTGATAGTCTTTGATTGATCCTTATGCATATGTGAGCTAGTATTGCCTATATTGTCGATATGGATGTCTACACTAGTTCTATGTTGATTATAGGTGATTTGGAGTTATTTTCGAACGGAATCGAGCAAAGGAGAGTTGAGTTGATATGTCCATAGATCGAGGACACTTTTTGGAAGCAATTTGGAGTCTTAGATTGAGGAATGCACGAGTTTAGGGAAGAATCACGTTCTTGCCCTAAATTACGCCCTAAAATACGACCGTATCACAAACCACGCTCAGAATTACGGCCGTGGATTTGGAGTCAAAAATTCATGTTCATTCCAGAAGATATTACGGCCGTGGAACATACGTTGCAGACCGTAATTGTTTCCACGCCCTAAATTACGGTCGTGGAACACTTCCACGACCGTGATCTTGGCGAATCTTTTCGCCACACTTCGAAGCCATGATCTTTTGAAGATCGGGCCGGGCCGACACTTTGCCCTGCATTATAAAAAGACGGAAGAAAGGAGGTTCCGTCATGCCTGCTTAGGATCCCCGCTAACGTATAGACGCAGATCACCGCTTAGCAACACACAAACCCTCATCTTAGAGGTATTTGGGAGATCTCATTGGAGATCAAAGTTCGTATTGGAGAGTTGCTCAAAACTCGCACTTTCGGTGGAGATTGCTGTTGTGATCTTCGGATTTGTGAAAGATCGAAGTTCTTGGAAGATTTTGCAAGAAGATCTCTCTTCTTGTTTAGGTTTGATTTCGAAACGGATTGACATCCCGTTTCTCTTCTTTCCTAAGGTTGTGGTTGTTTACTTTGTTTTGAATCTTTTGATAAACACTTGTTCTTGATTGTGATCTTGAGATTCATTTGAAGATTATTGATAGTTCTTGAAAGTTTACATCTTTTATCCTTTAATTCTTGAATTAATATCAATATGACTGTTATTGGCTAAAAACCCTTAACAATTCTAAGGTGAAGGGTTGATAGTTGTGGCATAGGTGATGATAGATCGATCGCAAACAGATTAGACCCTAAGAGTTAGAGAGAATCGCCGACAACCCTAAATTACGGTCTGTTCTTGAGTCCACGGCCGTGGAACCTCAAGAACTAACCGTGATTTCCCTTTAGTTTACGAATCTGCTTTTACTTTAATCCAAAGTTAAAGATTCGCTTTAACTTAGTTTAGACTTGTCTTTTCTAGGTGGTAGTGAGCCTCAACAACCTCTACCTCGATTGTGAGCCTCAACAACCTCAATCGGTTAAGTTAGTCTTGATCTTTAGATTATAAGTTTGGGTATTTGATACTAATCCTCGTCTTTAGAATCTTTCTATATTGAGCCTCAACAACCTGTATAGGGAGTGTCTTTTAGGTGAGTTATATAAGGTTTTTGGAACCTCAACCGTACGATTACCTTACATTAGTATACCTTTGCATATCTCTACTCTGTCTTTACATCATTAGTATATCTTGAATCGATTGCCACAGTTGGATACCTGGATCTTTAGGATTGTTGTTTTCCCAATATCTGCAAAACTCCCATATTTACTTGCTTGATAACCTGCAATCGAGTTCGTTTCCACCCAAATCCCTGTGTTCGATACTCTGGAATTCTTGCTTAACTACGTCGATCCGTACACTGCGGGTTCGCTTGCTTGATTCTAGTTTTATAAATTTAAAACTTATTTGCACACACCTCTAGGGGCGAACAGATGATCAAGAGAAGACCATGTTCACGTGCCCGTGGGGTACGTTCGCCTATAGGAGGATGTCGTTCGGGCTTTGCAACGCCCCAGCCACCTTTCAAAGGTGCATGATGGCCATCTTCTCCGAATATATAGAGGAAATCATGGAGGTTTTTATGGATGACTTCTCCGTTTATGGTTCCTCTTTTGACAATTGTCTTTCTAACCTTGCTCTTGTGTTACAAAGGTGTGAAGACACTAACCTAGTTCTTAATTGGGAGAAGTGTCAATTCATGGTGAAGGAAGGCATTGTATTAGGACACTTAATCTCTAGTAGACGAATTGAGGTGGATAAAGCTAAAATAGAGACAATAGAAAAGCTTCCTCCCCCAACTTCGGTGAAAGGGATAAGAGTTTTCTAGGACATGCTGGATTTTATAGGCGTTTCATAAATGATTTCTCTAAAATATCAAAGCCGCTAACTAATCTATTGATGAAGGATGCAGTTTTTGATTTTTCGCAGGAATGCTTAGATGCGTTTAACATGATTCGGGAAGCTCTAATTTCAGCCCCAATTATCCAACCTCCGGATTGGAATCTTCCCTTTGAGGTTATGTGTGACGCAAGTGACGTAGCTATAGGAGCTGTTCTTGGCCAAAGAAAGGAAGGGTGAACCCATGCTATCTACTACGCTAGCAAAACGCTAGATGAAGCGCAGCTCAACTACGTCACTACGGAAAAGGAATTTTTAGCCATTGTTTATGCAATTGACAAATTTCGCTCTTATCTTGTAGGTGCAAAGGTGATTGTATACACGGATCATGCTGCGATCCGGTAGCTCCTTGCAAAGAATGATGCAAAACCAAGGCTAATTAGATGGATTCTTCTCCTACAAGAATTCGATCTAGAGATCCGCGACAAGAAGGGTTCGGAAAATTCAGTTGCGGATCATTTGAGTTGCCTAACACATCTAGAGGACGACCACCTACCTATAGATGACTCCTTCCCGGACGAGCATTTACACATTATAGAGGAGTGCATCGATGTGATCACCAAAGGTAACGAACTATGGTTTGCTGATTTCGTTAACTATTTGGTTTGTCAGGAAATACCGCCCGGACTATCCTACGCACAAAGAAAGAAGTTATTTAAGGATGTTCGGGAATACTTTTGGAATGAACCTCTCCTCTTTAAGAGGGGTCCGGATGGCATTATTCGGCGATGTGTGCCGGAAGATGAGATGCAGAGTGTCATCCGCCATTGTCATTCACTACCATGTGGAGGACACGTTAGTTTGAACAAGACTAGCGCTAAGGTATTGCAATCTGGATTCTTTTGGCCTACTCTATTTAAAGATGTGCAAACCTTTGTTTCCTGCTGCGATGCTTGTCAAAGAACACGAAATATCTCTAGGAGGAATGAGATGCCTCTCAACAACATCCAAGAGGTGGAGATCTTTGACGTTTGGGGAGTAGACTTCATGGGACCGTTCCCATCATCTTGTGGTAACCAATACATACTTTTAGCGGTTGATTATGTTTCAAGATGGGTTGAAGCGATTGCCTCTCCCACCAATGATGCCATGGTAGTGGTTAAGTTCTTTAACAAGACCATTTTCCCGCGATTTGGGACACCACGGACCATCATTAGTGATGGAGGCTCTCACTTCATTGTCCGGCGCTTTGAAGCTCTCTTAGCTAAGTATGGGGTGACTCACAAGATCGCCACCCCTTATCATCTACAAATTAGTGGACAAGTTGAGATCTCAAACCGGGAGATCAAAGGAGTCCTAGAGAAGACGGTTTCAAGGACTAGGAAGGATTGGTCTTTGAAGCTAGATGACGCATTGTGGGCGTACCGGACTACATATAAGACTCCCATTGGAACTACACCATACAACCTTGTGTATGGGAAGTCTTGTCACTTACCGGTAGAGTTAGAGCACAAGGCGTTTTGGGCAATTAAGTGGTTGAATTTCAGCATGAAGGAAGCGGGAGAGAAGCGTCTCTTGGACCTAAATGAGCTTCAAGAACTCCGCTTGAACGCTTACGAAAACGCCAAGATTTACAAAGAAAAGGCAAAGCGTTGGCATGATAAGCATATCATTCCAAAGGACTTCAAAGAAGGAGATCAAGTTCTCCTCTTCAATTCAAGGCTTCGACTCTTTCCAGGTAAGCTTAAATCTCGTTGGACCGGACCTTTTCTAATCAAACGTATTTTTCCCCATGGTGCAGTTGAAGTATGGGGTGAAACGGGCGGAAGCTTTAAGGTGAACGGACAACGACTCAAGAAGTATACTCCGGAACTCCAAGCTGAAGAGTTCGCGCCCACCGCACTCGAATAAGTGCGAACTTGGTCTAGCTACGGACCTTAAACAAAGCGCTTCTTGGGAGGCAACCCAAGGTATTGCATTGTCGTTTTTGTTTTTGATTCATAGATTAGCTTAGTTTAGACGTTTTTGCTTTGTTTTGCCTTCGATACCTTCCGGTATGTTCGTGTTTTTGGATGTAGGAACAGTGAAAAAGGAAAGGGAAAGAGAAAGTTTGAAGAAAAGTGACGAAACTTGGACTTTGGAGCATTACAGAGAGTTCCACGGCCGTGGTTTAGACCGTGACAGCAACAGTGACCGTAATTTCCAAAAGCCTGAGAAAAATCACCAAAACCACGGTTCCATACATTTCCACGGCCGTGGAACCCCCCGATAGACCGTGATTTTCAAAAATTTTTACGGCCACTATATAAACCACGTTTCTTCACAAAACACAACACAAACACCCAAAACCACACCAAGAACGCCGATTCCACGCCCTTCCTCTCAAATCCTCATTCGTTAATCGTTTTCGACGATTCTTTGGCCTAAGCTGAAGCAAATCCATACACCTACAAGATCCAAGCAACAATTCGAGCGGCAATTCACCGGAGAAGCCACAATTCGGATTACATAATCCGAAAACCTAGGTTTTTGGTTCTTTCTCTCTCTTTGTCGATTCGGCTTTGTTTTTGATAGAATTTGTAGGAGAACTGATTGGAAATGGAAGAAAATTAGTCTAGGACTGTTTGCTTCTGAGTTTGGTGTGATTTTGTTGGATTTTGAGAATTTTCGAGAGAAACCACGGTTCCTGGACGTTCCACGGCCGTGGAATCTGAAGAACAAACCGTGATTTTTGACAAATTATGGATTTTGTGAGGAGAGTGTCCGGTAGGAACAAGGACAAGAATAAGGATAAGGATAAGAACAAGAAAAGGAAGGGCAACCCCACTTCCTCTTCTAGAGCACCACCCCCTTCATCCCCTTCATCCCCTTCACCTCCATCATCACCATCACCACCTCGCCCTAGGATCCCTACCATCCATGAGGATCATCTCGATGCTTTAGAGAGGATCCATAAGAGAGCGGTCATAGGACCTAGATACCTACTGCTAGAGGAGTTAGAGCCTCTACATGTGATAGGAGACATTACTTGGCTCCTAGATAGAGCCGGCTTAGTCATCTTCTCCGCTATTCGGGAAGATGCTTATGAGGAGATTACGAGGGAGTTTGTAGTTTCCTTCGAGCATATCCATGTTGACAGGACAGTTTCTTTCCGGCTGATGGAAAGAGACTATGATTTCTCCATCAGGGAGTTTGGAGCCTTCTTCGGGTTCCATGAGACCTTCAATGGTCGTTTCCCCAGTGGCGTATACGCCAAGGATTTCTGGGAAGAGATCGCTATGATCTATGCCAGCGAGGACCGCTGGCAGCCAGCTGATACCAAGGCTAGGTTGATGTATCACCTAGCCTTGAAGATTGCTCACAGGGTACTTTCTGAGTGTCTCTTCCCTAGGACGGAAACGCCTCAAAAGATCAAGACAGATGAGCTTTTCCTTCTCTACTGTATGCTATACGGTAGACCTGCTGATTGTGCCACCCTCTTAGCTGCTACTATGAGCAAACTAAAGAATAAGAGGGCTGGTAACATTGGATATGGTGGGATGGTCACCCACCTTGCTCGACAGTTAGGGGTAGATTTCTCTACTTGCACACGTATTGCTGCTACACTCCTAGGACTACATAGCCTCATGACTAGAGGCATCATCTTCCCCACCCATAGAGGTCCACCATACGCTGCTATGCCATGGGAGAGTAGGACCGGGAGAGGTATAGAGTGGCTCCCTGAGTATTCCATTATGGTTGGACGCCATAACTGGAAGGCGACGTTCGCTGCTATGCATGCGAACAGATTGGTAGCCTCTCCTTATGTTCCCCCACCACCAGTTGTAGAGGAGGAGGAGATGATTATGAGGGAGGAGGAGGAGCTGAGCAGGACTTTGGTACATTCCTGGATCAGCCGGATGCAGTTCCCGACATGCCTAGACATTCTCCCCGTCCTGCTAGAGCATCTGGCTCTTCCTCTCGCCGTGCTAGTGTGAGCGAGAGGCCGACTTGGATGGCAGATCCTCCTGCTTGGTACAGCACTCGGCCGGATTGGATGGGAGCTCCACCGCCTTAGCATGCACAGCCGCCACCTGCACCAGCACCTTCAGATGCACCGGCGTGGTACAGCCAGCCGCCTGGTTGGTACGAGCAGTTGCCAAAGTGGGCTACCGACCTTTCCAGCAGGGTTGGAGCTTTGGAGATCCGTGTAGATGCTAGGGATGCACGAGTGGACGATCTAGACCGCATGATGAGAGACGTTTACCGCCAGCAGTTCGGGCGGTACTATGTTCCCAACTTCTCCCCGTTTCCGCCTCCACCGCAGTGACGACTTCGATGATCGACAGTTTTAGCCGCTCTACCACCATTTTGTGAGTTCTTTTTCTTTCTTTTCTTCTTTTTCTTTTCTTTGAACATTAGGGACAATGTTTGTTCCAAGTATGGGGTGGGGTGTGACTAATAGTTTGTAATAACTCTTACTCACTTTGTATGCTTTATCGAGACTATCTTGCATGTTTCATTCTATTGCTACACGTTTCATTATTGCATTGCATGAAAAAGCTTTTGAAAAAACCCATAAAAATTGAAAAATTTTGATAATTTTGTGCTTCTAAGGATAGAGATGACTTCTATGATAATCACCACTTGTGAATTGAGTTTTGATGAAAATCGCATGCTTAAACAAATAGTAAGTTGAAAAGAAATCGAATGAGTTGATTATTCCTCTTTTGCAAATTTCATAATGTGATGAATGTTACTTAAATCATGTTGAGAAATCAAGGTTGAAATCACATAATAAGTTCTTATGCTTCTTTTGAGATGATTAAGGCAATTCGATTTTCTTTCTTCTTTCTTTGATCATTTAGCCCCTCATTAAAATAATGACCTCCTTTACCTATCCGGGAATTTGGAGGAGTTGAATGAAAAATGCATGTTTGATGTGGGAGGGCCATGAAAGCAATATTTTGCATTCAAAAGAATGGAAAGAAATTATAGGTTTGGGGAAGTCAATCATGATGATGAGTAAC
Source organism: Fagopyrum esculentum (assembly GCA_033239045.1). Classification (NCBI taxonomy): domain Eukaryota; kingdom Viridiplantae; phylum Streptophyta; class Magnoliopsida; order Caryophyllales; family Polygonaceae; genus Fagopyrum; species Fagopyrum esculentum. Next base: position 148,678,979 of record BSUD01000002.1, on the reverse strand, counting down.
TCGGCACCATTCACATAGCCGGGTGTTTGTGTCTTGCCAAAGTCGGATTGAGCGATATTCCTAGCGGATTATGGTATGTGCATCAAGGGTTTGTGGCATCTCGTAAAAATGAGAAACGTCAATCTCCTAGGCTTCGGTTTTTGTGCACCTCTATCCATAACTCCAAAAGTAAAGTCGAAAAATGAAAAGAAGAGAGTGAAGCTCTAAGTTGAAAGTGCTGCGGAAACCGCAAGAGAAAAAGAAAAGAGTAGTTACCCACTTTCCCGGATTCATGCACCACATTCCTTAAAGTTTTCCTTCCCTTTTCGCATTCTAGACCTTGTTTGAAAGTCCTTAAGATCAAAAGAATGTTATATGACTTGGTGATCTAAATTGAAGTTTCTTATGATTGATTTTGATAATGTTTGAAGGTTATGATGTTTACATGGAGGTTTGATTGATTCATGAGCTTTCTTTACTCTTTACTCTTTGATTATGTGTATGAAAGTCTTACAAGCGAATGAAGCAAGATTTGAGAATGATCTATTGATTAGAAAGCACATTCATCTAAAAGAAGTTTTGCATTGAGAAGGTACACATATTTCATCCTAACTTTTGTTTTAAAGCTTTTGAAAGACCTTGCTTAGGGACAAGCAAGTGGCAAGTATGGGGTTATTTGTTAGCATGAAATATTGTGATATTTTAGGCACGTTTTCTAAGTGTATTTCATCTATATTGGTACTCATTGATAAAGCATTGAAGCATTTGTGAGTTAGTTTATCTATTTTGTCGATATAGAGGTCTACATAAGCTTTGTGTTGATTGTAGGCGATTAAGAGCTAATTTCGAACGGATTGAGAGAGATTGGAGATAGATTGAGCATATCCAAGGATTGAGGGCATCACTAGGAGCTAAGGATGATGCTAAGATGAAGAATGACACAAAAACAAAGGAAATTACGAGCTATGTACATTCCACGCTCTAAATTACGGGCGTGGAACCCTTCCACGACCGTGATCTTGACGATCTTTTACGCAATATTTTAAGCCACGATCTTCTACGCACATGGGCCGAAGACGCATTTTATTTGGGCCTATATAAGGACGGAAGGAAGGAGATTCCGTCACCTCCGCTTACCCTAGTTTTACGCCTTCGCTTAGATCGTCGTTGAGAGATTTGCGCTTTGCCCTATTGAGATTTCCGGATTTACGGAAAGAGTGAAGATTTGGAAGATTGTTTGTAAGGAGATTTCATACTTTATTTCTAGGTTTGATTAGAAGACGGATTGGCATCCCGTTCTTCGTTCTTATCTAGAATAGTTACTTGTTTGTGTTCATTCCAAATCTGAGTTGCATTATCATTGATATTTGTGGATTTGAGATTGACTTGAGATTTATTCAAGGTTTTTGGAAGTTTTCATCTTTCATTCTTTTAAATCTTGAATTTGATATCATAATGACTGTTGTTGGCTAAAACCCTTTAGCAATTCTAAGGTGAAGGGTTGATAGTTGTGGCTTAGATGATGATAGATCGATCGTAAACAGATTGGACCCTGAGAGTTAGAGAGAATCGCCGACGAACCTAATCCACGGTCTGTTCTTGAGCTTCCACGGCCGTGGAACTCAAGAACTACCCGTAATTTTGTGTCAGTTACGAACCTTGCTTTCACTTTAATCCAAAGTTAAAGATTTGCTTTAACTTAGTCTTGGCTTGCCTTTTCTAGGTGGTAGTGAAGCCTCAACAACCTCTACCCCGATTCTGAATGTCACAATCCTTAACCGGTTTAGTTAGTCTTGATCCTTGGATTATAAGTTTGGGTATTTGACGTTAATTCTTGCCTTTAGATCCTTTCTATACTGAAGCCTCAACAACCTTTATAGAGAGTGTCTTTAGGTGGGTCATATAAGGTTTTTGGAACTTCACCGTACAATTACTTTACATTTGTATACCTTTGCAACCCTCAACTCTGTCCTTATATCTTTAGTATATCTTGAATTAATTGCCACAGCTGGATTCCTGGGTCTTTAGTATTGTTATTTTCCTAATAATTTGAAAAGCTTCATACATTTACTTGCTTGATAATCTATAACTGGATTTAACCCCCCAAATCCCTGTGTTCGATACTCTGGAATTCTTGCTTAACTATATCGATTTGTACACTGCGGGTTCGCTTGCTTGATTTCTAGTTTTATAATTAAAGCTTATTTGCACGCACGCTAAGTGGCAAACAACAAGCACGCATGCAGACACAAAATAATGTAGAGAAGTTAAAATAAACACATAAGTTACCAAACTTACGAGCTAAGGGAGTCGATTGACTAACCCGTGACTTGAAAAACCAAGTATCCCCTGCAACACCCAAATTCTGGGAACTCGAAGCGTTACGGGCTAGGACCTCACAATGGGTCCCGACCCTCAAAGTAGCAATGATACAAATGATCTTACAACAAGACACAAATAAATGAAAACCGAAACTCAATATAAAACCAAAGGTTATAACAAAGGGAAGCATAAAAGACTCGCAACCGAGTTCAAAACAAACTGAAAAGCAACAACAGAAATGTAAGCCCGATCACGTCCTATAACGTACGGGAACCCCGGCTGACCACACCATCCGGATCACTCAGCAGCATCCCTAACCTGCAGAAGATATACAACATCGGTATAAACCGTTAGCTAACATTCTAGATATCAGAAAGACAATAAAGGCACAAACACACATAAGGTAAGATAAACATATAGCATGCTCGCAATCATCCGGTTATTATCTTTCATTAAGATTAATCCCTTTACTAGTTCAACTTATGTTGTCACACGAGAATCGCTACGATCTCGTCTTTGTCCCCTTTCACCAACAGGAATACAACGTATGCATCCTTTTGTAACCTGTTGGACTGGTCGCAAGAGCACCTCCCAGTTTACCCATTCTAAACTAAACAAGCGGTAACCGCCCGGTTATAATACACTTGGGTCAATACGGTATAACAAGGTCAATTATATTCCGGTTATTAGTTATAACAATAAACAACAACACAAACAAGCCAATGCAGTCAAATTAATCTACGGAATGCAGCTAAGTAAGTCCAAGGGACTTATCTCACTCAAAGGTAACTCAAAGGGTCAGCAAACAACTCAGTTTCCCTCAGGGAAGAAGAACGGAAGCCTGCTCTTCAAGGCATAACGAATCAGGAACGAAACGTTTTCTAGAAGTCTATAAATTCTAGCCTTAATGATCTCTAAGAGATCTTCACAAGCTAAGGTCTCAACCTTAGCTTTGTTGTGTACCAACCGTCGTCACCATGGCCTCGCTTTCCTCTTTCGGCCGTTGTGTCCGGCTGTAGACTAGGGTCTTTTATTATAACACCCCAAGTTTTGGGAACTCGAAGCGTTACGGGTTAGGACCTTACAATGGGTCCCGACCCTCAGAATAGCAACAACACAACGGATCTTACAACAAGGCACAGACGCATGAAAACCAAAACTCAATATAAAACCAAAGGTTTAAACAAAATAAAAATGTAAAAGACTCGCAGTCAATCTCGAAACAAAAGGGAAAACAACAACATAAACATAAACCCGATCCCGTCCTATAATGTACGGGGACCCCAGCTTACCACACCTTCCGGATCACTCAGTAGCATCCTGAACCTGTGGAACATCTAAAATATCGGCATAAATCGTTAGCTAATATTCTAGATATCGGATAGAACGTAAAGGCACAAACACACATAACAAAAAGTAAACATATAGCATGATCTCACACAACCGGTTATTATCTTTCATTAAGTTATCAATTACTAATTCAACTTCTTTTGTCACACGAGAATCTCCCAAAACTCGTCTCCGCTTCTGTCTGCCAATAGGAATAGATAATTACTATCCGTTAGCTACGGGCCTGGGTTGCAAGAGCACATTTTAGTCTCTTGAAGAACAAGACAAGTGGTCAACGCCCGGTTATCATACACTTGGGCCAATTAAGGCTATAAAGGGTGAATCCTATTCCGGTTATCCGTTGTAACAAGATAATCAACACAAACAACTCAAAACACTCAATCCAATATACGGAATGAAGCTAAGTAAGTCCAAGGGACTTACCTCACTCAAAGGTGATCTAAAATCTCAACAACGACTCAGAGAACATCTCATTTTCCCTCAGGAAAGGAGCAAGGAAAGCTTGTTCACATAAGCATCACGAATCAGGAACAAAATGGTTGCTAGAAGTCTATAACTTCTAGTCTCATTAATCTCTAAGAGATCTCCACCAGCTAAGGTCTCAACCTTAGTCTTATAGCATACTCATGGGTCAAGGAACATCCAGAAGGAACAAGGAAAGCAAGGAAGGAAGCAACTCACAAGAACGGGAGTTACTACAGAAGAAACTGCGGGGCGGTTGGGTAAAGGCACAAGGGTGGCAGGGATCCAAAGCTCGAACCTTTGATCCAATCACGTCAAGACTCAACCAAAAGAGCCTGAGAACATCAACACATCAACAACGGGGATGTAAACAAGAATCAAGGTTCAAACTTGATTCTTGGAGAAGAAGAAAAGGAATAACGAAAGAAGAAAACGAAATAGAAGGAAAAGGCATACAATAACTACAAGAATGTGATGAAGAACTCAGAGGAGAAGACTTACACGTTCAGTAAAATCATGGGAAGCAAGGGAAACGGCTGCAACTTCAAGGTTGGAGAAAAGTGTAAGCAAGAAACGGGAAAAAGAAGAGAAGACGGGAATACATAGAGGAGGCGGGAAAGATAGATGGAAAGGATGTTTTAGGGTTAGAAGAAGATAAGAAAGCCGGCCCATAAGATAGAAGGTTGGATCTTCTATCTATGGAAAGAAGATAAAACAAACGAAAGAAAGATCGTGCGCGATCTGTAGTCGGCTGCAGGGTGGCTGACTCTGTCGCGGGTGCGGCTTGCCGCAGGGGCGGTACACTTCACCGCGGGGCGGTGAAGGCGAAAGATTAGGGTCTTACATCAGATCCCCAAAAACGAAGGTTTGTCCCAAAACTTGCAACAACACGAACGATCACATAACAACAACATAGAAGCTGAACACAACTCATATATTCCAACTCGGGGCATGTAACTAAAAACGTCACAATAGCGTATGCCACTCAACAAAAGAAAAACCAAAACACACAACGACTATGCTAAAGGTGCATCAAGCTCAGAGTAAAACTCCGGATAGTTCCTTTGGATACTATCCTCTGTCTCTCAAGTCGCCTCATCAGCTCCTCGCATCGACCATTGAATCTTCATCATCGGTATGTCCTTCGAACGCAAGCGTCTCGTGCTACGCTCTAAGATAGCTACCGGGTGCTCAACGAACGTGTGGTCTGGCTCGATCACTAGATCCTCATGACCGACGATGTGTCTCGGGTTCAGTATGTACTCTCGTAATTGAGACACATGGAAGACAGGGTGAACACCCTCAAGCCTTGGTGGCAAAGCAAGTCTATATGCTGCCTATCCAATTCGCTTCAAAATCTCAAACGGTCCGACGTATCTGGGACTCAACTTCCCCTTGACACCGAAACGTCTGGCACCTCGTGTCGGAGACACTCTCAACCAAACCTGAGCTCCAACTCTGAACTCTAGAGGTCTGCGCCTCTTATCAGCATAAGACTTTAGTCGACTCTGTGCTGCTAACATCCGCTCGTGGATCACTGTTACTCGAGCCATGTTATCCTGAATCTTCTCAGGTGCTATTCCGCTAGCACTACTCGGCTTGTCCCAACATAGCGGTGTACGGGATCTCTGCCCGGACAAAGTCTCATAAGGAGCCATCTTGATCGATGCATGCCAACTGTTGTTGTACGAAAACTCCACTAAGGGTAGGTGATATGGCCACACTTGTCCCTAGTCTAACACGCAGGCTCTCAACATGTCCTCCCGAGTTTGGATGGTCCGCTCGGACTGACCAATCGGTCTGAGGATGATAGGCAATCATGAACTGCAAACTCGTACCTAGGGCGGCATGCACTTGCTGCCAAAACCTCGATGTGAACTGTCTGTCTCTGTTAGAGACTATAGTCCTTGGTACTCCGTGAAGTCTCACTATCTGTCTAGTGAATTCCTCTGCTAATCGACTTACCGACCACGTTTTCTTGATCATAATTAAACGTGCGGTCTTCATCAGTCGATCTACTATCACCCAGATAGCATCAAAGCCTCGACTCAGTCTCAACCAGGTCACTAAAATTCATAGAGATGTCCTCCCACTTCCATTGAGGAACAAGAAGTGGGTGTAGCTCTCCACCTGGTCTGTGATGCTCAACCTTGACTTGTTGACAAGTCGTACACTGAGCTACATATTTCGTGGCATCTAGCTTCAGATCTCCCCACCAAAAAGAGCGTCTGATATCCAAATACATCTTACTCGCACCGGGGTGCATTGAGTAAGGTCAAGACTGAGCCTCCTGAAGGATCCTCTATCTCAACTCTCGGTCCGAAGGCACACATACACGCTCCTGGCATCTCAAGATTCCATCAGCACGGACTGCAAACTATGGCGCCTCTCCTCGAGACATCCGGTCTTGAATCTATGTCAAAGCTGGGCAACTCTCCTCCTTCTGTCGGATTTTGACCAACAGATCAGGTAAGATCTCCAAGGTGGACAACTAGTTGTTGGAATCCAGAAAGTGGATATCCATCTCTAGCCATGCAAGATCTCGCTGTAACTGTGGCTGAGTTGTCAGTCTAGCGATCGCTATCTCTTGGGGAGTCTTCCTACTAAGGGCATCTGTTATCACATTCGCCTTCCCCGGGTGGTATAAGATCTCAAGATCAAAGTCCTTGATCAACTCCAGCCATCTCCACTGGCGGTTATTCAACTCCCATTGAGTGAATATATACTTCAGACTCTTATGATCGGTGAAAATCTGACACGTAGCTCCGTACTGATAATGCCTCCAAATCTTCAAAGCATGAACAACATCAGTCAACTCAAGATCATGGGTAGGTTAATTCTCCTCGTACGTCTTCAACTGTCGAGACGCGTAATAATCACCTTACCCCTTTACATCAGAACACATCCCAAGCCCAGCTTGGATGCGTCGTTGTAAACCACGAAGTCCTTAATGCCCTCTGGCTGAGCTAAGATAGGAGCAGAGGTCAACCTCTTCTTCAGCTCTTCAAAGCTCTACTGGCACGGCTCGGACCATACGAACCTCGTAGACTTCTTCAGCAAGGAAGTGAGCGGTCGGGTAATAATTGGAAAGCCCTCAACAAAACGCCGGTAGTGGCTCACACATCCTAAGAAACTGCGTACCTCCTTGACGTCTTAGGAGGCAGCCAAGATGCTACTGACTCTATCTTCACTGGATCTACCTTGATCCCTTCAGCTGAAACGATGTGATCAAGGAATGCTACCTCGGACATCCAAAGCTCGCACTTAGAGAGCTTAGCATAAAGCTCCCTATCCTGTAAGACCTGAAGAACGATCCTTAAGTGTCTTGCATGCTTCTCTCTGCTGCGAGAGTAAACTAGAATGTCATCTATGAAGAAAACTACAAACTTGTCTAGGAAGTCGATGAAGATGTTGTTCATCAATTCCATGAAGACTGCGGAAGCATTCGTAAGCCCAAATGACATCACTACAAACTCGTAGTGGCCATACCTGGTCTGAAATGCCATCTTGGCTATGTCCTGCTCTCACCCTCAGCCGGTGATGTTCTAACCTCATATCGATCCTCAAAACAACATGGAACTTCAGTTGATCCAAAAGATCATCAATGCGGGGCAATGGGTACTTATTCTTGATCGTCACCTTGTTAAGCTCTCGGTAGTCGATACATAACCTCATTAACCCGTCTTTCTTCCTGACGAAGAGAACTGGTGCCCCAAGGAGATACACTAGGGCGGATGAAGCCCTTCTCTGCTAACTCCTCGAGCTGCCTCTTGAACTCAAGCATCTCGATATCCGTCATACGATAAGGAGCCTTAGAGATCGGTCTCGTACCGGGCTCTAGCTCAATGCCGAAGTCTACACTTCTTTGTAGAGGTAAACATGATGGCTTTCCAAAAACGTTGGAAAACTCGCAAGCTACTAGAATCTCCTCCAAAGCCGGACTCGTACTATCCTTCATGGCATAGCACCAAAAAGCCTCGCAACCTTGATTGATAAGTCTCGCAGCTCGCACTGCATTGATAATTAGTTGTACTAGTCTTTCCGAGATCCCATCCTTGGAAAATCTCCACATGGCATGCATCTGTAGTTACCGTCATTGTCCTCTTGCCGATGCCCAGAACTGCTCGGTGTCGGTCCATCCAATCCATGCCCAGAATAACTTCTTTATGTGCTAAGTACATGACGAAGAAGTCAGCTAACCAATCAAGACCTCCCAATCTAATAGGGCAATCGCGAACCTCTCGTGTGCCTCTAATCTTACCCCCATCGGGTATTCCTATAAAGAAGGGTTTACCTTCTACGGTAAGTAAGGTCAATCTATCTACACATGCATCAGATATAAATGAAAAACACTATGGACCTCTTTAGTAGATAAGAAACTCAAAACAGCCCACTTACCAAACTCACCCAATAATTAATGGTGTATAGAAACAAAAAATAAATAGATTATTGCCTATTTAGCCAAATTATTTCAATAATAATCTTGTAGAATAATTTAGAGAAGCAATGGTGTATAGTTCGCACCTTGTGCGGGTATATTTATATATTGAATTTTTTGATAAATTTGTCATGAGTTGTGCGAACTAAAGACATATTAATGAACATTATAATATTAATTAAACTTTAATTATTCACAAAACGATAAAATAGTTACGAATAAAGAATTTCTTATAACTACAATACTTCATAAATTTAATTTTTATACAATGCACAACTTCGTTATAGATTTATAAATAAACTACTTTAATATATTGTGGTCATCTAAATAAAACCTGAAAATTTAGTTTTGTATAAAAAATTGAAATGGAATGTGTACTAAATAATAAATTGGTAATTAAAAGTTTAATTTTTTTTAAAAAGAAACACATAAATTAAATGAAGTTTAAAAATACAAACAAAAACATAAAAGAAATTATTAGATGAACGAAATTTGAAAGTTCATTCTTGTAACGACCCACGTAGTAGGAAACAAAATACTTAAATAAATAGTTAATCCGTATTTTATGATTAAAAATTTAAAAAAATGAAATACTTAGATAAAAGAATACCCGTAAAGTAAAATTTTTATTTCAAAAAAACAGACAATTTAAGTAAATTATTTAGATTTAAAAAATCATAATATGAAACTTTGTAAATCAAAAAAACAATCTATAAATGACGATATTTATATAAAAAATGAATATGTTACTTTGATTTTGTAAACAATAAATAAAATATGTACCAAAATATCCAGATAACAAAACGAAATATTTAAATTATAAAGCAAATATATTGTGAATATCTAAATGGAACCGGAACCTAAAAGTATGAAATTGTTATTATTGTTTTGGAGAATCTCCACTTACAAGATAGAGGTTTATTTTATAATCTCTTTTCATTCAAAGTCACACCCACGACTCTAACCACAACCACGCCCATAATTACAAGTACCTATGTAACATACTAAACTAAGGGATCTTGATCAATGGTCGGTGGGCATCCGGTAGCGGCAAAGTGGACAGACATGACTCGTTCCGAGCCACTGAACAAGGCAATCCTGATGAAACACATGTGAGCAGGGCATGTTAAGCGAGCTCTTCCGCGTCTGAATCTCGTCCATGCAAATCACGCATTGATGATCGGTACAACTCCACCCAATCTCAAACATGTCGCCGTCGTCGTACTTCATAGACGACAACAAATCTTTCACCGACTCGACAGTTGCAGGTTTGGGCCTGGACTGGGCCTCGTCGAAGGACTCTGCGAATGCCATATCCTCATCGTCTTCGTCATCATCGCCCTCCCATATATCTACGTGAATGTCGATGACGTATCCAGTGACGTAATCGGTGGGGTTGGATAGTTCTTGATCCTGGCAAGCGTCGCGGTGGAAGTCGTTGGCTAACCGGAGGGTAATAATTAGGGCATTAGCAATCTCTCGGGCGGATAAAATCGGCAGGTCAGGGAATTTGATATTAAGAAGGGCTCCGAGTCTGCACTTATAGTACTCTAAGTAGAGATCCATATTGGGGAAGCCCGGCGGGTCATCGCAGTCAAAGCCAGGGATCTCCATCACCGTCTCGCCGCATAAGTCGATCATCACCAGCCTGCACAACTCCGATCTTGCCAACTGCCGTCGTGGTGACACAGTAATGGTGCAATCGATGTCGGCCTCAGTAGAGTATAAGTTTGACATCGTATGTTCTCCGGTAGCAATGAAGTAGATATCACAATGGTTCAATTTGATGGCGGAGAACGAAGGAGCAAATTAAGAGTTGCAGGGAAAAGGCAGAGTATATATAGTTGACACCGAGAAGAAAGTAGATATCACAATCGTTCATATCTGTTTCTAAGTTTTATCCTTTGATTTTGTTTCCTAATTTAAATAATATAGGGAAAAAATATATCTTTAAAGATTGCTTGTTCGGTAAATTAACGCGTCTTGTTTTAAATTCACATAAAGTTGTATATCTGTAAGTTGAAATTTTTATTAAGTTAATTATTATGTTTAAAAACAAAACAAACAAGCATGATAATTGAATCAACTTATTATAAATGGTAATTTTTCATAAATATGATATTTTTCAAAATATTATAATTATAATGAAACAGTTTGGCTTACTATGTTTTTTTTTAGTTTTGTGTTTAGTAAATGTACCCCTTGAGAGAAGAATGTGTAGGGTTCGAGAATAAATATAAAAGGTTGGAGTATATTTACTTAATTGAAACATTAAAAAGTTTAGTTACTAGTTTAATTCCTAAAAAAAAAATCTAGTTATCAAAATTGTCCATTATTAAATAACTTTATGGAAAATTTGTTTAGATTAATATTTTGGTTAGCTGTTGTAGAGATTTGGTTTGTTAGTGAATTTAAGATATTTAAAATATGTTTTTGGTAGTTAGATATTTAACTTAGATTGGATAATTAAATTTGAAAGATTTGGATATATAAAAATTCAAAATTATATATATAAGAATTAATTTTGGTATACTTATCATAGTACGTAACTAGTTTATAGCCCACACCTTGTGCGGGTTTATTAATAAAATAGTTTATTATATTACATTTTTTACTATATTATATGTTATTAACTTTATTAGTTATATGTTATGAGCTCGTATAAATAACACGCCAAGTGTTTACATAGTAAATAAGACCACGTAGCCCATGTGTTGATCATTAATTAGTTTTATGCTGATAAAAAAAATTTAATCTAATTTATTATTTAATAAATAATATTTTAAATAAAAATAATAATCGTATAATTTAAAAATACCATAATCTTATATGAAATCAATTAGTAAAAAAGATTAATTGGCTTAATTTGTGATTCAGTAAAAGATTTAATCCGAGAAAAAACGTAGGATCAGCATTTATTTCGTATGTTTTAGTAAAGTATATAGATGTATACTTAGTATATTGATAAAATAAGAATTACGAATTTAATAGTTCAACGGTCCACAAATTAGTAGGGCACAAACGATCCACAAATCAGTAGGTCACAAACAACCCACAAATCAGTAGGTCACAACGACCCACAAATTCATAGGTCACAACGACCCACAAATTCATAGGTTACAACGACCCACGAATTAATAGGTCACAACGACCCACGAATCAATAAGTCACAACGACCCACGAATTAATAGGTCACAACGACCCACAAATTCATAGGTCACAAACGACCCACAAATCAGTGGGTCACAACAACCCACTAATTATTAGATCAAATCAACTCAAAAATCAGTAGGTCAAATCGACCCAAAAATCAATAGGTCACAACGACCTAAAAATCATTAGATCAAAACAACCAAAAAATCATTAGATCAAAACGACACACAAATCATTAGATTAAAATGACCTACGAATTAGTAGGTCACGACAATCCACATACAAATACTAATCCGGTATGAATAAGTATTATACTTGATTCTGACAAAAAGGTACAGAAATGTATGATTTGTATAATCTTCAAACCTTCTAGGTCTATTTATACATGTTTTCAAAGTGTCATCCTTCTCTAATAACCGATGTGGGATAACAAAATTCATATTTTACAAAATAATTAAGGTTTAGTAAAAGAAAATTATTGGCTTACTTCGAGATTTAATCTGATAAAAATGTGGAGCCTGAATTTTTTTTTTACAAAATAATCAAAGATTTTGGTTATCTTTTAAACAAATTTTTTAAAAACATAAAAGAAGCCTCAATTTTTTTAAAATATTCTTAATTATTTATGCTTGATAATCTTTAATATTTATTTAGTAATTCAACATCTATTTTTTAAGAATGGCAATTTAGTAATCTATCATAAATTTTTTAGGAGTGGCATTTCAGTAAATATTTTACAAAAATGCTGAGGTGGCATCCCTCGTTGATTGACACGTGGCATTATTGTCCTTTGTTTTCGTAAGTTACTAGTTTTAATACCCGTGTCCTGCACGGGTTAGACGATAATTGTGTGCCAAATAATTATTTGATAATTGATTATGTTCAGAACTGTCTTAATTGTTATGTCATACTTGATTTTTTAAATTACAAATAACTATAGGTTAAATAATAATATAAGGGACTAATAAAAACATTAGTTAATAGAATATTTTAAATAAATTCGTAAATTAAATATTTAAAGTGGATTATTTTTTAAAAAAAAATAAATTAATATGTTAAAACTTAAAAATTAAGTAAAATATTTTTAATGTTTTTTTTGAAACTTTCTGGATTTTTTCTCAAGAGACTTTTTTTCTGATTTTTTAAAATAATTTTAAGTAAATGCCAAAAACTTTTATAAAAATATTTTATTTATTTTTAAAAAGCTGATATTTTATTTTTAAAAAATTGAATTTTACTTTTTGCAAAAATTTTTTTGATTTTTTTTCATAATTTTAATATGAAATTTATGAGTTTTTGTACAAGTTATTGTAAAATATCTGATTTTTTTTTCAAAAAATATTAAAATCGATTTTTGTAAATGAAAAAAAAATACTTATACTAAAAAACGATTTTTTTTTAATTCTAAACTTTATTTATTCTAAAACTATGAAGAAATATTTTTGTTAATCGTTTAAAAAAAATATTTTAGAAAAAAATAAATTTTATAAGTTTAGAAATAAATAAAGTTCAATTGAAATTTAAAAATATAAAAAATATTAAGATCTTTTAAAGTTTAATAAAAAAATAAGTTTATAAGTTCAATTGAAAGTATAAGTAAATTAAATTTAAAATTAAATTCTTGAAGTTTAAGAAAGTATAAGGTTCAATTATAAATTAAAAAATATAAGTTGTCAAAAATTTTTATCTTTAAATTAGATTGCAAATCTTAACTATTTTTATTTTTAAAGTATAAATAATTAAAGGTCATTAATAATATGAGACTAATATAAAATTAGTTAGTAAAATATTTAAAATCAATTCATGAATTAAATACTTAAAATAATTTGGTTTAACATGGTGGGACCTGAATTAAAAGAAAATTGACACGTGTAAGTTTGATGAGGTGGCTGAAGAAAATAGTGTCAAGTGGAAGTTTATGGGCTGCTTTATTATATATAGATATTTTATTTAAAACAAATTGAATTTTACTATTTGCGAAAAAAAATTTGATTTTTTTTCATAAATTTTGATATGAAATTTATGAGTTTTTATACAAATTATTGTAAAATAACTGATTTTTTTTCAAAAAATATTAAAATCGATTTTTGTAAATGAAAAAAAATACTTATATTAAAAAACGATTTTTTTTAATTCTAAACTTTATTTATTCTAAAAGTATGAAGAAATATTTTTGTTTATCGTATAAAAAAAAATATTTTAGAAAAAAATAAAGTTTATAAGTTTAGAAATAAATAAAGTTCAATTGAAATTTAAAATATAAAAAATATTAAGATCTTTTAAAGTTTAATAAAAAATAAAGATTATAAGTTCAATTGAAAATATAAGTAAATTAAATTTAAAATTAAATTCTTTAAGTTTAAGAAAGTATAATGTTCAATTATAAATTATAAAATATAAGTTGTCAAAAAATATTATCTTTAAATTAGATTGCTTAACTATTTCGATTTTTAAAGTATAAATAATTAAAGGCCATTAATAATATGAGACTAATACAAAATTAGTTAGTAAAATATTTAAAATAAATTCATTAATTAAATACTTAAAATAATTTGGTTTAACATGGTGGGACTTGAATTAACAGAAAATTGACACGTGTAAATTTGATGAGGTGGCTGAAGAAAACTGTGCCAAGTGGAAGTTTATGGGCTGCTTTAGTATATAGATAGATATAGATGTATGCCGAAGATTTAATTTATATAAGATTTTTCTCTTGTTAAATTTTAATGTTTATTCATTTTATGAAAATTCGTAAAATATTTTAATATTTATTCATTATATGAAAATTCATAAATTATTTATTCATTATATGAGATCATTGAAGGGATTATTGTACTCGGAGTATTTTGGGATTATCTTGACAAAAATTATAATGAAATACAATTGGATTATCGATTTTATGGAGAGATTATTGAAAATAATAATGGGTGAATTTGGTAAGTGGGCATTTTTTAGTTTTCAATTTACTAACTAGGCTCATCCCATCTATATCAATCTATATACATAAATTAAAGCACAAGCACTTCATCCTACGTGTCATGTTCTCATGAACTTCATACCCCCATGTCATTTTATTGTGCATTTTAATTTTATAATTATATCAATTTATAAATAAATAAAAAATTATTAATATAGATGATAGATATATCGTTTCTATTTTTAATTATAAAATGATTAGTCTTACCACAATCTTCAATATACTCTTAAGATATTCTTCTTATTATCTTTTGAAAATTTTTCCACTTTTAATTATAAAAAACATAAATAGTTTATTATTCTAACTTTGCCATATACATATAGTCTTATAATAATTAGGAAATATTCACTAACTTAACAAATGTATAAATTATTATAATATAGTTATTACATGTTCTTTGTTTTTTAAGAATATTATTAAAATTATCTAAGATAATTTTGTAATTGATCTTTTTTATTTTTCTCTATTTTAACATTTATATTTTAATTTTTGAATTTTTTTTAAAATTTGTTTCACCTTTATCATCTTCATAATTAGTCTCCTAACATTAGTTTTAACTAAAATATGTAATATTGTATATATTAGTAAATTTTTGTTTAGATAAAATTATAATAAATTTAATAATAAATTTTTAATTACTATTTGGGTTAATTGATTAAAAAAATTATATTATGTCAATTTTTTATATAAATTTTAAAAATTATATATCCTTGTCATTAAATGTACCCCTGCGATTATTTTTACCGTTAAAGTTTCTCGAACTTGTATTACTGCTCTCCCTTTCTATGTCTTAGCCCTAGAATTGCAACCTAACTCGTCCCTCTACAACTCCTCCAAACTACAAGCAAGTTGTGCTTCCACCGTCTCCGCCTTCTTATCCGTCACACCAACCTCCCTTCGCCTCCTGAGCCAGGAACTGAGTCATCCCTCTTTGTCGAATTAGTGGTTGCGACATCAAGCCAACAAACCCGGAACTGCTTGCCTACACTATGTCAGCCTCGTTGTGCCGTCATTCGTTGCACCCGCTAGAGTGGAACTTGCAATCGCCGCCACCGAGTTCGCCGGATGGTCGCCTCGTCAATGCCGGGTTAAGCCTGCTGCCGCCGAGCCTCTTCTACATTTGTCTTGAGTCAAAGTCGAAAAACAAATTGGAGAGAGCCACCTTTGTGCTGCATTCGTCTTGAGGATTTCAGGATCGATTCTTTAGATATGATGATTTCTGGTATGAAGTCGTTGTATTTTGAATATATGATGATTTCTTATTCTTCTGAATTTGTTGACATAATTTGATAGCTCCTTGGAAGAAGAGAACGTCAATAGTTTGATCTCTTCTTGGAAGGTTGTCCGAAGATAGAGAACATTTTTTGTGACTGTGAGTTCTTAAGAGAACTTTTTGAGTTCTAATTATGTTTAATGCAATAATACACTTACCAAAATGATTTGAATTGTTTCTAGATTGATCCTACATGTTATAGCCTTAAGAGAAAAGGTAAAAGCCAAAGGAATGCGCCGCCGAGAAGCAGTAATACACTTACCAAAATGATTTGAATTGTTTCTGATATGAAAATTTCCAGAAAATAAAAAAATAAAATAAAGAGAACAAAAAAAATAAAATTAAAAAAAATTCTGGTAAGAAAAATTTTCGGTATAAAATTTCCGGTATGAATTTCATACTAGAAATTCATACCCGAATTAAAAAGAAATAAAAATGACAAAAAAATAAGAAAAAAAAAACAAATTCAATAATTAATTTTACATAAGAAATTCATCTCTTATTCTTTTTTTAAAAAAAATAAAGGGGTTAATTAATTTTACCTACCATTAATGAAAGTGGTAAAAACTAAGAAAGAATTTGGTAAAATAGACCATTTTCTATATCCTTTAGGTAAGTGTACCCCATTATTTTTTACAACTTTCATTAATGGTAGGTAAGTAGGTAAAATAATCAACCCCTCTATTTTAAATAAATGAATTTGTTGTTTGTTTGTTTGTTACGTATTTCATACAAGAATATTCATACCAGATTTTTTTTTGTCCTTTTTTATTTTCTAGTATGAAATTCATACAAGAATTTTCTTTTCTTTTTTTTTTGCCCTTTATTTATTTTATTTTTTTATTTTCTGGTATGAGTTTTTGATATGAAATTCATACCAGAATTTTCTGGTTTAAATTTTATACGTGAAAACTCATACTAGAATGTTCTAGGTTGAATTTCATAGCAGAAAACTCATACCGGAATTTTCGTACCAGAATTGATACCATAACTTATTTTTATTTTACAGAAACAGTCAGTTTGCATAGATCCTCGAAGATGCTAGTCAAAATTAACAATCAAACATGTTTAGCATCAAAATCAAACGCTGATACAACAAGCAAAGCAAGAAACACAACATTCATATCATTGTAGACTTCAATATGAATATACAACATATTTCCTCTTTCAGAACCTTCCTACGGGGGAAGTACATTCATGGCTTTATTCAAATGCACATACAAGCAAGCTCGCTCTATTCACCGACCAATCTTGCACAGCTTAAGCTAGTGTAAATCAATTCATAGACTTCAAAATACTAATTGTGTTACCAATCTTGGGAATTTTCAAAACCCCTTAATGCACTATAAAGGCAAATAATCAATTCAAAAAAAACATCCAACCACAAAAAATATGATAGCCCAAATCCAACAGATATAGTTCACAACTCCCGGATGTGTCTGGAAGGATTGTACTACCCTGTCAGTTTCAACATCAAAGACAAAGATAAGTTTATTTGATGCAGCAACAAGTAGTTGGCCAACCCTGGGTTGGAATCTCACTTGTGCAGTATCACCCTAAACCAGAAATACTTTTTAGATAGAGAAATATATAACTTGAAGGGTTAATGAGCAAATAGCAAACACAAACCCTAGATATGTAGGCACGTGAGAATTGAGTAGTTTTCCAGTAGCGAATCCAATTGTTGGTGTCGCAAAAACATAAAAGATCATTTTTATGATGGAAATCAAATGACATGATGTGGGAATCATGTCCAACATACACATTCAAGTAGTGGTTTGGCTGCAATAGGTATGTGACGGGTAACTCTAAGTAAAAGTAAGCAGAAAGCGTCGCCCAAAAAGAGAATAGTTTGAAGAAGTCTCTTGAAGCGGAAGTAAGCGTAGGGATGGCACCTACCTTTTCTTTTTCTTTACAAACAGCTTTGACTTATGTTCATAAATTCAGGACTTTCTTTTTGTAATAGCTTAGCTCCAGAGCTAGCTTTCCTTGATATCCAAAAGAAGAAGGTCCAGGACCTTCTCATTACCCTCACGACTGTAACACCCCGAATCCGCGATGCTACGGGTTGAACCTCACAATGGGTCCCGACCCTTAGTCTGACAACAATTTCACCGGATCTTGCAACAAGGCATAAATAAAGGCCAAAACCTAAATACATTTTTATGCAATGTTATGAAACCCGAAAACAAAGGAAAGGCTTCAGCCGTCCTTACAACAACATCAACTTAATATAAAATAACAACAACACAAGGACTCCAAAACTCAACTCAACATAAGATGTACGGAACCCCGGCTGCCCACTCCTCCGGATCACTCGGCCACATCCTAACCTGCACATCAACTACAAAAATTGGTATAAAACCGTTACGTCACATTCTAGGCATTATAAAGATAGCAAGGGCACAAACACACACATAAGTACACAAAACACACATCATGCTCATACACATACAATCCGATTCTTATCTTCTCTTTTTAAGTCATTCCATTACTAGTTTCATTCGTTTTAAGTATGACACGAGAGTCTTATAACTCTCGCCTCTATCCCCGTGTAACCAACAGGAGTATGGCGGAGTTCAACCCGTATACCATGTGGAGTGGCGAAGAAGCATGCCCGTATACCATGTATGGCCTGGTCGCAGAGAACCTCTCAGTCTCCCTCGGGAGCTTGGCAGTGATGTCACCGCCCGATAATAATAACAATGGACCAAGTATATATAACCAAGTTGTCGTAATCCAGTTTCATGATTATAAACAAAGATAAAGCACACACCACCATCACATATCCAAATAATGCGTAAAAGCGAGCTAGTAAGTCTGTAGACTTACCTCGTCTCAAAGCTAACCGAAACCGATTACACTCTCCGAAGGAATATAACCAAATATTGTTCCAGACAAGGCACGATAATCAACAACCACCCACACAAGCTAGGAGTCCTTAGACTATTAGTCCTATATGATCTTATTAGGTCGTATACTCTCATAATCTAGGATACACTCCTAGCCCTCATAAACTCACAAGATCTCAACTATAACCACATGCTAGGATAATTCAATCCTAACTCCACCATCTCAACAAACACATACTCCCAACCTCAACAAAGTTCACGTGATAACATGCACACCTCAATCCTTAGAACGTTCAAACCATCCTCAAAATTCTCACCTAAAGTTCAAAGCCACTACTTGGCATTAACTCTAAATTATTCTAGATTCATCCTAATATGATACTACTACTAAACATAACTAGATCGAGAAAGGTACTCACACAAGATCAAAGGCGGAAAACGGTCAACGGATGTCGAGTATGGATTCGTTGGGCCTTCTTTGGGGCGCTCCCAAGCCTAAAACAAAACTAATCAAATTTAGCTCATACGCTAAATTTGAACGAAAGATTATTATATAAATCCAAGGTAAAAACCCGTTTTCAAAACCAAGGTTAAAACAAAACCGCTCAAACATTTTCCGGGCAAATATATATGATTATATAAACATGGGTTATGAACCGCCATAATTCTTTGGGCCATATTCTGAAAATAATTCAACAAAAGGCACAATAGATGATTTTGCAAAATCTGGGTCACAAACTGTAATTATAAATAAGGGCCCATATATGTAAATAATTTCTACAGGGGCATAAATGTTAATTCCTGAAAACTTGGGTAAAAAGTGCAAATAGAAAGTAGGGGGCCAGATTTGGTTTCAAGAAAAGGGTTTTAAGACCCTCAGTCGACAGCGGTGGCAGGGAAGCAACGCAGAGCGTGTCGGCTTGGCCTTCGGTAGATCCGGTAGAGCAAAGGCAAGGCTGCGGGGCTGCTTTTCCAGCGTGGTTCTCCATGGTGGCTGCAGAACAAAAGAAGATCGAGAGATGGAGATCGAAGGTTACAGGGAGTTGCAGAGGCAAGGTGGTGCCAGTGGCGAGGCTCGATAGAGCTCCGTAGAAGAGATGAAACAAGGAGAGGGAGACAGGTAGAAGGCAAGGGGTTCCATTCCGGTGGAGAGCAGAGGGCGTCCACGTCGAGAAGGAGACGAGATCAAGGGTTGCGTTGATCCGGGTTGCAGAGGAGGGAGAAAGCAGAAGAATAGAGGGAGAGGAGGCGTTGAGGTTGTTTGTGGGTTGTTGCAGGAGCGTTACAGAGGGGAGGGAGGTCGATGAGAAAGAGTGCAGGCGAGAGGAGAGTTCCAGATTGAGGTTGGAGTCAAGTCCAGAGGTGGCGGCCACTGGGAGGGACGAAGAGAGAGTTGGTTTCTGGGTGCGGGGTGCTGAAGGGTTGCAGAGGGTGCGAAGTGGAGACGGAAGTTGAGAGCTTTGCTTGCTCCAATCCAGAGGGTGGTAGGTGAGGGATATCCAGACAGGGAGAGGCTGAGAGAAACAGAGAGGAGAAGGAGACATGAACCAGCAACAAAAACTGTAATGATGAAGTTCCGTCAACAAATCTGAACAGCTGAGCAAATCTCTCTAGGCATTTCAAATAAAATTGTTATTAGCTAGTTTATCTTTCTGTAGATTCTCTTACGTGATTCTAGGAATTAGTTTCCTTTCTACTGCTATTTAAACAGATGTACAAAAGCTAATAAACAAGCAGTTCAATTTCCTCAAATTCAATATGGTATCAGGCTTTCTAAGATCCAATCCAACCTTCCGTTTCAAACACTAATGGCGGCCACAAACGAAGCTTTAACCACGGCCTCTCCATATTACCTTCATCCGTCGGACCATCCCGGTCTTACCATATGCCCAATCCTCCTAACCAATGACAACTACCAAGAGTGGTGTGTTGCCATGAAGAATGCGTTTTCAGCAAAACGCAAACTCGCCTTCATTAATGGAACAATTACCGAACTAGCAACCAATTCCACGGATCATTCATATTGGATCAGTGTGAATTCCATGCTAGTCGGCTGGACCATGACGGCGATCGACCCAACAGTACGCAAATCTGTGTCATACATTACCACTGCCAAGGGCCTATGGGACGATCTCAAACAAAGGTTCGATGTAGCCAACGGACCAAGGTTGATGCAATTGTGTTCTGATCTCTCTCGTTGTCATCAAAACAGGGAGATATCGCATCTTACTTCGGTCTTCTCAAGAAGCTATGAGACAAAATTCAAACAAACCAAACAACAATCTGCACATGTACCACCTGCACTTGCGGGAACACCACTTTGAAGAAAGATGATAAGGAAGTTCATCAGTTCTTGATGGGGCTCGATGATGAAACTTTTTCCTCCCTACGCTCAGCAATTGTAGCCCAGGAGCCGCTTCCAAAAATTAATAAGGTGTACTCGATGGAAGTACAAGAAGAACACCTCAAAACGATAGTCCGTTCCAGAGATACACGGCTTGACTCTGTCGCCTTTGCTGCTGCCCAGACTCCACATCAATAATTGTCCAAACAGGACAAGAGTAAGCTCTTTTGTCTTCACTGTAATAAACCTGGACATGACACTGCTTCATGTTTTAAGGTCATCGGCTATCAGGAATGGTGGAACAATGATCGCGGAGTGACTCCCAAAACCGGCGCCCCACCACTTCCGTCTCAGTCCCGTCCAAATCAGCGCGCTAATGGGCAACCTGGAAAGGCTGCTGCTGCAATTCATGGCCATGCCAACACTGCTGCAGATTTTGGTGGATCTTCTTCCCTCACATCTCAAGATCGTGCAGCCATTGGAAACCTAACCGATGATTAGTGGGTACACCTATTTGACTCATTTAAGTCATACCATGCTCAGACCACTCATGACACATCCTCAGGTATTATTACTCTCCCATGGATACTTGACAGTGGCACATCTTTCCATATGATGGGAGATGCAAATATGTTATTTGCGTTGTATAATGTCAAAGCCACACATATTAAGCTTCCAAACGGAACGCGGGTTAGCGCAATGCAAGCTGGAGCAATACAACTAACTACAGACTTTCGTCTACCTCGGGTTCTCAAGGTTCTGGGACTCGATTGTCACCTATTGTTTAAACCAGTTAACTAAAGATCTCGACATTATTGTAATTATAACTGAGAAGCTTTGTGTCCTACAAGACCGCACTTCGAGGATGATGATTGGAGCGGCTGAAGCTAAAAATGGAGTGTATTGGCTGCGCTGGATGGTAGCTTACCAAAGAAAATGGTAAAGTCGAACGCAAACATCGCCACATTTTAAACGTAGCTCGCACTTTGTTATTTGAGGGTAGCTTACCAAAGAAATATTGGGGGGAATGTGTACTAGCTGTGTGCCACATTATAAATAGAACCCCAACACCATTACTTGACAACAAAACTCCTTACGAGAAACTGTACGGCAAACCGCCAACAATCTCTCATCTTCGTGTCATAGGGTGTCTTGCTTATTGTTCTGCTCTACCACGGAAACACGACAAATTTTCACCCTGGAGTCGAAAATGTGTTTTCTTGGGTTATCCGTCCTCATAAAAGGGGTGGAAGCTGTTGGACCTTCAAACCAATGATATTTTCATATCTCGAGATGCAAAATTCTTTGAAACACAATTCCCGTTTTCTAACCCAAAACAACCCGCATTATGGCAAATTTACCCTACACCATACACCCATGATGATTCTGCCGAGCCATCACCACCAACACCAGCTATTACCGCACAACCTACACCTTTTCCACAACTCTCCCCTACTTTGCCTCCCTCACCTACCACTCATGTCAGCCCTCCAGCCCAACAACCCGCCACCATATGCCGAACAAATCGTCCACCAAAACAACCATCACACTTCAAAGACTACATATGTCATACAACAAAACAATACACTCATATTTTTGGTGATCCTAATCCTTCACCGTCATTAGGTACGATGTATCCCATTGCTAATCATTTAGGTTATCATAATTTGTCAGAATCTTTTGTTGCTGCTCTAAGGCGCAAACATATGGAGATTGAGCCATCAACATTTTCAGAGGCTATACAACATCCTAATTGGCAGTTGGCTATCAAAATTGAGCTTGATGCATTGGCTCGTAATCAGACATGGGTTATGGTGGACAAATCACGTCATCGCACTCTGATCGGATCAAAGTGGGTCTTCCGTATATAATTCAAAGCCAACAGGGAAGTCGAACGGTACAAAGCTCGCTTAGTTGTGCTCGGTAATCGCCCAAAAGAAGGTATCGATTTTGCGGAAACCTGCGCCCCTGTGCTAAACTTGTTACCATCAAGGTCTTTCTTTCCGTAGCAGCAATCCGTGGATGGTCCTTGATAGCATGAATTATAGTCTATATTTAGGGGTTTGTTTGGACGTTTTATCTTTCATAATCTGCATGTTTGTATGTATAATATGTGATTATATTACCATTTCATCTACCTTTGCGAGAATCGAGGTCTACACCTAGTTTTGTTGTAATTGTAGGTAAAAATGGCACGTTTTGCATCAAAAAGGAGCAAAAGGAGCTATGGAGTCGTTGGAGCTACATTGAGGAACATAAGGAACCATCCAGGAAGCATAGCCATGGATTAAAAATTCACTTTGGACTAGTTTTGAGAGATTTCACATTCAGTTGTGACTCACCTCGGTTGACCAGAGATTCATCTCGACCGAGGTGTAACACCCCGAATCCGCGGGACTCGGGATACTACGGGTTGGGGCCTCACAATGGGTCCCGACCCTTAGCCTGACAACAATTTCACCGGATCTTGCAACAAGGCACAAATAAAGGCCAAAACCGAAATACATTTTTATGCAATGTTATGAAACCCGAAAATAAAAGAAAGGAAAGACTTCAGCCGTCCTTACAACAACATCAACACAATATATAATAACAACAACACAAGGACTCCAAAACCCAAAACAACCTAAGATGTACGGAACCCCGGCTGCCCATTCCTCCGGATCACTCGGCCACATCCTAACCTGCACATCAACTAGAACAATCGGTATAAAACCGTTAGCTCACATTCTAGGCATTATAAGAATAATATGGCACAAACACACATAGGAACACAAACACACAACATGCTCATAAACATACACATCCGTTACTTATTATCTTTTTAGGTTATTCCATATCTAATCCATTCGTTCAAGTGTGACACGAGAGTCTTATAACTCTCGCCTCTGTCCCCGTGTAACCAACAGGAGTGTGGCGGCGCCCAACCCGTATACCCTGAGGGAGTGATGAAGAAGCCCGCCCGTATACCGTGTATGGCCTGGTCGCAGAGATCCCCCCAGTCTCCCTCGGGAAACTGAGCGGTGATGTCACCGCCCGGTAATAATAGTAATAACAATGGGCCAATAAATAAGGTCAAGTAAATCCTAATCCATTTTCATGCTTAAAAGCGGTAAACACACACCACCATATACATCCAAATAAGGCATAGAAGCGGCTAAGTAAGTCCGAGGACTTACCTCTTCTCAAATCTAACCGAAACCGATATCACTCTCCGAAGGAATATAACCAAAGCCTGTTCAATACAAGGCACGATAATCAACAACTACTCACAAGGTAGAAGTCCTTAGACTTCTAGTCCTATATCATCTTACTAAGTCATACACTCTCATAATCTAGAATACACTCCTAGCCCTCATAAATTCAAGAGATCTCAACTATAGCCACATGCTAGAATACTTACATCCTAACTCCACAATCTCAACAAAACATACACACCTTAATCTTTAGAACGTTCAAACCATCCTCAAATCCTCACCTAAAGTTTCAAGCCACTACTTGGCATTTGCCCTAAGTTATGCTAGATCAAGCCTAGCATGATCTACCACTAAACATAACTAGATCGAGGAAGAAGGAACTCACACACGATCCAAGGTTGAAGATGATCTACAGACTTCGAGATTGGATTCGTTGGTCTATAACAGCCGCTTCCGGACCTAAACCAAAGTTAAGGAAATTTAGCTTGTACGCTAAATTTGAACGGAATAAACGTATAATACTCTAAGGAAAATCCGCTTTGAAAACAAGGTTAAAATCCCGCAAAACATTTCCTGGAGTGACTTATACCATGTTATAAACATGGGTCAAAATCCGAAATCATAACCTTGAGCCGTAAACCGAATTTAATCCCACAAAGACATAAAACACCGTGTATAAAAATATAAGAATATCTCGTATCTAAAAACCAAGGTTCCAAACCGCTAATCCATTTTTCGTACAAAATACACAATTTTATAAATGCGGGCCATAAACCGTAATTAATCATTTTGGCTATTTTTCGGAAATAACTACTGCAGGGGTATGAATTGCAATTCAAAAAGAGTGGGTCAAATCTGTAAATTCAAAATACTGGCCATAAATTGTAATTATTTATAAAGTTGGGGGCTCCGAATAGAATTTAATATATAGGGTTTTCTCCTTGAATCTGTAACCCGATTAATCAAAACAGAAGGGGCTTGGTTGCGCAGGCGGCGACCTTTGGCTCCGGCAAGGGCGAGGCGAGGCAGCGGGGATGGTGGTAGCAAGGAGGCGGCATCTCCGGCATTGCATTGGTGGTGGCGACAAAGGCACTTTCCGGCAGTGTGGCGTCTCTCCCTCGCGGTTGTAATCGTCCGCAATACCGATAGCAAGGAAACAAATAGAGGGTGCGAGATCGATTGAGGGAGAAGGGGAGGGGAAACAGAGGGGATTAGAGGCCCCTCATTCCGGTGGTTGCAGTGGCGGGGAGATGAGCAGATTCGGTGGCTGCACAGGCTTAGCAGGAGGTTTGCTTGGTGCAGAGAGGTAGAGAAGTTGAAGAAAGGTGAGAGGTGGAGGCATTGTGCTGTTGTGGTGGTCCCAAGGTGGCCGGCTCTCCGCCGAATCGATACAGGTAGCAGGGGAATAGGTCCGGCCTTGACTAAGGGCTCGCGAGGTGGCTTAGAGAAGTTGTTCCTTGTTGTGTGAAGACAGGAAGAAGGGTAAAAGGAATGTGCTGAGTTGAGTTGTTTGTGGGTTGTTGAAGGAGAGTTACAGATTGAGGTAGAAGTGAGGTTGAGTGTTCGTACTGGGATTGCAGGGGCTAGCGGAGACGAGGGGTCGGAGTAGCCCTGTAGGATGCTAATAGGGGTCGGTGTAGCTTGGGCGGCAAACAGGTTGCAAGGCAGCTACTCATCAAATGGGTCGAGAGAGATAGCCCAAAAGAGAAGGAAAAAGAAAAGAAAATAAGAAAAATAAATGAAAAAGAAAAAGAGAACTAAAACATTCTCGATCGGAAATAGTCGGAACGGAAATTTCGGATCGGAAAACGTTTTCAAACTATTCCGAAAACAAAGATACCGGGAAAGAAAAATTATGTGGATCAAATATATATAAATTAAGATATATAAACTCATAAATTTTAATTACCAATGTGAAAATACCCATAGAATTATTTAAGTTAATAAATTATCGATAAAAGTCGAAAAAATAAATATCGGAAATGTTCCCAATAAACGGGGTGTTACACGAGGTGATCCAGAGACGCCGACTCGACCGAGGCGAACACCTAGGACGCGGCGAGAATATTTTATTCTTGGCTGAGATCTTTTATCTTTGGAAAGTAATCTCATATTTTTGGGCTTGGCTCCTGGAAGGAAGAAGATCTTATATTTTACCTATTTTTATGGGAAGAGATCTTTCTAAGATATTTTATCTTTGGAGGATTATTTTCCTATAAAAGGGTTGGATTTCCACGAATCCAACATCTCGCTTACACCCCGCATACACCGGATCATGCTATACCATCGATCAGGGTTTATACGCAGTAGCCGCCATACTCCAGTTGGGAGATTTGAAGAACCTTTTTGAAGGTTGAAGGAAGATTGAAGATTGTAGCTTTTATAGCTTTTGGAGGGTTTTGTAAGATTGTCTTTAATTCCCTTCCTTGTTGTCTTGTCTAGTTGGATTGCTATCCAAGGAACGCTTTTGTTGTGATATTTGATTCAGTTATCGAAGTCTTTTCATTAAATTCTTCTTGTTCAAATATTCACCTTCTTCCCATATATTTGATTAATACTTTCATGATGATGAGTGGCTAATTCCCTTGTGTGATTCTAGGGTGATTGGCTGAAGGTTGTGGGAAAAACAATGATAGAATAATCTTAGATTCCAGTAGGACCCTGAAAGTTCGAGTCTTTAACCTTAACCCTAAGCATCTCGCTCAGTCGATGAACATCTCGGCCGGGGTGGAATTTGGCTGACCGAGGTGACTTATCTGATCCTAAACTGAGAGTTAAGTGTTAGAGTTTGCCAAATCCTATTCTTATTACGCCTTTCCTGGTTCAATGCAAGCTTAGGATGAGACTTACCCGGTAATTCCTTAGTTTGTGTACCAACGATCATAAGTGTAGGTAATAAAGGTTTATCCTTTATTGGGGTTTGAGTGTGCTTCCATCCCATCTTTGTGAGTTAGCCTGAGACTTACCCGGTAAAGGTTGATTCTATCCCCTTAGATGGTGTGTTAGTTTGAGGATATAGTTCTTTATCTTAATTCCTTGAGACTTACCCGGTAATAGGAGTTACGGTTTTGGATTAGTGTGTAGTGAGACTTACCCGGTGATCTACTCCACTTTAGTAACACCTTCCCCATGCAAAAACCTCAGCTTTGTCCGCTTATCTTTAGATCTTGAGTTGGAACCACAACTAGACGCTTTAATCCCTAGAATTGCATGTTTGCTTTATTGACTTCTTATTCATCTTTGATTGTGTTAATTGCTCTTGTGGTTAGTATTTACGAAGCTTACCATTATCGACTTTGTTTCACCGAGTCCCTGTGATCGACCCCTGGAATTCCTTGCTTTTACTACGATTGACCCGTACACTGCGGGTTCGCATCCTTGTTTTAAGCTTAAGTCTAGGGTTATAAATTTAAAGCTTGCACGCACCGTTTGGAGCGAACAAGTTTTTGGCGCCGTTGCCGGGGACTTGGTCTAGACCGAGCCGGTACGGTTTGCTCTTGGGGCACTTGCCCCCGTGTCTTCTAACCACTCTACTTGAGTGACTTTTGCAGGTTCTTTCTTAGGTATATGCGAAGAACCCGCACTGGGAAGGAAATCGTTCCTTACGATCCCGAACCAGAAAAGACATACAAGCGACGCTTAAGAGAAGCGAAGATGGCCCAACAAGACAACCGCGATCTTGAGGCCGAATTGAAAGAGGCGTTAGAGCTACTACGCCTCAGCAGGGAAGAACTAAGGCGAGAGAAGGAAGAAACTCGCACCAAAACTGAAGCAATCGAAGCAGAAATGGCCGTCATACGAGACCAGATTCTACTTCGACCGAGGGAAGACCCAGTTCCCGACGCTGGACCGAGGCAGGTTCCAGTTGCTGACCCTCGACCGAGGCAGGTCCCAGTACTTGACGCCCCGGCCGAGATACTTCCACCTCGGATGCTAGTCCGAGATGTTCTTCTGGCAGGAATTCCACAAACCCTAGGTCAAAGGATGGACCCTAATCAACAATTGAGGCGTCCAGGAGTCAACCTAGGAGATCCAGCGGACCATGACTACGAACTTCGACCGCAAGTTCTATCCCTGATTCGTCAATGCCAATTCGGAGAGATGGAGAAGGAATCACCATATCAACATCTTCAAAACTATGAGATCTTGATGGAAACCTTGAGACCTCCGAGAATTGAAAACAACAACTACAAGCTAAGACCTTTTTACTTTTTTTTAAAAGATAGAGCTCTTACTTGGTATCAATCTCTTCCTCCAGGAAAAATTAGCACGTGGGAGGAAATGTCTACGGAGTTCTTGACCAAATTCTCCCCCCCCCCCTCAAAGACAGCTGAAATGAGAGGGAAGATTAATGCTTTCATTATGAAGGACAAGGAGAGCTTGTCCAAGTCATGGGAGCGGTTCAAGGACATTCTTTTGGATTGCCCACATCATGGGATTTCAAAGTTGGAGTTATTGGAGATTTACTTCAAGGGACTGGACGGAAGCACCCAGTTCAATCTCCAACTACTCTCCGCCGGTACCTTCATGGACATGGCGATTGACGAGGCTTGGAACTTCATTGAGAAGCAAGCCTTGCACATGGAAAAATATACCCACCAAGGAGCTGAAGGTGGAGTTAAAAGAGTCAACTTTCAAGAGACTCAATCCAACAACAACCAACTCACGTCTTTGAAGAATGACGTGAAGCAATTGAAGGAACTCTTGGTTGCTCAAACCAAGAAGGAAGAGCAGGGACAAAGGAACAACAACAATGGATACCGTAACAACAACAACGGTTCCCGGAACAACAACTACAACAACAACAATAGAGGGTCCAATAGCAACAATTGGAGGACGAACAATCAAAACAACCAGAATCCTGGTAACAATTATTCTAACTCCAACTCTAATAATTCCTCTAACCCTTTCCTCTCTTCTCCTTCTTCTTCTTCTACTCCATTAAAGAGTCAGGGGCAAGGATCAAGTTCGTCTCAGCCAGAAAAGAAAGACGCAGTTCTGGAGGCTATCTTGATCAAGCTTAGTGCTATGGAGACTTCTATGACTTCCTTTTCGAGGGCCCAAAAGTCCTTCGAACAACAACTTGCAAGTAGGGCGAATGAAGCGCCAAGAGATCCAGGGAAGCTTCCAGCAAAGACGGAAAGCAACCCTAAGGGCCGCATCATGGCCATAACTACGAGGAGTGGACTGAAGACTGCAGATCCAGTGCCTCGGTCGGTGCCAGTACCGACGAAGACCACCTCGGTCCAGGTGCAGTCGAAGAACACTTCGACCAAGATGCCAACCGAGGTGGAACCACAGAAAGCGGAGGGGAAAACTGAAGTTTATATTCCACCTCCTGCATACAAACCACCACTTCCTTTCCCCCAGTCAAGGGCCAGAGCACATCTAGACAAGCACTTTGGTAAGTTCCTTGACTTGATGAATAAGCTGCATATTAACATTCCTTTCCTTGATGCCTTTCTAGGAATGCCCGCCTATGGGAAGTTCTTAAAGGAGATCCTTTTAAGGAAGAGGAAACTGGAAGACTTTGGTGAAGTTAGGATGACATCTAAATCCTCGGAGCTTATTCAAATCATGAAGGAGAAGATGCCGCCTAAATTGAGAGATCCCGGCTCATTTTGCATTCCCATTCAAGTTGGGGATGTCACTTGTGAAGCCCTTTGTGATCTAGGAGCCAGCGTGAGCATCATCCCGCTGGAGCTATGTATGAAGATCGGACTTGGAGAGCCCAAGCCGGTCAAGATTCGACTCTATATGGCGGATCGCTCCATCACCCATCCCGTGGGCATCTTGGAGGACGTTCCGGTCAAGTTAGGTAACTTCTATCTACCTATAGATTTTGTTGTACTTGACATTCCCGCAGATTATCTTGTTCCTATTATTCTCGGGAGACCATTTCTAGCAACTTCGGGTTGCAACGTGGATTGCAAGAACGCCAAGTTGAAATTCAACATTGGTGGTGATGAGGTGGAGTTCGCACTACTTGCAGCCATGAAAGGGGAGCAGCTAACTGATGATATCTTCAACATCTAAGATGAAGAAGAATCAAGAGAATTGGTGAGCTCTATCCTTATTAACGATCCACTCGAAAGAGTTATTAGCTTCAGTTTAATGGAGGAAGGTATAGATGCTTCTTGTGATGCAGATATACGGAGCTTAAAGGCACTAGAAGAGGATCCAGGAGCAAAAATTGAGAAGCTAACCCAGGAGACGAAGATCTCCAGTTTCGGTTCCAGTTGCAGTACCTCGACCGAGGCACTTCCTGGACTGAGCGAGGCGACTGAAGAACATCTCGGTCAACGCCTCTGCGCCTCGACCGAGGTCGATGGCGAGATGATGTCAACTGAGACTACTGAGAATAATAAACTTCTTACTCCTTTCTTTGACATTCATCCTCAGTTGGTGGAACATTCCATCCACCAACTTTCTGATAACAAGGGACCTTGGTATGCTGATATTGTGAATTATCTTGTTTGCCAGGAAACACCACCCGGATTGACGTACTCTCAAAAGAAGAGATTCTTCAAGGAAGTACGACATTATTACTGGGACGAGCCGCTGCTATTCAAGCGCAGACCAGATGGGATGCTTCGAAGATGCATTCCGGAAGATGAAGTTAATAGTGTCATACGGCATTGCCATTCACTTCCTTGTGGAGGACATGCTAGCACCGATAAAACATGCGCTAAGGTATTACGTTCCGGTTTCTTTTGGCCTACATTATTTAAGGATGTACAAGCTTTTGTTGTCTCTTGTGATGCATGCCAAAGAACAGGAAATTTATCAAGGAGGAGCGAGATGCCACTTAATAATATCCAGGAGGTGGAAATCTTCGATGTATGGGGTATTGACTTCATGGGACCTTTCCCATCCTCCGGAGGAAACCTCTATATCCTTCTTGCGGTTGATTACGTCTCTAGATGGGTTGAAGCCATTGCCTCTCCCACTAATGACGCCAAGGTGGTTGTGAAGTTCCTAAACAGGACCATCTTCCCACGGTTTGGAACTCCACGCATCATCATCAGCGATGGAGGAACACATTTCATCAACCGGAAGTTCAAGGCACTTCTATTGAAGTATGGGGTAACCCACAAGGTATCAACCGCTTATCACCCTCAAACTAGTGGACAGGTCGAGATCTCGAATAGAGAAATCAAAGCAATTCTGAAGAAGACCGTCTCTAGAACGAGGAAGGATTGGTCCATGAAATTGGACGATGCTCTTTGGGCGTACAGGACCGCATTTAAGACTCCCATAGGTACCACCCCTTATAATTTGGTATATGGGAAGTCTTGCCATTTTCCCGTTGAATTGGAACACAAAGCGTATTGGGCAATCAAATGGTTGAACTTCGACATTAAGGAGGCCGGCGAGAAGCGACTATTGGAACTCAACGAGCTGGAAGAGCTGCGTTTGAATGCCTATGAGAATGCCAAAATCTATAAGGAAAGGACGAAGAGATGGCATGACAAGCGTATCATTCCAAAGGAGCTTAACGAAGGAGACTTAGTTCTACTCTTCAACTTCCGCCTCCGCCTTTTTCCAGGTAAGTTAAAATCAAGATGGACCGGACCTTATGTTGTGAAACATGTTTTTCCTCATGATACAGTTGAGATATGGGGCGAAACTAGCGGAAGCTTCAAGGTCAACGGTCATAGACTTAAGAAGTACCAACCGGAAACTCCGGTTGAGGAGGTTGCCCCAATATACCTCGTTTGAGACGCATCATGGTCCAGCTAGCGACCTAAAATCAAGCGCTTCTTGGGAGGCAACCCAAGGTATTGCTTTCTTTTCCCTTTTTCTAGTTTAGCTTAGATAGTTTGCTTTTGCTTTGTTTTGTTTGTTTTTGGCGTCCTAGACAAATAACAGGTTACAGCTAAGGAAGGAGAACCAATCAGTAGCATAACTGGAAGAACAGAAGTTCGAGAATTCGAAAAGACGAAGTTTGACTGAGACACCTCGGTCCAGTCGAGGCCACCTCGACCGAGTTGATTCTTGAGCAACCGAGGTGACTAGGGTTTCTGCAGAACCACCTCGGTCCGTACCACCTCGGTCCAGTCGAGACCATCTCGACCGAGGTGACAGCAGTTCCAGAAACAGTATAAAAGGGGGAAAATTTTCTTTTTTCACTTTTTTACCCATTTCGACTCGACCGCGGCGCTTTCTCACCTCGCTTCTTCGATTATTGCTCGTTTTCGAAGATTTCCGCTTCCAAACTGCGATTAAGGCATAGAGGATCCCATTGCAAGTACAGATCTGCGAAGAAATCGAACGATTCGGCCGAAACGAGGTAAAAACAAAACCGAACCCTAACTCGTTTATTCGCTTCGATTTGGGCTTTGGTTGCCCTTGCATCTGTTGAGGAAAGGCTTAAGTACCCCATAGGAAGCAGTTGTAGTGATTTTTGGGGGAAAAGAACTGAAATTTTTGAGGAAATTAGATCCAGTTCACCGCCTCGGTCCAGTCGAGCTGCGCCTCGGCCGAGGTGATTCTTGAGAGTTGTCAGTGACCGAGGTGATCTGACAGTAGTTGAGTGAAAATGAGTTCTGAACGTCGCCTTGCCCTCAGAGATAGATCCTCACCTTCCCCTTCTTCCTCTTCTTCCCGACCTTACCGCCCGGCGATCCATGAGCGACACCGGGTGGATTATGAGCGTATTTCTGGCCGTCCAGTGATTGCACCACGTTTTCTGGACGTGTCCGCTTTTGATTGCCTAGGGGTAGATGGAGACCTTAGGAGGATGATTACTATAGTTGGGCTGGATCAGTTTACTGAGATCCGAGCCCCAGCCTACTTGGAGCCGACCTTAGAGTTCGTTAGCTCCTTCACCTACCTTCCCACAGAGCAGTCTGTGAAGTACCGGTTGATGAACCGGAACTTCTTAGTTCCACTCGAGATTTGGAGAGATATCTTCGGCTTTCCTGAGCGCACAACCACTGACTTCCCTTCCCGATCTGTAGCTAGGGAGTTTTGGGGGCAGATTGCCCATATTGCTGAGCATGCAGATAGATGGCGCCCTGGAGATTCCAGGGAAAAGGTCATCTTCCACCTAGCTTTTAGGTTAGCCCACCGGATCTTTAGCGAGACACTTCTGGCGCGTACTGAGATGCCCCAGAAGATCCGACAGGGCGAGCTCTTCGGTTTATACTGTATGGTTACTGGGGGTTTCCCAAACTTTGGCTTGATATTGGCAGAGGATCTGCACAAGATCAAGGCCAAAGAGAAGGGAGACATCTGTTGCGGAGGGCTTGTCACCCACATAGCTACTTATCATGACATGGACCTCAGTGCTTGTACGATGGTGGCGGCTGCGAAGCCGCTTGGATTGCAGGAGATGATCACTCGGCGGATTCTAGTTCCCCGAGGTTTGACTACTCCATATGTGGCTATGCCGTGGGAGCTGACTGCGCCACAGGGGATCCGATGGTCTGCCCAGTTCACTGTTTATGACCCACACTATTGGCAGACCGTCTGGGCTCCACTGATGGAGGATTTTAGGGAGGCAGCAGCTGCCCCAGCTGAGGAGGAGGAGGCTGATGACGAGGATACAGTGGATGAGAGAGAGGGTGGAGTCCCGATGGATACAGGGACAGATACTGCAGGGCCGAGCGCACCACCGATTATAGATCTGGATGAGGAGGATACTGAGCCTGCACCTGCTGCATCACCTGCTAGACATGCTAGGCGTAGGACACGCCGTCATAGAGATTCAGAGGCTCATCGTCGGATCGATGATCTGACAGATCAGATGATAGATTCTTATGTTGCCCTCACTGTGGACATGCATGAGAGATTTGCTGCCCAGCACCGACAGATTGACAGCTGGACTCATCAGATGTTAGAGCACTAGTACAAAGACCCCCCCTAGACCTCGCTTATGTTGGAGCGGTTTGAAAGAACCGTGATCAAAGGTAATTTCGGACCACGGTTATATGTATAACCGAGGTCAATTATTTTTTACTTTTTAAAAAAAAAATTTTAACCCCGGTTATATGATTTAACCGGGATATTAAAGGCTCGGACCCCGGTTATTCTACTAACCGTGTTGAAAGAACGAACCGGACCCCGTTTTTTTTAATAACCGTGGTAAAAAAACCCTCAATTAACGACGTCGTTTTGAGCATAGTAACACAAGTACATTGATGCACCTCTCAGTTAGCCCTAACCTATTCCCGACTCTCCTCTTCGTGTTCAAGGGAGATATCCCAACCGGCAATCAGATAACATCTCAGTAGCGACTAGCGCCGGTGACTGGCGGCGGCGACTGGCGGTGGCGACTGGCGGGCGATTCTTGACCCCGACTCTTCTTCCTGTTTCGGTGGTCCTTCAAATCGATTGCGGTTAGGCTCTTACCTATTTTCTCGAGTCTGAATTGATCAAACGTATCTTTATCTCTTTCTCTACCAGCTTCGTTTCATGAGTCCTTCCCATCTCCTTTAGTTGGTTTGAAACTAATTTGCATCTATTCTACTTCTAGGGTTAATTTCGCTGGATCTGAGACTTGAACTTGAATTGGTGTTGAGACTGTATATCAATACAGTCATGGAATGTGCCTGAGGTAACAGTATCCCTCTCCTTTCAAATCTCTATTTATACAAACTTTTGATCATGCCTTATAATTCTTTCAGGAGAGTTATCTAGCAGCAATGAGAATAAGTACAAAGCCCTGAAACGAACAACAGAGAGGGAGATAGCTAAGAGTGTTGATGTCATCTGTTGTATATATGTTGATGTTGGAGATTTTAGGCTTTCAAACTTCAGATTCTGATAGGTTTGTAAGCTGTTATATGATTTTTCTATTAGCTGAATCCTGCATCTTGTGTAGCTGCTCATCTTTCAAACTTCATCTTCCTTGCTTATTATTCCCTTCGGTTTATTTCTTGTTCTGTTGTCTTATAGCCTTTTTGACAGTAGACTGTTTGTGTTTATAAGCTGTGAATTGGCTAGCATCTCAGATTGACTTGGTTTGTCTAGTTGTTTTATGTTTGGAGATTTATGCTCACTGCTTGCAACTTTGTTCTCCTAACCAAAGTAATTCTGAAGCCATATTGTTGATGTCTGATGCATATTATATTGATCATGTAACATCATCTTTGAAATTCCAAAACGCTGACTATCTTTTCCTAAATCACCTACTTTGTGTATCTTTATCTATGAATTTTAGTGGCATCAAGTACCATAATCATTACTTATTTTATGAATAAACACTCTTTAAACACCTGGCTTATAGAGAGGAGCAGGTACTGGTGTTTTTCATGTTCTATTTTTGTTAGTTTGTATCCTTTTCTTATTTTCTCAAAAAAGAAAGAGTTCTTTTTTTAGCATTGTTTGCATATTTTTCAGAGTTACTTTGTTACATGAGATTGATTGATATATGATTTAGTCTGTAATACGTAATAATGAAAGCTTGTATCGTGTCTGACACCAACATGCCACGAGCAGATGAGAAATATTTTTTTTTTTGTGAATGTCATTCTTATGACATTACTCTCTGTCTTCCTTTTCTTAGTGATGTGTAAATCTTTGTTCGCCAGTTCACATCAAAGAGTTATGTTCAACAAATTTGTTTTCTCGTGAATCTATCTTTTCATTTCAAGTGAGGCTTCTCATAATTATTCCTTTCTTTCTCTCATGGATGGTTGCAACACGAGACAATTATTTATCACTGTAGTTTCGAATTTATTTCTCGAGTCTCCTCTCTAGTGGTACATTCTTGTGTGGTTTACTTAATATCTGTTGTATTGGGGTGATCAGGATTCTTATGCTATAAGTAGCTGTCAACGTGGTCTCTCTGCACAGCAAAGCGGTGCTTTTTCGTGGGAAATGGTTCCAGTAAGATATCCCTTGTATCATGCATGCAAAAATGTTTCTGACCAATAAAATTTTTTAGCTTCACTTATTATGAGTTGTTTGCGACACTTAGGTAAGTATTTCTGGAGGGAAGGGGAAGCCAGATGTGGTTATTGACAAGGATGAAGGACTACAAAAGGTGTGAATGAATTTTGTATTGTTTAATACTGCAGTACCACACTCATTTCTGCATTCATGCTTTGGCAAATTTTATTGTCATCTGGAGTTTACCAAATTTCGAATTCAGCATGAGTTTGGCGTGAGAAAAAATTCGTTTTACAAAATAAAAATTCAGAAGCTATTGAAATGTCAAGTGTCCATTAATAACATGTTGAGGTAAGCCAAAACTCTTGTACATGTATTTGTTTACGAGGGGATGCAATTAACGTGTGACTAATAAAATCTATTATCCATGATATATATTTCATAAATTGTAACAGTTAGTATCACTAAACGCCATTAAAGTAAGTATATTTGTACAAATTATAAAAAATAGGACTCAAAGTCTCAATGTTGTAATTTGATTTGTCTTTTTGGTGTGTTGTTTTTTACTTGTTTATATTTTTATGCGAAGCCCATTGTTTAGAGTTATAATATGGCTTGTCCTTTTGTGTTGTTCATAAATGTAGCTCATCGTTTAAGGTTTAGCCCCTGGATCATCTAGCACCGAGAGGGCTTGTTTAAAGTGTTAATGTGATTACTGTATGCCTGAATGAAAGGTGGTTTGCTCTCTTGAATGAAATTCATTTCATATTTTGTTTATACATTTCAACAGGAAGGTTGATAACTTAATAGGGTAAATATGGTAAATTATTATCCATGGTAAGTGAAAAGCCTTGTTACATCAAATAGGATGATAATCGATTTCCATGTGCTATTAGAGTGTCAAATGTTGGTAAAACATATTTGTTTTATGATATATATATGTTGAATATTTAATTCTTAGTATAATAAAGCATGACACTTCATTCTTCATGAAACCAATTAATCCGTCTGCTATTTGCTTATTGAAGTTGCTATGTTTCCTCCTTGGAATTTTTGAGAAGCCATATTACATCTCTGTTAAATATGATATTCAACTATCAGTTAGTGATGTTGTCATGGTAACCC
Source organism: Fagopyrum esculentum (assembly GCA_033239045.1). Classification (NCBI taxonomy): domain Eukaryota; kingdom Viridiplantae; phylum Streptophyta; class Magnoliopsida; order Caryophyllales; family Polygonaceae; genus Fagopyrum; species Fagopyrum esculentum. Next base: position 148,641,669 of record BSUD01000002.1, on the reverse strand, counting down.
TGACCAAATTCCACCATGTTTCACAACTTCCATACCTGATACTTGTTTCTCCATTGCCTCTGTAGTTGAATCAGTTGTGTAAGTTATTGTCTAATAGTTCAGACCTACCTTTGTAACTATTTTTGTATATTCCTTTGCTCATCTTGTATCTATCTTTTGTTGTAGGGATGTTTCCAACAACAATATATGCGGAACAGTTCCTACTACTGGTCCTTTTGAGCACATTCCAATAGAGAAGTAAGCATTTCCTTTGATCCTTGTTTATTTTCTTCATTACTTATGATTACACTGTGTACCACACATCACTTATATCAGAAAATTGCTTTATATGGTTTGATCAGATAATAGCAAGCTTCCTTTGTCAGAGTTAGCCCAAATTGAGAGAATGAGAACACTTGCTAATGATTATTTGGTGGGAGATGAAGATAGCTCGGAAAACAGAACAGAACATGAGAAGATCCAACAGCAAATGACACCAATCTTCATGTCTCCAAACTTAGAATTTGTAGTTTTTAGAGGATATAGATTGATAATAATTTGCAGGTTTTTAGGATATAGTTTGGAATATTTTATTGGTTTCCCTACTAGCAATTGTAGCATGTACGCTCAGATTTTGAAAACCTAGTACACCACGGTTCTTTTAAGAACTGTGGTGTTTTTTTTTAAAAAAAAAAGAGTTGGGACCACGGTTATTTTATATAACCGTGGTCCGAGATTTTTTTATTTTTTTGACCTTTCTTTTGGGAAGCCCGGTACACCACGGTTCATCCTTTTCCCGGATTCTAGCACCACGTTACCTTACATACATCCATACCCTACACGTTTCTTGACCTTTCTTTTGGGAAGCCCTTGAGACCTTGAGCTTGTTGATTGACTTAGTGGTTTAAACTGGATTATACATGATTATTTTTGATGATTATGACTTATTATGCATTCTATGGTTTTATGCAAAGATGAACAACTTTTCTATATTTATAAAATGTTTTGATCATATTTTGATTTTAAATTCCATGAAGTATTCTCCTAGAGTGATCTATGATTGTTGCACATCATAAAAATGTTTTTGAAAGACTTTTCATTGATTTTATTGACTATTAATCCATTCTATCTTGTCTTTTATATGAGGAACTTGCTTGGGGATAAGCAAGGGCTAAGTATGGGGTTTTGATAGCATGAATTATAGTCTATATTTAGGGGTTTGTTTGGACGTTTTATCTTTCATAATCTGCATGTTTGTATGTATAATATGTGATTACATTACCATTTCATCTACCTTTGCGAGAATCGAGGTCTACACCTAGTTTTGTTGTAATTGTAGGTAAAATGGCACGTTTTGCATCAAAAAGGAGCAAAAGGAGCTATGGAGTCGTTGGAGCTACATTGAGGAACATAAGGAACCATCCAGGAAACATAGCCATGGATTAAAGATTCACTTTGGACCAGTTTTGAGAGATTTCACATTCAGTTGTGACTCACCTCGGTTGACCAGAGATTCATCTCGACCGAGGTGATCCAGAGACGCCGACTCGACCGAGGCGAACACCTAGGACGCGGCGAGAATATTTTATTCTTGGCTGAGATCTTTTATCTTTGGAAAGTAATCTCATATTTTTGGGCTTAGCTCCTGGAAGGAAGAAGATCTTATATTTTACCTATTTTTATGGGAAGAGATCTTTCTAAGATATTTTATCTTTGGAGGATTATTTTCCTATAAAAAGGGTTGGATTTCCACGAATCCAACATCTCGCTTACACCCCGCATACACCGGATCATGCTATACCATCGATCAGGGTTTATACGCAGCAGCCGCCATACTCCAGTTGGGAGATTTGAAGAACCTTTTTGAAGGTTGAAGGAAGATTGAAGATTGTAGCTTTTATAGCTTTTGGAGGGTTTTGTAAGATTGTCTTTAATTCCCTTCCTTGTTGTCTTGTCTAGTTGGATTGCTTTCCAAGGAACGCTTTTGTTGTGATATTTGATTCAGTTATCGAAGTCTTTTCATTAAATTCTTCTTGTTCAAATATTCACCTTCTTCCCATATATTTGATTAATACTTCAATGATGATGAGTGGCTAATTCCCTTGTGTGATTCTAGGGTGATTGGCTGAAGGTTGTGGGAAAAACAATGATAGAATAATCTTTAGATTCTAGTAGGACCCTGAAAGTTCGAGTCTTTAACCTTAACCCTAAGCATCTCGCTCAGTCGATGAACATCTCGGCCGGGGTGGAATTTGGCTGACCGAGGTGACTTATCTGATCCTAAACTGAGAGTTAAGTGTTAGAGTTTGCCAAATCCTATTCTTATTACGCCTTTCCTGGTTCAATGCAAGCTTAGGATGAGACTTACCCGGTAATTCCTTAGTTTGTGTACCAACGATCATAAGTGTAGGTAATAAAGGTTTATCCTTTATTGGGGTTTGAGTGTGCTTCCATCCCATCTTTGTGAGTTAGCCTGAGACTTACCCGGTAAAGGTTGATTCTATCCCCTTAGATGGTGTGTTAGTTTGAGGATATAGTTCTTTATCTTAATTCCTTGAGACTTACCCGGTAATAGGAGTTACGGTTTTGGATTAGTGTGTAGTGAGACTTACCCGGTGATCTACTCCACTTTAGTAACACCTTCCCCATGCAAAAACCTCAGCTTTGTCCGCTTATCTTTAGATCTTGAGTTGGAACCACAACTAGACGCTTTAATCCCTAGAATTGCATGTTTGCTTTATTGACTTCTTATTCATCTTTGATTGTGTTAATTGCTCTTGTGGTTAGTATTTACGAAGCTTACCGTTATCGACTTTGTTTCACCGAGTCCTTGTGATCGACCCTTGGAATTCCTTGCTTTTACTACGATTGACCCGTACACTGCGGGTTCGCATCCTTGTTTTAAGCTTAAGTCTAGGGTTATAAATTTAAAGCTTGCACACACCGTTTGGAGCGAACAGTCCTTGCATCAAATGGACGTACACAACGCCTTTCTACATGGCAACTTGCTTGAGGAGGTTTAAATGACTCCTCCACCTTGTTTTCACACGGAACCAAATCAGGTTTGTCGTCTTCGCAAATCTTTATATGGATTACGACAAGCACCACGGAATTGGTTTTTCAAGTTGCCCTCGGCTCTAAAGTCGTATGGTTTTATCCAGTCTTATGTCGATTATTCGTTGTTCACATATAAAAAGAATGATATATGCATACATGTACTTGTGTACGTCGATGATTTGATTATTACAAGCAGCATCACGTAACTATTGAGAGGTTCAAAGGTTATCTCAACCACTATTTTCACATGAAGGACTTGGGACAATTGCGATTCTTTCTCGGAATTGAAGTTCTTCGAACTCCGGCATGGCTAATCTTAAATCAGAGGAAGTATGTTCTTGATGTGTTAAGTGAAGTTGGGTTACTAACCTGCAAACCAGTGGATTTTCCTCTTCCAACGTCACATAACTTACAGCTTGATGACAGCCCAATTTTGACGTCACCGGCTCCATACAGACGGCTAATTGGAAGATTGATTTACTTAACGATAACTCGTCCAGACATTTGTTATAGTGTTCATCTACTAGCTCAGTTTATGCAAGAACCTCGCCAGGCACACCGGATAGCAGCTTTAAGGGTATTGAGATACCTAAAGAGTAATCCAGCGCAAGGCATACTGTTGTCAGCAACAAGTGATCTCCCACTACGAGCGTTTTGTGATTCAAATTACGCAGCCTGTCCAACAACAAGGAGATCAAGAACAGGTTATTTGGCAATGCTTGGAAAATAACCGGTTTCATGGAAGATAAAGAAGCATCTCACAATTTCTCGATCGTCCGCTGAAGCGGAATACAGGGCAATGGCCACAGCTACGTGCGAGTTGCTTTGGCTACGCACCTTGTTAATATCTTTGGGGGTCAAACAGTCTCTTCTGATGCAGTTGTTTTGTGATAATCAGTCCGCCTTGTACGTTGCTTCAAATCCCGTGTTTCACGAGCGCACAAAACACATTGAAATCGATTATCATACAGTTCGTGATCAGCTGTTGAATGGGTCTTTGCAAACTGCTTATGTACGGTCAGTAGATCAACTGGCTGATATTCTTACAAAGGCCCTGTCTGCTAAACCATTTATTCATCTCTTGTCCAAGCTTGGTGTTGCGTCGAGCCGCCCACAAGCTTGAGGGATAGTGTAATGATGAAGTTCAATCAGCAAATCTGAACAGCTGAGCAAATCTCTCCAGACATTTCAAATAAAATTGTTATTAGCTAGTTTATCTTTCTGTAGATTCTCTTACGTGATTCTAGGAATTAGTTTTCTTTCTATTGTTATTTAAACAGATGTACAGAAGCTAATAAACAAGCAGTTCAGTTTCCTCAAATTCTATAAAAACAAAGAAGGGTTGGAGAAAAGAAGGTGCTAAGGCTGCTCACTGGCCAAGGTCGATCGGGGAGCGAGGGGTCGAGCTAGGAACTCGGAATAGGTTGGGTGGCAGGGTTCATGATTTGAATAGAGAGATCAGAGGTTGCCACAGACGGTGCCGTATGGCTTTGGAAAAGAAGGGAAGAAGAAAGTTGGAAAGAAAAAGAATATAAAATCAAATAAATTACAATAAGAATAAAAATAAGGTAAAATAAACTCGATAAGGAATATTCGTATACGAATCGGAAAAAAAAACGTTCCCAACATTCCGAAGATAATAAATATAATATACTCGGGAAAAAATATTTTACGTCGTAAATATACTTTTAATAAAATACTTAAGCTAATAAAATATCGATTTCGAAAAATAAATAAATAAATCTCGCAAACGCGCCTAAAATTGGGGTGTTACAACGACTCAAGATAACAACTTGGACAGCAGCACCATAAGCAACAGCGAAGACAACAAATTCGAATAAAACAAGAGTATGATGAAGACCATATATATATTAGTTGTGTCCATACAACCCGGAGATTGAAGGTATGAAAGGGGGAAATTGTACGATTGCAGAAAATGTGCCTTTCGTTTCGAGGGTGAGGAAGCGGGTTAGGGACCTCCCTCTCTTTCTTTGATTGCATCAGTCACCGGGATATTGTCGTCGGGATCTACCTCCACCAGAGTCTGACGCCATCGGGAAGCCACATCTTCGTCGTTGACGGGAGGAGGGTGCAAGGTTGAGGTTGTAACACCCCAAGTTCTAGGAATCCGAAGCGTTACGGGCTAGGACCTCACAATGGGTCCCGACCCTCAAAGTAGCGACACCACAACGGATCTTACAATAAGGCACAAACGAATGAAAACCAAAACTCAATATAAAACCAAAGGTTCAAACAAAAGAAAGCGTAAAAGACTCGCAGTCGAGTTCAAAATAAAAGGGAAAGTAACAACATAACATAAACCCGATCCCGTCCTTTAATGTACGGGAACCCCGGATGACCACACCGTTCGTATCACTCAGCAGTACCTATATCCTGCAAGACATCTACAACATCGGTATAAACCGTTAGCTAACATTCTGGATATCAGAAAGAGTGTAAAGGCACAAACACACATAAGGTAAAGTAAACATATAGCATGCTCGCACTCAACCGGTTAGTATCTTTCTTAAGGTTATCTATTCCTAATTCAACTTCTTTTATCACACAGGAATCTCCCGAAACTCGCCTCCGCTTCTGTCTACCAATAGGAATAGATCAGTACTATCTGTTACCTACGGGCCTGGGTTGCAAGAGCACATTCTAGTCTCCTAGAGAACTAGACAAGTGGTCAACGCCCGGTTATCATACACTTGGGCCAGTTAAGGTTATAAAAGGTGAATCCTATTCTGGTTATCCGTTATAACAAGAATAAACAATGCAAACAAGTCAATTCAATCCAACTAATATGCGGAATGAAGCTAAGTAAGTCCAAAAGACTTACCTCACTCGAAGGTAATCTAAAAGCTCAACAACAACTCAGGGAACACTCAATTTCCCTCAAGAAAGGAGTAAGGAAAGTTTGTTCACACAAGCATCACGAATCAGGAACGAAACGGTTTCTAGAAGTCTATAACTTCTAGTCTCAATGATCTCTAAGAGATCTCCACAAGTTAAGGTCTCAACCTTAGTCTTACAGAACACTCAAGGGTCAAGAAACATCCTGAAGGAACAAGGAAAGGAACGAGAAAAGCAAGGAAGGAAGCAACTCATAAGAACGGGAGTTACTGTAGAAGAAATTGTGAGGGCGACTGGACAGGCGCAGGGACGGCAATCCGCGGAGCTGCACAGCAGAGGCGAGGGGGCGGAATTCGTGGCAGAAGTGTTGTCAACTCCTTCGACAGCAAGGAACAAAGCAAAGGTCAAAGCTTGCTTTTCTCAACACACATCCACGTCACAACTCAACCAAGGGAGCATGTAAACATAAAGGATCATCAACAAAACGTTCCACAAGAATCAAGGATCAAACTTGATTCTTGGAGAAGAAGAAAAGAGGAAACGAAACAGAAGAGAAGCAAGGTGCAGCAGCACATGAACGTGATGAAGAACAAGGGAGGAAGAACTTACACGTTCAGTAAGAACACAGGGGGCAAGGTTGCAACACTCGAGGGTTGAAGAAGACGTAAGCAAGAAACGTAAAAAAGAAGAAAAGACGGGAATATATAGAAGATGCGGGAAAGATAGATGGAAAGGGCGTCTAGGGTTAGGAAGAAGATAAGGAAGCTGGCCCATAAGATAGAAGATCGGATATTCTATTTATGGAAGGAAGATAAAACGAACAAAAACAAATCGGGCGTGATCTGCAGCGCATCCGCAGGGTCGGATCGCCTCTGCCGCAGGGGCGGCCCCTTGTCACCGCATGGGTGGTGACAAACACCATGGTCATTGGGGCGGTCTCCTTCACCGAGGGGGCGGTGAAGGGAAAAGTTGGGATCTTACAGAGGTCCTTGAGGAGAAGCTGAGAGATTGAGAGAAGATGAGGAACACAAGGGACGGTTGTGTTTAGGGTTTGACAGTAAAAAAAAGAGAGGGAGGCGTACATTTACCTAAATGAAAAACACTATGGGCCTATTTAGTAGATAGGAACCTCAAAACATCTCACTTACCAAATTCACCAAAAAATTAATGGTGTATAGAAACCAAAAAGAAATAGAAAATGACCTATTTAACCAAATTATTTCAATAATAATCTTGTAGAATAATTTAGAGAAGAACTGTTGTATAGCCCGCGCCTTGTGCGGGTTATATTGAATTTTTTGATAGATATGTCATGAGTCGTGCGAACTAAATACATATTTATGAACATTATAATATTAATTAACCTTTAATTATTCACAAAACGATAAAATAGTCACGAATAAAGAATTTCTTATAACGCACAATTATTTTAAAAAAAATTATACAACGCACAACTTCGTTATAGATTTATAAATAAACTACTTTAATATATTGTGGTCATCTAAATAGAACCTGAAAATTTAGTCTTGTAAAAAAATTGAAAAGGAATGTGTACCAAATTGTTTCAAAAATAAATTGGTATTTAAAAGTTTAATTTTTTTTTTTAAAAGAAACACATAAATTGAATGAAGTTTAAAAATACAAACAAAAACATAAAAGAAATTATTAGATGAACGAAATTTGAAATTTCATTCTTGTAACGACACATGTAGTAGGAAACGAAATACTTAAATAAATAGAATATCTGTATTTTATGATTAAATTTTGAAAAAATGAAATACTTAGATAAAAAAAATACCCGTAAAGTAATATTTTTATATAAAAAATGAATATGTTATTTTAATTTTGCAAACAATAAACAAAATATGTACCAAATTATCCTATAACAAAACGGAATATTTAAATTCTGAAGCAAATATATTGTGAAAGTATGGAATTGTTGTTATTGTTTTGTAGCATCTCCTCTCACAAAATAGAGGTTTATTTTATAATCTCCTTTCATTCAAAGTCACACCCACAACTCTAACCACAACCACACCCATAATTACAACCACTATGTAATATACTAAATAAGGCTTTAAGATTTATCTAATCTTGCAACAATCCGGTGGATATTTGATACACATGTAATCTTTCAAAACGAGACGAATGGAATCATCCAAAAGTACATTTGAATTTGTAAAGTACAAACTACAATCATGTAATCATCCAAAGGTACATATATTTGTAAAATTTGGTCACCCCAAATCTCAAAATTTAAGCAAAAATTGTACAAGTTCGTAATAGTACATGTATCATTTGGATCTTGATTAATGGTCGGTGGGCATCCGGTAGCGACAAAGTGGACAGACATGGCTCGTTCCGAGCCACTGAACAAGGCAATCCTGATGAAACACATGTGAGCATGGCATGTTAAGCGAGCTCTTCCGCATCTGAATCTCGTCCATGCAAATCACGCATTGATGATCGGTACAACTCCATCCAATCTCAAACATGTCGCCCTCGTCGTACTTCATAGACGACAACAATTCTTGCACCGACTCGACAGTTGCAGGTTTGGGCCTGGACTGGGCCTCGTGGAAGGAGTCTGCGAATGCCATATCCTCATCGTCCTCGTCATAATCGTCGTCGTCCCATATATGAACGTGAAAGTCGAAGACGTATCCAGTGAGGTAGTCGGTGGGGTTGGATAGTTCTTGATCCTGGCAAGCGTCGCGGTGGAACTCGTTGGCTAACCGGAGGGGAGTAATTAGGGCATTAGCAATTTCTCCGGCGGATGAAATCGGCAGGTCAGGGAATTTGATATTAAGATGGGCTCCGAGTCTGCACTTATAGTACTCTAAGTAGCGATCCATATTTGGGAAGCCTGGCGGGTGATCGCACTCAAAGCCTGAGATCGTCATCACCGTCTCGCCGCATAAGTCGACCCTCACCAGCCTGCACAACTCCGATCTTGCGAATTGCCGTTGTGACACAGTAACGGTGTAATCGATGCTGTCCTCAGTAGAGTATGAGATTGACATCGTATGTTCTCCGGTAGCAATGAAGTAGATATCACAATGGTTTAATTTGGTGGCGGAGAAGGAAGGATCAAATTACAGAGTTGCAGGGGGGAGACAGAGTATATATAGTTGACACCGGGAAGAAAGCTTTCCTAAAATATGAAAGGATACTTGCAGAGATTGGACTTCATATCTGTTTCTAAGTTTATCTTTTGATTTTGTTTCCTAAATTAAATAATATAGGAAAAATATATATTTAAAGATTGCTTGTTCGGTAATTTAAATAACGCGTCTGATTTTAAATTCACATAAAGTAGTATTTCTGTAAGTTGAAATTTTTATTAAGTTAATAATTATGTTTAAAAACAAAACAAACATGATAATTGAATGAACTTACTATGAAGGGTATTTTTGGATAAGTTATAAATATTTTTTTTTTAAATATTAAATAGCTTAATGTACAAAAAAAAAATTTCCACTTTTTGTTATGTTTTAAGATTTATTAATAAGATATTTAATCATATAAAAATTTTATTATTCAATATATTATATTATTGATTTATAAAGAGTAAAAAGGAGTTAAAGAGAAAAATATGTTATGAAAAATTTATTTAGAATTATATTTTGATTAGCTATAGTAGAGATTTTGTTTGTTAGTGAATTTAAGAAATTTAAAATATGTTTTTCGTCGTTAGATATAACTTCGATTGGATAATTAAATTTAAGAAAAATGTGTTTCATTTTTTCGGCTAACATCCGGATCTGACCGATCCGAACTTAAAAGTACGGGTTCGGTCCACGGTCCAAAATCCGGTTCGATCCTTTTTTTTTAATATTGTATTTATAAAAATAATTTTAAAATTATTGAAAATAAACTTTGTTCATTTTTCGGTTGACAATTTTAGTTTTATTAGATTTTTTTGTTCTTGTTATTACTTTTTGTTTAAATGGACACATGACAGAATAAATTAGTTTGTATTTAAAAAATAAATTAGTTTGTATTTAAAAAATAAATTAGTACTATATTATTAAGACTCAAATTGTTTATGCTCAATAATAATGTTTATTTTTATGTATGTAAGATGAAAAAAAATAAATAAATAAACTATTTGTATTTAAAAATGACTAAATTAAAAAATAAAAATCATTTTGTTCTAAACCGGTCATCCAGTTCGGACCACACCAGTTAAAGTAGTTCAAGTCCAACTTTTGTTGTTCATGTCAGTGCGTGTTTATAAACAGCCTTAGAAATAGTGAGATGTAACAATATCCTAAACAAGCTCATCGCCTCCTAGAACTTTTGTTCAAGTCCAACGTTATATTTTACAACAGTAGATAAACATGATAATACAAATCTGGATCACCTCTATCAAGAATGGTTTGGTTACCATGGTCAATGGGATCAAGATAAGGCCGTATCCGCGAGCCAAAACCAAGAGTTTCCTTGGAAAAAATAAGGCAGTGATGAACACCTCTTATTATCTTGATCTCAACAAATCATCTTTTGCATTTGCACTTCATTGACAAGAGTCAGTAATAACAGACCAAAATATCATGGCTTAAAATTCATCAATGGTGCTAACTCAGGAATTAATAGAGGGCAAGGATTCAGTTTTATTATACAGCCCCCAGTTAGTTCTAAAGGAGCAAAATGATGTTTTGGTTAGACATTCTCCTAACCCTTCACTGTAATCACTTCTTCACCCTCGGTTCTTTCTTCCTCTTCACCCTGCTCATCGTCTTCTTCATCTTCCATTACAGACTCTGCTAGTATCTCCTGTGCCTCTGCAAGCGCCGTTTCCCTTTCATCTGTTGCATACAGAATCTTCTTCACTGCAACAGCCATCTGTGCATTATTATGGTAATTAGCAAGACAAACATCATATCCATATCATCAACCTCAACAATACATTAGGAAAAAGAAAAGAAAAAAAAGCATTCTTTTGTGATACTTACAGGGAGGTTCTCCACTTGGGGATCTTGACAGAGTATCTCAATGTCACGCAATTTTCCAAAGTAATAGTCTCTTTCTGTCTCTAACAGGTCAACGGAGAGCTTCAAATCTGTAACCTGTAGACAACAAGTGTTACCGAAAGCCTTGTTTCAAGCATCCAGTTTCCTCTAATAATTTGTGATAATCTGAAGTGTAAGGAGATGACAAAGCAATAATATATCACCCAAGAGGATTCAAATTTAAATATTACCTCCTTCGTTAAAGCCTCCATCTCTTCTCTAGAATCTAGCCCGGAAGCAGCGGATACCGTCTTACCTTGTCTAGGACCTATATGTAATAGGAAAACAAGAATATGTTCCATCTTAACAAAATTAAAAACACAAAAAGTGAAAAAAACTGTCTCAACTCTCATGCATGTGGCACTGAATTAAAGATGAAAATGAAGTTGTTAGCAGAATAATGTAACTATTATGGTATCAGGTTATTAGCTAACCAGAAGAAGTCTTGTGAAGACTCGTAGCATCAGAAGATCCAGAATTGAACGAATTGTTTGCTTGCAAGGACTTTGAAGATTTTTGACCCTTGGGGTGCCGGTCTTTTCCTCCCTTGCTCCTCCTTTCCAAAGGATTATAGTTTCTGACAAAAGCACACATGGTAAATTAATGCCCATTGAATAAAAGATAGTAAGGAGCAAAGTCATGTGAAGTGTTGTTGCATACTCATTCATAATCCCGCCATTCACAGAATCACAGTGGCGTTTAAGCCACTGTAGAAACTCGAGATTGTCAAGAGGCCTTCCTTTGATTAGTCTATTGACTTCAATATGCTGGCAAGTAGCAACCAATGCAGCACACAAATCAGTCCACAAATATGTTGCTTGCAGCCAACACAATCAGCCGTATATAAGAAAAGAAAGAAGATTGTGACAGGTTAGAATATAACACTGTACTCTTGATAAACATTCACCACCTAACACTCCTAGTATACATGCTTACTCTATTTCAGTACAAAAGATCACCTCCTCAGACTCACCCCAAATAGACCCACCTCCCTATACTTAATATGAACCACCCAGGGCATGTTAAGAGCTTCAACCATCGTTCTACCCATATTTAGGATACTGCTATACAAACATGTTCCACTAGGTCCGATTTATCATCAATAACAAAATTAACTGCCAGAATAAACCAAATAAAAAGATCAGATTGTGTTATGTTTTTAGGGCTCGGGAGGAGTAGGAAGCACGCATTGTACATGACAGATAAAATCTTAGAACCTTTATTTTTCCGTGATATATTTTACATGAACTCTACGTCACTTTGTCTGCCTTACTTTGAACCCTGAAAATTTTCTCCACAGTTTATTTCTGGCATCCTTTTGTTTTTAAAGAAACTTAACCTATAAAAACAAAGATAAATACATTATTTTTAAATATACCTTCTCAATTTTTAGTTTGTTAAAGACATCTTGGAGAACTTTGTAATTCTGGATCATGTCATATTCTGTCTTTGCATCACAATTCACCTGCCATATACGAATCCATAGTCAATATTTAGATAAAGGTGAAGAGTCACATAGGCATGCACCCAAATATTATATTGTAAAACATGTTGAAACCTTGTGCATGGGAACAACTCCTGGATAGGTCATGTCCATCATTTGGCATTGCACAGCACCAGAAGCAGCCTAGTTACCATCATATTGAAGGAATGAATCAAGGATGTCAATATTTCATCAAGATAAACCGTAAACTAATTAAATGATCAAGGAAGAAGCAAGTTAAGATAGGCTAGCATATCATCCACCACAAGCACAATAAGCTAGCACATCATCCACCACAAGCACAATAGGCAGAGCTCTAATTGTGAAACTTATAGACTTGACTCTCAATAAAACTGGAATTCACTCAAAAGAAAACGATACTTCCTCAACTTCTTAGGATATGCTGATCAACACCATCAATTACATTGTGTCTCCTGGAAATCTAGAAGCGATGAGCTGGAAACTAAACTTGGAATCTTGAGTTTCGGGAATGATAGGTTTATGCAATATGTAACAAATCCAATCACATCTCTTAAACATTCACAAATTCTAAAGAACTCCAATCTTAGAGGGAGCCTTCGAATCCAAATTTCTCTAAGTTTGAATAATGATCAAAAGCCTCAATCCCATTTAGTATGTCACATTCTTTCTGTAACAAATTTGTAAGTTTCAACTGATCCCCTTAGCTAATCAGAAAATTATTTTTAAATAATCAGGTATAGCAGAGGGGAATCGTCCATCTTTATAATGACAATATCACTAAACTCGCACCTCCCCCTTCACCAACAAAAAATGAACTTGACTTAAAAGTCACAATCATGTTGCAACTATGTATCTGGAAATTGTACAATTTGCACACAAACCTTCATGTTATCTATGACACAAAGATATTTGACTAAAAATCTACTCATAGTTAAGTAGGCACTTCCCTGATGCCAACGTATATCTGTCTTAGGAATTTGGATAAGATCAGGGTATATTTTTTTCTCCTTAACTACTATTCATATTGATTAAGACAGGCACAAACACTAAGAGGACTGTGCTTATAACCTTTCAATATCCTATTATGGTGGTCAGAGAAGCAATTAATTGGATGTTTTGAGTAAAACTGATACTTAATAATGAGTATTGGTAAGTTTTAGTGTTCCTCCCATACCAAGTAACGCAATTAGCCTCTCTACACATCTTAAAAGTAAAGTTAAATTCTATACCTAACTACACCTAACCCACTTCACTGAATCTTTCCATGTCCATTCTTGAATCAAATGGAGATGACTAGCATTATTGAATCAAATCATAAGATTTCATTAACTAATTTCAGCATTTAAAACCCCCAGACAAATTTCCAAATGCAAGAAGAATAAACAAATAGAAAGCGCACGATAAAACGGAACACGTTAACAATTAAAAGTGGAAGAAAGAATTGAGAAGCAACGAAAGTAAGAACATGCATTCGGGACAAGGAAAAGCAGAAAGAGATTAAACCTCCTCAATCTTGGAGAGTTTAAGTTGAAGCCTGACATTGATCCATTGTAGAATCTCATTCCTGCCGACGAAATAAGCGCTGTCCATCATCCCAATATTACCAGCCATTATCGCGGGTTTGTTTGGATAGGTTCCTCTGCGGCGCCTCCAGACAGAAGGAAAAAAGGTGGATTAGAAGTGAGAATGTGGATTGAATATGAAGAAATGGAGATTGAAGAGGAATTGGGGTTTGAGACGGTTAGGGTTGGGAAATTGGGATCTGCGGCAAATGAGAAAGGAAATGTGGGTATGGGAGAAGAGAAGAGGAAAAAGCTGGGAGAGAGCATATAAGCATTGGCTGTAAAAGGAAGGAAGGGACTGCGATTAACGAATCGGGGGAATTGTTTAAGACCATTTTAAAATGAAACAATTAGCATTCTTTTAATCTTTTCTTTGTGAATTTTGTACTACATACGCATCCAGGTGATGCAAATTTATTTTTAATTTCAAAATCTAAAATTCCCTAATGCGTCAATTAGGAATTCTCCGACCCGGATCCTAATGAAAATGGGTGGGGATTTGGTAGTGGTTCATAATGGGCCGGGTCTAAATGAGGAAGTCGGATATGGGCCAAGTTGTTCTTCCGGACCCATAACAATGGGCTGAAATATACTTCCTGCTTGGACTGTGGGCCCTGCTCTTTAACCTACTTCCTTTGTTTTTCATATCAAAAATAGGACTTTTTGTATTCACGATAAAATTCAGACCTCTCGCCATTAATCTAACTTTTGAATTAGTGTGAGAGAAATCCTAAACCATCCTATGATTTTATCTCATGCTTACTATTCGGGCGGATTGCACCTTCGTAGAGGCGGAGTCCGCCCGTGCGAAGAATTATAGTTTTTAAAAAAGTGACCGTTGGATTATAGCAGTCGGAGAATATAGCCGTTGTAGATTTTTCGAGCCTATATAATAACATGTGAAGTCCTTGTATCATTCACTTACATCAAAACCTCAACAACGTAAACCAAAAAAAGTCGTTAAAATGTCGTTGTTTTCCGAAGAAGTAGGTGTAGAATCCGATAGTGAAAGCTCTATTAGGTCATTCGATATTGAAAAATATAGTGATCCGGAAGAAATTCTCGCACAACTTGAAGTAAGTGTACAAACTCATTTATACTTTACTTTTATGTCGTTTTATTTAGTCGGAATTGTAGAATTATCAATGTTAGAATGGAGAATCGGAATTGTAGTTTTAGACATTTAAGAATAGAGAATCGGAATTGTAGTTTTAGACATTTAAGAATAGAGAATCGGAATTGTAGAATTAGCAATGTTACAATAGAGAATCGAAATTATAGAATTAGCAATGTTAGAATAGAGAATCGAAACTATAGAATAAGCAATGTTAGAATTAAAAATCGAAATTATAGAAATAGCAATGTTAGAATAGAGAATCGGAATTGTAGTTTAGACATTATATAATAGAGAATCAGAATTGTAGTTTAGACATTTAAGAATAAAATGATGTGTATTTTTAAAATAATACTCTATGTTATTTTTATTTAGGATCTTATGGAATATTCTCGTGCTCTCGGTACCAATTATTCGTCAAAATTTGAGCTTCATGAATATTTTGCGGATAGAGAGAACTTATTGGGGTGGGCTCGGTATGTGGCAAACGCTATTAATATGGTGTTGGTCATTAAAAAATCATGGTTGGATAGAAGGGGTTTTCGTATCCTACAATTGGGTTGTGATAGACACGGAGGACCTAGAAAAGAAAAAGACGTAGATCCCGATCGTGTTCCAAATTCTAGCCGGAAAAAAAACTCGAAGAAGTGTATGTGTTTGTTTGAGCTTGTAGGAACCCAAATTGAAGAAGAAAAGTGGGCGGTGAGGGTTGTATGTGGAATCCACAACCATATAATTCCTTCGATGTTAAGAGGTCATGCATATGTTGGACGTATGACTCCCAAGCAAAGCCAAAAGGTGGAGCGTGAATTGAATTATGGCTTAAAACCGAGACATATATTAAAATCCGTGCAATTAGAGGATCCCGACAATGTCACCTCCATCCGTCAAGTTTACAACGCCGGTTTGAAGATTAGAATGGAACAAGCTGAAGGAAGAGGTTCATTACAACAAGCACTTCACACGTTGAGGGAATGTGCATACTATGTAAACACTCGAAAAAGTCAAGATTCCGATGAGGTGATTGATTTATTTATCTCACATCCCGACTCTAGGTATTTGCTCAACATGTTGACCAAGTCATTCAAAACGTTTATCGGATGAGTAAGTCTCCGTGTCTAGAACAAAATTGGATGGAAATACCGATTATCGCATGTGCAGCAGCCACCTACTATAAGATTGCTCCTAGGGAACATTCCAACGACATTCCTACCTATGACTACCACCACTCTCAACCAAGAGGCTCCTACAGTCATTTGTTTATTAGCGTATATATATAACAACACACACTTTGTGCCGGTAGGTCGACGTTTTACTTTCATTCAATTTATTGTATTTAAACTCAATATTCACTAACCATTTTCTGTAATTTCATATTTGTAGGTATGGTTAAAAAGATGATGCCCCGTTACAGTTGTTGAGTGATTATTGGAAACAATACCACGACCCAAGTGTTGATGGATGGAATATCTTTAGCCGTTTTCATAAATTGGCTTGTAATCGTGTTTTAGACGTTATCATATGTTGTTGACATCATGTTTTAGTTGCTTTCATATACTGTTGTCATCATATTTGAGTGGTACTTGATATTTTGATTTTGTTTACCGGAAGTGCAATGAAATAATAATACAAACAAAAAAATAAAACTCAAATGGATAATTCATAAAATAGAACCGAGTGGAGAATTCTCAAAATAAAACTCTAGTTTGAAAAAAAAACATAAAACAACAAAAAAAAAAACAAAAATTGCCGGAGGAGGCGGAGTCCGCCTGCGCGAGGGTTGGCGCCCAGGCGGACTCCGAGTACGCGCGGGGAGGCGGACTCCGCCTCCGCCGGCGTCTTTGCCGGCTTCAATTAACATTACTCTTTTATCCTATAGGCAGCCGCATGTTAAATCTACGACCTCATTTAAAAGCACCGGAAACAAAAGAGAGGAAAGAGGGAACACAAAATAAGATTGAATGAACAATACTCGGTTGATTTAATGGTAAAGTGGTGCTAGACTCCTTAAGTATTGGTATTGAAATTCGAACACTGTATGAAAAAATTGATATTGAGAGTGAATATGTGTTGATTTTGTATAAAAAAAATCATATATTTTTTTTAGTCATAATATAATATACAATATAACAAACATTTAATTTTTAGTACATTAAAAAAAAAAAGAACACAACGACATTGTGACGACTTTTACCTTTGCAACTTCGTGAGTAAATAAATTTTATATAATTTAAGTATCTTTAGTTTTTACAGAACTAAAAGTTAAACCAAATAAAAATAATAAGACTAACTATTTTATAGTTATATATACTAGTTCTCTATCTAATTTTAATACAAATTAAGGTGTAAATTTATATACTAATTACTAAATACTTAATTCACAATTAAATCTTTTAGTAGAAGTAAAATAATAATAAAAAATTAAAAGATATAAAAATACCTTAAAATTCTCAACTTGTTTTAAAATTAATGTATGCATGCAAAATTTGAGAGGGAAGTGGACAATTGAAATGGAGGGGTGAGGGGACCACTAGCCTAGTAAAAATAAAAGGGCTAATTAGGTAAGTAGGCTATTTTTTTTAATTGTACACTAAGTGGGCTTTTTTCAGTTTTTCAAATAGTAAATGTACCCCAAATCTTTTTTTACCGTGAAAACCCTAACCTTCTATTCTACCCCTTCCCGTCTTCCTCTTTGCAAGCCTCCAGCCCCCAAATCACCTCTCCCGCCTCCCTTCCTCTGCCGGATTTCACCCTCCAAACACCTCCGGCGTCCCATCGACCTCGTGCTCTCCGACGATGACGGCAATTTTGAGTTCGAATACCCTAGATCTAGATCTAGATCTAGAGCTAAATTCTTGATCGCCATAGCTTTGAGCTTCTTCTGTTTCTCCCTCGCTCACGTTAACACCTTGTATGGGCCTTCTTCTCCCGTCGTTCAGCTCACTGCTTCCAATTTCAAGACCAAGGTAAGCAGTATCCCATAATCGTTTTCATTTCACCTCTCTCTAACTCTTGCTGTGTTTCTGTGTTCTTTCGGTTCGGATTTGGTAGTTTCAAAGTCTTGGCATTCTGTTGAGAACTGATATGTTATTGAATTTGTAATGATGCCAAACACAATCGATCGAAATTCTGTTTGTCCCTTTCTCTTCATTTGCTTTCGTTATCTGACGATTTACATGTATTGAGCCTTGAATTTGTAATGATGCCAAACACAATCGATCTAGATCTAGATCAAAATTCTGGTATGATATTCTGTAGATCTAGATTTTGAGTTCCACGCCCTGCATATTAATATTGAAGTATAGTTTACGGTATAATATTCTCTTCTGGTATGATATTCTCTTCTGGTATGATATTTGCAACCAGTTTATATTGAAATATAGTTTCTGGTTTGATTGGTAACACCTTCTTCTAGTGAATTGAAGCGGACGAGTTGTTGTTCGAGTAAGCCGGCTGGTGTTGCTGGAGCATTCCGATTGGATTTTGCTGGTGGTTTTGGTGATGTTGGGAGGTTTCTAGGGTGTTTGCTACGGCGAGTCTGTTGTTTATCAATTGGGATTGGACTATTGATAGCTCAGCTTTTTTTGCAAATTTGCTACCTGCATTTTCTGTGTACACACAAATGCTCTCTAGTTGTTATTATTACTATGTTAAATATAGTGAAGATGAGAACATGGGTATAATTCTGTAATCATAATCATGGTAAAGGACACCTACCATAAAATTATAAAAAATCTAGTATGAGTTGCTGGTATGAAATTTCATACCAGAAACTCATACCATAAAATTATAAAAAAAAAAAACCAAATTTTCTGGTATAATATTTTCTGGTACGAATAATTTTCTGGTATGAATAATTTTCTAGTATGCATAACTTTCTGGTATGAAAAAATTTTCTGGTATGAATAATATTCTAGTATTAATAATTTTGTGGTATGAAATAATTTTCTGGTATAAATTTTTTTTCTGGTATGCGAAATTTTCTTGTATGCGAAATTTTCTGGTATGAGAAATAAAAAAGAAAAAAAAAGCAAAAAAAAATAAACAAATTCAGTAATTAAAAAAATTAAAACTTACACTTACAAAACAAATAACAAGCATCAATTAATCTATTTTTTAATAGAGGGGTTAATTTTCTGGTATGAAATAGTTTTATGGTATGTGATTTTATGGTATGAAAATCTAGTGTAAAAAAATTCTGGTATGATAAAATGTAATTTTATGGTATGGAATTTTATGGTATGAAACTTCTGGTATGAAATATATTGTATGAAATTTCTGGTATTTAAATTATGGTATGAAAAATTATGGTATGAAAAATTATGGTATGAACTTTTCGTATGATAATTTCTGGTATGAAATTTCTGGTATGAAATTTCTGGTGTGAAATTTATGGTATGAAATTTATGGTATGAAATTTCTGATATAAAAATTCTGGTATGTGAAATTCTGGTATGAGAAATTCCGGTATGAGAAATTTAGTCCAGAAAATAAAAAAGAAATAATAAAAAAAACAAGAAAAATAATAAATAAAAAAAATAAATTCAGTAATAAAAAATTAAAACTTATACTTATATAACATATAACAAACATCATTTATTCCTTTCTTTCTAAATAGAAGGGTTAATAATTTTTACCTACTATTAAATGAAAGTGGTAAAAAATTTGGGGTACACATTCTTAAACAAAAACTCAAAAAAGCCTAGTATGTCAAATTCTCCCAAAATAAAATTTTGAAAAGTGAGTAATGGTAGTAAAAAGTTCTTTTT
The DNA here is from genome assembly GCA_033239045.1 of Fagopyrum esculentum. Lineage (NCBI taxonomy): Eukaryota > Viridiplantae > Streptophyta > Magnoliopsida > Caryophyllales > Polygonaceae > Fagopyrum > Fagopyrum esculentum. The sequence goes on along the minus strand of BSUD01000002.1, from coordinate 148,621,852 downwards.
TTTCATTGGAAAAGTCATTAGGCCAAATTATTGCTTTTGGGTTGGGGTGGGCGACGGCCTAGTCAAGCTTACCCCTCGCTCCGTCCATGCCGGCAGGCCCGTTTGGTAACTCGATTACGATAATGTAACCATGATCGACATGGAAAGACCCTAACTAATCGTCAACTAGTTTCAGGCAGTGGTGATTAATGCCACGTGAGTTGTAGCCTGACCCACTACAACAACCGTTTTTGGCTCGAGGTGATCAATGCCACGTGGGGTGCAGCCTGTGCATTTCGTGTCTGGTCCTAGAGAATAACTACAACTTCGAATCAATTTCAGGGTTCCTTTAATTAAACAACTAGAAAATGTCAAGGGTGATAGGAACTGTGGATTTTAATCTTTTTTGTATTGTTGGGTTGCAGGATGATCAATGACCTAAAATGCGCAAAGATATGATGAGGGAGATTTGTGTACACCTTGCCCGATACAACATTTTCTCACACCATGAAAGGGTTGATCATAAAGAGACGATAGCATAACTTTTTTTACTCTTCAAAAGTTGTGGCATCTTCTAACAAACTGAATGAAGATGTCCATATGTGGTGAATTATTTATCCCGATCTACCAATGTACTTTTATGTTTTTTGATTGGAATGTGACTCGTACAAGTCTCTCACTAACTGTAAAACAACATGCCATCGGTGCTCCTACCTCTAGATCGATTCGATTTATCTTCTGAGACATGTTTTGTCGCAATTAAGTTGCGGTAAATATTAAATTTCCTTGCAAATTTATAGCATTACTTCAAGTTATTGTACATTTAATTTTGTTCTCCTAATTTGAGTTCAACTTTGTACATATGAAGTGTACCCAAAATTCTAATGTCACCCTTTTTAGTCTATTGGCACGCAATGTCCGACTAGAATGTGGTAGGAAGAAATATGAGTCACAAAATCACATATTTAGGACCCTTTATCGTTGAAAACAGCCTCTCGGTAACTTAGATATGTAAAAAAATAGAATTGTGAACAATATTTTGAAAGAATAATATTCTCAATATTAGTTGTTACTTGATTTGTTAAAACATGACGTGACAAAAAAAAACTGAATATGATTATATATATTAGTCTCTCGGTATTTAAAATTAAAAATAAAAAAATCAACACGATTATATATATTCTTGGTATTAAGATTGTGTTAGTAACAAAATTAAGGGATGAAGACTATGTGGATAAAGAGGGGAGAAATAATTTCTTTAATCTCGCTTGGTGAGGAAATGAAGAAGATGAAGGATAAATTACAAAGATTAAGAGAATTAGATTATGAGAATTGTGTAATCATATTAAACTTCGATTATAAATACTATAAGGATTATTGAAGCTAAAGTCTCATTTTTACCCCTCTTTTTTTCATCTCTTTCATCTACACAAAAATTTAACACATATTTTTTTCGTAATTTTACCCACATCCATATTCATTTTATCAAACACCCATTTTACTTATTTTTCATACTCACCTCCTTAAACAATTTCATGTCCTCAATTCTTCGCATATTTAATCATTTTCAGCTTCATCTACATAATTTTACCTTATCAAACGTAAGTGTTATCAATTCAACATTATGATTTACAAAACTTGATTTGTTGCATTGGAGGCCTTGTTTTGAGTCCAAATCGGTGTCCACGGTTGTTCTCATGCTCTTGTTTTATGCACTTCCTTTGACGCATAGTATACTAATTTTTCTCCGATGACTGACTCATTCTCCTTCCCTTGAAGATCTCGTTTCTTTCGGGTCTACTAGTTATAGTTTTGTGTGTTTCTTTGATATACTTTTGTTTTGGTTCTTCTTGACGGTTTGTCCGTTTGCTGATTTCTTTCGGTCTTTCGTTCTACTAGGCAGTGTGTCGTCTAGTGCATCGAACTGGTTTACTTTATTAAAAAAACACTAAATCATAAAAACCAAAAAATAAATAAATTTTGTCACTTATCCATGTCCTAAATTTCTAGCCCCTAGTAATATTTATTATTTGACTATATAGATTTATAATTGATGATAATTATCAAGCTCATTCAATAACATGTATCATTCGACAATGGAATAGTGTCCTTAAATTCTAGCTCCTCGTAATATTTATTTTTAGTTTACTTATTAAATATTAAAGTATTTGTTATATTAGTTTTTAATTTTATATTAGTTTCAATTGATCATGAGTTCAAATCTCACTTCCTTCTTGCTATTTCATTTTTATTTTTACTTATTTCTATTTATTACTGTATGCACCCATCTTATTGTATATACAAAATAAGTCTTATATTTTTGCTTTAACACTTCCCTTTTAAGTTAGACGATCTTGATACAAAGCAACCACATAGTAGTCATTAAAACCAGGGGTTGACGTGAGACAATACTAAGGTCATCCCACATCCCGTTATGACTATTATATATGAGATGAGGTCGGGACGGACCTTTGTGTTTTTAGATAAATTTTATCGGGTCCTATGACCAATTCCGTTTGATTTTTATGATTTTTTTATAGTGTTCAAGCTTTACAGTTTACAAAATAAAATATTTGTGAATATCATACTTACAACAAAGACATTAAATTTTTCAATAATCCATTATAAGTTTATAATGTACTACATCCTCAAAATATAATTGGCTTTTGCTTAAACCTCCAAAATAAAAGTCTAAAACGGTACAAATTATTTATGTATTTGTGTCATTAAAATATTTTCCAATTTGGACCTTCATAATTTTATTTAAATATATATAACTAATGTTTTGGCCTTGAAAATCACATTTTAATTTATATTTTAATTTAAAATTTTATTATACACGGGACGAACCTAGTGGGGTGAAGAAGTTAAGATCGGATCTCGTCCAAGGTGTTTTTGATGGGACGGATTCGAGACGGGATTGCTATTTTTTACGAAATTGAGTTGAAATTTAAAACGATATGAATTGAGATTTGTAGGATTTATACCTATTCCTAATAAAAAAAACCAAGGGAAAGAAAGGATGAAACAAATCGCATCAACTTTGATGGTCCAGAATCACCATTAAATTTGCGTATGATAAAAGGAATTGCACCCAAAATCTTTTATGAAAAAAAGCAATAGGAATTGGATACTTCATAGTTCATATGGCATGTAACCTCAAGAAAACGATATATCCCCCACAAAAACAACCCTACTTTAGAGGCACTCGGAATTTTTGTAGGCGGATGGTAGATGTACCGGCGAAAATCTATATTAGTAACCTAAACTACCCACACGAAACGCGTAGTTTCGTTTTTTAGCTCCGGAATTTAACTACGCTTGTAGCGTGCGTAGTTGGAGCCGATGCGAAGCCGATAGGAGTCAACTATGCTTAAGTTAAGCGTAGTTGAAGTTGAATTTTGTTTAAAAAAACTCCAACTACGCTATTGGCAATAGCGTAGTTGGGGTGAATTTAAACAAAAAAAAAAAAAGAATTTCAACTTGGTTCCCATTATCAAAGTTAAATTTAAAAAAAAAACTCCACTATTGGCAAGTGTAGTTAGAGTAAATTTTTTTATTTTAAAAAAAGAACTTCAACTTTGGTTCCCATTACCAAAGTTGAATTAAAATAAAAACACTCCAACTACGATATTGGCAAGCGTAGTTGGAGTGATTTTTTTAAAAAAAAGAAACTTCAACTTTGGAACCCATTACCAAAGTTGAATTAAAAAAACACTTCAAGTACGCTTACCAATAGCGTGGTTGGAGTTAATTTAAAAAAAAATATACATCGGCTCCAACCGGCTCAGGACGGCTCTCTAACTACGCTTGTCAAAAGCGTAGTTTGAACCCAATGCGAAAATGCATAGTTGTAGCTACAAATAGCGTTTTTCACCGGTACGTGTAAAATTCCCATTTTTATACACGGGAATACCTTTATATCCCACAATTTTGAAATAATTGAGGAATTTTTTTTGAATTTCTTTTTAAAAATCAACTTTTTTTTAATCTTTTCAGTGAAATTTTAAATTAAAAATTAAAAATAAAGTAAAGTAAAAATTTTACATAATTTTTTAAAGTTGATAATGTAATAACGCGTTATCATTTTAAAACTTTGAAACTAAATGCAATGTACAAGTATAGAAAGAAAAATAAACATAGAGAAAGTTGATTTGTTTGTTGGGTATTGTTCGTTATTTGACAATAGAGATGATTGATTCATTGACTTTAGCGGTGAAAGAGACTTCCTATAACGAATTTTCAAAGCCATGTGGAATTAGGCCCTCCGCGGTTTCCGTGTTTCATATTCCTTTCTCATTTAATGTCCGTTTAGTTGAAGCGGTGGAATAGAAAAAGAATGAAATCGAATAAGGGTAAGGGAAAAAAACGAAAATGATGAAATTGCTTTCATGTGTTAAAAGACATCTAACCTAACATAATTTTTTATTGGTTCGAAATCATTCCATTACCGGATAAATTGACAAATTACTTAGCAGTAAATTACATATTTGTATATTCTTATCAAACAAATATTAAATGTAACGCACTGCTACCTTGCTTCACATGAGCATGAAAAATTGCGATTCAAATTTGGTAGAGTTTTGTCTAATTCTAATGATGCTCATGTTTTTGTCCTTGGAATCTTTCATACATAACAATAACAAATAAAATATTAATAAAACAAAGTGTCAAAAATGTAATCCTTAATGTTAATGACAATACTTCTAAACTAACCGTTATAGTTTAATTCCACAGTCTAATCGTTAACATATTTATTTGGTTTTTTTTTGGATAGAGCTACCTAACTTCCCCATTTGTATATTTTGCAATGGGGTAAATTGTCCAACTAATCTATTTACATTTTGAAATTGAAAATATAATCTCCTAACGGTTTCATCTTTTGTTGTGTTTCTTAAATTAAAATAATAGTAATTTTATTAAATTTCTTAAAAAATAGTGGTAATGACATCGACTATGTTATCATTATCAATATTAATATCAACGATTTAACGGTATTTCACCAATTGTACACTCATTGGTTGTATTTTCATTGAATATATTGTCAGTCAACAATTGTATTGATACGGCGTAATCGATAAGATGTCCGATCTTCGACAACAAGAGTCATATTGACCGATCTTGTTTCAATAAGTCGATGGGGTTGTTAATAACAAACATATGGAAGAAAATAAATGAAAACGGACGGTGGTGACAAATAGTTGGATAAATAGGTCGAAAATTTTGAAACCAATCATAGAACATTGATCTCGATCGATCAAAACCAAAACCAAAAGTCAAGAAACGTGTTCTTCCCCCACAATCTAATGCAATAAGAATCCATTGACGGCTATATTTTTCAACGTCGCCGGAATGCGTTGAATTTCAAATTATTGAATGTTGTCGTAGAACATTGCACACATATATATATATATATTATGTCGCGTGTAATTTTTGTTCGTGTGATAAAAAAATTCCAAAAGAACTAATAAGCCCTTCTGACAAACAAAAATAATAAAAAATTTATTAATCGCTCACAATTTAAACATCATACATAAAAAGATGGAGGGAGTATAATTGTCCCAAAACATTCGATTAAAATGATAAAGTATTTTCCGGTTTTAGTGAATCATCCAAAGAATGTTTGAACCAATTTTTAAAATCTAAATGATAAAATACCCATAAATCAAGCAATTAAAAGCGCAGAAAAAACATTAATACGAATTATCCAAAAAAAGAAAAAAATCATTAAATAATTTCATTCCATAAGTCCATAACCATATTTTGAAATGTTATAAAGGCCAAATCTTTTCGATTTGTAATGAATTCATCTTAATCAAATCCACTTCTAGAACATCATAACGTGATCGTAGTAGTATTACGGATCGTTTGATTTTAACTCCGAAATCAGAAACGAAATGGAAACGAATCTAGTCAATACATATACTCTTGTTCATTAAAATTTTTTGAATCATTCCTTGTGGTTTGTAGTAATTGGATGAGAATTTGATTAATTTTAATACCCTACAGGATAACAAAATGTGAGGAAACAAGTGCATTTTTCATTACACTATGGGAAATTATTCCATAACATTTCATGAATATGAATATACATATGAATTAAATTCATTTTCATTCCGTTTCCATTTTTCATTTTCGGAGTTATAACAAAGTGCCTTACCCTTTTTAGTTTTTATCAATTAATCCTATGTTTCAATTATAAAATCAATATTCAAAGGCAACCAAATATAATGAATACGAGTCAACAAAATAGTCTACGTAACAGTCCACATCACCACACATAGCTCGATAGTTACAACACTTTACCTAGTTGCCGTCACAAATTGACAAATCTTTAAATACATAATAAAAGAAATATAATTATATGATAAAAAATATTAACCTAAAACAATAAATGCATAATCTTTCTTTTAATTTAAATAAAAATAAATTCAATAATATGATTATATCAAATTATAAAAATATCTTTAAAAAAAATAAAATCGGTGTATAACATATAGGTTCGATTGTTGGTCAAATAAAAAAACCGTGTTTAAAATGTCTAAGTTCAAATATTGACATTTTTAAAAAGGAAAAAAATCAACACTCATAATTAATGCATAGAAAAGTAAAAAAGATACATCTTATAATTTGCCACCATAAAAGTCCAAGCGTAAAGCTCGTTCCTTTAATCAATCCAAATTACTCAATACAAGAAAAAACCAGAATGAGGAATCAAAGAATTCTCATCCTCTCACTTCTTATCTTCTTCATTGGATTATTCAATGTAGTAATAGTATCATCGGCATCAGATCCAACATACACATACTTTTTGGCATGTCTCCAAAACCACACCGATCAATCCACGCCGGCCGCCATTTCAACTATCGTAGTCCCCCAGTCTAGCAGCAAGTACGCCTCCGTGCTCGACGCCTACGTAAGAAATCTCCGATTCACCACCTCATCGACCCCAAAACCAACCGTCATCATCACTCCCAGAACGCCGGCGGAGGTGTCGGCCACCGTCGTTTGCGCACGTGATCATAACGTCCAACTCCGAATCCGTAGCGGCGGCCATGACTACGAAGGTCTCTCATACACTTCCGCGTTTGCCTCATCGGAGTTCGTCATCCTCGATCTCTTCAACTTCCGGGAGATCAGCGTTGATGCTGTACGTAAAACAGCATATGTTCAGGCGGGGGCTACACTTGGTGAATTGTATATCGGTATATGGAATAAGAGTAAAACCCTCGGCTTTCCAGCCGGACTTTGTCCGACCGTGGGTGTCGGTGGACACGTCAGCGGTGGTGGATATGGAAGTCTTCTAAGAAAGTATGGACTCTCCGTTGATCACGTCACTGACGCTGAAATAGTCGTCGCCGACGGAAAAGTCTTGAACCGGAGCTCAATGGGGGAAGATCTTTTCTGGGCGATTCGCGGGGGTGGTGGGGCGAGTTTCGGAGTCATACTCTCGTTCACCGTAAACCTAGTCACGGTACCGGAAACCGTCACCGTCTTCAACGTTCAAAAAGCTCAATCGAAAAACACGACAAACCTCGTCTACAAATGGCAGCATGTGATGCAGAAAGTAGACCCAAATCTATTCATCCGTCTTCTTCTCCAACCGGTCACCGACAAATCAGTAAAAGACGTCGGCAAGAGCGTAAGAGTCACTTTCATCGCTCTATTTTTAGGCGACAGCGACACTCTCGTCTCAACGCTGAAAACTGCATTTCCCGAGCTAGGGATTACAAAATCGGACTGCACCGAGTTAACCTGGGCCGAATCTATTCTCAACTGGTCCAATTACCCGACCGGAACTCCGGTTCAAACACTCCTAAATCGGAATTACACATCCAATTACTTAAAACGGAAATCTGACTACGTCACAACTCCGATCACGAAAGCTGGCCTGGAGCTGCTATGGAAGAAAATGGCGGCGCTAGGAAAGCCGGGATTGGTGTTCAACTCTTACGGAGGAGTGATGAACCAGATTGCTTCAGATGCGACGCCGTTTCCTCACAGGGCCGGAAGTCTGTACAAGATACAATACTCAGTGAACTGGAAGGTCGCCGGTAAAGTTGCCGATGAGCAGTATGTTGGGGAGATAAGGGAATTGTACAGTTTCATGGAGCCGTACGTGTCGAAGAATCCGAGGGCGACATTTTTGAATTATAGAGATATAGATATTGGGGTGAATCGGAATGGAACTTACGCAGAGGGGAAAGTTTACGGTGAGAAGTATTTTGTGGGTAATTTTGAGAGGTTGGTGAAGGTGAAGACTGCTGTGGATCCGACCAACTTCTTTAGGTATGAGCAGAGCATTCCGGTTCTTGGTTCATGATCGGAAGGAGATCGATATATACAGGAATATATGATTACGTATAAGATATTATAGGATGAAATGATTTTGATGCTTGCCACGTCAAGCTACATTATTATTCGTTATTATTGTATTATATATTTCTTTTACAAAGATTTCTTCCTTTTTCGTAATATTTAATTTGAGTTAAATATTTAGGAGGACTCGAAATCGAATTTACTCATTCTCATATATCGTATTTGATAACATTAATTAATGAAGATTTTGATTTAAAAATTGAAAGAAGTGTATGATTCATCTTAAAATATTACACCAGAGTGTTGGAGATAATAAAGTCTCACATCGTATATAAGGTCGGTGGGCTACTCTTCTTATTGCCCATTCCGTTTCCGATTCCGGAGTTCAAACCAAACGGACCCTAATATTCTCTTCAATGTTTGTGAACTCGTCACGTCTCGCGTATATACGAAGGAAAAATACTTTTAGGGTACAACGGTCAAATAACTTAATTAAAGTTAATAACCTAAACATATTATCACTAACATCCTCCCTCGTACAATGGTGGAGAAGGATGAAGACAAAGATTGAAATGAAACTCTTTAAAAAGAGGTATGACTAGACTCTTGGTGAATATATCAACATATTGATGATCGGATGGTACATGAAGTACCCAAACCAGTCCTAAAGCAACCTTTTTTGCGAACAAAGTGAATGTCAACCTTCACATGTTTGGTGTGTTTATTTGATGTTGGACATGATTAGAGGATAAATAGACAACAAAATTATTATTACAATAGACTAGAGTTGCCTTGAGAACAAAAAGACCCATCTCAAATAATAGAGAATGAAGCCAACAAGTCTCAACAACTACAAAACCTCGGTACTCGGCCTCAACACTAGATCGAGAGATAGTTTTCTAGCATTTGGATGACCATGGGACAATGTTATCTCCAATGTATACATAGTAACCTTATGTGGATCTGCGAGTGCCAAGACAACCTGCCCTATCGGTGTCGGAGTAGGCAGTAGTGAGAGTAAGGAGGACGAGCGTATGGTAAGGCCAAGCCGTATTGTGTCCTTCATGTATCACAAAATATGTTTGAGAGTCAACAAATGATTCTCCCTAGGGTTATGCATATTGTTCGCTTCAAAAACGATATTTATGTTTTAAATTTATTTTCTTGCAATAAATGTTTATGACTAATTAGCGAACCCACAATATATGGGTCGTTCCGTAGCAAGGTAAGTACTTCAAGGTCGAACAACGACTTATGTGAATTTGTTTTGCAATTATGATCAAAGTAGTACAAATCTATAATAAGAAAAGAGGGAGGTGGAAAAGGATTAGAAACTCCATATTTTTGTTAAATTTTGGTTTAGTGTTGATCAAATATCAAATTAAAAATAATGAGTAAAACAAACTAACACAACAAGCAAGATTGTAACAAATATTAGGTGAAACGGATTTAGGGGGTCAAGATCATTGATTATGACATCGGAATGAAGCTTATTTGGAACTCAGTTTAGAGGAATTTTAGTTTCTACGTTAAGATATAACTGTACATATACGATTTGCTTTGTTTCAAATCTGGTTTACGTTAAAATCGTGATTGATTAGTTTAAAAAAAAAAAGAAGTTTGATATTACTTTTATGCAAAACTCTATTAACTAATTTGTGATTTAATAAAAGATTTAATTCGATAAAAAAATATGAGGACCCCAATATCGCCAATATTAATGTCTCCTACTTTAACAAAGTGTAAGTTGTTATATCCATAGCAGTAAACGACATGAGTTTCCGGGAAGGTAATGACAAACTATTACAATACATATTATTGAGGGTGAATTTGTAGCATTAGATCATTAATTTTATTGAGTATTTGTGTACCTCACTAATTTTGTTAGAATATGACCTCTTTTGAAAATTTAAAACTAGTTTACCCTTATACAAAAATCTAAAAGACTATGTGTTTATTATTACCTTTTTTAATTCACACATACTCTCTATAATTTGGATTAACATAATAAATTTGGATTACCCTCATACAAAAAATTACAAGATTACAATATTTCTCTTTGAATCTAAATCGTCGACTACTCTTCATCGTTTACTACTCTTCATGTTGAACATTCAGTTTCTTGATACAATAATCGTGTACAAGAAAATTAGTTATAATAATTCTTGTACAAGAAATTTAGGGTGTGTTTGGTAGGAGATGAAGGTTATTTTGAAGATTGACGTAGATGAGATTTAAAAGAGGTTAAATTTTATATGAGATTTATTAGGAATTATTTTATATAAAATAATCTACATCAAGTTGTTTGGTTGAAGATTTTTTAATGGGTTTAATTGATATAAATTTACAAATTTATCCTTATTTTAACCTTAAAATAGGGGTATGAGTGAAATCCTAATTAATGGTTGGAGATTAATCTCCTTTAACCTTGATAATATGAGGTTATTTTTTTTACCATTTTTAATCACAATTAATCCCTTCCATTATTTCCCCCATAATCTCCATCTTCATCCAAACACTTTCACAAATTTAATCTCCTAACTTTTAATCTAAATTAACCCTTTTTTAATCTTCAACCAAACACACCCTTAGTGTACAAGAGAGTTCAATTATCATAATTAAAGTATATTTATAATTTTCAAAAAAAAATAAACATCTAAATTAGGATAAAATTTATTATAATAATTAAGAGCAAATCTACCATTATGGTTATAATAAGGTTATTCACCTAATAATGTATATGCCTAAGGTATCTACTAAACAAAATTTATTATTATGCATTTCATCTAAGGGCCCGTTTGGTTTGAACTCCGGAATCAGAAACGGAATGGAAACGAATCTAGTCCATATGTATACCCTTGTTCATGAAAGTTGTTGGAATCATTCCTTGTGATTTGAAGTAATTGAAGTTGAATTTGATTATTTCTGATACCCTATAGGGTAACAAAACATGGGGAGACAAGTGCATTTTGCATGTAAACACAAGAAATGATTCCATAAAATTTCATGAATATGGATATACATATGGACTAAATTCGTTTCCATTCCGTTACCGTTTTCGGAGTTGAAACCAAACGGACCCTAATTCTCTCTTTTATTAATAAAGATAATTTGGTCAAATTAGCCTAATACGTCAGTGGTCAAAGACTCAAAAGTAATATACGAGGTTTAATTCGACAAAATGTTTTTTATAAGATGATTTCTGCACAAAAACTCTTCATTTCCAGACGCTAGTATAATAGTAGTATTTTCTTAATTTATATGAAATAAATACCATATTTTAAGAATTATTTATTCCATCATCACAGTAAATATCAAATATGATTTATTTAAATTCTTTTTTTAATCATATCATATTTCAACCCTAATCGTACGTTCATATTAAATGAGTGCTTATTCCTTAAAAAAAAATTAAAATTTAACCATCCTATATTTTAGTTTTTAAAATAATATTAATTAGTTAATATTAAAATTTCATACTTTTTGTAATATCCGGAAAATTTTTATTTCCGTTTAATACCCGATCAAACCGGATTCCGATCCGCCAACCTTAATCTTTTAAAAAAAAAAAATAAATAAATAAAATAAATAAATAAATAAATAAAAGAAAATGATATTAAATTCTATCATTTTATGTGACCTTAATTCACATAAAATGATAACTTATATAATTCCGTAAATAGTTCCGTAAATAATTCCCGTACATTTTAACGATTCCGTACGAGTTTTTATGTTTCACTTCAGCTTTTGTTTAATTGGGGAGCATGCCCAGTTCTGGCCCAATAGATCCGGCCCATTTAACTTTCAGCCAGCCCACAATGTAACTTAACCCTACTGCTGTTAATTAACCTAATTCTTAACTTAACCTAATCTAAAATCCTAAACCTAATTAACCTTACCAGACGAACTCTACCCTTCTTGCCGCTGTACGTAACCATTCTGCGCCCCCAGCCTTCCATGCTCAACTGCCAAATCGAGTCACCAGTTCCCTGCACGCCGTGACCTGCTCGCCGAGACCTGCACACCCCAGCCTTCCAAGCGACTACATCCGGCCGAACTCCAGTGGCACCGACACACTGCCTCCTCCTCGGCGTCGGGATCTGCTGCTACTGCGTCATCCATGTAAGTATCGGTATTCCCCTCCCATCCTCCTGAGACACGGAACCACCTTTGACGATATCCTGTTGCACAACGAGGCCATGCTGCCAGTGTCGGACCACCGCAGAGAGAGCCCTGATCGCCACCGCCGTTGTCGTCGTTGCAGTAGGTGAGGCGGCTGCCTCCTTTCCCTCCCCTTCTTCCTTGTTTCCCCTTCTGTTTTCATGTGATAAACCGTTAGTCTTGCCTCTCTCTGATCCCTGCAGTGACTAGCCAGGACGAGTTGTGCACCTACAGTTAGTACGGTCGAGCCAGCGTATGAGCCTCCGGTCCAGGACTCCCCTGCTACGCCCCAATATTGTAAACCCGGACCATCTTTAGCCCACTGTTGGTGAGTCCCCCCTGTGCTCTCCTGTTAATGTTGTAATAGTGTGGAGGAGAATATAATGTTTGTTTCCAAGTCATAATCCATTAGGTAGTTGGTTCCAAAGTAGGTATACAAGATATGATATTAGAGAAGGGGTGTGTGTAGCTGTCACTTTGTTTTGAACCTAGGATGTGTGAGAATAGATTTAATATTTCAGAATAGCTGACAATGTGTTTTGAACCCAACCTTATGAACTTCTTGTGCCCAGATTTTTGTTCAGTGCATATAAACTGTCTTGTTGGGAAATAAATTTTGATACCTTAGAATGATGATCCACCGTTAAAATTTTGATATATTGTAGATAGAAATAGGTAGTTTACTGTGTTAAAATTTGGGAGAAAGTTAACGGTCGGATTAGAACTTATAAGGACTCAAAGTAGGACAAATGGGTTGTTTTTGTAAGTAGAGGAAAAATTTGGCTAAGTATAGAAATTTTAGCTTTTACTCCAACTTTAGGATTTTATGTAGGAGTTTTGGTTGAGTGCTTTTGAAAGATCTTTGCCCCTATGATGAGTATGCATATCATAGAGGATCCAGAGTGTTATTTCCGAATTTTTATATTTTTCTTTGAGCCCCATATCTTGAGCTAAAGTAAGACTTTAGCGACTCTTTTGGAAATCTAGAATTTTGGTTAACTGTTATAAATCCTTAACAAACTATCTCTTGAGAACTAGATTATGGAAGTAGGTTCCAAAGAAGAATTTGGAACTAGGTTATAGAGTATTTTGGAGATTTTGGGACCAGGGGTAAAATGGTCATTTTACCTTAAGAGGGTTTTTAGTAATTCCTCTTCATGAGATTGTACATCTTAGAAGTCTATAACTTCTAAGAGTATGGGATGTGATTTTGATACATGTGCCTTGTTTGACAGGCGACTGAGTTTCCACGGTTGCAGACAGAGTTGAGTTTTTAGAGAGTTGTGATTTGATTCAGGTAAGTCCTTGCGACTTACTTAGCTGGTTTCTAGATATTAGTTGGGTGATAATGGTTGTGTGTGTGCAATGTGTGTTATAAACAAAATAACAACTTGTTAGGACGACCGTGGTTATTATGTTTTAAGGCCCAAGTGTATGTATAACGGGCCGTGACATCACTGCCCAGCTCTGCCAGGAGACTGAGAGGTTCTCTATACTCAGACCATACAGGTACACGGTGAGATGCATCGGATCCATTCCTGATGGGTACACGGGGGGGGGGGGGAGGCGAGGTTTGGGAATCCCTCGTGTCACAAAATAAGTATCATTAGTATGAATGAATGACCTAAATGAAGATAATAAACGGATTGTGTGAAAGCATGATGAGTGTGTACTTTTGATATGTGTCTGTGTGCTATTATTATTCATCAAATGTTTAGATAACTAGCTAATGGTTGTTCTATTGTGTTTTTAGATTCACCACAGGTTAGAGCAGCAACTGAGTGATCCGGAAGTAGTGGTCAGCCGGGTCTCCGTACTCCTTAGAGTGGGGTTGGGATGTTTGCTTTGTTGTTGTTTCTTCTTGTTATATAGTTAGTCTTTTTTTTTTGTTGCTTAAGTACTATAAGCTGGTAGACGTTGCATTCATCCCTTTAAAATAATAATTTTTTATAAATTTCGGTTTTTCATATTTGTGTCTTGTTGCAAGATCCTATTATATTGTTGTCAAACTGAGGTCGGGACCCATTGTGAGGTCCTAACCAGTAATGTCCCGTGTTCTGAGAATTCGGGGTGTTACACTTTTAACATTAGTATTAATTTTTCTAGATGAGAAAAAATTATCATTTATTACACAATAGTAATAAATATTTAGATTAAATGTAACGTTCTAAAAAGTCCGAGAAAATATGACTTTATATTAAGTAAATAATTATATCTTTATCTGTAATTTTATTAGAAGAAGGTACGAGTTCAAACACTAATAGTTTTTATATTAATGTATCATTTAGCTTTTAACTACTTGAGTTCGGATTTATTGTAGAGGTAGGAATATTTTTTTTAAATGGAAAACGGTTAGGATAAACTATCTTTTAGAGGTAGTCCATCCTAAAGCATCCTTGCGGATAAGAACGCAAAGTTCGGGATCGTTAGAAAAAGGTGTGTTGGGGTTTGAAATTTCCAAATGGGTCAATCGGTCAACAACACAGTTGATTTCTCTAAACACATGTCTCACATGGACTTCCTCAAAGAAGCAAATATCCAGTCTATAGTCGGATATGATCATCTCGATCTCCTAGAGACAACACCAAAGTTCTTGGAGTGCCTTGATAACACAAATTATCACCCTCAATTTCGATTTTTTAAAGTTTAGCCTTATATATTCTTTCAACCCGTTTTTTAGCGCGAAAGCTTCAACTTTGACAACTGAGTTAAAATTATTTTTCCTAGCGCCCAAGCTAATGACATCACCGCAGTGGTTTCGTATAACAAAGCCGATGGATGCTATACCTGAATTGAGTTTTGATCCGTCAAAGTTGAGCTTGTGAAACCCATGTTTTGGTTTATCCCATTTTTGTTTTTCTTTCTTGGGTCAGGTAGGTTGTTCTTTTGAGTGTGCTTAAAATCATAGTCGTCATCTTCCTTCTTGTGATTCTTCCAATTCTTAATTTGGTTTTTAATGAAATTTAGGATGTTGTGGTCCGATCCGATTGCTTCATTATTAAATATGATTTTATTTCTAAAGAACCAAATACTCCACCAAATGGTTGCAATGCAAGAAGATTTAGAGAGTCCGATCTTGTTTTTAATTTCCGTCAAAAGTCCGTGAGGCCTTTTGCCCTCCGTATTAATGGTAATCAGATTGATGATGATAGTGGGGTCAATTTTTATAATAATATTATTACTAAACGGGCAATCAATAAGAACATGTACAAGATCCTCGAGTTGATGATTACATAATTCATAGTTTTTTGAAACTACAGTTTTTTTTCGTAAAGTTTTGCTTTAGTTGAGATACCGTTTCTTTTTATTTTTGGTTGCGTGTCTAACATCCAAATCCATTCGCAAGAATAGTCATGAAGCCATCGTGATTCCTTATCGATCAATTCCGAGGCTGATTTTGTGAAAAATCAACCGTTTGGGTTACTCCTCCTATATAACATATCTTGTATTTCGTTTGTTGGGATTATTATATCCATAATTTTTTTCATGATTGTTGGACTGATAATGTTTTGTAGTTCATTTTTCGATTTTGGTTGTGTCCCATTCATTTGACACATTTATGCACACACAACAATGTGTCAAATGAATGGGGAACAACCAACAGCAACACAACGGTGAGACGCTTGTTATTCGTTTTGTAGTCCTATCGTTTGTTGGGATTATTATATCCATAATTATTATATCCATAATTTTTTTCTTGATTGTTCAACAGGTGGGACGCTTGCCACTCTTCTGTACAGACATCAAGCCTCGCAACAGCAACACAACGGAGGAAGACCGTAGTTGACACATTATAGCACACACAGTGCAGTGGGTGCGCTAGGACTAGACCGCAGTCGCGCCAGGCCGTAGGTGCATCATAAGCCGCCGTAGAGGCACCTTATATATGGAGATTGTGGCTGCTCTCCCCTCCTGGTTATCTTCCCTCCTGGTGCACACAAACCCGAGTGAACTAGAACCCTTTTCCTCTCCATCTCAGTGCAGTAGTTGGCTAGACAACAACCATGCGCCAACCTCTTGCTTCCTTCCGAGTCTTAGAATTGGGTAAGGTTGATACCCTTTTCTTCCTTGCACTTCCTTACACATTTTTCATGTCTTATGGATGCCCTTTAGGTCTCCTTATTATACTCAGAACAATCATAGATGAAGCAGTGAAGATTCATGCACTTTCTGAGTTTTGCAAGAAGTGACGAATAATCAACTTCGGGTCCAGATTTGAGTAAGTTAAACTCCTCATTTGTTGCTGAATTTCGGATATGTTATAGTTGGCATTGTATATTATAACATACTGAAATTTTAGAGTATTCCGAGTTATAGTTTAGGAGATATGGTTCTCCAAAGTTGGTTCCTCATGCAGTTTTTAGGATGTGTTGAAATAATTTAGGTGTTGAGAAAACCTGCTTGTGATGCAGTTTTGTGAAATAGTTTTGGATGTGTTTTTGATATTTTTAGGACTTGATTTTTGGATATGTTGTTTATGGATATGCATAGTAGAATGTGGTAAAGTTTGAGAGCGTTCCATTGGTTTAATCCGGATTTATAATGTTTCGAAGTTGGGTATAAGTGTATTTACTTTTAGAAGAGTTGTGCTAGGTTTTAAGTGTGTATTCTTGGAGATGATTTGGGATTGTATATTGTTCGCTCCAAACGGTGTGTGCAAGCTTTAAATTTATAACCCTAGACGTAAGCTTAAAACAAGGATGCGAACCCGCAGTGTACGGGTCAATCGTAGTAAAAAGCAAGGAATTCCAGGGGTCGATCACAGGGACTTAGTAAACAAAGTCCAATTACGGTAAGCTTTAGCAATCACTAACCACAAAGCAATTAAAACAATCAAAGATGATAAAAGTCAATAAAGGAAATATGCAATTCTAGGGATTAAAGCATCTAGTTGTGGTTCCAACTCAAGATCTCAAGATAAGCGGACAAAGCTGAGGTTTTTGCATGGGGAAGGTATTGCTAAAGTGGAATAGATCACCGGGTAAGTCTCACTACTCACTAATCCCAAACTGTAACTCCTATTACCGGGTAAGTCTCAAGGAATTAAGATAAAGAACTATAACTTCAAACTAACACACCATCTAAGGGAATAGAATCAACCTTTACCGGGTAAGTCTCAGGCTAACTCACAAAGATGGGATGAAAGCACACTCAAACCCCAATAAAGGATAAACCTCTATTACCTACACTTATGATCTTAGGTAAACAAACTAAGGAATTACCGGGTAAGTCTCATCCTAGGCTTGCATTGAACCAGGAAAGGTGTAATAAGAATAGGATTTGGAAAATTTTAACACTTAACTCTCAGTTTCGGATCAGATAAGTCACCTCGGTCAGAAGAATTCCACCCCGGCCGAGATGTTCATCGACTGAGCGAGATGCTTAGGGTTAAGGTTAAAGACTCGAACTTTCAGGGTCCTACTGTGATTAAGATTATTCTATCATTGTTTTTCCCACAACCTTCAGCCAATCACCCTAGAATCACACAAAGAGATTAGCCACTCATCATCATGAAAGTATTAATCAAGTATATGGGAAGAAAGTGAATATTTGAACAAGAAGAATTTAATGAAAAGACTTCAATATCTGAATCAAATATCACAACAAAGCGTTCCTTGGATAGAAATTCAACAAGACAAGACAACAAGGAAGGGAATCTAAGATGATCTTACAAAAACCCTTCAAAAGCTATAAAAGCTACAATCTTCCTTCTTCAACCTTCAAAAAGGTTCTTCAAATCTCCCAACTGGAGTATGACTACTGTGGTGTATAAACCCTGATCGGTGGTATAGCATGATGTGGATTTGTGGGAAATCTGACCCTTTTTATAGGAAAATTACTCTCCAAAGATAAGATATCTTAGAAAGATCTCTTCCCATAAAAATAGGTAAAATATATGATCTAGCATATCTTCTTCCTTCCAGAAGCCAAGCCCAAAAATATAAGATCTCTTTCCAAAGATAAAAGATCTCAGCCAAGAATAAAATATTCTCGCCGCGTCCCAGGTGTTCCCCTCGGTCGAGTCGACTTCTCTGGATCACCTCGGTCGAGGTGAATTTGTGGTCAACCGAGGTGAGTCACAACTGAAAGTGAAATCTCTCAAATCTGGTCCAAAGTGAATCTCTAATCCATGGCTATGCTTCCTGGGTGGTTCCTTATGTTCCTGAATGTAGCTCCAATAACTCCATAGTTCCTTTTGCTCCTTTTTTATGCAAAACGTGCCATTTTACCTTCGATTACAACAAAACTAGGTGTAGACCTCGATTCCCGCAAAGGTAGATGAAATGGTAATATAATCACATATTATACATACAAACATGCAGATTATTGAAGATAAAACGTCCAAACAAACCCCAAAATATAGACTATAATTCATGCTATCAAAATACCCCATACTTAGCCCTTGCTTGTCCCCAAGCAAGTTTTGCATATAAAAGGCAAGATATAATGGATTATAAGTCAAGAAAATCGATGAAAAGTCTTTCAAAACATTTTTTATGGTGTGCTACAATCATAGATCACTCTAAGAGAATACTTCATGGAATTTAAAATCAAATTATGATCAAAACATTTTATAAATATAAGAAAGTTGTTCATCTTTGTATAAAATCATATAATGCATAATAAGTCATAATTATCAATATTAATCATGCATAACCCAGTTTAAACCACTAAGTCAATCAACAAGCTCGAGGTCTCAAGGGCTTCCCAAAAGAAAGGTCAAGAAACGTGTAGGGTAGGGATGTATGTAAGGTAATGTGGTGCTAGAATCCGGGAAAAGGATATACTTCACTTTCACTTTGACTTTCAACATCTTCCACCAATAAGCTTTGCTTATTTCACACTTTTTCTTTTACTTTACTTTTTGGGATGCATGGACAGAGGTGCACAATAACCGAAGCCTAGGAAATCAGCAATCATCAATTTCTTGAGATGCATCAAACCCTTGATGCACATACCATGACCCGTTAGGAATATCGCTCAATCCGACTTTGGCAAGACACAACCACCCGGCTATGTGAATGGTGCCGAGTTACTCATCATCATGATTGAGTTCCCCAAACCTATTATTACTTTCTAACACTTTAACTTCCAGCCAACTTCTCAACTTTTACTTCACTTGCTTTCACCACTTCGCTTGCTTCCAAATTCCCGGATAGGTAAAGGGAGGCAAAATGTATATGAGGGGCTAAGCATGATCAAGAAGAAGAAGAGAGAAGAATGATTTGCCTTGGTCTTTCCAAGAAGAAAGTGAGAGAACTTATCTTGCGGTGTCAACCTTCAAATTCAACATAATTTGGATAAAAACAAAGTATTAAACATGCCCAAAATTTCAAACAAAGCATTTAGCAACTTAAACATATTATAAAACCTTTCAAACACATAAAGATTTCAAAACCAGTCAGTAAGCAAGATCTTCACTGAGATCATATCCAGATAAGAAGCACAAAAATCGTTTTCGAAAACTCTCAGTTAACCCACCTCGGTCGAGGTGTTCTTAGGTCAACCGAGGTGAAACACCTCGTTCGGCCAGAACCATCCCGGTCGCAGTCAAAAATTTTTTTTTTTCTTAAACTAGTTTTTGACGTTTTTCTCAATCAAATAACCTGTATGCATGCATGTAATCTCAGATAAGCAAATAGAGCATAATAAGATCATAAATATCCATCAAAGTAGCATACAATCATCCATAGTCAAATAACATATCCGCATACCCCACACTTGGGACACATTGTCCCAATGAGTCAAATAAGTCTGGAAAATAGAGTACTCACCGGACATAGCTGAAGTGCTTAAAGTCCGATCCTCTACTCTTTCTTTGCAATTTGGAAGCAAGAATCGTCGAAATTGATCGAAGAACGGGATAACGAGGTGAAACTGTGCCGCGGTCGAGAGGGTGAGAGAGGGAAGAGAGAGAATCCGATCCCCTTTTATACCCTTTTCTGAAACTGCTGTCACCTCGGTCGAGATGGTCCTGACTGGACCGAGGTGATACGGACCGAGGTGAGTTGTCAGAAACCCTAATCGTCTCGGTTGTTCAGAAATCATCTCGGTCGAGGTGCTGTGACAGCAACCGAGATGTACCTCAGTCAAACTTTGTCTTCTCAAATTCTCGAACTTCTGTCCTTCCAGTTATGCTCCTGGTTTGTACTCCTTCCTTAGATGTCACCTGTTATCTGTCTAGAACGCCAAAAACAAAACAAAGCAAAGCAAAAGCAAAACTATCTAAGCTAGACTAGAAAAAGGGAAGAGAAAGCAATACCTTGGGTTGCCTCCCAAGAAGCGCTTGGTTTAAGGTCGCTAGCTGGACCAAAGTGCGTCTCAAACGTGATGGGAGGTGCCCTCACCCCATACTTCACCTCCATCGTGGGGTGAAGTAAGTAAGTCTATCAAACGCTCCAACAAGTGCAAGTGCTCGTTGGATCCATAATGAAACTCTCCCAAAAAGGTTCCGGTTCCTAACTTCACCGGCAAATGGTAGGATCTCCCACGTACAAGCTTGTACGGTTTGGTCCTCACCGGGATCCTACCGGTCTTCCTCTTTTTCCGTGGGACATAACTTAGTCTGTCGTCCATCCTTTCCTTGATCGAAAAAACAGCTTCTCGAGAATCCTAATAGCTTCCCCATCTTTAGCTTGGGGATGGTACAAGGTCCTTAGCATGCGAGGGACCCCATACTTGAACAAGAGACACTTCATCGCCTTAACGGTGTAGTGCTTGCAAACTCCACTCCTTATAATCCAAGGAGTATCTTCTTCCAACAGTTTCAAGGGAGGTTTCATCTTGATCTTAGGAGGTTCTTTCGGAAGAGACCTCCAACTCTCCGGTGTATTCCTGAAAAATTCAGAAATTTTAATAATAATTTCAAATGAAGTAGGAGAATGTACCTTGTCAAGTTCTCCAAAGATTGAGACAAGTTTCATGTTGGGTTGATAATCCACACACGAAATCCTTCTCAGCTCAGCTGGTCTTCCTTCCACCTTGACCACAATTTCAGTAATATGGCCAAGGTTCTCCGCATCTTCCAGTTCTGCAGACTTTTCCTCCACCTTGGCCGATCTCTCTTTCACCTCGGCCGAGGTCTCAACAGTTATATCGAAATCTTCCAGATCTTCTTCTCCCTCAAAAGCTTTAGGAGAAACTTCTGGTTTGATTGGAGGGGTGCTTGGAACTTGCAGCACTTCCTTATGCTCCTCTTCCGGCTTAGCATATGATAGGGTGCTTTCCCTGAGCTCCTCCACCTTCTTCATCAACCTCTCCCATCTTGATTCAAGAGAATCTTCAAGGGGTTGCTCACAAATCTTTTTAGGGACATTCAGTTCATCCCACATTGCAAGTTCATGCTTAATGACCTCTTCTCTTTCCCATTCATTGTTGAACCAATAGAAGGAGTACTTCTCCTCCAAGTATTCATAATGGTCCGCCCTAGCACTTTGTCTTGCTATCCAGGCTGGATCAAATGTAGTCATCGGAAATCCTGAAAACTACAAAACTCATAGAAAGAGTAGTTAGTAGCAACAGGGGCAAGCGCCCCGAAAGCAAACCGCAACCGGCTCGGTCTAGACCAAGTCCCCGGCAACGGCGCCAAAAACTTGTTCGCTCCAAACGGTGTGTGCAAGCTTTAAATTTATAACCCTAGACGTAAGCTTAAAACAAGGATGCGAACCCGCAGTGTACGGGTCAATCGTAGTAAAAAGCAAGGAATTCCAAGGGTCGATCACAGGGACTTAGTGAAAGAAAGTCCAATTACGGTAAGCTTTAGCAATCACTAACCACAAAGCAATTAAAACAATCAAAGATGATAAAAGTCAATAAAGGAAATATGCAATTCTAGGGATTAAAGCATCTAGTTGTGGTTCCAACTCAAGATCTCAAGATAAGCGGACAAAGCTAAGGTTTTTGCATGGGGAAGGTGTTGCTAAAGTGGATTAGATCACCGGGTAAGTCTCACTACTCACTAATCCCAAACCGTAACTCCTATTACCGGGTAAGTCTCAAGGAATTAAGATAAATAACTATAACCTCAAACTAACACACCATCTAAGGGAATAGAATCAACCTTTACCGGGTAAGTCTCAGGCTAACTCACAAAGATGGGATGAAAGCACACTCAAACCCCAATAAAGGATAAACCTTTATTACCTACACTTATGATCTTAGGTAAACAAACTAAGGAATTACCGGGTAAGTCTCATCCTAGGCTTGCATTGAACCAGGAAAGGTGTAATAAGAATAGGATTTGGCAAATTCTAATACTTAACTCTCAGTTTCGGATCAGATAAGTCATCTCGGTCAGAAGAATTCCACCCCGGCCGAGATGTTCATCGACTGAGCGAGATGCTTAGGGTTAAGGTTAAAGACTCGAACTTTCAGGGTCCTACTCTGATTAAGATTATTCTATAATTGTTTTTCCCACAACCTTCAGCCAATCATCCTAGAATCACACAAAGAGATTAGCCACTCATCATCATGAAAGTATTAATCAGGTATATGGGAAGAAAGTGAATATTTGAACAAGAAGAATTTAATGAAAAGACTTCAATAACTGAATCAAATATCACAACAAAGCGTTCCTTGGATAGAAATCCAACAAGACAAGACAACAAGGAAGAGAATCTAAGATGATCTTACAAAAACCCTTCAAAAGCTATAAAAGCTACAATCTTCCTTCTTCAACCTTCAAAAAGGTTCTTCAAATCTCCCAACTGGAGTATGACTGTTGTGGTGTATAAACCCTGATCGGTGGTATAGCATGTTGTGGATTTGTGGGAAATCCGACCCTTTTTATAGGAAAATTACTCTCCAAAGATAAGATATCTTAGAAAGATCTCTTCCCATAAAAATAGGTAAAGTATATGATCTAGCATATCTTCTTCCTTCCAGGAGCCAAGCCCAAAAATATAAGATCTCTTTCCAAAGATAAAAGATCTCAGCCAAGAATAAAATATTCTCGCCGCGTCCCAAGTGTTCGCCTCGGTCGAGTCGACTTCTCTGGATCACCTCGGTCGAGGTGAATCTGTGGTCAACCGAGGTGAGTCACAACTGAAAGTGAAATCTCTCAAATCTGGTCCAAAGTGAATCACTAATCCATGACTATGCTTCCTGGATGGTTCCTTATGTTACTGAATGTAGCTCTAATGACTCTATAGTTCCTTTTTCTCCTTTTTGATGCAAGACGTGCCATTTTACCTACGATTACAACAAAACTAGGTGTAGACCTCGATTCCCGCAAAGGTAGATGAAATGGTAATATAATCACATATTATACATACAAACATGCAGATTATTGAAGATAAAACGTCCAAACAAACCCCAAAATATAGACTATAATTCATGCTATCACATATAATTATGGATTATATCATAGGGGGTCATGGTTGGGCATGTGAGTATGTGTCTCGATATGTTTTGAGATTTAGTAGCAATATGTTAGTTAATCCTTAGTAGTAGATAGTAAGTTTGAAAGACACTCATCTTTCAAACTCTGTAGATCCTCCCTCTGGAGAGTTAGATATCTGGGTTGGGTTTCTGGTAGAATTTCTTGAGACCTCAGGGAAACGTTAGAGTTTCCGGATCCTAGGGGTAAAACCGTCTTTTCTTAGAAAAGAGTTGGTCTAGTGCTGTTTCTCAGTTTTCCATTTGTTAACCTAGAAGTTTCGACTTCTAGAGGTCGGATAGTATATTGATATGAACTTTATGTTAGGATCAGACAGTTGAGATATTACTCAGCGGGATCGAGTACTTTGGTTGACGGGACTTGACCGGTTCAGGTAAGTCCTTTGGGCTTATTTAGTTACAATCTTATATTGGCAGAATGACATGAGTGGTGTTTGCGTTTCGTGTTTATATTATGTTGTTAGATATAAACAACCGACGGGTAATTGACCCACGGGTAACGGGCGGTGATCACTCGTCCAGTTCTCCCAAGGGAGTCTGAGAGGTGCTTCGTGACTGGGCCATATTTGGATATACGGGGAGGGTACAGGTCCACTCCACATGGTATACGGACTGGTGCGTTGATCCACTCTAGCTGAATAAAGTCCGAGGGCGAGAGTCTGAGACTTCTCGTGTCACACTTATAATTGAATAATGTGAATGACCTTAATGAAGATAATAATTGGATTTCTGTAATATCATGCTATGTGTTTACATGTTGCTTTGATGTGTGTTTGTGCTTATGTATTCTTCTGATGTTAGAATGTAGCTAATGGTTTATCCGTGTTGTTAGTTCTCCGCAGTTTTAGACAGTTGTAGAGAGATCCGGAGCGGATTGTCAGCCGGGTCCACGTACTCATTTAAATGGGGACAAGAGCGTCTTCAGTTTCTTCATATGCGTTGTATATTTATCGCTCTCTTGTAAGGCTGATACATATTATTCATGTAAATATTATTTAATGTTTTCAAATGATTTAAATACGTTTGTGCCTTGTTGTAAGATTCTAGTAAAATTACTGTCAAACTAAGGTCGGAACCCACTGTGAAATCCTAACCACTAACTCCCCGAATTCTAAAAATTCGAGGTATCACATCCGATCCGTGTTTATCTTGCATACTACCAATCTATAAAAAACTTTAAACTGATACAGTGATATACTTATGACTGCTTTATATTAAATCAAGTGTATTCCTACACTATTTTGTGCCTTTTGTTATTATAGTAAAAGAGGTCGTGGACTTCAACAATATTTGTTTTTTTACTAAGTAAATATGACTCTATAAGTTATCACGTTTAATACAATTAATAAAGTAAAAATACATTGGATTTCTAGAGTGTGATATATTTTGTAAATAAAATAGAAAATTATATTTTATACACCTATTTCTTCTTAGATTATTTAAAAAAAAAGTTATTTTGATTTTAAATGTCCCTGAACGGCCCAAAGGACAAATGTATTTGGACTGACCCAACCTTTTCTGGATCCACAAACGGCCCAAACGGCCCAAACGGCCCAAACGGCCCAAACGGCCATGTAAGATCATAAGCAGAGCAGCCCGTCTGCAACACACGTATTATATATTGGCGCTAGGGTTTAAGGATTGTTCTCTTGAATCTCCATTTTCTAGCAGGCAAGCGGCGACTCGGCCCTCCATTCCTTAGGTGATTTTCGCAGTCTGCTCTCTTTTTCTTCATTTGCTTCATTCGTCTAAATTTGCAGTGATTTTCTCGGTCTGCTCTGTTCAAATTTGCAGTCTGTTTCGTAGTTAAATAAATTTATCTCTTTTTCTGTACCTTCTTCCTGGTGAGGAAGCAATTTTAGCTCAAACGAAAGAATTAGGTCAAATTAGGTCTTGGACCTCTTGGATCTGGAGGTATGCCTGATACTTGCGACTCTGTACTTAACACCTCTCTTGTTGTACACAGTGACAGATCGAGAAGAGAGCGCCAACCATTCTGAAGTTGGCAAGCCATGGTGCACGTTTCATACTATCGCAACTGTAATTTTTCTTCTGGCTTGCATCCTACTCAATTAAAATTTTCCGTTTTCTGCTTCTTTTTTAAATTAAACACCAGGCAGTCTAAGATGTTCATTAATATTTTTTAATTGAATGAAAAGTGTTTTTTTTTTTTTTTTGTTTTGTTTGTTGTTTCTGATCGTGATTATTAATCAGCAATGATAATTGTAAAGCTCATACCTTTCGGCTCAAGTTGGCGATAATGAATTGATTTATCATGAAATGTATGCTTTCTGTAGAATGTTTGTTTTAGATTTATGCTAGTCAATATATCATTATCTTGTCCTCTTTTAGAATTTTACCGCCTGTAGATTCAGTCCTGGTAGGAATTATTTGGACATATACTATATTCTATTGGTTTTCTCACATGAATGTGAAATTGTGCTTAGATGGGAAAACCTTTAAGAAGCCCCGTCGTCCTTACGAGAAGGAGCGGTTGGATGCTGAGCTAAAGCTGGTTGGTGAGTATGGACTTCGTTGTAAGAGGGAGTTGTGGAGGGTTCAATATGCCTTGAGTCGTATCCGTAACAATGCTAGACATCTTTTGACCCTGGATGAGAAGAACTCTCGTCGTATCTTTGAGGGTGAGGCTCTTCTTAGGAGGATGAACCGTTATGGTCTGCTTGACGAGAGCCAAAACAAGCTCGATTACGTCTTGTCTCTAACCGTGGAGAATTTCCTTGAGCGTCGTCTCCAGACACTTGTGTTCAAATCTGGAATGGCCAAGTCCATTCACCATGCCCGTGTTCTTATCAGGCAGAGGCACATCAGGTAGATTATTGACCATGTTTTGCTTGTTTATACCAATAAGGTTGTTTTTAATGATTTGCTCATGCAGGGTTGGGAGGCAGGTAGTGAACATCCCCTCATTCATGGTGAGGGTTGACTCTCAGAAGCACATTGATTTCTCACTGACCAGTCCATTCGGAGGAGGCAGACCAGGAAGAGTGAAGAGAAAGAACCAGAAGGCGGCTGCCAAGAAGGCTTCCGGCGGAGATGGTGATGAGGAGGATGAAGAGTGAAGCATCAAGTTCTGATGACATTGCTGAGGTGTGAGCTTATGATGTTTTGAATATTTTGGTAGCATTATTTACTTTAGATCCTATGTTATTTTTCAAGTATTTCTCTATTTACGGTTTTGTTAGGCATGAAAATGAACTTTCCGATCAATGTTTGGCTTCTTAGATATTTTTGGTATTAATGGAAGTTTACATAATTTTTGAGCACATTTTACTTACATAACTTCATCAATATTGTAGGTCTGTGTTTGCATATTCATCCAACCAGGCTTATAACTCGTGCAAGCACATACTAGCTATGCCCTTAATTGAAAATGTAGGATATTTGACCCTTGAACTTGTATACATATTTTAGGAAATGGGTACGAGGCCTTGTCCATAGACACTGCCGCACAAGATATGCCAATCAAATACCATGTCTTTAGGTTTGAGTATGGTCGTCATACCTTAGGAGTCGTCATAACTCGTGTACGGAGTTCGAGCCGAGCATGGGTGCCATATTCGTAAGTTGGACCGTATCGCCATATGCCTCATTTGACTTTAAAAAATCAATACTATTATGACTATGAGCGTAGGTAAACAAACGATCACTAGAACTATGAATAAAACGAACCACTAGAACTATGAATATATGAACTTCGTTATACAAACGTCACTAGACAACTTAGTTATACTGAAGTCACTGGAGTCTGGAGCTATGACTTCTCTCAACATAAATGTAGTTAAGCATTGATCCAAAATTGGCTCTAATTATGCTCAATATAAGTGTAATTATTATCGGCTTGATAGAGGAAGTTACCGGTTTATTTAGCATTGCCTTTTTTAAAAACGTTTCACTACATAAACCAAACAATTTTAACTTAATTTGTACAAAAATCCGAACAGTTTTGTGTTGTTAAGGAATCATTTGACTCCGTTTACACAAATGCCCAACTCGCATAAAAGGTAGTGAAATAGTTGTTGGCCTACGACTTACGTCATGATATATGCCATTTGTTTACCTGGTCGGATATGGGAGGTGCGGATGGTTCAACTTTGAACTTGATTACTAACGACATGGAAGCCGAAGACTTTGAACTTGGTCGGATATCGGCGTGTTTAGTGCGTTCGTGAAATACCGGTTCAGTGCTATTTGTAGAGGGAGTTGGTTGTTGTATCGAAGATCCGTTTGTTGGGGAAGTGAAATTCAAAGTGGCGATGGATTTCACCCACTGTAATTCACACATGGTTGTTGCCATGACACGATTTGGCATCCATGGATGATTTGAGGGATTTGACCCATTGTAATTAACATGGTTGTTGACATACAAGATGTTAAGCATGCACTTATCTATGCATTCTTTGAGAGTTGACACCCCGAGGCTGGTATTTTACACCTTCCATTGGTGTGATGACCATTACTCTCAACGACGTTGCTATTATCGTGGGCTTGAGGATTGATGGTATGCTCTATTTGCACCGCCCATCCCACGTGACCGCGTATCTTGGTTGTGCGATACCTTTCACATCATTGAGGCAGAGGCACGAGTTACGTCGCGACCCATCCACCCCAGTTGAGAACATTCTCTCATTTATTTCAGAGCACATCAAATATCGGAACCCACACATCCAACAACATCCTTTCGCGTGAAGTCTCTATGGACGCTTGAATCATTCCAATCTAATCGATTTTCATCAAGTCGATGTTGTCCACCACCAACTTAAATCAATGATTGGAACGCAACGTACTCTTTAACAAAGAGTGCATGGACTCGCACCTAAAAATCATTATCGAATCAATATACTATTATACTTAAAAATAAAAACTTATAAGCAATGTAGGATGAGTTCTTACGCGTTTGTTCTCCTCGTGCCAAAATAATGATACAAGTCAAAACATGTTGGAATAATTGTCTCCCTGTATGGGATTAGCGATGCACCCTCCAAATACTTCATCAACCTCAAATCACTTTGCCAATTAACTTTTCATCTCAGTCAAACGCCTCTCATAACTTGTTGAGGATTTGGATTTAAACAAGGCGTTGTATTGTGATACAAGTCTCTATGTTGAATGTTACACTTTGCAAGAAATGTGCAAATTAAGTGTTTCACATCCGGTAAAACAACACCTGGTACACTTATAATTATAAGTCCAAACTCTCTATCCGTCACAATAACCCCTAGTGTAACATTTCCGCACACATGCCGGAGTCTCCCTAATGCCCACTCGTAGTGATTCGAGTTTTCTTTAGACATGAAAAAATGCTATTGCGAGCGTCAACCTCGTGGTAGTGATTCCGACAATCTCTAACAACGACATCTTGTACCTATTGAGGGACATATATCAAGACTCTAGTTTTCGTTGGACTTGAAAGAAAATGTGCATGTAATATATAAAGACTCGAAAAAAGAATGGATATTAAAACTTACTCGTTTGTCTTGTATGCCGTGTCCATTATGATGCCGTAAGAAACAGAAAATAAGTTAAAGAGATGCCTCGAATCTTGATGCATGATGAAAAAATTTGAAACTTCATCTAAAAGTGGACATCTTCTCACATTCACATAGTAACGATATTGCTTGTGTGGAGTGCTTGTTGGAGTGAAACTCGTTCATTGGCTTGTAGCATCCTAATCTTCAATCCAACAATGTTATTTGTTTTATGGGGGTGACATTGTGGAGGTTTTGCAATTGTAGTGACTTCAAAATATTCTTCGCTTGAAATTCGACCCAAGTTCACGGCACACCTTCCAAAACCTGTGTGGATGTCAATCAGCTAGTATATGTATGTCCCTTTAACTGCTCGGGAAGTGTATTTTTGTGTACTCCACGTATAACATGCAACGTTTATTTATCAACATCGCTTTGTACGCCCTCAAGCTCAGATGAATATCCGATTTTCTCGATTTCTATGCTCGTTTGGATGACGGCTCGTTGTCAGGATCAACGTCTTTATTTTTCCGAGGGTTTTCGAAACGTCTACATAACACAATATTCATAGTTCGTCCAATGAAACGAGCTCAATCAACCATTGTCTCTTGATCATAGCAAAACCGCCAATTTCAAACATACGAGAATAATCGGTCCTTCATCACCCAAATAATTCGGTAGACCCTAACTGAAAAAATAGAATAATAGTTTTTGTTTTTCGGTTTATTCATAATTCATCCAATGAAACGAGCTCAATCAACCATTGTCTCTCGATCATAGGAAAAAACGTCAATTTCAAACATACGAGAATAACCGGTCCTTGATCACCTAAATATATCGGTAGACCCTAATTGAAAAAAATTAGAATAATAGTTTTTATTTTTGGGTTTAATCTTCAACTTATAATAAGTTAAAATATCCTTACATTAAAATGTAGAAGAAATTCGTATGACTGACTAAATTGTGTATCATCGAATGGAATCAACATCCCTACGTTGTCTTATGTTGTCATTTTGGGTACCCATTTTGAAGAGTTTATGAAGGTTGATCCACTTTTTTTTTTAAGTCTCAAAATATATAATCAAACATACATCACATATGAATCACAACCATCATATTTCAAGTTTATTACCTTTATATAACGACTATTTTTTAAGACCAATTCAAAAACTGAAACACATTCACAATGTATAGCCGTGATGATCGAGCACTGCGAATACGGTTTACATTTGATAAATCCATTGTAGTATACTTAAAACCCCTCTTCTTATTGGAGCACCATGGTCAATGGATTTGACCGGAGATAAAGTAGTGTGCAAATTTTAGTCACTACCAATTGCCTTTAAACACCAAATTCCTCCATTTCCATTGGCTTCGTCTCTTACCACCAGACCGCATCTCCAACCTATCTCAAATGGATAGTTTCAATGTTTACAAAGGCTATGACAAGGTCGATCACCTCGAAGCTGAAAACCAACCGTCTTCTAACCAACATCGACGCGGACGCGCCGTTATCACCGCCGTCTCCGCCCTCTTCCTCTTAACTCTAATCATCGTCTCCCTAGTCGGCACTGTAATCCGCAAATCCGGCGATATCGATGAAAATGAACCCGTGGATCCGATCCGATACACCTGCAAGTTCACTCGACACCAGGACACCTGCTTCGCCTCCATATCCGCCATCAATCCCCATCCCAAGCCCGATCCGGTTACGATTCTCTCAATTTTGCTCAGATCTACGATGAACGAGCTTCAAAACAATCTCGCTCTTCCGAAGAGATTGATCTCGAAGGTGAATGATCACCGGAGTGTCGGTGCTCTGGAGGATTGCGAGAGCCTACTAAACAACGCGTTTGGGAGTCTGAATCAGTCGGCCGTGAAGCTATCGATGACGGATGATTTGACGGAGATGGAGATGAAAGATCTGGGGACGTGGATCAGCGCGGCGATGACGGATCAGGATACTTGTGTGGATGGTTTGGAGGAGATGGAATCGTCGGTGGTGGAGGAGGTGAGGAAGGCGGTGCAGGGGGCTAAGATGGGGATGAGTAACAGTCTAGCAATTCTTGGGAATATGGACGAATTGAAAAGGGATTTGATGAAGATGTGTCATCAGCCAAAGCAGTGATGAAAGACTGAGATTCAACAATAGAAATATGTAATACGTATAAATGTAAAGTTATTCTCAAGTATGTATCTACTGTTTGTAAACGAAAATAATGTAATTTTAGTTGATAAGCCTATTTTAATTAAGTTTTCAATCCATCTATAAAGGTAAAATGATTTATGTCAAGTGTGATCCAGATAAAAAGATATCAATTACAATTATTTAATATTTTATTAATCTTTCAATAATATGATAATTCATAATTTTTTTTGAATTAAAATAATCTTTCAAAATAATCTGAGTACAATAACCCTCAAATAATCCCGTAAATCATGTTTACCGAACGCACCAATGTATATTTCACACTCCATTTTATATTTTGTCAGAGAAACTAAAATTTTTTGAAGGACAACAATGATAAAGGATTTTCTACTGTATATATTTTTATATCTAGTTTAATAATTGTGTATAATACTTTCTTCTTATTTGTGACTCGAAGCCATAAAAAATCTCATCATCAATAAGTATGTTGTTGTAAATTGACCTCTTTTGAATAAACGTCCCTTGAAGCGGGTGGATTAATTTAGACCTGACTACTATTAAAATGTTGAGAAAGATTTATACAATTATTTTATAGATATTATCGTCGCCTAAAGGCTAATCGGTCTCTATTCACTCATAGTGGATTTTATTTATCTATCAATTTTGGGATTGAATTATATAAATTTATGATTGATTTGCTTGATGATTTTACTAGCTCTATAAAAAATATTGATCGTTCAAATCACCTTAAATTCTACAATATGCTAGTATTTTGATCTCGACCAATATTCTATCAAGGTCGGACGGTTTAATTACTTCCAAGTTCCAATGTAAAAAAATAGTCCTACAATATCTCCTTGGTAAATACCTCTAGTTATTCTATCTAGACCTGACGATTTATTACTTGTTTAGCAATTGCAATAATATATAAGGTTTATTTTCAAAAAAAAAAAGAAGAAAATATAAGGTTAAATGAAGTTGGACTTATAACAAGCCCAAGTTGAGCAGTTTAACTATATTTCGGGCCTAACTGAAGTCCGGCCCAATACGAACTTCCAAGTTCAAGGCTCCCACGAGCCCAAATCAAAATATTTTTTTTTAAAAAAAATTTGGGTTCTGATCTATTTATAATACATTATTTTGAACACAAAAAAAAAATAGGTCAATTTTGGTAACTAGGCCTTTTTGAGAAATTAGAGTAATAACTAGGCTTTTTAATGTTTCAATTAAGTAAATATACTCTAACATTTTGTATTTATTCTCAAACTCTACACACTCTTCATTTAAGGGGTACATTTACTAAACACAAAACTAGAAAAAGCCTAATAAACCAAATTGTTTCAAAAAAATATGACACCATGCGTTATTATCGTGTTATATATATATTTATATTTATATATATATATATATATATATATATATATATATATATATATATATATATATATATCATTTTGTCATGTATTTTTAATTTTTAATTTTATTAATTAATTTATAAATAAAAAATAATTAATATATATAATAAATATACTATTTATAATTTACCACAATCTTCTACGTACTTTTAAAATATCCTCTCCAAATATTTTTGAATATTTTTTTCACTTTTATATAAAATAATTAGATAATTTACTATTCTAAATTTATCATATAAATATACAATTCTTATATTAGTCAATATTTACTCATTAAATTAACAAATGTATACATTATTATACTATAAATATTATATTTTTGCTCATACTTAACATTATCTAAGAGAATTTTTAAATTAAATTTTTTAAAATATATTTGTTTAAAATTTACATGCTAAAATTTGATAATTTAATATATTATTTTTAAACATTTATTTCACTTTACCATCTTTATAAGTAGTTAGACGATATTAACTTATTTTTAATCTCTTATGTTATTAATAAACGAAAAAAAATTAGGATATGTAAATTAGTACGTTATTATCTAATATTATAATTAATAACAATATTATTTTTTAATTTTTCTTGAATTTAATATATTAAAATTATTATAATAGGTCAAAAGTGATTTATATATTAAATAAAAATAGTTATATATTTAACTTTAAAATTATATGTGTCAAATGGTTGTATATATTACAGTCCATAAGTGACTTTATTTCTTCTAAACAAAGCAAATGACTAAAGGATCGTGTCCAAAATTATTTTGATACTAAAAGTACCCAAATTGGTAACAATTGTGCAAAACCTTTAGGGTCCGTTTGGTTTTAACTCCGAAATCGGAAACGGAATGGAAACGAATCTAGTCAATACGTATACCCTTATTCATTAAATTTTTTGAAATCATTCCTTGTGGTTTGTAGTAATTGGAGGAGAGTTTGATTATTTTTGATACCCTATAGGGTAACAAAATGTGAGGAAGCAAGTGCATTTTTCATTAAACCATGGGGAATGATTCCATAAAATTTCATGAATATGGATATACATATGGACTAAATTCGTTTTCATTTCGTTTCCGTTTCCGGAGTTGGAACCAAACGGGCCCTTAATCTCAATCTCAAATTAAGAAATTCTATGAAAGGCTCTTGTATTAAAATGTTTAGTTTTTTTTTTTTTCTACAAAAAATTGTATGGTCTTTGTTTACTAATAAACAAAAACTTGTAATCCGACAAGTCAACTTTGAACACCGAAGTTAACCACAAAAAAATTAAATTTGAGCGTCAAGCATGATTTTGTATTTGTGGTGTACGATGAGTTTTAAAGTAGGGTTTCTATTTATATACTGTAACATCTTGTTTTGATTATTTTTTATAGTCATTTGAGAATTACATTAAATTATAAGTCAAATAGTTACCGGCTTTTCGAGGTTTTGTAATGTCGATACTTTTGTGAAAGTGAAACTAGATGTAACGGGTGAGGCAGTTAAGTGAATTACATTATTCTGTACGAGAAATAGACCTGTTCATATACGGGCAAGGGCAACTTGTCCATGAAAAGAGGAAGAAGTCCGACCAGGCCGAAAAGACTGGTACGCCAAGCCCGACACGCCGGCCCGGGGAAAAAAAATTATATTACATATATTTTAAATATTAAGTATAAATAAAAAATATTTAGTATAATTATAATAAATTTAATATATTTACATAAAATACTTTATATATATATATCATACTTATTTTTTTTAAAATGAAAATGGGTACTCGCACGCTCGGTCCGAGTTGGGATAAACGGGTTTAATATTTTATAAAGCCTGACCCGAACAGATCCAAACATGAAGGTGTAAAGAGAAACAATCGAATCTATAAAATGGAGACACTTAAGTGACTTTTTGAGGTTTTATAATACCACGTCAAAAAAAATTGCAAGTCAACCCCTAATATTGATCCCTAAATTTTTATTTATTTTTTATTTTTTACACCATCACTAAAAGACACTAACAAT
This sequence comes from Fagopyrum esculentum, assembly GCA_033239045.1. Classification (NCBI taxonomy): domain Eukaryota; kingdom Viridiplantae; phylum Streptophyta; class Magnoliopsida; order Caryophyllales; family Polygonaceae; genus Fagopyrum; species Fagopyrum esculentum. The sequence continues at coordinate 148,586,944 of BSUD01000002.1, read as the reverse complement.
TTGCAACTTTTGTAGACAACAAATAAATTGAAAGTAACACAAATAAAACACGTCCTTTTGAACAGTAAAATACAAAATAGAATATTAAGGAAAACAATATTTTTTCATAATTTTAGCCTTGGTTTATAGGATCAAACATAAGTAGGCAAGCCAAAATGAACTAATCAAAATTACAGAACAAGTTTACAAGGAGTTGTTCGATACGTTTCTCATGGAATTAAGAATCGAAATCGGAATGAGTCATACTCATTGTCAGTGTTTAGTAAAATATAGAATAGTTAGAAACCTATTTAATGAAATGACTCATTCCACTCTAAGGTCCCGTTTAAAATTTCTAAGAATCCTTCCCGAAAACGGAATACTATCAAGTCAATAAAAAAAGTCTTAACGACTAAAATGGAAGGATATAAGTCTTTTAACACATGAAAGTAACATAACCATTTTCATTTCATGTCATTTCCCTAAACCGTTTCATTTCACCTCTTTAACCAAACAAACAATAAAAACGAACCCGATTCAATAAATTAAAGGCGGATATCATCCATTCCAAGATATGACTTTAAATTTGACATGATACGAATATTTTGGTGAAGATGATATGTTATCGAAAAATGTTTGAAAACAATATAACAATTCAATTAGACAGAGTAGATTTTATAGAAAAAATTATATATCTATTTATATAATTTGAGTGTGATTCATGTTTGTATTTTAAGTAATTAGTTGATCTTTATTTTTTTTTTATAAATATAGATTAAAAACAACTTATATTGACATTATAAACATACACATATATCATCAAATATAATATAATATCTCGTTCCATAATACATATAAAATCAAATAACATGTTCCATTAATTCTTCATTTTAACGTTATAACAAAATAAATATAACGGATAATTATTTTTATTATTTAATTCATTCCGATTCCTTATTCTAATCTTTTTTTAAAAGGAAAAAAATCAATCAATTTTGATTATTTTGAATACTATGCAATTGTTACCGATTTGGGTACGTAGAGTCTAATTAGTAACTATCGGGGTTGACTTATTTATTGTTTATAAAAGGTTTTGCACGATTTCCCATCATTAAGATTGAACATTTGAACAACTTTCCCCATTACTATACGGTCTGTTGAGATTAAAACGTGTACATCTCCATGGGTGTCAATAAAATACGTCTACCTAATATTCGTTTTGCAGCCCGTAGGTCAACGAACTTGTCACGTATATAGGAGCACACTCCTACAAAAGACCGCTCTAAAAACTCGAGTTCATTGGATCCGGTTCGGTATGTTTAGTATTGATATGTAACTCAATGACTTAGCTTGAACATTTGACTATGTTGCGCACAATTTTGAAAATACACGGAAATCAACAAACAAGAAAGATAATACACATATTTATAGTAGACCACTCAATAATGATTTCACCCACTTTAGATAAATTTTATTGAGAAGTTACGGATTACAAATGAAGAGATTAAACAAGATGATTGGAGGCAGAGAAAACGTTACAATACATAAAGTGACAAAATCCTAAGTAATACTTGATCGCCAAGTATAAGAATGAGTCAAACAGTATAAACCCAAATAGATAACAGACGTATTCAAGCTATATCAACAAATCTCCACCTTGATTGGAATCCTTACAAACATACCAGATGCATTAGTCAATGCCCAAACTAGCTCATCACTCTCTATCCAAATATGTCCATTGGACACTCAGCAACGCCTCATATTTAGCAAGTTCAAATAACGTTGGAACTTGTTGCGGGATACCGACTTGGTGAATGTATCGGTAGGATAATTAATAGTCCCTACTTTCTTCACCTTGATCCTCTTCTCACTTCTAAAAAAATGATACCTAACATCAATATATCAATATGCTTAGTCCTCTCACGATGAACCTAATCCTTGACCAAACAGGTTTCACTCAAACTATAACAATATGCAATAGCCTTATCTTGATGTATACCTAGATCAATAACAAATCCCTTCAACCAAATTCCCTATTTACTTGATTATGTCAATGTCATGTACTCTACCTCCGTGGTAGACAAAGTGGCCGAAGGTTGTAATGTTGCCTTCCAACTCACAACAAAATCACAAAGACTATTCTTTTCATCTAATTTCTCTAGTTGCTACATGTCTAGCTAAGTCTCATTCGATCTAAGGGGTCTATCGAACCCTATGATGGATCGATGATGACTATTTATGTGAGTTACTGAATTGATATCAGTAGATTTATGTTTCTTTCAAAGTTCTTTGTTTTCACCTTTTATTTATTTACCTTCAAAAAAGTGGTTTTTTTATAACTGGTTTCGATAAAATAGCCGAAGGGACAAAAGCGAAGATTGTTTTATTGGATCTATTGAAAATTACTTGGTTTTAAGAGTTGTGGTTTATCATTGCCTTAAGGAATTCTAACTATCATAAAAAGTTCCCGTCTTTGTACCTTTTCTAACTAATGGGCCACAAGCAAATGTTTCTCTTGGTCTTTTCCGGATTTCTATGTTCTTAAAGGGTTTTCCTATACTTGTTGAACCACTAAATTGAGGACTACGTGTGTTATAAAACACGATCTTTATTTGTCTATGCAAAAACTATTTTAGATGGTCACCTACATTATTGTTGATTGCTGTTCATGATATTCACATAAGTGATTTCTAATTGATTCATTATAGCGGAAATATTCCCTTTCTTAGGTCATTCATCCCATTTATATAATCTCACTTATCCTCTATGTTCACAAACTGATTCCAAATACTTGTTTTTACCCATTCTCTTCTCTCTTTAGCTTAGTATATATATTTATTTATTTCAACAAAAAATAACATTTTCCCACTAAAGGTCGACCCGCTTCTCATGATACCATCCCCACCACCAAAGACTCATATGAAGACCATGATGGAAGCCCATGATATCGACATGAAAAACCTTACATTGAACCTCCATTAACTATAACTGGATTTGAGACAAAGATACAAGAGTTGATCAAGAAAGTGGAGTTGTACGCTGCTCCAATCAACACCAAGGAAGTTGATGTTGTCACCTTAGGAAGCGGAAAAGTAACTGAAGAATCAACCGTCATCACTTCTTCTTCTTCTTCTTCCTCTTCTTCTTCTTCTTCTTCTTCTTCTTCAAAGAAACCTAAAGAGCTAGTCGAAAAAAAGACACCCTACAATGAGGCCTATAGGAATGATAACTAATGTGCAACTAAGACTTAACGGATTTAACGTTCCTATTGATTTTGTTGTTATTGATGTCCATGCTACATCCGTTCCTGTTATCCCTTTCTTAGCCATTGCAAGTTCTCTTATTGATGTAAGAGAAGAGATACTGATATTCCGTTTCAAAGATCAAACAATGGAGTACAACCTTTCAACAGTTTTAATGAAACCGTTGATTGAAGAAGACGTGAACTTTCCTGACAATATAGACGTTGTTGTGCAAGAATGCATGCTTACAATAATCTTTAATGATCCCTTGCAAGTTTGTTTGTCTAAAGACGTTCATGATCCCGAAGACGATATACTATTAGCACCATCTGTTCACTCTTTTAAACAAGATAAAGATGACCCTATAATAGCCTTCGAGTCCTTACACAAACCAAGATTTGCAGACAAATTAGCCCTTGAAAATTTCATGACGAGGCAGTTCAAACAATGTTCAAACGGCATACAAACGGATTATCAGACGACTTCCCAAGTTGTTCACTCTCTCAAACAAGATAAAGAGGACCCTACAATAGCCTTTGAGCCCTTAAACAAATCAAGATTTGCAAACAAGTTAGCTCTTGTAAATTTCATGATGAGACGGGGTCAAACGGTGTTCTATGACATACATATGGGATGTTAGACGGCTTCCCAGGTTGTCTAGAGGCCATTTTGAGTAAAGATCATATAATTCTAGAATTTAGATTTAGAACTTCTTGAAAATGTCGTAACTTCAAACAGGATCAAGACGAACTGAGAAACGACCTCCCATGCCGTCTCAAGGTAGTTTCGTCTGCACTTCAAGTCGTTTTCCTTCAAGAGAAATTTGGCGAGACTTTCAATTTATATATTCTAAAGAACCACCAAGTATTCATTCTTCCCTACCCAAGCTTGAACTCAAGCCACTCTCAACAAACCTCAGGTATGAACTTCTCGGTTCTGACTCAACTTTTCCGGCAATCTTTAGTTCTTCATTATCTGAATCCAGACTTTGCGTCTCTTTGATGTATAAACATTTCACCGAAAGGATTTGGGTTATTCCATATACGATATTACTGGAATAAGACCTTCGTTGCTTATGCATAAGATTTTTTTGGAAGAAGAAGCCCGACCCTTTATGGTAGAATAACGAAGAATTAATCCAACGATGAAAGAGATCGTTAAGGAAATTCTAAAACTTCTCGATGCTGGGATAATATACCCAATATCCGACAACGAGTGGGTCAACCTTGTACATGTTGTACCTAAGAAAGGAGGAATGACAGTTGGTAAGGATGAAAGAAGATGAGCTAATCCCGCAAAGATTTATCAACAAATGAAGGATGTGAATTGATTACCGACACTTTAACAAAGCATCGCGGAACGATCATTTCCTACTAACGTTTATTCACCAAATGCTATAAAGGTTAGCCAAACATTCTCATTTATGTTGGTTTGATGGTTATAGCGGTTTCTTTCAGATTTCTATCCACCTAGACAATAAGGAGAAGACCACTTTCACATACCCATATGGAACGTTCACATACTGAAGAACGCCTTTCAATTTGTGCAACCCGTTACTTTCTAAACATGCACGATGACGATATTTTCAGATCTGGTCGAGGATATTATGGAGTTCTTCATGGACGATTTCTCCGTTTACGGAGGATCTTTCGATGAATGCATGGTCAATCTCACCAAAGTACTTGAGCGTTGCGTTGGATCAAATCTCATCAAAGTACTTGAGCACGATGACGATGTTTTAAATCTGATCTAGTACTCGGACATCTAGGCTCACAAAGAGGAATCGAATTTGATAGAGCTAAAGTAGAGCTTATCGTAAAGTTACCACCAACTTTCTTTGTAAAAGGAATAAGAAGTTTCCTTAGTCATGCTGAATTTTTTTTCGACGTTTCATTCAAGATTTCTCTAAGATAACTAAACCATTGACTAACCTAACTATTAAATATGTTTCTTTTGAGTTCATACAGGAATACCACAAAGATTTCGAGAAACTAAAGGTAACACTAGTAATTGCTCCGATCATGCAAGATCCCAATTAGAACGTTCTATTCAAAATCATGTGTGATGTTAGCGACTACACAATTGGTTTTGTCCTATGGCAAATAAATTATAAGAAGCTTCATTCCATACGATATGCTAGCAAGACACTGGATCCCGCACAAGTGAATTATGCCACAAATGAAAAAAAAAACATGTCATCGTCTATGCCTTTGATAAATTTAGGTCCTACTTACTTTGTTCAAAAGTCATTGTCTATACTAACCATGCCTCTATTAGGTACCTCATTACCATGAAAGATGCAAAGACAAGGCTAATACGATGGATATTGCTGCTTCAAGAGTAAGACCTCGAAGAGCGAGACAAGAAAGGATGTGAGAACCTTGTCGCCGATCATCTATCTCGCCTCCCACTTTCTACTCATACAAATCCTGCTGATGATTCCATTAATGTTGAGTTTATGGACGACCACCTCTTCAACTTTGAGACATGTTTCAAAATCTCCACACAATAACATGACATGTCTTTGTATGGTGATATTGTGAACTTCTTGGTTTGTAATGAGGTACCTCATGGACCCACATATCATCAAAAGAAGAAGTTCTACAAGAATTTCAGTTATTACCATTGGGGTGAACTTTTTTTGTACAATAGAGGATCCGGCGAAATGTATCTAAGATGTGTCCCGGAAGAAGAAGCATCCATCATCATGGGTCGTTTTCATTTCCATCATGCTGGTGGACAAGTCAATATTGGAAAAACGATAGGAAAAATCCTTCAATGTGGTTTCTTTTGGCCTACTATGTATAAAGATGTGCGTAAATTTGTTGCAGCTTGTGATTCTTGCCCGAGGATAGGAAACATATCAAAGAGGAATAAAATGCCATTGAACAACATTCAAGAAATCAAATTATTTAATTTGGGGAATTGACTTCATGAGACCATTCCCTCCTTCCGGGCGCTACAACTACATTCTTGTTGTTGTCGATTACATATCTAAATGGATAGAAGCAGTTGGACACCTACCAATGACGCACACGTAGTCACAAAGTTAATCAAGGAAATTTTTTTTACAAGATTTGGAGTACCTAGAATCATCATCAGTGATGGTGGTTCTTATTTCATCAAAAAACAATTTGAGGTTCTATTGAACAAGTATGGGGCGCATCGCAAGATTGCTACTTCATATCACCCTCAAACTAGTGGACAAGTTGAAGTTTATAATAGAGAGATAAAAATCATTCTAGAGAAGACAATGTCTACCTCCGGAAAATAGTGGAGCTCCAAGCTTTATGACGCTCTATGGGCTTACTACACTACATTCATAACCCTTATCCGAACTTCACCTTATGGAGAAGCTTGTTGCTTACCGGTAAAGCTCGAACACAAAACCATGTGGACTCTGAACTGTCTGAACTTAAAACTCAATGACACCGGAGAGCATCGTTGTTTTCAACTACAGCAACTCAACGAAATTTGGCTTGATGCGTATCAAAATGCAAAAACTTATAACGAGAAGACAAAGAGATGGCATGACACCAGGATATTGCCCAATGAATTTAAAGAAGGTGACCTCACATTGCTGTTTCAATCCAGAATGAGACTATTTCCAGGAAAGATGAAATCCCGATAGATGGATCCCTGACGAGTACAAAAAGTTCATCATTTCGGTGCAATAGAGATTGGTGGTGAAAAAGGAACTTTCAAAGTAAATGGTCATCGCTTGAAACACTACATTGTTGAAGAATCCCTGATGGATGTGTAGGATTGCCTCCCAATTACCGCTTCTTTTAAGGTCATGCAACTGGACCTATTATGCTCAATGTGGTGGTGAGTCCTTGATGTCACATCTCTTACATGCTCTTTTAAGTGCCTTGAAATTCCTTCAGAAGATGGCGCCATAAATGGATGAGTCTCCTCCAAAGAGTCTATGGGGTCGTCGATTAGCTCATTGAGATTTTCCACCATGTGCTTTTGGGTAATAATTGCGGCATTGTAAGCCTTCTTTTCTCTCCTTTTAGTGTTGAGGATTTTTTGCTTGAGGGCATGAGTTCTTCTTTGTAATTTGAACATTTTCTCCTTGGCACTAGTCACTATGTTCCTTAGTTTGGGATAATAACCTCTCGTGTTCTCTATTCTGCCTCTTTTTTGGCCAGCCTTGTGGATTATATTTTTCTAGTGCTGACCTTCTTCTCTCCTAGGATGTCGTCTCGGTTTAAACTTTGCCATTGTTGGTAAAGTTGATTCAAGACCTATCCATCTTCGGTTGCCTACAAATTGTAACCTTCAATAAGGGTTTTGTCGTAAGAGTAAGGTTGTAGTTCGTAAGTCAGTGGAGGTGATTGCAGTACTTTGTTCGATGTAGAATTGCTATCTTTGACAATATCTACCGAAAAGCTATTAGAGGACTCCAAAACCTTAATAGTACTTTGGATATGAACTTCCAAGTAGTTAGTTGTCGTATCCTCTTTAGGAAGATTGAAAAACTCATCACGCATGACACGAAGTGGTATGTATGACTTCCTTGCGGTTAATCAGGTTCTAACGATGGCTATTCTTTTTTCATACTAAACTCAGAAAATAAAACCCAAAAAAATATAACGAAAAAAGGTTTATAACAATAGACATGTTTCAAAGTTTTAAAGTCAAAATGATTCAAAGCTTTTCCCGACAACGACGCCAATTTGATGAGGGATGATGTGTGGATCCCAAGTCCTACAAATACATACAAGATCTGCTATAGTACAATGGATTAAGATCGATCATAAGGAAGAAATGTCTCACCTTGACAAATTAATTAAGAAACCAAAACCAAACAAATAAGTAAACATACTATGTGTAGATATGACGTAACACAAAAGATAACAAATAAATCACTAGAGAACAATAAGGGAATAACCAGAGAGCGAATCGAACCAAAATTCTAGATTCAAATAGGGTAGGTCGTCCGACGGGTATGTGGGAATTATATCGATTGGCTCATGAAATAATTTATAAGTAAAGACATATAAGATGGGTAAATGTTGGATAATTAAAGCATTCAGAATTAGATTCGAGGTTGATAGAGGCCAAACGATAGATAACAAATAAAGGTAATTATTCCAAAACCCGGATTACCACAACATGCATGCAATAGATCTCAAAAGGGAATTCCATGATAACACAGGTATGCAAGAGTTTTGTAAAGACAACTCCTTTGATTGTCACTTCGTGGTTAAGTCGTCGCTTGCGGTACATCGATGTTATCACCATGATTTTCCCTCCGTACCCAAGACTGTTGTCAATTCATCATATCAAACGGGGCATTGAGGTGTGAGAACTCCAATGTCACTTCGAGTAAAGGTCATCCTTCGTAGAACACAAATTATATTCGATACCACCATAACTCATAAAAATATACTCGCGATATATATACTCAACCCAATATCATAGATCAGGCATGTCGGGCTCACCAAACCCTAGAAAAGAGGGAGATAATTGGCACATACCTTTGAACAAGTAGTGAATATGTTTTATTTTAATAATGGAAAAAATCCGTCGTCCGACCTAGGGGATCGTCGCATGAATTGGTGCATAGAGTTTTGCCAAAAACTTTGTAAAATGTTATAAATGAGATATCTAACTTAATGGATGAAGAGTTTTATTTATAGGATCCGGAAATAACCCCAAAATGCTAGATCTCCAAGGATTCTATCTTCTATTAAGATAGAACCAACTCTACTAAATCTTATCTCCTATTAAGATAAAATTCGGACCAACGATAAGATAGAAACAAGCAATAGAGATAAAACATCAATTGCAATGAGCCCTCGTGTGACCTCTTGGGCCAAAATCTCGGGCCTGGTCCAGAATTGCTCCAAGATCATCTTAACAACAATGTGTGATTATTTCGGGATCGACTTTGAGAGCGGGGACTAGCCGTTGTGCGACGTGGGCCCGATCGACCACTATTGGACTTTCCCCCGATATTCTTCTCTTTACTCTCGGAATTCAGTCATTTCCTCCAATGATATTAGACATTGATGACCACAGGAAAGCCCTTAGTGTATATTAGGACATTCAACAATAGATGTGTCATTTCTGTTATTGAAATGCCTATAATTTTTGCAACTACATAAACCAACGGGTAGATCTCTGAGATTGGAATACAAGGAAAATAGACCAATAAAGTATGTTTATTAAGCAATTAAAAAGATAGAGAACGAGATATAATGATGATGGTAAACAACATTAATTTGAGTGCTATCAGACTCAACGCTAGCCGGACCCCACCAACCTAAATGATCCGGATTGGATGTAATCGATCAAGTGTGTCTTTTGTCTTGTGAATACCCTTAATTTGGAAACTTGCTACGATGTAGCTTCCTAAGAACACAATGATCATATCAGTCAAGACTCGTGATCTTGTGACCACCAAGAAGATCTCCCTTTGCCAGAATTTACACCCCCTTTCACTCATATGACCAATTCTCATATGCTCTAACTTAGTCATATAATCCTTGTGAACCTTTGAAGATGCAACAGAAAGAGAACCGAAAATAGTAGAGCCCTGGAAGAAATATAAAGTGTCCTTGTTGACACCTTTTATAATAACATCAAAACCCTTATATACATTAAAACTTCACCTCCACCTTTGAAGCATAACCACTTATTGTCCAACATACTTAGGGTTATCAAATTGTTAGTAATAAGTTGAACATGACTAACCTTGCTCAATATAAAAAATCTACACTTATGTTTTATTATTTTAACTGAGTCAATTCCAACCGCCTAATAGACATAATTGATGGTCATTAAAATAGTGCCATAATCTGCATGCTTATAAGTTTTGAACCACACTATGCTAGGGCATATGTGATATGAAGCCCTGGAATCAAGAACCACACATCAGCCAGATAAGTATGTCCACCAGCAACCAACATTATATCCCATCAAATTTAGAATCATCTTCTACGATAACTACAAAACCGGAATCCTGCAATTTCTTCTTCTTAGAACATTCGTTCTTCAAAGCCCTTTCTCCTTAAAATAGTTGCAAACATCATTAGGCTTAAGGATTTTTTAAAGAAGACGACTTATTGTCCTTTTTTCCCCATAATTTTTCTTGTCTCTTGCCTCCGCTTGTAAATAGGTCAGGTGTCTGCTTGGCCTTTCCTACACCACTTTCATTCACCTGTGTAGTTCCCTCTTATGAAGGGCAAACATGACGTCTTCTAGAGTAATAGTATACTTTTCAAGAAAAAATGATTGGACGAAGTTTTCATATGATGACGACAAAGATACCAACAAAATCAACGCAACATCATCGTCCTCAATCTTAACCTCAGTATTACACAAATATAGAAGAATTGCGTTCAAATGATCAAAGTGTTCACGAAGTTGTGTATCTTCATGCATTCACAGGCTGAATAAAAGTTGCTTTAGAAGATACTTGTTTGTAAGAGACTTCGTAGTTAATAGGCTCTCCAACTTCAACCACAATTTGATTGCGGTGTCTTAGTCCAAAACTTCGCATAAGACATCATTTGCAAGATACAACATGATGGCCTAATGTGTCTTACTCTTTTAAGTAGCTATCTCCACAACATCTCCCTTTTCATTATCGGATTCCTTCCTTGACATTGACCCCCTAAGCCTTGTTGTTTCAACAACGTCCACATCCTTTATTTGGCATAAACTGAAACTTTCCCTCCATGTGAACTTGTCAATCTTCATGTTTAGAAAATACATCTTTTTCCAAGATTACGAAAAACCAAAAGCTCTTGCACTAGTTTGTTGTACAAAATAATGAGAAAGAACACAATCCAACAACCGAGAAAGACATCACACAAATTTATAGTGGTTCACCCAATAATGACTTTGTCCACTTTACAGATTCTATCAATCCATTTGGACCTGCGTCTCTAGCTACAAGCATAGCTATGCTTGGTGTCAACTTTTGAAAGTTAGAGATGAGAACATGGCTTCTGTTGACAGTGCAAGTTTCATCAACATCACCTCAAAACCAAATGACAAATTCTCTACCACTGTTGCCTATAACCTATATATGTTGGAAGCCCACTGCCCCGCCACCTCCTTATCGTTATGGCATCATTTGGAAGGGTTTATGCCCGCCTAAATGTAGTTTGTTATCGCTTGGATCGCCAACCATAACCGTCTTCCAACTCTTTCAAAGCTTATGGATTGGAATATCGTCAATGATAACACGTGTAAGCTATGTAATCACTGTGCCAAAGATGAGACTCACTTGTTGCAAAACTGCAACTACTCTATCCTAGTCATGGATCTTATCTCCAAGTGGCTCAGGATACCCCACCCTTATCCCTACATAAACAACGTTTGGCTATGGATGTGTAGTATAACCACCCGCAAAGATGATCTGATCACTCAAGTTCGTATCTTCACCACCACTAGTTACATTTACTACATTTGGAAAGCCGGAAATGACCTAATCTATAACCACAAGCTCACCCACGCCACCTCCTGCGCTCATAACATCATCAAAACCACAAAGATCTATGCTTCAAGACATTGGGTCGATCATTCACAGACCTCTCAAAGCTGGGCCAAGATTCTCGGCATCCATCTATACTAAGCTCTCATGTTGTTTGGTGCTTTCCTTGTTACCATCTGCTGTATGTTCTTCTTTGGGCTAGTTGCCCCTGTAAATCCCTTCTGATATAACACATAACTTTTCAAAAAAAAAACACTCTCGATATAACTAAGTTGAACTAGAAATTCATTATTCTCTATTATCTAAAGATGTTATCTACTATTGATCAACCTTGATGGACAATTGAGATCTATTTATAAAGAATGTCGGTGTCCCTCTACTTATAGATATGACAGAGTTAACCTAACAAAACACAAATAAAGCATATGTGTTAAGAAATAAAGAGGATGCATTTTTTCTAAAAGCCATATTCCCAGATAAACGATTTTCAAAATCCGCAATTTGCTTCACTAGGGTGTCATACTATTCGTTTTCACACAATTACGTTGTCCAATGGTATGTATTTGGACCTTTATGTTATTCTGACTTTTCTACGAGAGAGCGTGATCAGTTTAGTATACCTTTTGAGTTATAAGTTCCCAAATAATTTGACCTATACCTATTACAACTACGAGATCGTCTATAGATGTTTGTTAGCATAATTTTAAGCATCGAGAAGCGGTAGAAGCGTTTTATTCATAGAAGAGACTTTTTTTTTTACCCTCTTAGCTAGCCTAGCTAAACACAACCTATTTAAGTAACAAATGCCATATACATATACATATGACAATATGACCAGGATATATTGATATGATGTGATGATGGTTTTTTGTGTAGATATATGAGGAACCTTATTCTTTTACCCGTTACTCTTTTCCTCGTTCCCTTTTCAATTTGATGATGTTGCGAATTAATGTTTGTTGAAAGCAATGTATCCTATGATTGTACAACCCTAGGCTTATGGGCTCTACCAAGATACATATAGTCAAAAACCCACACATGATGCCCATCTTCAACACTTAATTTCCTTACCGCTTTTATTATTTTTTCAATGTAAAAATAGGATGAAATCATACTACTTGCAAAAATATTGAATTCACATTTCTGTAACAAAAGAAAATTACACAAATAATAATGCAGAAAAAGAAATGGACTATTTCCGGGTTGTTTAACCTCTAACGGCGGGCCTCTCCCCAAACGTTAAAATAGATTAAAAAAAAACATTACACATTAGTATATTTTGTTTTCTTATGTCGGTTGAAGTACTCTATATGTATATATGTTTGATATTTCTCTTTCGTTTAACATGATTCACAATTGAATTTGATAATATGGACCTTATCATATATGTCAAAGTCCGATAAAAACGGACCGGTAGAGCAGTGGTCATGTGCATACAAGCGCACATGCGCATTAGGTCCAAGCCCAGTGCATAAACCCCATGAGGTTCCATCCTAAAACCAATTGAAAATAAAAGAAGTAGTTCACCGACCGAACATAGTAGGCTTGGAATGTCCACGACTTTCGAGATGAGAACTTATTATGTAGATATAGGATTGCAACTTCATCTGCAGTTGATGGATGAGTTATTTACTTTATATGTTTGATATTTTTGTAGATTGATGGATCCCTAAAGGTAAGTGTGGATGAGAGTTAATTCTAATCGATCTGCAATCTCTGCATGCATCACTGATCCAAAATCAAACACCGGGGCCCAGATTGCGTGGAAGAAGATCAAGTGATATCGTTGGAAACCTAAAAGAAGATATATTATAGCTTTCAATTCGACAACACTCGTGAATTACAGCTACTTGTACTTAGGAAATCAAAGTTTTTTTTTTAATTTTTTCAATGGAGATCGAGCTTCTCTAATACATTCATAGTTGGGAATGATCACATACTCTAACGACAAAACCCTAGACCGGGAAAAGGATATAGAAGGTACAAACTAGATTGAAATCGAAAGAAATTACTGAGTAACACATTAAAAGCTATAAATGATCCAAATCTGACGATTGATGAAGAATGAAATTCAAGAAATCGATGATGGATCTACTGTTGCATAAGCAAGCTTCTAATAATGGCGGCTTGAGAGCTGCTGACGTCAGAGGTTTCAAGCAGTTCAGACAATCTCTCGCTCAAATCGTCTACCTCTCTATGAAGGTTTCTTATGTAGTTGCACGTCTCCTGCAAAACCCTAGCAGCTGAAACCTGCAAATATGTATAAATAAATAAATATATATTTTTTTCTGATTAACTCGTTATTATATTATAAGAAAGCATCAAATTCATGTGCAGTGATACCATTTCAAACAACGAGAACTGCATAGTGCTTTAAAAAATAGATGGTTATCAGGCCTTGCACTCATGTAATGACAGAATCTTAACTATACAATCAATTTATTAATACTATACATTACCTAGATCTGATACATATATATCACTTTCTTTTTTTTATCTTTATCTTCTTAATATGAACCCACAGAATACAAGCTAAGGTTAATTAGTCACCTTATCGGTATGACGGGAGCGAAGCTCCGGGAGAAGTTGTTGTAGCTTGGAGACGAGTTCATGGATCTGATCATCGGAAATCCGGGAGGTTCCGGATTGCCTTGAACGTGATCTTCTGCTAGACATTGCTGTATATATATATATGTATACCCTAGTTCAAAATTGTTTGAGTCAATTATGTTGTAAAGTGTATGTGTGTATGTCAGAGCTAGAAATATGGGGGGAAAGGGAGAGAGGAGGGAGTGGAAGTTGCAGAGAGGAAAGCAGTTGGCAGGGGAGACAAGGTATGGGAGAAAGTGGGGATGAAGCTTTGGAGAAGGAGAAGAAGATAACAAAAAAAGAAGTGAGCACAAAATCACAAGTAGTGGGAGGGGGGGAAGAGAAGGTAAGTTATTAGGTAGCCAAGACAAAGTGCATGGGAGAAAGGAGTGGGGCATGGACTTGTATTTAAATAGGAGAAGAAGAAGAGAGAGATCCAGATTGACAAGAGATACTCCATACTCTCCATTCTAATGTGTTTTCTTGGAGATCCATTACACAAATTTACTCTCATCTTCACCGTTTATTAAAAATCCGAATTAGGGTTTTATCGTAATCGTTATTACAAGATCTAGGGTGCCATTTTATGAGGTTATTAGAGGGGTTATACTGGTCAAGATTATTTGACCAAGAATTTTCATCCTCCAAAACATAAAGTATCGATTATTGAAATTATTAAAAATAATAATCCGTCATAATAATCTGGAGACATCCCAAACGGACCCCTAGTCCGGAAATTTTTGGTTTGATAGTGTTTTCAGACATAGTTACAGTTTTGTGACGAATTCAATTACCAATTCTCGTGCTATTTACTCTTAATGCTCTAACATTTATAAAGGTAATCAAAAACCTCTAATGGTGTGTTTGGTTGCTCAATCATAATACAAATAAAAAC
This sequence comes from Fagopyrum esculentum, assembly GCA_033239045.1. Lineage (NCBI taxonomy): Eukaryota > Viridiplantae > Streptophyta > Magnoliopsida > Caryophyllales > Polygonaceae > Fagopyrum > Fagopyrum esculentum. The sequence continues at coordinate 148,571,787 of BSUD01000002.1, read as the reverse complement.
GGAAAGGTAATGGTTAAGAAGATGTAAAATACTCTTATTTTTTTTAAAAAAAATATTTTTGATTTTAAACAACTAATATTTTATTATTTTTATCTTTCGATTTGATTTCAGATAAGTAACCAAACGGGTCCTAGATATCCTCCAAGCTTCTGTCCACTGGGCCATGTTGGGCTTGTTCCAACTCTTTCCTACTATTCTATGTCTTCATATGTTGTACTTTTTCTAATATATATTAGTGCATACCCCGCAACTTGTGCGGGGATACTTATAGATTGATTTTTTTTGTAATATGCCATGAGTCGTGTGAATTGAACAATATTAATTTATTGCAAACGCATTCTAAAATATATTAAAAAATATATATATGTAAAAAATTATGTAACGGTAGTTGAATTTGAAAAAATCAATTATAAATCAATTTATCAAAAAAGATTTATGAAATCAAATTATACAAAAATTATATCAGTAAACAAATCTAAATAAAGAATCTCGCTCTAGTGGAAAATATCGGCCCCATAGAGAAATCTCGCCCGAGATTTTAACCGAGACTTATCCTAGTCGAGATTTCATAATTACATTCCCTAACAATAAACAATAAATGATGATGATGGGCGTTCACGTGTTCCATACAAAACAACTCCAGACCCAGATCCACATGCACGAGTCCATTATAAGCAAGGTACGAGATATTCAAGTCAATATTATAGTGTACATAACGCTCCAAAGTATGTTGGTTTTCAGGATGAGAGGATGAGAGGAATTATCCTAGGCATAATCAACGTTCTAGAGAACGAGGTTATGAATCAGCTAGACATCATTCGATTAAGGTTGATGAACTTGTAAAGAAGCCCCGTCATGAGTGGGAAGAAATGCGTAAACAATTGAGCGCATTCGATTCCCAAATTCTCCATTACCAAGATCAGAAACCATCGACGGAGGTTACCCAAACTGAAAAGGTTAGTGAGTCTAAACCTTATATTTAAATGCATGATCATATGCATTTGTTGAAATCAGAATCTACTATTGTGTTACATGCTGAGACTAGTGTGGAAACCCATAAGCATGAATCTGATTTGATTAGTGATGATGAGCATGAGATAGATACTAGTATGAATGAGCATGCTCTTGTTAATAATGAGCATTTAACTAAGTTGAATTGTGATGACTCTTTTGATTGTGATGTGTATGATCCTAAGTTGTTGCATTCATCTTTTGATTATGTTATGCATGAGATTGTTGATAGCAATTTGATATTGCATAGAGTGTTTTATTCTTCACATTTCCATGACTTTGTGGAAACATTATTTCTTGCAAACCTTAATCTTGTACCGTTGTCCAAAGGGAAGCGAGTGAGTTCTATTGTAGGATTGCGAGTTGCGAATATCAAGAAGAAGGATATACACACAGTCTATGAGCCAAGAATGCCGGAGGAGTGTGGTGAAGGAAGTGCTACCATGATAAGGACGAAACCTCGGTATAGGAAAGCAAGATTTCACTCCATGAGGGAAATCTTTGCCAAAATTCAAAAATCTCGGCCGAGATTATCACCCGAAATTGTCTACTTTTGCAGATTGTTTCAATCACAATTTGTAGATCCACACCCCAGCCTTTCAAGGTTTCTTTCTGGCCTTGAAGCATAGTTATATAAGGAGCTTCCACCCATTGACATCTCTCCTAGAAGTTGTCATCGAGAAGTGTTCATGTGGAAGAAAGCTACATGGAAAGATCTTAGCATGAGCGTATTTGAAGAGTTAGCTAAAGCTAAGAAGGGGAGTAACTATACCTTTGACATTATATTGTTACCTCCTATTAGTTGTGCTTACTCTAAGATTTGTGATCCATATACATCTTTAAACTATAATATTTTTGTGATTAAGTTGTTTTCCCTAACTTGCTTTGATCTTATACCGTTGCCTATTGAGAAGCGAGAAAGTTTTAATGTAGAAAAATAGGAGGAGTTCATTAAGAGATTGCATACTATGATGCGACAAGGAATCGAGGAGAAAGGAATGCATGCTCTTGCATTGGCCAACAAGTTTCGCCAAGAAATACCATTTGAGCGAGGAGATTCAGCTTGGATGCACCTAGAAGGAGGAAATATCCAAGAATACTTTCAGTTTTCATCATCGGAGACGAATTTTGCCCTCATAGTGAAAATCTCGGCCTTCACTGGAAAATCTCACTCGATATTTAAGGAGAAAGCCCGAGATTTACTAATGTTGTATATTATGATGAGAATTGTTGAGCCCTGAGTTTTCAAAGTTCGAGAGACCTTCCAGGAAAGACATGGAACTGAGAGCTTGCACCATCCAGACATCGGAATCTATTTTTATCAAGTAACGTACATATTAAGAAGGAACATATAAGGAAGAAGAAGTTGGTATTTTCATCCCATGGAGTTGATCCAGTCCAAAAGTTGTCATACTTGGGTCATTATGTGCTTAGTGATGATCAAAACTATGATTCGGGGTCGAATCATATTCAAGAAGGGGAGTATGATGTGGGACCATCGTTGTAGTATCTACACCTACATTACATGAATCCTTCACTAAGTCAAGAGCATGAGAGACTCAAAAAAAGGTTGCTTGCAAACTGCCAACATGGGAGGATCCGAGAGAATGAAGGATTGCGTGAAAGATGCAAAATCTCGGTCAATAGCCCAAAATCTCGGACGAGATTTTCATCCGAGATTTGGAGTCTGACGCGCGTTAGAAGATCCGGCCAAGATCTTCTATTTTTGGAAGAACTATTTTTAATTATTTTGTTACCTAAAAAGTTCTCAAACATTATTTAAGGTAATTATTAGTTTTATTTTTTAGGATTATATCTTTACGTTTTTAGATTATCTTAAAAAGATACCTTTCCTAAATTATCTTTTAAAGATATCATTCCTAGTTTAAAATAGGAAGTCTCTCTTATAAATAGCCTTAGGAGAGTTTTTTTAAGTAGCTCGGTTTTGAATTTGATTTCCACAATATTGTGAGACACTTGTGACTTCATTTATGAAGTTTTCATTTTATCATTCCCATTCAATCAAAAGGAGAGTTTTTGATTGAAAAGTTATAAATCCTTGCTAGGTTGTTCTTGTGTGTGCTAATCTTTTTTAAGGTTGGTGCTACAAGTCAAACTAATCTCTCCTTGTGCTTGTCTTATTTAGAAGACTTGTTTAAGGTTAAAGAAGGAAGGATGAAAGGTAATTTTTTGTTTAGGGTTTTGACACATAATTGGTCAAGGTTCTTTGCAAATCTTATAATAGTCTTATCTTCCTATATTTATCATTTATCATTCCATATTATCATCTTCTTATCCTTCCATATCATCCATTATTCCGCATTTTGATTCACAAGAAATTTCGGCCTGTTCTTGCCTAAATCTCGCCCGATATTTTATCAAAGTTACCCGAGATTTTATTTTGTTGTTCAACTTGAGGACTTTCAATCTAGATCGAGAACTACAACATCAACCCCGCATCAAAACCCCTTACTATTAAGCATACTCAAGGATATCAAATTCTTACTAATAAGTGGAACATGTCTGACCTCGTTCAATGTACATAATCAACGCAATCAACACAACATCCTGTCCTCAAACTTACCATCAATATTATGCAAATATAGAAGAATTGTGTTCAAGTGATCCAAGTGTTCACGAAGTTGTGTGTCTTCCTACATTTGTAGGATGAACAAACATCGCTTAGAAGCAACTTGTTGGTAAGATATTTCGTCATGTAGAGGCTCTCCAACTTCAACCACAATTTGGTTGCATGATATTTAATTCCGAAATCTCGCATAAGACATCATAAACGAGACACGACATGATGGTTGAATGTGTCTTATCCTCTTGGGTGACCAACTCAGCAGCATCGCCCTTTTCCTATCGGATTCCTTTCTTGACAACGGCCCCCATAAGCCCTGTTGTTTCAGCACACTCGCATCTTGATCTGCCATAGGCTGAAACTGTTACTCCCTGTGAACTTGTCGATTTTCATGTTTAAAGAAGACATATTTCTCTCATATTACAGAAAACCAAAGAGCCCAAAAGCTCTTATATCAGTTTGTTGTGCGAAATATGAGAAAGAACATAATCAACAAACAAGAAAGACGATACAGTGGTTCGTCTAATAACAACTACATCCCTTTTAGAGAAATTTTATAAAAAAACCAAAATAAAGACTATAATATATAGGTAACAAAATTCTATGATATACAAGTATAAGCATCTACAATGTAGAGGTCCACGAGCATCATTTGAGTAGCTCTGTGCTAGTCTTTAAGATTTGCTCATTCGTTTGCGAAGTATAAGGTTTGACATTTATAGAATTTAGGAGCCCAAGATAAATTCGAAAAGTATACTACTAGTGGCATAGTGATAGGGTTTGGCATATATTTTATGAATCATAAAATATATAAAAATAAGAGTTTTGACCGGTCAACACGATCACACCGATTCGTTCAATTCCACGTCCGTCGTATATCTTCTCCAGACACAGTGGCACCGTCCCTTGCTTCCTCGATATTGGCAACCCATATATTATATATTTTTATTTCACTGCTTTAAATCTAAACCATGTTATCAAATGGTGTATACTTCTAAACTATACCTAAATCATTACTATTATTATATATGTTCCATATTTGTCGTCACAACTCCTTCACTCACTGTCTCTGTGGTTCATAATGCATGTAACACATACACACAGGCAATTGGCTATATTTTTATATATAATAAGCATGATCAGATGTACGGAAAAATCTATTTTTCTTTCGATTTGTGTGGTCTAGTATACTCTCTTCGATCAAAATTATAAGGCATTGTAGGTGGGAACAAAAGATCAACAATGTAAGAAATTAAAGGATTGTATTTAATGACTTGTTCATTTTTCCTTTATTACTCTCAAGTTTCAATACTCCATCTTTTAGTCTCAATTACTAATAAGTATGAACCAATAAATCAACTCCAGTTGAAAAGAATGACAAAAATAATACCTTGGTACAAAGGATAAGGACATAGCACTAATTAAAACTCACTATTAACACAAAATTAAGGTAATGCAAAGTGTAAATAATAATTTCTTAATTCTTGTGTCTAAGGCTTCCATTGCCTTACAATTTTGATCGGAGAGAGTATTAAGGTTGGGGTATTCTTTTTATTGACCATTAATATATGATGGAACTCATTGGGCCTATTTTCTGTTGATTTTATGATAGATCTCCCACTAATCTTCTATGTTAAGCTTGGTCTAAATCGTATGTGAGCTAGTATATGCTTGGGTAAACAAAGAGTAATGAACTAACCTTCTATTAGACCTGTACAAAAGAGGGTTCGTGCCTGATTCGGAGTGGACCATAACTAAAAACTCTACCTAGAAGGTCAACTCTGCCCGACTTGTCCGGGCCACAAACATTGTCCATATCCACCAATGTAAAAAGCCGACGGACTGACGGGCCGGCCCGAATGACCCGTATGTACTTGATTGTGTATTTTTCACCGGGATATATTGTTCAAAACAAGTAATATAATGTATTTAATACAAACTTTCAATCCAGTTATACCTGCATAGTGCACTACCAACGAATTCAACAAAAATCAACATACAAAAATGAATAAATGCAAATACTTGAAAAACAACAAGTACTATTACAAGAGGATGATGACCTCTTGTCATGTTTCTTACAACAAATGACGCTTCTAAACTTTGCACCTGTATGCAAGAGGATGATGATCATCTTTGATCTAGATGTAGATGTACTTCTCTTGTCCTTGATATCATATCCCACTAGACTAGAGTTCCCTACCCGGCTCCTTACCTTCACAACCTGTGGTATTGGCTCAAAACACAAATCCTAAACAAAGTCTGCTGGAAAGTACTCGTATCTCTTCGATCACAACTTTCATCTATTTCACTCGGAAGGCCAAAAACAACCTTGTCTACAACAACACCTTCACTAGAGTCATTAATTGTGTAGGCGAGGTCATCCGTGCTACCAAACTGTACATCACTCACCATTGGAAGGATCGATCGAGTGACTCTTTGATTTCAACTAGATTGTTAGGCATCCACCTTGTCTAGTGTACATCCCTCCCCCTCATGTTGCTTTGTCATTAGTTCTTAGTCCAATCTCTCTTTTGTAAATTCCTCTCTTCTATTAATATAAGTAAATTTTCAAAAAAAAAAGAAGTAATAATCACTAGTACAAAAGAGGGGGGTAGACCCCGGTTTTATTGTACATGAGACCCCGGTTTTCATAGCGTGGTTAACGGGAGCGAGGTAAAGCTACTCGGACCCCGGTAAATGTCACCGTGGTAACTTATTTTCGCACCACGGTTTTTAGGGTAAAACCGTGGTCCCAAAACTTTTTTCAAAAAATAAAAAAAAAAACTCGGACCACGGTTATCTAAAATAACCGTGGTCCCAACTCCTTTTTTTTTTAAAAAAAACACACCACAATTCTTAAAAGAACCGTGGTGTACTAGTTTTTCAGGAACTGGGTTTACATGCTACAACTGCATATATATATATATATATATATATATATATATATATATATATATATATAAAAGCTGGCAGGGGAACCAATAAAATATTTCTAACTGTATTCTAAACCCCTGCAAATTATTACCAATTTATATCCTCTAAAAACTACAAATTCTGGAGTAATATCGATACAAAATATCCTCAAACTGAGACCGGAAACACCATTAATTGATAAACCGAAAGAAGCAAATATATCAAACACAACTCCATGATATAACCTCAAAGTTTCACATCAAATTAAATACTTATTTTGGGTGTTACAAGTTAGAAAGTATCACAGAATGACACCAATGGCTTGGCACGCTCCTCCCATTCATGAGCCCAGCTAGTAGTAGAGACCGTTTCAAGTGTTGACATTTTTAATGACTTTAGAGAACCACATTCATCAGAGAAAATCTTGAACAGCATCTGTACAATTTACCAACGCATGGAAATTCAGCACCCTTTGCCACTCCATATTTTTGCACATGAAAATTTCAATGTTTTCAAAATAAAAGCACCTCAGATGAAAATCATCATAAAATAATCATTACAGATTTGTAAACAAGCTAAATAGTATCTATTAACACTTTTGATGGGTTGATGTTCATAAGACCCCAAAGTACAAACTAATTAAATCATATTATTTGGGGATGATATAAAGTTTACTCAACTTTATTCAAAGTTCCAACTAATCTTATAAAATCTCTCTACAAGACCACTCATTTATAGACCCACGATTATTAAATTCATCCAACGCCTAGGCTCCTAGTACCTTCATATGCAGAAATCATATACTCTCAATTAACAAATTCGATCTTTCTCAAACTTTATCCTTCAAGATCATTATACTTCTTAGGTATGTTTGCTCCAATTGGTTAATTTCATTTTCAGGTATTTGTTTTGCTTCTACAGTTTGTTAACAAAATGATAAAGAAGACAACAAATAGCATACAAGCAAAACAGAATTAAGAAGAATCACCTTTGTGGAGCATGATAGCAGCAGCTATGCAGGTTACTTAAGATTGGTCAATTAAAAGCTCACAACACATATGAAGGCATTGAAGGATATTTTTTTGTAGAGCAAGTTTATCTACAAGTAAAAATAACAATTAACATCAAATAAGACATAAACAAGATAGAGAGAGATGTCAGGAAACCAATACTGCACAAGAAGATCACAATACTTAAACATTGAATTACGCAATTTTCATTTCCAAACTCTAAATAGTGAAGCTAATTAGCAACCATGATATATCTCGACACTTTATCAAACACCTCGTGTGAATACAGTAGTGGAGAAAGCATAATATAAGTTGTCAGATCTTGACTTGCCTAAAGACAAGAAGCAAAAACCCACTAAATCCAACACCATTTTTTTTAGCAAAAAAATGCAGCCATTATTTCTTCTACTTTTCGTCAAAACGAAGCATATGAGACATACAAGAGCCAACTTGAATAAAGTTCAATTTTTGCAGAGTTGACCAAATACATCATATGTGCAAGGTTGATCATGAAAGAACTTTTATTTAGAAAGTACTCCCAACAGTCTCCTTTATTTGACCAACATCTTTAAGTCAAGTATACCTTCTACAAACTTGAATGAAGCTCAATTTGCAAGTCTTGATTTGATTTTTTAATTAACTTGTTCCTTACCTTTTCCAAAATTGAATAAAGAAAGACAATAAAAGGAGTAACAAATTTCAAATCCAACTAAATTTTTGGTAAACAAGAGGTGGTGAATGATGCTACTAGGACAATGTTTTGTCACCTATGCCAGTAAGGGACATTCACTCAGAATCATTAGAATTGCTTCTGCTAAATTGAGTGAACACAAAGAGAACCACCAGCAGAAAATGAATCATAACAAAATCTGAAGAGTTTTACTTTCTTATTGCTTTATATTTGGCACATACAACTTTTTTTTAAAAAAAAGAAAAACAAGCAAAATCCGAAGCACACCAGAATACACGATCATAGACGAGGGCTAGAGAAAATATAGGAGGAAGTTATGTACCATATAGTTCAAACCAACAAGGTACTGCAAAGATGCATATCTTGAATCACCCCACTACTCTGAACAGCTGTTGCTTGGTTACGTGTAGGACATCGTACCAATAACAAAAAATTAATAAAACTTCATACTGAATGATTTAAGGAGAAAAAAGGGACCATGATTTTCAAATTTCTAACAAAGAATGTGACGAGAAATACTTACGACAGTTTTCTTTGTCAATATTGACGAGCAGGAGTCAGTAGAAGATTCACCATTTATTTGAGAGTAGTGGTGCGATACTATCGACACATGAAAACTACTAAATCTGATATACAAGTAACCCAAAGAAAATACTCAAATATCAACACATGAAGCCTATCAAAATCTAAAAACATATAATCATTTGCAACTCTTTGAACAAATATACCTTCAATTACAAAAAAATCCAATCAAGAAGAAATCTGTGTTGAGAGTGACGATTAAACCTCCTAGGGGTACAATCATCCAAAATGAATCCCTAATTCGTTCTATAAAACAACATTCGAAACATATTAGGGTCACAAAGCATCAAACCCTAATATAATTTAAATAAGTACTACTTTCAACTTCCAATGTAAAAAACAAATCTCATGCAATGAAAGTTAAAATCGATTTCATACCTTGGTCGTTTCAATTTGATAAAGCCCTTATCTTCTTTTGCAATTCTTCTCCTTGTGATTCTCTTTCAACAGTCAAGATCAATCCTTGTTCGATCAATTCCCCCAAATTGAAAGACACTACACCTTAATCTATATGGAGGAGAAAATCGGCATGAAATGGGAGGAGTCGATATTGATTCGGACCATGGCGAGTTCGTGTAGGGTTGATTTCAGAGGAGTATGGTCGAAGGGAGAAGGAAGGGGTGCATTATGTCGGCAAACTTGCTTTGTATTTAGTGGAGGTTTTATTTTATTTTTTTAAAATAAATGAAATCCGCACCACGGTTCAAATTTGAACCGGGGTCCGATTGCTTCATCACACTACGGTTAAATATAAATTCGAGGTCAGAACATTAAATTTTATTATAAATATATCTGTACCACGGTTATATCTCACTAACCGGGGTCCGAATTATCTCATTACCACGGTTTTCTAAAACCGCTCCACTATTAGCGAGGTCTACCCCCTATTTTGTACTAGTGAATACAGTCAATTATGTTTGTAATCTTGTATTACAAACAAATATAACTTGTCAAAATATTCTAAACAAACTAAATGAAAAATCAGAGTATGTATGTGACACTCAAAACAATATTATATATATATATATATATATATATATATATATATATATATATATATATATATATATATATATATATATATATATATATATATATATATATAGATTTTAGTTCAAGTGAGGAGAGAGCTTGTAGATAGGAATTAGGAGAGCTGTAAGCCGTTGGATGAATTTAAATCAAGGGCTCTCACACGCTCATCATTAATGACATTTTTGTAAATTAACTTAAAATCTGGAAAAATACCCTTACATTCAAAATAGTCATTGGTGTTCATACTTTTATATGTCATTGTTCATGTATTTATACATTGGTGTTCATAGTATTTTTATTCATCAAAGTGTCATGTCCATTTATTCTTTTGTGTTCATTTTATAATGAATAGATGTTCATTTACAGTATATAACCACAAAAAATAAAAAAAACTCATCACAAAACGTTAAAAGATGATCATAATATGTTATAATGTATGTGTCAAAGTTATGGATAAGTCATCAGTGTTCATACTTTTATACGTCATTGTTCGTGTTTTTATTCGTTAGTGTTCATACTTTTTATGTCATTGTTCCTATAAATATTATAAACTATTTTTCTATAAGACATTTTGCCGAATAGTTTGCGTGCACACTGAAAGGAGCATATAGATTATTCAATTGGAGCTATTAGACCAACTCAACATATGTATATGCATGTATTTTCTCAATCAAACACAAAATGATTCAAACAAATTTGATTTTGAACACAAACATCAATCATAATGAAATATAAACCTTAAGAATGGAAATCTAAATGGTGAGAGTAGAAATTCAAAGAAACAAAACCTGAATCGTCTTGTATTCTCTTTGATTTCATAATTTTTTTATTTAATCGATCGCTGAATATTATAAAAACGATTTTAAAGAAAAGTATAATTTAAAAAAAAATGACTAACATATTATAAACACCATAACTGTAAAAAAAATGAATACATACTTGTAAAAAAATGAACATCATATTTTATTAACACGATTTGAAAGAATAGCATAATTTTCAAAAAAAAATCTGAAAAAAATGTTTTTAAAAAAAATACAAAAATGAACAATTAATGTTAAAAAATAAATAGTTAGTGTTGGGAAAAAATGAACATTTATTGATAAAATATGAACAATGACTCTTTCAAAAATGAACACATACTTATAAAAATATGAACACCAATTTTTATTTACAAAAAGAAAAGCTGGAAAAAAAAAAAACGGTGATGTGGCATGATACATGTCACCACCCCAGCTCTCCTCATTTCTATCTGCAAGGGTCCTCCTCACCGGAACCGGACCCTATATATATATATATATATATATATATACGGGTCGGGCCGGGTTTGACCCGCGGAGCAAAATGTTTACCATATCCGTTCCACCAAAACACGAACTACGCTAGGTCCAGACAGACCAAACTAGCTGTTCATATCCATTTTTTTTTTTTCTAAACGGACTGGACGGGTTGGTCCGAATTTGTACAGTGTACCTTATAAAGTTGAATGAAATTAATTAATAATGGCATTTTGCAATTGCCATTTGAGGTGAGGGTTGAGTTTGTTTAAGGGGTCACATACTCACATGCTTAGCCAACAACAAATCTCACCTCGTTTATACATTATTGAAAAGAATCCTATGAACCCTTCCACTTAGGTCCATATCATCACATTTATTACACAACAGTGACTGAGTTAACTCATCATGTCAATCTTTTTTTATAACCAAAAATCCTCAACCGCTATTCTTATAATATAAACTTATTTTGAGTTACAACTCTTACCTACAAAACATCCTTTATAATTACATGGCCAACTGCAGACCTGTTCGACAACTTAGAATTGGCCTCTTCTCTTCAAATCTTCAATTTAGGGTATGTTTCACATGTCTCATACAGTATATGTATAATTTACTAGTACTCGTTATCATTCATCGTGTCAAACACGTACCCCTTGGTTTGACATATATACGTTTGTCACATGTAGACTATAGTCCATATTGTTTATCTTTAGAAATTTGATAGAAAAAAGCAATACAACTCATCGACTATTAATCTACTTTAACTCATTGTGCATTACAGCTATTTTTTCAAAATTACTGTTTTAATTAAAATATATAAATATTTTTAAATGATATTAAATTAAATAAATATTTTAAAATGTTAAAATAAATTATCCTTATATTATCGAAAAAGTATTGCAACGATAAATTCTATTTAAAAATATAAATAGTTAAATTTAATTAAAAAAAAATCTTATAAAAGATAAAAAGCTCTCTAATTAGACAAATGTCAAAACTCAATATATTGACATAAATAAATGTTTTTAAGTGATTTAAATGATAGATAAAATTTTAAAGTACTACTCATGTTATTTTTATTAATATATATATTTAATCAACTAAATTATGCAATTAGATTTACAATAATAATTAATTAATTATTTTTAAAAAACAAAAGTAAAATTGTATTTGTTATATTAAAATATAAAAAAATGACAAAAAAAAGTTGATTAAAGATAATCTATATATATTACTAAAGCAGAACCCACTTCGTCCACATGTCGCGTGCTAAGTCCAGCCACATCAGCTTTTTTCCAATTTATTTACGATATTGCCACAAAAATATTTACGGATTTGCCATCATATCTTTCATAATAAAAAAAACATTAAAACTAATAAACAGTCATCATACCAAATCATTTTAATCTAATAAATTATCATGCCACATCAATTTTACTCAAAGATTAAATAAAACAAAATAAATTTATATCAAAAACATAATAAAAACATATCCAGATTTTATTTTTATAATTTTTGAAAACTAATGTAGGCATATTTTAATTTACAAAAATTAATTTTTTTAATTAATTTTATAATTTCGAATTTTTTATATCGTATATTGTTTTCTTCCTTTAATTTTTGAAAATTTTGTTTTAATTAATTTTTTAATTTTGAACTTTATA
>BSUD01000002.1:148470876-148558810 GCA_033239045.1 Fagopyrum esculentum | reverse complement strand
ATATATATATATATATATATATATATATCATGTTTTTGATTTCTTATTTCTAATTTTAAAATTATTTCCTATTAAATATTAATAATAGTTAACAAAGCTGATAAAATATCTTAACCGATTTCACGTATATTTTCTTAAAAAAATAAAAAAAAAATAATTAAAACAAATCTTTTTAGAAGATTATACCGTGTGGTTTTTTTTAATCATTAATTATCACGGATAAAGTCAAACTAATTTGATGCATGTTTTACCAGTAACAACAATAAATTAAAAACAAAACCAAACCAAATATTTTTAGAAGAGAAGATTGTGTAGTTAGTTCAATATATTATAGCAATATCCTTTATCTTTTTTAAAATATGTTAAAATTTATTTAGATACAACCCGCACAAGGTGCGGGTATTGAACTAGTTTTGTTAAAAAATTACAATTAAAATTAAGTAGAAATTAGTAATAATTGAGATTTGACGTTAATACTCAATCCATAACAGTAATACTGAATTCATAACAATGATTTAAGCTAACCATATTTGAGTTAGATAAGATATTTTCACGTTATGAAGTTTAAAAATTTAAGTATTTCCATGATATATGAAGTTTCGAGTAAATACGTACTTTCATATTAGTTTTTTTTAGGGCAAGTGAGACGGGAAATAATAACGAGACTTACGGCTCGCCCGTATTATTTCTATAAAAGAGAACAAACAGCAAACATGTAACTAGCCTTTGGGTTCAGATCAAAAAAAAAAAAACTAGCCTTTGGGTCGCTATCCGCGGACATCGTTCTTCAATAACGAAATTAAACTATTATGTGGATGCGTAAAAATAAACGTCCCTAACGGGTATTGGAAAGCAAGAGAATCCATAAAATATGCGTAAATATTAGCGTCCAGATAGATGTGGCGGAAATATTAGCCTTCAGATAGATGTGACGGAATTGAACTAGCCAATCCCTACGTAAGAAGCCTTGGCTTCTTGACACCAGACTGAATAGTGGATGAGTAATCGGAATATCGCGGTTGATAAACCTAACAGCCAACTCGAAATCAGATTCCACCAAAACCCTTCGGTAACCCTTCTCCCAAGCGAGGTGCAATTTCATGTAGATACCCCAAAGTTCTGTCACTGGAACCGTACATGACCCGTTAAAGGTGAATCCATCGACCCATAGGATCTCGAATAAAGTGCAGTGAGGTAGCTAGCAGTTTTTTACTATAAACCCTTATTAATTATAATTAGTAATACGCCCCGACTATGACCAAATTTTCTAAAATAAGTTTGTATAATAATGTGAAGGTGAGATGTATGATTTTCTAGAGAAATGAGGATAACGATATAACTTACATTTGTGTATTTTATTATTGAATTGGTGGGGTTGTACCTATAATAGGATTGTCTATGTGATTAAATAGTGACACGTAGCATGTACAAGGATATGTATCGAATCATTTTGATCATAAGCTGATGCTATTCAATCTGGATCGGGACAGATGTCACTTGATTCTCTACAATCCCACTCGATCCAAGTGAGCGAAGCCCGACGTGGTTGGCGGCTTGGTGACTTGGTGAGTTGTTTGTTAGTTGATCTTTAGAAGGAATGAATGTGAATAGTAGGACCTAACCCTCTAATAAAAATAACAAAGAGATATGCTTTATCCGGGAAGCAAGACCTTCAAGGTTTTGCTATCATGTGCATCGGAGAAAGTTGAAAGCGCTTGTGGTTGGAGAAGAGATGTGAAATTGGAGGCGAGGGATACATTAAGTATTGTAGTATGCGATTGATGCCTTCTCAATGGATGAAGAGAGTAGACCAGTACAAGCGTGGGATCCGGTGAGGTTCGGGTCGATTCATAACTAAAAACTCTATTCAGAAGGTGTGGGTCGGGCTGGTCCGATCGAGCCTCAAACGTTGTCCATGTTCACCCACGTAAAAAGAGGGCGAGGATGGCTCGGATGGTCCGTATGTACTTGATTGTGCGCTTTTTTTCGGGATATATCAATAAAAACAAGTAATATAATGTATTAACACAAATTTTTAATCCAATTAGACTTGCATAATACACTGCCAATGAGTTCAACAACAAACAACACACAAAAATAAATAAATCCAAATACGTGAAAACAACAAGTATCATTGCAATCAAGGTATCCCTACAATCTTGTCTTACAAACGAGTATAACTCGTCAAAATACTCAAAACTAACTAAATGAAAAATCAGAGTAAGTGACACTCAAAACGAACTAAATTACACATATATATATATATATACACACACACATAAAACTATATATGGGCAGGGCCAAGTTGGCCCGGGCCAAAACGTTTACTCATACCCGTCTCATCAAAATACGGGTCAAACTAGTTGATCCCATGTTTTTTCTCGGATGGGCCGATCTGAATGTGCATGTATTAACATACTTTGTTTAGTACAAAGGAAAATGTCACATTTTGTGAAGGGAGGAATATATATTAGTGTGTAGTCTTCAAACAGTGAAGAGTCTAGAGATTAGGTAAAAAATTAAATGTGAGTCTCAAATCTAGCAAATATAGAAGACCTAATTGTAGAGTAAATGGTCAGGATCACACACTGATAAGGGTAGTGATTTGACGGAATAATTGCAAAACCTTAATAATAAAACACAAAAACAAATAGAAGTAAAAGCAAGAGATCGGTTGATTAGACAAAGGAGATCAACCGATTAGATCAAAATATGAGAGAATCACGAAGCGAATAGAAAAATCGCGAAGGGAGGAAAAACACACTAATCGGCCGACCAAATAGGGTGAATAAGCCATTTATCATAGAACGACAATAATACAGTTCATAACAATTAAGAGAGAAATAAAGTTTTTTCAGTACCTGATCCATAATTATTAATATAAAAAATTGACCACGTTAATAATACCAAAGATAATAAAAGAGTTTCGGGATCTAAATCACTACGACTAAACATATCAAATCTCAATTGATAAAAATCAAATTCAATCTAGATATATACCATGCTATGAAGGGGATAATCCTGCACAACTCTCGTATCTTGCAGAATATTAAAGATATCAACAACACATCTCTTGCATCTTGCGATTAAAACCTGAAAGATAAAAAAGGATAAAAATCAAATCTATATATAGCTCTAACATCTTGCATAAAAACTCCAAACTACTATAACACATGAATTAAGACATATATTCATAAGGAAAAAAGTCATTATCAAAATCACATATTATACATGCAAGTTGTGCTCTTCATACCCTAGAACAAGAGAATTTAGAAAGGCATAATTTACAAAAATTCCCTTCTTATTATCGAAGAAAAACATTGGAAATTGGCCGATTAAGGTTATATGGTCGGTCGATATGATGCACAAAACTCATCTTTGAAATTTTCGATTGAAACATTAATTAATAACCTAATGACAAATACACCTTATTTATAGGATTATTTAGAACATCGTCCTCCTCCTAGGATTAGTGGCTAAATGTCATCAAACATTATTTCTAAGAAAAAGATAACAATATGGAATAAATGATAGTCCAACAATAAAAAGGGTAAATGAGGAAGATCGTCAAAAAATTGACGCAAGTGGGACGGATTAGTTGATCATGAGGGACCAGATGGCCGAGTTGCATCACAACGCAACATTTTGGAGAAATGATTATCATGAGCTCAGAAATAACATGGAAATCGTCCGATTGGTAAGAGATAGTAGGCCGATCACACTTCGACCTCTAGAAAATATGTGTACATTCACTCTCGGATCTCATTCAATACAGTTTTGACTCCGACATCCAATATCATAAACGAACAATTAGATCCCTAAAACATAAAAGGGGAGGAAATCTACCAAAATGCCATGTGTTTGAGAACTTATGAGCTTTGAGTTGTAGTCTTGTACCTACTACTATGATTTGTGTGATGATAACTTTGTTTGAGAACTTGATATTATTAGTTGATTCATGCATGTGAGCCCTTCACACAGATATATCCACAAATCTTACTTGTCATCGGTATTTGACAACATCAATTTTATCGTCTTTTTCCAGCATCATTTTTATCCAACTATTGTGCATTTAGTGCAGATTTGTATTACAATTTGGTAGATTTCCTTCCCTTTTATGTTTTGGAGATCTTCTTGTGCATAAGTGGAATTACATGCATTATAGATATTTCCGGAGCAAAAAGAATGTCCTCAACGCACTAGGGTTCTCCCTACGGTCAAGGAAGTTGAGTTCAACGCGGAATTGATTGAGATCCGAGAGTGAATACAAAGGTTTTCTCGAATCATTGGATGATATCCGACTAGTCGACTACCACTGACCATCAGTCGGCCGACTTCCATCATTTGTCCGAGCGATTGACCATTTTTCCAAAACAATTTGATTCGGTTCATTTCCATGTGATCGGTTGAACAATCCTACTTGGTCGGCCAACTAATCCCACATGTTTAGGAATTCTGTAAGATCATTTTCTCTTTTTTATACCTTTTATTTTTAGGTTATTTTTTTAGCTTGTTCAATTGGACATTTTAATCTCTTAGTTAGAATATAGGGTTTGACATGATGGTTTTTTATCAAAAATCCTAGGATGACAATGTTAGAAATACATTATAAATATGACATTTTTTTCTAGAAGTTTAACTATCCAGTTTTCATTAGAAAATTTTTGAACAAGTTATGGTTTACAGGTGGTGATCGATTGACTAGTTTCCACCAATCGTCCGACCAGTCATGAATCTTCGATTAATAGAAGATTTTAATTGTTGTAAGTTATGTCTTGCTAAATTATTTCGTTCTAGAGCCTGAAGAGCCCGACTGCATTGATAATTCATGATGTTGATAATGATATTTATCCTTATGAATATATACATATATATATATATCATGTATTATGATAGTTTAGGGATTTTCTATGCAAAATGAGAGAGCCGAGCATGTTGTCACTTTATTACTATTTGATCTTCTAAGAGTTGATGAAAAAAGTGAGAGATGAGTTACTCATACCTTTCATATTTTACAAAATGCGAAAGATGAACATAATTTTCTTCCTCATGACATTATTATATTCTATTTTGGATTGGGTTATTATCGATTGACATTTGATATGTTTGTTGTGGTGATTTTGATTTTGAAATGTTTTTATTATTATCTTTCATACTAAGAACTTGGTTACTTCCGATTAAGCTGATTCTGGATCACACGACGAAAAACACTTTCTTCTCTTTGAATTGTTACGATTTGTGTTCTCACTTTCTTCTTACAATTGTGTGAGTAGTCTCCAGGATTGGTCGACCTATGTGTTTTCCTTTTCTCCATAATTTTTGATAGTCTCTTTCATGATTAATTTGATTTCACTTCGATTGGCCGACACCCTGCTTTCGATCGGCCAACCCCTATGCGTTTCTCATGCTTTGTTATTTCGCTTGTACGTTAAAATTTTCAAATAATCACAATGTTTTCCCAACGTTTGATCTTGACCTTTACTACAATTGAGTCTTGTAATATTGGTGAGATCTATGGCTCATGCTTCAACCCTCATTGGTTTAGGTATACGACATGTGAAGGGATTCCTATTACGCATAAAAGATGATTTTACCCCAAAGTTTCACGTGGATCTCACGTGATCATCCAGATGTTGCATGGTTGATACTCATACGACAAAAGAAGAAGAAAAATGTGTTGAAAATCCTATTGTTCTCTTGCGATTTTTCATCATGGATCAATATAATTAAAGGACTTTCGAATCACAATCTTTTGTTCTCACCGGTTGTACACTCGATTCTAAGTTGTTGCCTTATTGGTCCTCCTAGTTCATCATCTTTTATCCCACATACTATATTGATTTATGTATTATTAAGCGTTTCTAGTTCAAATACTTTCGGTTTCTCGAACAATTTGTTGTTGTGCATGATTTTGGTGCAAACTAGTCTCTACATTCATTTGGTTTGATTCCGCATATGTTCTTAATTTGAGAATGATGCATTTGTGTTCACATTCTCAGTTTGCATGTGTTGACAATCTCGCTTTATTGAACAATTAGTATGTGTTTTTCAAGTTAAATCCTTTGATAAAGGAGGAAACGTGAGACACTCTTCTTTCTAGGGAAACTTTCAAAGAAAAAATGTCGAAAGAGGAAAGTGAGAATAACATATTTGAATGAGAATATAAGTTAACACCGAATCCCTAAAATTCCTTGGGGTCATGAGATTCCAAAATAAAAAGTAAACCCCTAAAAATTAATTGTAAACTAAAATCTTAAATTACAATCGTCAAGAAAACACTTTACAAAATTATATGCCCTACTAACGAAAAAACAACTCAAAACCCACGACTAAACAAACCTTAGTTTATGAGTCAAAAGGTTAAAGGCGTGTTTGGTATATCAGATATGTGGTTATTTTTATGAGCTGAGTGTGGTTGTAGTTAGATTTGTGATTGTTGTTTTAAATAAAACAATAATTCCCTCTTTTGTAAAAAGACATTCTCTAAAACAATAATTACAATCTCATACTAAACATACCTTATGTACGAAAATCCTAAAATAACGACGACTCATCTAATACTAAACACAACTTTAGTATCCTTGCTCCCGTAATCGAGTTTTCTTTCATATTTCTTTGCGTTCTCTATTGAAAATTTCCAGATTATGGCCTCTTATCATAAATTATATTAATTTCTTGTTCAGATCTTATTTAACCATCAAAGTTAATTTTTAAAAGATGCATTACATATGAATAATTGTACCTTTGCTAAAATTATAATTTGTATAAATTGGTGAGTGTTTTGGCGATTGTATATGACTAAGCACGTGTTGTTGTGGGCCATAAAACATGAATCACTGCTCACATAAGATTCTTTGTAATGAGAAAGAAACAATTATGTTTTCTCTCTATTTTATATATGTACCATATATCATCATGGGAGACAATTCTTTTTTTAATAGCTTCATCAAATATATGCCTCACTAAATCTATGACTTCATAATCACAGAAAAATCTAAACAAATGTTTATTCTTTGTCAAGACTTTTTAAATTAAATAAACAACTAATTATCATATAGCATAATAGATTGGTGAATATTAGCACAAACTTTATAGTAATTTCAAATAAGTCCGAATATTGAGACCAATACTAATTATAGTTGGATTTTATTTGATCGTATTTTATTAACATGTACCATCCACCGAGGGCTTGTTTGATATATTGAAACTGAAATTGAATGGAACTGAAATTGAAAAATGTGACTGAAACCGAGTGGAATGAAACGAATTGTTTTGTTTTCATGTTTGTTCAAAATGGAAATGAATGAGATGAATTAGGGGTTAAATTACCAAAGTGGGCTTTTAAAATTATTATTTTTTTATTTTAGCAAAAGGAAAAATCAAGTAGAACCCCATTTGTACACTTGATTCATTACCAAAATGGGCTTTCATGTTTGTTTAGATCTCTTGCTCCCATTGCACCCATTACCCACACACGATACTCTCATATTCTCGCTCAATCGATCTTCTTCACAATCGGTCATGGAATTTAAAGTGTTCAACAACGACAAAACCCAATTCTTCAGAGAAGTCGTGTCTCACAACAACGAAGAACACAAGGAACACCAACAACTTTGTCGATTCCCTCCAATTTCGTGGTTGTAGTCCACCGCATGTTGTTGTATGTTGCGACGACACAAATGTTCGTTTGCTATGGGGGTAGGGAAAAGCTAAGTAATTACTTGATTACAAATTCAAGTCATACAATTTGATGAATTTATCAATGAATGTATGTGTATGCGTCTAGGATTTTTTGGGTTATTTGTGGTTGAGTGAAATTGTACAAATAGACATAGTTTGTATTAATTGTATACTAGACAATGCAAACATAATGCAAGCTAAAGCAGGGAAGGAGAAGACGAAGCAGTGAAGAGAGCAATGAAACTGGCTGAAGTGAAGGAGGGTTAAAAGGGTACAAAGGACATCCCAACTTCATTCATTCGATTCAATCTTCATGGGGCAGCTGAATCATTTATTCGATTCATTCGACTTAATTACTGCTCCAAGTTGGTACCGAACAGAATGAAACTTCATTCACTCGATTAAGTCGACTGAATGAAGTGTACCGAACACTCCGCAACACGAGTATGGATTTGAGTGACTAGAGTTGCAAGTGAATGATAATTTGGGTGAAGTTTTACAAGTTGGGTAGGTGATATAGGGTCCGTTTAGGAGCCTCTTTTTACTAGATGATGGAGATGAAGATAGATGAAGAGATAAAGCTGAAAAGACGAGGGTGTTTGGGAGCCCAACTTTTACTAGATGAAGCAAGCTTATGGTAAATAAAAATGTCCAAATTTGTAAGCTTTATGGATGTAGATGATGGAGATGAAGTTAGATGATGAAAAATATTTCTCCAAATTAACCCTTTTCACAATTACAATTAATATAACTTAGAAATAAACCTTACGCTAAAATTTAAATTAACAAATTTAGAAAAATAACTTAATAAATATTTATAATAAAACCAAGTTATAAATTTAAAATACCAATTTCATATTTTAATTATCCACATTACTGAATATTTCTCTTATTAAATTGTGTGCATTTTAATTTTGTGAAAGATTGGTAAGTATTATTTTGGTTTTTTTTTGAAGTGAATAACTTTAAATTCATAATATTCTTACACATATTTTTATATTTATTTAGAAAAATAACTTACAATTTAGTAAAACCAAATTATAAATTTAAAATAACAAATTTATATTTTAATTAGCCACTTATTGTATAATTTTCTTATTATATAATTAATGTTGTGTAACTATAATCTCTATTAAATATCTACAAAAAGTTAATAATGAAATATAATATAGATGATGCCCTTTTTCGTAATTTTACGTTTATATCAACTTCGATAAACTCGTAGTTCCCAAACGCTCAACAAGCTTAGTTCAACCAGCTTCAACTACAATGAGTTTCAGCTTCAACTTCATCTACAATAAGCTCGTGGTTTCCAAACAGACCCATAAACTAGGTCCATTCATCCCTTACTGAACTCATGCAATTTCATAATATAGTTAGGATAGTAGATAATATAACTAAGTACTCCGTGCTAACAATTAACAAGAAACAGTTTTTTTTTTTTTGTTCATAAAATATGTGAGAACATTAGATACTCTATACATCTTTGAAGTGTAAGTGTCTGTCTCGATTGACACTTGACAATATAACTTAAAACCAAACCGAGCAGGAGAAATAGACAGCAAGTTTCGTTATCTTAAGATGGGCAAGTTGTATTAGCCAAAACCCAAAATCGACTCACTTTGATAACAAATTAGAGTGTTAAATTAGTTGTTAAAAGAAAAAGAAGCAGGTGTCAGAAGTGAGAAAGTGTGGGAAATTGAAATAAAATGTAAAATTTGAAGATTGGAAAGAAGATGGTTCGTGGTGAATCGGTATTTGCAGCGTGCATCCCGCGGAGCACATGACCACACCCAACACTCAAATCTCTTCGTCGGTTGTTTAGTAGAAAACTAAGTGTCCGTGACGTAAATGTGAGCTTTAAATCGAACTCTGATGTAATGATTTTGAATCATCAATTACAAATAAAATAAATAAATATCTATAAATACATATAAGAGAATAGTTGTAAATAAGATTGACCGGTCTGATCCAGGAGACAAATCGGTCCTATCGACTAGGAATAATGGGGACCGATCGGGCCGAAGTTGGGCCAACTGATGGGACCGATCGAGCCGTTCAGTCCATAAGCTTTCTGCCTACGATAACGTTGAGTCTGAATCGGATTTGAAACTGGATAAAGAAAACTAATGGCTACATAACTTTATTTTTAGG
Organism: Fagopyrum esculentum; assembly: GCA_033239045.1. Lineage (NCBI taxonomy): Eukaryota > Viridiplantae > Streptophyta > Magnoliopsida > Caryophyllales > Polygonaceae > Fagopyrum > Fagopyrum esculentum. The sequence goes on along the minus strand of BSUD01000002.1, from coordinate 148,548,976 downwards.
GAGAAAATTATACCTAATTATTCTCCTAGAGTTTGAGGCTAATATTACTTAATCTTTTTTTTTAATAGAAAACAAGATAAAATAATAAAGATAAATACGTCTAAGTGTACAAGATAAATGATAGCCTAAAATAAAAAGGGAAATGGAGGAATAAAAATAAGATAGATTCGATTTCGCTCACAAAGATATGAACCCGATCAATGACGCCGATCAGACCGATCGCGTACAAAATATCATTGTTTGGATAAGTCAATCAAATGATGGAGAAATGGTCACAAGGCGGGCCAACTGGCGGGTCGGTTGGACCAATAGGTACACAAGTCGGGTCAATCGATATCTATCGGACCATTAGTTACATAAGTCAATCATATGATGGAGAAATGATCACATGTCGTGGTTGACGGTGTTTTCGAAAAATCCATCCGATACGGCGTCCATAGGCTTCCAGACGGCTTCACAAGCCGTTTGACCCCGCCTCAATGCCCATCTCGCCTCTACAGACGTTGAAATTTGAAGTTTCGTCTTCCAGCAGCTTCGGTAAACCTTCCTAACCTCCTTCCTACATCACCCACTACAGCAAAGTCAAGCGCTATATAACATCTCGACAATGGTTGTTTCTCACAATCTCTTCGGTATTTTCGTTCCCCTTCTCTCTCTTACTCTCAAATCCTCATTCCTTTTACATTCAATCCCTCAAAGGTATGTTTTGGTGATCTAATCTTCGTTCCTTACTTGATTCTTACATGGATTATCCTTGGAATAGAAGATTTGATAATTTTTCTACCCAAAAAATATTCCCGAAAATCATAGAACTTGTGTTTTTCTATTCTCAAATTGGTTGATGCTTATGATTGATATATTCACTATTGACTATGACGAATGACTTTCATCAATGTTTGACTTTGATTTCATCGTTTTTCATGCCAGTATATTTTACTCGTTTTGAGCCATATAAATGTTTTTTGTGTAATTATTTTAGTCTTCAACATTTTCTTCTATTCATATTGCCTTGACATGCTATGTTTATTTGATGCCTTTATACGCAACTTCACCCATTTTGGTTGATTTTTTTTTCTTCATTTTTTGATGTTTTGGGCATTTAGTGAAAACTGCTGGGATTTTGAGAGTTGCTTGTGGCTTCTTGATGGTTGTTGCACATTGGTCATACCTACTATTATTCCATTCTCACATATGTTTTTGTAGGTACTATTTCTACATGGATAAACTAGGGCGGTTCAAATTACGTAACAAAACTTTGGATCAGACTTGAACTAGAATACTCTTGTTGGATCCGATATTCAGTTTTGGGCTTTAAAGACCCAAAAGTAGTTTTAAAAAACTTTGGGCCAACCAGTTCATACCGGTCTAGTCGGAACTGAATATTCGGTCAAAATCTGATTTACAATAGACTTTCGGTCCAAATCGATTCTACCCCGATCGATGAACAACCTTAGATAAACCGTTTGGTTTAAGTTAAAAAAAACATGTAAAAACTATGACAAAGCTTTTTTTTTATTGAAGTAAAATTAATTTACAAACTTATTTTTCAAAAAAAATGCAAAAATGAGATAAGAAGTTTAAAACTATTATCTTGAATAAAAAAGCTCTTATGATGGTTCATATAGAAATGTAGAAAGTAGAGACACTGCCAACCCCGAAAAGATTGAAGATATTAATGTTGGCACGCAGCTAAACTACACTCATAATCTCTAATTTTGTCAGTATTAATGTATTAAATCTGAAGTTTATTTCGATTTATTTAATTTCTTTCAAAGCAAAATAAATAGAAATATCAAAAGCAAAGTAAGACAGAATATACAGATAATATCCACCAGTCCACCACAAGCCTGCTGTCAAGTCGATAATATTGTAATAATCTGAAAATTAGTACATAACTTTATTAATTAATTATTTTTTATTAAAAGGGTAGCATTTGTGAAGAAAGAGGTTGCACATTTGCACGTGCATTGCTCGGACAAATCAAATTCAACCTAAAAAACCACATATATAATTTATTATTCTCTTGGTTAAATTCATTATTCTCTTGGAAATTTGCATAAAGGACCTCATTTTTTTAAAATGTTGCGATTTATAGTCTAACTAATTTAGTGTCCGCACCTCGTGCGGGTTGTCTAAATAAAATATATTATATTTTGACTTTCCTGCATCATATATTTGATATCAATCTATAATAAAAATTATTTTATTAATTAATATGACCAACATGTGAGGATTAATTTTTTTCTTAAATAAATAAAAGAACATAATTAAAATTCTATTACAAAGATTATTATTCAAGTATTATACTTATACCTTAATATATTATAATTTTTACTTAGATTCAAATAGATGAGCAAAATTTGATTTAGTTTTAAATTTAACAAACGTGTCAAATCTTGTTAGAAGATTTGCGTTAGAGTTTTCTAACAAATCGAGTTAGAATAGATCAGTTTTTTAATTTTTATTGGTAGATAATTAAATTAATTATTTTAATTATTATTTTAATAAAATTGACGTGGCATGATGATTGTTTACAAATTCTAATAAAAAATTTTCTTATAAAATAATTAATGGCAAATATGTAAATACGTTATGGCAAATCTGTAAATAAATTAAAAAAATGCTAACGTGGACGATCTTAGAGGTCGACACGTGGACAAAATGGGTGCTATTTTAAAGTATATATAGATCTGACGGCTAATGGCTAAGCATATGCTACTTACGTACACTAACGTCCATCGTACGTTCAAATTAAGCTTCGGTTTAGTTAAAACTCCGAAAATAAAAATTAATTCAATTTACATGAATATCTTTATTCTGAATATTATTGAAATCATACTTTATAATTTATAATAATTATAATAAAATTTAATTAATTTTAATACTTTATAGGAAAACGTCATTTAATACTACGTATGATCATATGTACACATTGAATATAACCATACATACGTATAATAAATACATTTTTTATGGGAAGAATAAGAAGGGAGCTTGCCTAACCTAAATGTATATGATTTGATACAATTTTTTCATACGGTTGTTGCTCTTTCTGACTGTATTTTGTATGGTTTGGAAACAATTCCAAACTGATTAAATGATGTGAACTAAAAAGAAATGACTTTGAGAATTTGGTTATAACCGTGCCCAGTTTAAGGGATTTATATTTTTAACTCTGTTGTTAGAATATGAGTTCAGTATATTAGGTTATATTAGACTTATTTTTATTTGTAAATTTACCGTTTTATCCCTTTATATTTGTTTATATAAACAATATTTGTTGAATTCAAATAAACAAATCTCCGGTTCACAAATCTCTACATGGTATTAGAGCTTACGATCCCTAAACACGTTTCCGCCTAAACAAACCCTAAATCACAAACCCTAGTTGTGCCGTCATCATAACCGTCGGTGATGGTGGCGGCAACTATCACGCCAACCTACATGCACCCTAGAGCCGACACTACCGGCGTGTTGTTATTGCCAATCTAACAAAACAAAGACCAAAGAAAAGAGGAGGGTACATCAAGTCCTTATTTCATCCCTTCATATGACTTTTTATAACGTTAATTTACATGTATCCTAGGCCCAAAACCTACCCTAGGTCGCTAATTTACCTGCGTCTTAGGGCAAAAAATCTACCCATGACGCTAATCTACATGCGTTCTTGGGCCCAAAACTACCCTAGAACGCTAATCTACCCGTGTTCAAGGACCCAAAATCTACCTAGGACACTAATCAACCTGCGTCCTAGGGCCCAAAAATACCCTATAACGCTAATCTACATGCGTCCTAGGGCCCAAAATTACCCTATGACGGTAATCAACATGTGTCTTAGGCCCCAAAACCTACCATAGGATGCTAATCAACTTGCGTCCTAGGGCCCAAAACCTACCCCTAAGACGCTAATTAACGTGTGTCCTAGAGCCCAAAACCTACCATAGGACCTAATCTATCATAAGACCTAATCTACCTACGTCCTAGGACCCAAAACCTACCCTATAACGCCAATCTACTTGCGTCTTAGGGTCCAACCTTCCGGTGCAATATCGATGACAAGAAAACAAATACCAATGAAGGGAGGGAGGTCGATTAAGTCATTCCAACATCTCTTTGGTCCAACATATTTCCGTGCTCAAGACTCAAGTGCAAGTCATGAGGAGTATCAAAAACCAAAAACCTTCAAGTTTCTACCGTTCAAGCTTGAAGTTGTTGAATCATAACTCTAGCTTGAGGGGGAGTGTTAGCATATGAGTTCAATGTATTGGGTCATATATTGGGTTTATTACTTATTTGTTAGTTTATTGTTTTGCACATTCATATTTGTATATATAAACAATGTTTGATCAATGAAATAAACAAGTCTTCGGTTCACAAATCTCTACACTTGTTCATAAAATGTATCTCCTTGAACAAAAAGAAAAAAAAAAAAGAAAAATACCAACTCCTTTGGTATCATTTTTAAACAAATAAAAGCAATTGATCAATTGATCTACAAAATAATTTTTGCGGGCTTTGGATAACCACGTTTAGATCGGACTAAGAAACCTAATTTTCAAAAACGAGAGTGTCTTCTCAATTTTCCACAAAGATTTCGAGCACGTAGGGCGAAGTCTAATCACCCGAAATCAATAGATACCAATTCTAAATAACACCATCGGCTTGCAATGGAAAAAAAAAATTGAAACAATTAACTCAATTAGGTGTAATGTAGGTATTGTTTCGTTAAATCATACAGAAATTAGGAAATGTTTTCTTCAAAATTTCAAAAACAAATCTAGAATTCTATAATAATAATGAAATCACATTAATGAATGATAGTTTCTTTGAATTTGACCATTATACTCTCATCTTTAACCTCCCTTTCTCATTCTTCCTCCATAGAAGATAAGTTAGAAAAACTTTTTTTGGCATTTGGTATTTGTGGTTGTTTTGTTTTGTGCTTGCCGGGTGTATGGTTGTTTTGTGTGCTTGGTTTACGTATGTCAATGGATGCTTGTTTAATGTTGTGAGTATGTTTTGGTTTGCATATGTCATGAATCCCTCACCATTATGTATTGTTGTTGTTAGACGATACTCGGGATTTAAAATTGGATTCGGAGTGGACGTCTCATACTTTCTATGAATTAACCCACACCTTTAGAAAATCCTAGCTAATAAAATGGATTTGTTTTTATCTAAAGGGTCAAACTAGAAGAACCTAGAGTTTTTGACATTTTTGTCTTACTCAAACTAGATTGTGACTTAGGGAATAAAAATAGATTTGTTTTTATCAAGGATGGTCTCACATCATACTCCCCCTTTTGAAAATGATTCGACCTCGAATCCTAGCCTTGCTCATCACTAGTTGTAAAATGACTCATGTATCGTAGTTCCTGGACTGGAGCATGTGATCGAGATAGCAACTCCTTCTTCCTTAGTCGTTCCCTCTTGATATGCACATATGTGCATTACTAGATGCAAACGGAATCCAATATCCTTGTGATAAACAACTTCGAGTTCCTTGACTCTCCTGGAAGGTTTCTCGAACTTTGTAACACTCTAGCCTTGGAAATTTTCAACATATTCACAACAGTAGCAAATCTCGGTCATAATCCCGGGCGAGATTCTTCACTAGGGCCGAGATTTCTAATGGAGGCTTATATTTCGTCTTCGACGATGAAAACTGGATGTCCTTTGAAAAACTATCCTTTCTTAGATGTAACGACACTGGATCTCCTTGATCAAGTAGCCATCCTTTGCCAATAAGTGTATTCATGACCACTACTAGCTTCAATTCTTCCTCTAGCCTCTTGCGTGATCCTCATGTAACTCTTTGACAATGTCCTCATATTTTCCTACGATAAACTCTACTCACTCCTCTAAAGGCAACAATATAAGATTAAAGAAGGTGAAGGAAAATAACTTAATTACAAAGTCATGATAGTTCAAGGCAAGGTATGAATAGCAACTCATAGAGTAAGCAATACCAATAGACGATAACACTACAACCTCAAAGATGTAAGTTCTCCCCTTCTTAGATCTAATTAACTCCTTAAATAAGCTCACACTAATGTCTCCCAAAGAAATGGAAATAAAATCCAAGGGCCAACATAAATCATGAAAAATACATCTAGATATGCTCATAAGATGCAATATATACCTAGATATACTCTAAATATTTCTCAAATATGTTATGAAACTCTAACTATATCCTTGAGCAAATGTGGTCCGTAATTATAAGTGGACAACCTATCATAAAACATGTACCTCTCCAAGTGACCTTTAATTAACCATAGAGGTCTTCTCCTTGAAAAGAAACTTAAACTAGGTATGCACACATGGTCATGATAAAGAACTCTCCAAATAAGTTAGACTTATTCCTAGAATCCTTGAACATACAATGCTTAAGAAAATCACCCAAATCAGCATGTGTTATACATCTACACTTAATACGCTCAATCCTTAGAACACTATAATCCAAGATGGTGACTAACATAAAATTCCTAGGAAACTCAATGATCCATGTACTATCATTAGAAAATAAATAATATAACCAATATTTAAGCCTCTTAATTAGAAACAAAGTTATGGTCACACTTAAAGAAAGTTTAGACATGTTACTCTCAAATAATTGTTAGCATGAAATATTGTGATATTTTAGGCACGTTTTCTAATTGTATTTCATCTATAATAGTAGTCATTGATTAAGCATTGATGCATTTGTGAGCTAGTTTGTCTATATTGTCGATATAGAGATCTACACAAGCTTTATGTTGATTGTAGGCAATTAAGAGCTATTTCCGAACGGATTGAGCGAGAATGGAGTTTGATTGAGCATGTCCAAGGATTGAGGACATCTCTAGGAGCTAAGGATGGTGCCAACTTGAAGAATGGCACGAGACTAAGGAAAATCACGAACTACCTCTAAACCACGCTCTAAAATACGGCCATACTAGATTCCACGTTCAAGTCCACGGCCGTGGAACTTGGCAAGAGAGGCGTGGTGCATTCCAGCAACTTACACGGCCGTGGAAGGTTGTGACAAACCGTGACCAACTTCCACACTCTAAATTATGGGCGTGGAACACTTCCACGACCGTGATCTTGGCGATCTTTTACGCAATATTTTAAGCCACGATCTTCTACGCAATGGGCCGGGCTCATATTTTATCTTACACTATAAAAAGGACGGAAGAAGAGAGATTCCGTCACCTTCGCTTACGCTTGGACTTACCCTAGTTTCACGCCTTTGCGGAGATTGTGATTGAGAGATTTGCGCTTTGCTATTGAGATTTCTGGATTGACGGAAGAGTGGAAGATTTGGAAGATTGTTCGCAAGGAGATTTCGCTTCTTATTTAGGTTTGATTAGAAGACGGATTGACATCCCGTTCTTCGTTCTTATCTAAGATTGTGATTGCTTGTGTTATTTCCGAAACTATTGACGTTATTGTTCTTGATTTGTGGATTTGAGATTGACTTGAGAGTTATTCAAGGTTTTCGGAAGTTTTCATCTTTCATTCTTTTAAATCTTGAATTTGATATCAATATGACTGTTGTTGGCTAAAACCCTTTAGCAATTCTAAGGTGAAGGGTTGATAGTTGTGGCTTAGATGATGATAGATCGATCGTAAACAGATTGGACCCTGAGAGTTAGAAAGAATCACCGACAAACCTAATCCACGGTCTGTTCTTGGCTTCCACGGCCGTGGAAATCAAGAACTACCCGTAATTTTGTGTCAGTTTACGAACTTGCTTTTACTTTAATCCAAAGTTAAAGATTTGCTTTAACTTAGTCTTGGCTTGCCTTTTCTAGGTGGTAGTGAAGCCTCAACAACCTCTACCTCGATTCCGAGTGTCACAACCTTAATCGGTTTAGTTAGTCTAAATCCTTGGACAATAAGTTTGGGTATTTGATGTTAATTCTTACCTTTAGAACCTTTCTATACTGAAGCCTCAACAACCTTTATAGAGAGTGTCTTTTAGGTGAGTCATATAAGGTTTTTGGAACTTCACCGTACGATTACCTTACATTCGTATACCTTTGCATACCTCAACTCTGTCCTTATATCTTTAGTATATCTTGAATCGATTGCCACATCTGGATTCCTGGATCTTTAGGATTGTTGTTTTCCCAATAATTTGAAAAGCTTCATATATTTACTTGCTTGATAACCTATAATTTGATTTAACCCCCCAAATCCCTGTGTTCGATACTCTGGAATTCTTGCTCAACTATATCGATCCGTACACTGCGGGTTCGCTTGCTTGATTTCTAGTTTTATAATTAAAGCTTATTTGCACGCACGCTAAGTGGCGAACAAGTTTTTAGCGCCGTTGCCGGGGATTTGGTCTAGGCCGAATTCGGTTATCGGTTGTCAAGCTTGGGAGCTTCTCCCTTGTTATTTGATATCTTTTCGAGTGTATGTGCAGGTCTAGGAACACCGAAGACCTCTTACCACTTGATCAAGAGCTTGAGAGGAATTTAAGGAGAAAGCGTAAAGAAAGACAAATGGCTGAAGAAAGAGAATGTGATCTCCAATCGGAGTTAGCGGAAAAAGAAGCTCAACTCCAATGGAGTGAGAAAACTCGCAGGGAAGAGATGGATCGTCATCAAACAAAGGTTGATGATCTATCGGACATGATGTTCCAAATGAGGTTGGAGATAAACAACCTTAAGGAGAAAAAGAAAAGGAGGAGACCGGGAAGATCGGTTAGAGCCAACTCATCCAATGAGGATAGCGACTCCTCCATGCCACCGTTAGAGGAAATTGATCTCACAATCAATGTGAATCCATTCTTTCCACGGCCAGCTGCAAATCGCCGTGTTCTACCTAGGAATGCGAGGGTCGAACGTGTGGAAGAAGAGCCAAGAACTCTTGGCCAAAGGATGGATCCAACGCAGCAACCACGCCGTTTAGGTGTGAACTTTGATGCTGACGATGCACAAGGGTTTAGCTTCAACCCTCAAGTTATTACTATTGTTCGCCAAAACCAATTCGGTGGAACAAGTGCTGAATCTCCACACCAACATCTACAAAACTTTGAGATTATGATGGAGACAATGAAGCCTAAGAACGCAACTACCAACAGCTACAAACTCAAGCCTTTCTTCTTCTCCTTGAAGGGGAAAGCATTGTCTTGGTATCAAGCTCTTCCAAGTGGAAAGCTTGAGACATGGGAGGATCTTTCCGCGGAGTTCCTCACTAAGTTCTTTCCGCCATCCAAAACGGCGGAGCTAAGATTAATGCATTTTCTATGAGATCTAACGAAAGTTTGTTTCAATCTTGGGAAAGATTTTAGGATTTGCTATTGGATTGCCCTCATCATGGCATATCCAAGCTTGCACTTTTGGAGATATACTATAAGGGGCTGGATGTGGAGACACAATTCAAGCTCTAATCCCTCTCATGTGGTACATTCATGGACATGAGGGAAGATGACGCTTGAGACTTCATTGAGAAGCAAGCGCGAGTTATAGAGAAGTATTCTCACCGGAAAGTGGAAGGGAATCGTGTAGAGCAAGGAGCAAAGCTCACACATGAAGCCCAAACTCAAATCTTTTCTCTCAACAATGAGATTAAAGAGTTGAAGGAAGCTAAAAAGACCAACTTTCCAAAGAAAAACGGAAAGGATGTTGGTTACTTGGGCAACAACAACAACGGTGGTGAGAATACAAACCGCAACAACAACAACCGGAATAATAACCGGAATAATTGGATAACAACAACAACAACCGGAACAACAATTGGAACAACAATAGGGGTTCAAACAACAACAATTGGCGTCCCAATCAACAAAATTCCGGTAATCCTTATTCTTCCAATTCAAATTCACTAACCCCACCTTCCTCTTCTTCCACTCCTTTGAAAAGCCAGGGGCAAACATCCAATGGTGGAAGCACTTCGGGGAAGGAGAAGCCCGATCCCATGTTGGAAACGATTTTGGGGAAGCTTCAAGGGTTGGAGACTCGCATCATCAAGGTTGATGATCACATTACTAAGGTTGATAAAGCCCAAAAGGTTTTAGAAAACCAAATGTTCAGCCATGCGGAGGAAGTTCCTAGGAATCAAGGGAAACTTCCAGGAAAAACGGAGGACAACCCAAAAGGAAGGGTGATGGCAATCACAACTAGGAGCGGGGTGACAACTACCGACCCGCAGCCTAAGTTTTTAGAAGTCCCCGTTGAGAAAGAGAAAGAGAAGGAGAAGGAGAAGGAAGATGTCTACGTTCCTCCTCCAGCTTACAAACCTCCCCTACCGTTCCCTCAATCTAGAGCAAGAGCGCGTCTAGATAAACAATTTGGTAAGTTTATAGAACTCATGAGCAAATTGCATATTAATATACCTTTCATTGATGCTATTGTAGGTATGCCGGCTTATGGCAAGTTCTTAAAGGAGATCCTCTCTAACAAGAGAAAGTTAGAGGATTTCGGAGAGGTTAAGATGAGTGCGGATTCTTCGGATCTCATCAAGACCATGAAAGAGAAGATGCCCCTAAAGCTAAAGGATCCGGGGTCATTTTGTATTCCCATAGGAGTGGGAGATGTCACATATGATGCATTATGTGACTTGGGAGCAAGTGTGAGCATCATACCACTTGCATTATGTAGGAAGATCGGTTTAGGCGACCCTAAACCGGTGAAGATGACGTTGTACATGGCGGATCGATCCATCACTCGTCCCGTCGGTATTGTGGAAGACGTCCCGGTCAAGCTAGGTAAATTCTTTGTTCCCATTGATTTTGTTGTGCTTGACATTCCTGCAGATAGTCCGGTCCCGATCATTCTCGGAAGACCGTTTCTTGCAACGTCCGGCTGCATAGTCGATTGCAAGAATGCTAGACTTGCCTTTGACATAGGAGAAGAGAAGGTAGAGTTCGTTCTTTCCACTCTAGTGAAGGAACCAATCTTTGATGAGGATATATTCAATATCCAAGATGAAGAAGGGTTGTCTAGAGAGGAGGTAAGTGCTATTCTCTTCAAAGATCCTTTGCAAAAGGTTATTACTATGAGTCTAATGGATGAAGGGGAAGAAGAAGAGTGCAATGAGGCAATTGAAGCCTTAGAAGCACAAGAAGAAGTATGTGAAGAGGAGTTTGAGAAACTCCACGACGAAGCAGAAAACGTGAGAATCCACGGCCATACACTATATTCCACGGCCGTGGATTTCATCAACAAAAGCGTGGCTCACTCCAGAGGGTTACACGGTCGTGGAGGAAACAGAGCACCCGTAACTACATTCCACGCCCAAAATCACGGCCGTGGAGCATACAGAGAAACCGTAATTTTGGCCGTGGACGAAGGCAAATGTGCCACTTCTTCAACTTCTCTTGATTCTTCTCCAACACCTTCTATTTCCTTAGATGCTTCTAAGGAACCATCGGATGCTCCTCAAGAGCCATTGGAGACTCCGATCGCAATGGAATTGAAACAACTTCCTACACATCTAAGGTACGCTTTTCTAGGACCTAATTCTACCTATCCGGTAATTGTTAGTTCCGATTTAAGCATAGATGAACATAGTAAGCTCATGGTTGTCCTTAGGAAACATAGAAAAGGTTTAGGATATACTATAGAGGACTTAGTAGGAATTAAACCTTCCCTATGCATGCATAAAATCTTAATGGAAGAGGACTTTAGGACTTCAAGACAACCTCAAAGGCGGTTAAATCCGACCATGAAGGAGGTTGTCAAGAAGGAAATTCTTAAACTTCTTGATGCATGTATCATCTACCCTATCTCCGTTAGCAAGTGGGTGAGTCCGGTACAAGTGGTTCCGAAGAAGGGAGGAATGACGGTCATCACCAACAAGAATAACGAACTCATTCCTACCCGAACCGTAACGGGATGGCGGATGTGCATAGACTACCGCAAGCTAAACAACGCTACGAGGAAGGATCACTTCCCACTACCCTTCATCGACCAAATGCTTGAAAGGTTAGCACAACATTTGCACTTTTGCTATCTTGACGGTTATAGTGGTTTCTTTCAGATTTCGATACACCCGGATGATCAAGAGAAGACCACGTTCACGTGCCCGTGGGGTACGTTTGCCTATAGGAGGATGCCGTTCGGGCTTTGCAATGCCCCAGCCACCTTTCAAAGGTGCATGATGGCCATCTTCTCCGAATACATAGAGGAAATCATGGAGGTCTTTATGGACGACTTCTCCGTTTATGGTTCCTCTTTTAACAATTGTCTTTCTAACCTTGCTCTTGTATTACAAAGGTGTGAAGACACTAACCTAGTTCTTAATTGGGAGAAGTGTCAATTTATGGTAAAGGAAGGAATTATATTAGGACACTTAATCTCTAGTAGAGGGATAGAGGTGGATAAAGCTAAGATAGAGACCATAGAAAAGCTTCCTTCCCCAACTTCGGTGAAAGGGATAAGAAGTTTTCTAGGACATGCTGGATTTTATAGGCGTTTCATAAAGGATTTCTCTAAAATATCAAAGCCGCTAACTAATCTATTGATGAAGGATGCAGTTTTTGATTTTTCGCAGGAATGCTTAGATGCGTTTAACATGATCCGGGAAGCTCTAATTTCAGCACCTATCATCCAACCTCCGGATTGGAATCTTCCCTTTAAGGTTATGTGCGATGCTAGTGACGTAGCTATAGGAGCTGTTCTAGGACAAAGAAAGGAAGGGCGAACCCACGCTATCTACTACGCTAGCAAGACTGTAGATGAAGCGCAGCTCAACTACGCCACTACGGAAAAGGAATTTTTAGCCATTGTTTATGCTATTGACAAATTTTGCTCTTATCTTGTAGGTGCAAATGTGATTGTGTACACGGATCATGCTGCGATCCGGTATCTCCTTGCAAAGAAGGATGCGAAGCCAAGGCTAATTAGATGGATTCTTCTCCTACACGAATTCGATCTAGAGATCCGCGACAAGAAGGGTTCGGAAAATTCTGTTGCGGATCATTTGAGTCGTCTAACACATCTAGAGGACGACCATCTACCTATAGATGACTCCTTCCCGGACGAACATTTACACATTATAGAGGAGTGCATCGATGTGATCTCCAAAGGTAACGAACCATGGTTTGCTGATTTTGTTAACTATTTGGTTTGTCAGGAGATACCGCCCGGATTATCCTACGCACAAAGAAAGAAGTTCTTTAAGGATGTTCGGGAATACTTTTGGAATGAACCTCTCCTCTTTAAGAGAGGTCCGGATGGCATTATTCGGCGATGTGTGCCGGAAGATGAGATGCAAAGTGTCATCCGCCATTGTCATTCACTACCATGTGGAGGACACACTAGTTCAAACAAAACTAGCGCTAAGGTATTGCAATCTGGATTCTTTTGGCCTACTTTATTTAGAGATGTGCAAACCTTTGTTTCCTGCTGCGATACTTGTCAAAGAACAGGAAATATTTCTAGGAGGAATGAGATGCCTCTCAATAACATCCAAGAGGTGGAGATTTTCGACGTTAGGGGAGTTGACTTTATGGGACCGTTCCCATCATCTTGTGGAAACCAATACATACTCTTGGCGGTAGATTACGTTTCTAGATGGGTGGAAGCAATTGCCTCTCCCACCAATGATGCCATGGTAGCGGTTAAGTTCTTTAACAAGACCATCTTCCCACGATTTGGGACACCAAGGACTATCATTAGTGATGGAGGTTCTCACTTCATTACCCGGCGCTTTGAAGCTCTTCTAGCAAAGTATGGGGTTACTCACAAGATCGCCACCCCTTATCATCCACAAACTAGTGGACAAGTTGAGATCTCAAACCGGGAGATCAAAAGAATCCTAGACAAGACGGTTTCAAGGACTAGGAAGGATTGGTCCTTGAAGCTTGATGATGCATTGTGGGCGTACTGGACTGCGTACAAGACTCCCATAGGAACCACACCATACAACCTTGTGTATGGGAAGTCTTGTCACTTACCGGTAGAGTTAGAGCACAAGGCGTTTTGGGCCATCAAGTGGTTGAATTTCAGCATGAAGGAAGCGGGAGAGAAGCGTCTCTTGGACCTTAATGAGCTTGAAGAATTCTGCTTGAACGCTTATGAAAACGTCAAGATTTACAAAGAAAGAGTAAAGCGTTGGCATGATAAGCATATCATTCCAAAGGACTTCAAAGAAGGAGATCAAGTTCTCCTCTTCAATTCAAGGCTTCGTCTCTTTCCAGGTAAGCTTAAATCTCGTTGGACCGGACCTTTTCTAATCAAACGTATTTTTCCCCATGGTGCAGTTGAAGTATGGGGTGAAGCGGGCGGAAGCTTTAAGGTGAACGGTCAACGACTCAAGAAGTATACGCCGGAACTCCAAGCTGAAGAGTTCGCGCCCACCGCACTCGAATAAGTGCGAAATTGGTCTAGCTACGGACCTTAAACAAAGCGCTTCTTGGGAGGCAACCCAAGGTATTGCATTTTTACGTTTTTGTTTTTGATTCATAGATTAGCTTAGTTTAGACGTTTTTGCTTTGTTTTGCCTTCGATTCTTTCCGGTATGTTCGTGTTTTTGGATGTAGGAACAGTGGAAAAGAAAAGGGGAAGAGAAAGTTTGAAGAAAAGTGACGAAACTTGGACTTTGGAGCATTACAGAGAGTTCCACGGCCTAAACCACGATCGTGGAACCCTCTGAGACCGTAATTTACAAAAGCCTTTGAAAAATCACCAAAACCACGGTTCCGTACATTTCCACGGCCGTGGAACCCCCCAACAGACCGTGATTTTCAAAAATTTTGACGGCCACTATATTAACCACGTTCTTCACAAAAACATAACATCACAAAACCCATTCCACGCCCTAAACGCCGAATTGCTTCCCCTCACCTCAAATCTTCATTCGTTTATCGTTTTTAACGATTCTTTGGCCAAAGCAGAAGCAAATCCGATCACCAACAAGATCCAAGCAACAATTCGAGCGGCAAATCACCGAGGAAAGCAGAATTCGGATTTGAAAATCCGAAAACCTAGGTTTTTCACTCTTCTCTATCTTTGTCGATTCGGACTTACATTTGCTAGAATTTTTAGGAATAACTGATTGGAATTGGAAGAGAATTAGTCTAGGACTGCTGCTGTGAAATTTGGTGAGATTTTGTTGAGTTTTAAGAAAAGTCGAGACAAACCACGGTTCCTGTAGCTTCCACGGCCGTGGAACACCAAGAACAGACCGTGATTTTTGCTAGAAAATGGATTTTGTGAGGAGAGTGTCCGGTAGGAACAAGGGCAAGAATAAGGACAGTGATAAGAGTAAAAAGAGGAAGGAAAACCCCTCTTCCTCCTCTAGAGCACCACCACCTTCATCACCTTCACCTCCATCATCACCATCACCACCTCGCCCTAGGGTCCCTAACATTCACGAGGATCATCTCGACGCCTTAGAGAGGATCCATAAGAGGACGGTCATAGCACCTAGATACCTACTGTTGGAGGACTTAGCGCCTCTACATCTGATAGAGGACATCACTTGGCTCTTAGATAGAGCCTGATTAGTCATCTTCTCCGCTATTCGGGAAGATGCATATGAGGAGATTACGAGAGAGGTTGTGGTCTCTTTTGAGCACAGCCATGTTGATAGGACAGTTTCTTTCCGGCTGATGGAAAGGAACTATGATTTTTCCATCCGGGAGTTTGGAGCCTTCTTTGGGTTCCACGAGACCTTCAATGGTCGATTCCCCAGTGGCGTGTACGCCAAGGATTTTTGGGAAGAGGTCGCTATGATCTATGCTAGTGAGGACCGCTGGCAACCAGCTGATACCAAGGCTAAGTTGATGTATCACTTAGCCTTGAAGATTGCTCATAGGGTACTTTCTGAGTGTCTCTTCCCTAGGACGGAGACACCTCAGAAGATTAAGACAGATGAGCTCTTTCTTCTGTACTGCATGTTATATGGACGGCCTGCTGACTGTGCTACCCTCTTAGCTGCTACCATGAGCAAGCTAAAGAATAAGAGGGCTGACAACATTGGATATGGTGGGATAGTCACCCACATTGCTCGACAGTTAGGGGTAGATTTCTCCGCCTACACACGCATTGCTGTTGTACCCCTAGGACTTCAGGCCCTTATGACTAGAGGCCTCATCTTCCCCACCCATAGAGGTCCACCTTACACTGCTATGCCATGGGAGAGTAGGACCGGGAGAGGCATTGAGTGGATCCCAGAGTATTCCATTATGGCTGGACGCCATAATAGGAAGGCGACGTTCGCTGCCATGCATGCGAACAGATTGGTAGCCCCTCCCTACGTCCCACCACCACCAGTTGAGGAGGAGGAGATGAGAGACCAGTATGAGGGAGGAGGAGCTGAGCAGGACTTTGGTACATTCCCGGATCAGCCGGACGCAGCTCCTGACATGCCTAGACGTTCTCCCCGCCCTGCTAGAGCATATGGCTCTTCCTCTCGCCGCGCTAGTGTGAGCGAGAGGCCTACTTGGATGGCTGACCCTCCCGCTTGGTATTCGACTCAGCCAGATTGGATGGGAGCTCCTCCACCATGGTCTACACAGCCGCCACCAGCACCAGCACCTTCAGATGCACCGGCGTGGTACAGCCAGCCGCCTGGGTGGTATGAGCAGTTGCCAGAGTGGGCTACCGACCTTTCTGATAGGGTTGGAGCTTTGGAGATCCGAGCTGACGCTAGAGATGCACGTGTGGACGACCTTGACCACATGATGAGAGATGTATACCGCCAACAGTTCGGGCGGTACTATGATCCTAGCTTCTCTCCATTCCACCACCGCCTCCACCGCAGTGATGACGATGATGACCGACAGTTTAGCCGCTCCACCACCATTTTGTGAGTTTTTTTCTTTCTTTCTTTGTCTTTATTTTTCTTTTTGAACATTAGGGACAATGTTTGTTCCAAGTATGGGGTGTGGTGTGACTAATCGTTGTAATAACTCTTACTCACTTTATTTGCTTCTATTGAGACTACCTTGCATGTTTCATTATATTGTTACACGTTTTATTATCGCATTGCATGAAAAAGAGTTTTAAAAACCTATAAAAATTGAAAAATTTTGAAAATTTTGTGCTTCTAGGAATTGAGATGATTTCTATGATAATCACCACTTGTGAATTGAGTTTTGATGACGATCGCATGCTTAAACGAATAGTGAATTGAAAAAAAAAATTGAATGAGTTGATTATACCTCTTTTGCAAATTTCATAATGTGATAAATGTTAATTAAATCATGTTGAGAAAATAAGGTTGAAATCAGACTATAAGTTCTTATACTTCTTGTTGAGATGATTAAGGCAATTCGATTTTCTTTCTTCTTTCTTTGATCATTTAGCCCCTCATTGAAATAATGACCTCCTTTACCTATCCGGGAATTTGGAGGAGTTGATTGATATTGGCATGTTTGATGTGGGAGGGCCTTGAAAGCAATTATTTGAAATCAAAAGAATAGAAATAAATTATAGGTTTGGGGAAGTCAATCATAAAGATGAGTAACTCGGCACCATTCACATAGCCGGGTGTTTGTGTCTTACCAAAGTCGGATTGAGCGATATTCCTAGCGGATTATGGTATGTGCGCTAAGGGTTTGAGGCATCTCATAAAAATTGAGAAACGCCAATCTCCTAGGCTTCGGTTTTTGTGCACCTCTATCCATAACTCCAAAAGTAATGTCGAAAAATGAAAAGAAGAGAGCGAAGCTCTAAGTTGAAAGTGCTGCGGAAACCGCAAGAGAAGAAGAAAAGAGTAGTTATCCACTTTCCCGGATTCATGCACCACATTCCTTAAAGTTTTCCCTCCCTTTCCACATTCTAGACCTTGTTTGAAAGTCCTTAAGATCAAAAGAATGTTATATGACTTGGTGATCTAAATTGAAATTTCTTATGATTGATTTTGATAATGTTTGAAGGTTATGATGTTTACATGGAAGTTTGATTAATTCACGAGCTTTCTTTACTCTTTACTCTTTGATTATGCATATGAAAGTCTTATAAGCGAATGAAGCAAGATTTGAGAATGATCTATTGATTAGAAGGCACATTCATCTAAAAGAAGTTTTGCTTTGAGAAGGTACACATATTTCATCCTAACTTGTGCTTTAAAAGCTTTTTTAAAGACCTTGCTTAGGGACAAGCAAGTGGCAAGTATGGGGTTATTTGTTAGCATGAAATATTGTGATATTTTAGGCACGCTTTCTAAGTGTATTTCATCTATAATGGTAGTCATTGATTAAGCATTGATGCATTTGTGAGCTAGTTTGTCTATATTGTCGATATAGAGATCTACGCAAGCTTTATGTTGATTGTAGACAATTAAGAGCTATTTCCGAACGGATTGAGCGAGAATGGAGTTTGATTGAGCATGTCCAAGGATTGAGGACATCTCTAGGAGCTAAGGATGGTGCCAACTTGAAGAACGGCACGAGACTAAGGAAAATCACGAACTACCTCTAAACCACGCTCTAAAATACGGCCATACTAGATTCCACGTTCAAGTCCACGGCCGTGGAACTTGGCAAGAGAGGCGTGGTGCATTCCAGCAACTTACACGGCTGTGGAGGGTTGTGACAAACCGTGACCAACTTCCACGCTCTAAATTACGGGCGTGGAACACTTCCACGACCGTGATCTTGGCGATCTTTTACGCAATATTTTAAGCCACGATCTTCTACGCAATGGGCCGGGCTCATATTTTATCTTACACTATAAAAGGACGGAAGAAGAGAGATTCCGTCACCTTCGCTTACGCTTGGACTTACCCTAGTTTCACGCCTTTGCGGAGATTGTGATTGAGAGATTTGCGCTTTGCTATTGAGATTTCCGGATTGACGGAAGAGTGGAAGATTTGGAAGATTGTTCGCAAGGAGATTTCGCTTCTTATTTAGGTTTGATTAGAAGACGGATTGACATCCCGTTCTTCGTTCTTATCTAAGATTGTGATTGCTTGTGTTATTTCCGAAACTATTGACGTTATTGTTCTTGATTTGTGGATTTGAGATTAACTTGAGAGTTATTCAAGGTTTTCGGAAGTTTTCATCTTTCATTCTTTTAAATCTTGAATTTGATATCAATATGACTGTTGTTGGCTAAAACCCTTTAACAATTCTAAGGTGAAGGGTTGATAGTTGTGGCTTAGATGATGATAGATCGATCGTAAACAGATTGGACCCTGAGAGTTAGAAAGAATCGCCGACAAATCTAATCCACGGTCTGTTCTTGAGCTTCCACGGCCGTGGAACTCAAGAACTACCCGTAATTTTGTGTCAATTTACGAACTTGCTTTTACTTTAATCCAAAGTTAAAGATTTGCTTTAACTTAGTCTTGGCTTGCCTTTTCTAGGTGGTAGTGAAGCCTCAACAACCTCTACCTCGATTCCGAGTGTCACAACCTTAATCGGTTTAGTTAGTCTTGATCCTTGGATTATAAGTTTGGGTATTTGACGTTAATTCTTACCTTTAGAACCTTTCTATACTGAAGCCTCAACAACCTTTATAGAGAGTGTCTTTTAGGTGAGTCATATAAGGTTTTTGGAACTTCACCGTACGATTACCTTACATTCGTATACCTTTGCATACCTCAACTCTGTCCTTATATCTTTAGTATATCTTGAATCGATTGCCACAGCTGGATTCCTGGATATTTAGGATTGTTGTTTTCCCAATAATTTGAAAAGCTTCATATATTTACTTGCTTGATAACCTATAATTGGATTTAACCCCCCAAATCCCTGTGTTCGATACTCTGGAATTCTTGCTCAACTATATCGATCCGTACACTGCGGGTTCGCTTGCTTGATTTCTAGTTTTATAATTAAAGTTTATTTGCACGCACGCTAAGTGGCGAACAATAATCACCCAAAATATCAAATAAGTTACCTCCCTTTAACATGGTAAATTATTGATCCAAACATCTAGGAACAACGTCAATAGGTGGAGGCTCCTTAGATAACTCTTCCTTAAGATCATAAAGAAACCTTGAAAGGCTAGGGCGAGGTTTTGCAGACTGTAGTCGAAATAATCTTCGAAAGTGGACAATCTCGGGCGAGATTTTACTCAACTAGGGCGAGATTTCCCACTGCGGTGGAATTTTGTTGCCCTATGCCGAGGTTATGTCATAATCATGGTATGACTTCATTCACCATGATCATCCGACATCTCTAGGACATAGACTTTATTTTTTTCCTTCCTCTTAACGTCTTCAACTTGAAAACCTAAAATTAAACCCATTCGCTTTCTAATGGATAACGGTGCAAGTTTAGCAAAAGTTGAAGGAAACAAAGCATCAACAAAGTCATGGTAATTCAAAGTAGACAATACTCTAGGAAACCTCAAACTTTTCATGCTTAACATATTTACTATAAGGATCTAACAATTGCCATACATAAGTATCTTTATGTTTAACCTTAGAGGTCTTAAAGAGGATTTATATATGTACTCAAAGGCAAATCTGAGGGTAGATCACTAGGAAACTGTTCCAAAGAACAACCAAAAGATGAATTCAAAATCTTAGATTTATGCACCTCAGAATCAAAAGAACCATCACATCTCAACTACGGCCTTATGCCTATTGCTATTAAGATCACTCATACTACTCTTAGGCACTTCACACTTAATAGCATCCTCTAACTCAAAATTCTTGTGCATTCAAGTCACTTGCATCTATGTCATGCTCATCATCATCAATGTTATTTACTAAATTAGAATCATTCTTAGGTTTCCATACTAATCCTAGCATGTGACACAATAGTATATTCTAATTTTAATAAATTTGAATGATCATTAAGTGACTTAACACACTCAAACTCAAATTTATGCACATTTCTATCAAGATTATGCATAACATGCTCATGCATATGACAATCAATATCATAAGTAGCATGCTTATGCATAGGATAATCAAGAGTGTCATCAAAATCAAAAGCATGTGCATACAACTCATTTGCATCTAGTTCAAGTATGGAATTAGAAGATTTAGAATCATTCCTTTTCGCGGTTTTAACATCCTCAATTGATGGTTCCTGGAGCTGGATGACTTGTGATTCCATTCTAGGTAGAAACTCCTCTTTTTTCAATGATATCGGGTGAAATCTCGACTGAATGGGGACGAGGTTTTGAGCCCGAGATCTGGAATGGGACGTATGACCTTCCCAATTCCATTACGCTCCAGATAAGATCGAAACGATTCATAGTCTCGGGGTCCTTGTCTCTTGGAACGTGGTTCAAAATATGATAATCTCTCCAAAGGCCTTCTTCATTCTCATTCCCGAGTTTCAGAAAATCATCAACAAAATCCGGCATGTTAGATATATTATAACGAGAATTTGAATATCTCATACCTTGCTCATAATGGACTCTTGGAGGCACTTCCGGGACTAGGGTCCTATATGGAACACGTGAACGTCCATCATCACCATTCAGTGATCTCTACTGAGGAATGTAATTATCAAACCTCAATTGGGGCAATTCTCGGTTTAAATCTCGGGTGAGACTACATAGTGGAGGTTGAGATTTTTCACTAGAACGAGATTCCAACTTCATTCTCTCATTGAGGTTCGTAAGTGAATCCATGAGTTGTTGTACCATGTCTCTGGCCTCGGGATTGTTTAAACCACTTCCTTGTGACCTTTTATGGTTATACCTAGACATTCTGCACAATTACACAAAAGTAACAACAAACTCGTGACGTTAGTGAGAACGTAGGTTCCTTAATTGTTTTCTCTCACACTCACTCTCTGTTGTGAATCTCAAGCTAACTTGATGTAATTGCCTTGGATGGATTCATGGTTCTTTACAAATCGATGACTACCTTCAACTAGAACTCTTTGGTTGACTTTATAGTCAGCTTAACTCGGAAAAAGGTTCTTGTGGTGGAAGATAGTTAAGGTAAACTTGCTGGAAGTCTCTTCACACAATTGACAAATAATGGAAAGAATATTGCAAGTAGACACAACTAGTATGATAAAAAGTATACATATACACTAACTAACACACCTAAAGAAATTGACTCAATATGTTTAGAGTAGAAAGAGGCACAAATAAGTACACAAGAGATTAAGAAGAGAGTTTTTACATACCTTGAATAGGTGCGATTAGAGAGAGAGAGAGAGAGAGATGGACATGTAGGTTTAATCTCGACAGAAAGAAATCTCGGGCAAAGGGTGAAACCGCGGGCGAGATTCTGTCTCAGGGTCGAGGTTGTTCAAAAGAAAGGATTTTTGGCTATGAATTGGATCAAGTATGGTAAGAAACTTCTTCTTTGGATGCCTCTTGAACTTGACACACTTAAATTTCTCAACTTTTGTCTCAAAATTTTCCAATAAATATGCAACTGTAGCAAACCTCGGGTGAAAATCTTGGCCCCGAGATGTCGATTCGTCGGTGTTTGAACGACAATCAAAGAATGTGCTTGAGGTTATACGTCTGCCTTGCTACCTCCTCTTGTTGTTTTCCCTTGTTGCCTTGATGAACCCTTCTTAATTGGATCGCAACAGTTGTGTCTGACAAAAGTTCCCGCTATGATGTAGTTGATGGTAGAGCGTTTGGTAAAAGGTGTAGGCTTTATTGTGGGGTTATGGGAAAGAGGTTTTGGATGAGCTAGGTATATGGCTATAGGGAATTGATATATTTATAGGCTGATGTAGGTTATAAGAAAAGATATGGGAAAGATATTCGGTTAGGACTTAGAAGATATGATAAGATATCACCTACTAGATAAGATCTCAATGATAAAATCTCTTGCAAATCTCCTCCTCCTCCTCCTCAAATATTGCAGCTGGGAATAAATAGATCTGACTCAATTTTTATATATTAATGATCTTCGAGTTGATAGAGAAAATTTACGAAACTTGTGGGGACAAGCAACGTAAAAATCTCAACTTTAAGCTTCGTTTTTGGGTGAGATGTAAGTTGGTTGGCTTGTGT
This sequence comes from Fagopyrum esculentum, assembly GCA_033239045.1. Lineage (NCBI taxonomy): Eukaryota > Viridiplantae > Streptophyta > Magnoliopsida > Caryophyllales > Polygonaceae > Fagopyrum > Fagopyrum esculentum. Next base: position 148,526,147 of record BSUD01000002.1, on the reverse strand, counting down.
TTTGGCTATGGCGTTTATATTCTCCAATAGACACAAGTCAACACACATTAAACTCAAATAATCTCACAAAGATTGACAACAAAGAAAATACTCGATTTTTATATGGTCAAGGAAGACTCAAATAAAAATAAATCAAACCTTTGTTGTTGAAGTTCAGTCGAATAGCTTTGATACTAGTTTGATGTGGGGTTGATGCCGCAGTTTTCCGATCTAGACTTGAAGTTCACGGATTGGACAATAGAAAGAAATCTCGGTATAAAATGGTTCATCTCGGGCGAAATTGAACATGCCGAGATTCTGTAAAACTCAGAATGCGGAATTATGGATGATATGGAAAGATAAAAGATGAATAATGAACGAATATATGGAAATATAGGAAGAAAAGACTCAATGTTTAGACTTGCGAAGAACCTTGACCAATGGATCAAAACCCTCAACAAGGAATTACCTTAACCTTTCTTCCTTTAACCTTACATAAGTCTTCTATATAAGACAAGCACAAGAGAGACTAGTTTGGCTAGTAGCACCAATCTTCAATAAGATTAACACACACAAGAGCAACCTTACAAGGACTCACAACGATTCAATCAAAGACTCTCTTTTTTGAGTTGAATAAGAATGAATAAAACACAAACTTCGTAAGCAAAGCAACGAGTACCTCACAATATTGTGGAAACAATAATAAATCTAATTTGCCTATGAATCTCGTCATCTAGGACTATTTATAGGAGAGAATCCTCTAAAAAGATAAAATAAAAGGAATAAAATATAATCCTAAAAGATAGATTCATAACTAACAAATATACTTTTAGCATGTTTAGAGCTTTAAAGGTATTAAAATAATAAAAGATAACTATAAGGTTTTTAACTGATCTGGTCGAGATTCCGCTCGTGCTTTCACAAAAGTGGGAATCTCGGTCAGGTCTGCATAATCTCGGCCGAGATTTATCAAAGGGAACTGAGATTTGTCCTTTCCATGCAATTCTCCATTCTACGAACTCCTCCAATGTTTGATTCTTACTAGGAACCTCTCATTGAGTGGCTCTTACTCTTGATCTAGCGATGGCTCCATGTGTTGTTGGAGATATCTTGGATGGTCCCACATTTGTTCGACCGGTTAATTGTAAATCCAATAACAAACATACAAAAGTAGAAAACAAAACAAAAGTAGCATTAAGGGATAAACAATAGGGTTTGTATTTAACCATCCAATATAAGGGGAGTCCGGAGTAACATAAAATGTAATCCAATCAAAGAAATAAAACATCAAGCATCCGAAATACCACAACAATGCAATTCAAATCTCACTTGATAATAACCATATCTAAATAACATATATAATGTTATGAACAGGGCCGTCTCATTCATTTTGGAGGCCCCGTGCCAAAAAATATTAGAGGCCTTTACAAAAATTAAAATGATATTGCACGGTTTATTTTAAATAATAGTATATCATAAACTATATTTTATACGCTGAAAATAATTTAATAAATTTAAAGAATATAGAAAAACTAAATATAATACAAGTAATTAAAATACATATTTAAAAGAATTTTTTTATAAATACTGTATTAAACTGTTTTTAACTAAACATAAAAAAAAATAGATATAGTCCAATGGCGGCCCAGGCATCAATCCTATGATCTTTTGATCATTAAAAGACACCAATTTACCAGCTGAGCCAACATTACAAGCTATACAAATTTACTTTTTACTAAATTATAACTGCTTATGGAGGCCCACAAAATTTTGGGGCCCTGTTCAGTAGAACAGGCCGCACCGGTCATTGGGTCGGGCCTGATTATGAAGAAAACAACCATGCACAACTCCTCATCTTGTAGAATAAGAAAAGTATTAATCATGTAGCTCTAACATCTTCCAATTAACATTTTGAAGCATATAAAGAATAAAGTAAGGTCTATTCGCAACTATCACATCTTGTCATAGACAAACAATAATCTACCATAAGATGTGAATTAGTATATATATATATATATATATATATATATATATATATATATATATATATATATATATATATTCAATTACAAGAACGTGCATGTCTATTCTTCTTTTTGTGCATGAACAACTAGTGCATGTTTATATTATTGTTATGATCATACAACACGTGTATTCTTACTCGTGTATTTTAAAACGTGTATGTGTATTTCAAACATGGTATATGCATAACAAGAACGTGCATGTGCATGATATATATACACACTCGTGCTATATTAGGTTAAAAGCTTTTATACGAGTAGTCATGCCGTGCACAGTTAATTGTATAGTTAATATTAGAGAAAATTATCTAAACAGTACCCCATCTTTTGGCCTGATTAAACTTTAGTATCCCATCGTTAAAACTATCAGAACGGTACCTCAACTATTGAACCCGGCCAAAGATTAATACCTAAGTTACTGTTCATCCGTTAACTTAACAGATCTGTGTAAAATTTCAGGGGTGAAATTGTCCAATCCCACATAAACCCTAAACCCAAAAATTCCTCTATCCTATCTCACCTTTCTCTCTCAAATCTGGATAACACTTATATTCTCCCCAAATTTCAGGGGTCGACATCGATTACAAGCCTCTCAGTTGCTTCCATTGTTTCCGGTCACCACTTGGCTGATTGTGTTCTTCACAACGTTCCTCAAGATCTCCTCCAAATGTCTCAGATCGATTGCCTGGCACAGAACCACTTGACTGATTGTGTTCGTCACCGGATTAGCCAGAAATTGGAGCTCAAAGCAGTATGAATCCATTGCGATCTTGGCTCCCTTAAATCCGTATTCCAAGCTAGGGTTTCTCCCACCGGAGAGATTCGAAGGCAGGCCGTTATTGTAAAAATCGTTGACGAGCTCAAAGAATTGAGCGAACAACAGCTTTCCGATCGAGGTTGGGGCAAGCCTGGTGTTGTCTATGGAAACTCCGATTGGTGTCCCTTGGAAGTTCCCGCCGTGCAAGGCCTTGCTTCTAGCAACATCGATCAATCAATGGATTGTCGTTGACGGAGTTGATTTCTCTCTCGATCATTTTTGTAGCCATACGGATCACTTCGATTTGGGGGCCGAGCACTAGGGAGAAGTTCTGAGAGCATAACGATCTTGTTTGGGCTTTTGGAGAGGATCGAGTTCGTGGAGCTTCTCAGCGTGCTTGACATAGCCAGATCTGTCAAGTATGTGCTCCATTATTTCAACTTAGCGCCACCATTGATTCATCTCTTTCTCTCTCTCCGGGTATATACTTCCAGTTGTACTTTGATTCATGTTTTAGTTCATTGCTTGTCACTCTGTTTTTCCCTCTTAACAGATACCAAAATGTTTAGCTTCAAATAGCCGCTTAAAGGAATAAAAATAATAGGGGCGAATAAGAGCAGATCAAGGAAGAAGACGAGCATTCCAGAGGTGGTTGTCTACGCCCCAACTCTATGGATTCCATCACATACTGACCTCAAACCATTCATTCCTCAACACCTCATTCACCGCTTACTCACTCTTCAAACTCGTATTATCAATTTGGCTGCACAGCACACTCGTCAGTAACTCATTAACTTTGCTGCTCATTTTTCTTAATTTCAAGCTTTGAGGCCCTTGATCTAAAAAAGCCCTTGTTCTGTGTCTTCATATGGGTTGCCGGCTCAATAAAGTTGCAGAGCTTGTTATCGAGCTGGAGCCTGACAATCGGTTGCATATGTGCAGCTTTGTGGAGTGTTGGTTGGGTTTTGAAAATTTGGAGCCTCTTAATTCCACAAATTTCACAACCATATGTTCAAGATCAGTACTTCTAAACTTTCTGTATTTTGAAAATTTGGGGCTTTATTTTGATTTTGGTTGCTGGCAGAATTTGGTGTTTTATGGTTTTTGATTTTGCGATCTTGATTGATATATTGTTAGGGAAAGGGCTTTATGATTTTGATTTTGGGAGATTGATAGAAATGTGGGACTCAGGAAATTTGGGGTTTAGGGTTCATTTGGAGATGGACAATTTTGCCCCTAAGATTTAACGGGGTTATGTGAATTTAACGGATGAACAGTACCCTAGGTACTAATCTTCGGTCGGGGTCAGTAGATGAGGTACCGTTCTGATAGTTAAAAGGATGAGATACTAAAGTTTAGTCAGCCCAAAAGATGGGATACTGTTTAGATAATTATTTCTCTTAATATTATTTGGTTGCCATATAGGTGTATATTTAATGCTTCTTTTGTTCACAGTTACCAAATAATAGTTTGATGCATTTGATTGTACATTGATTATTTCCATATATGATCAGTTAACCATATTTGTTTATTATTTAATCCGACGATTCATATATGTTCTTATTTCTTACCGTAATACTTGTTCTTACCTAATCATAAACTCCCCCCCCTCTCTCTCTCTCTATATATATATATATATATATATAAATTAACAAGAATGAACTTGTATAGTAAATTAGAAGATATCTTAATATCTTTAAAAAAAATGTAAATAAAAGTAGAAAAGTATAATCTTATTTCATGTCGGGTTATCGGGTCATTTCGGCCTATCGAGTCATTTAAGGTCGGGCTACTTTGTGTTAACGGGTCATTTTAGGTTACTGAGTGTTTGGGTTGGGCCATTTCGGTCATCGGGTCGTTATTGGGCTACTCTCCGGTTTAATAGGGCCATGTCATTTTCGAGTTTGAATTATTTATTATTTCGGGTTAAATCGATTTCAAGTGGGTCAGTTTTGAATATTCTCTTTTTTAAAATTTCGTGTCCAACTGGACAAGGGCTCATTGGGTCGGTCGGATTCACGAGTAGGGTCAAGGCTGAACGGCTCTACTTGGAGGTTGTTTGAAATGTTGAAAGTTTTGACATTTGAATGGACAAATATAAATGAGAGCCCAAAATGTGAATGGGCAAAGGCCGGTGGGGTGTTCGGAAATGAGCAAGCAAAAGCCCAGTCAGAGACGCGTCTAAAGAGAAGGCAGTTTCGGCCACCACTTTCCTCTGCACCATCTTCCTTCCACATTCATTCACCTTTTCCCCCATTTCCTTTTTCCTTGCCTTCAAAGTACAAATGGCGTTACCCATTATTTTATTTATTCCTTAATTAATTACCCATTTTTTAATTAAATAAGTGCTAACCCTCTCAACCTATGAGGGTTTTTGTGCGCAAATCGATTCGCCTCAATGCGTTAACACACTTTTCCATACGCCACCCCCCAACCCCAATCCGCCACTGGAGCTAAGCCACCACCCATCGCAATCAGTAATCTCTCTCTCTTCCTTTTCTTTTACTTGTCTCTTTACATCATCAATTTGCCCTTGGAACGGAAATTGATTGGTGATGTTGATTGCATACTTCAATTGCTTAATTCTTCACGATTTGTCTTCATTTTTGTTTGTTCTGCTGTTGTTGCTGTCTTTCTTCTACAAATCCGATTTCCCCACTTCCGTTTATGTGATCCGTGTTTTCTACGACTATCTGATTTTTTTAGTTAAATTGGGTTGATTTCTTTTCTAGTTCCCACTTTTTTATTGCCGCCGTCATACGTGTTTTTGCCTTCAATCGAGTAATCCTTTGGGTTGAATTGAAACGGTCTAATAATTTTGGTTACCCAAAAAAGCTTGCTAGGGTTATCGAACAGATTCGATATTGATCTCCTTTTTTGCCCCTTTACTTTCCTCTTTCGGTGCTCAGATGCTTCAAGATTCCAATTTCTTTGGTTTATTGTATCTGTCTGTTTATATTTCAAGGACTTTCGATTCCCTTCGTGTAATTTTTGATCTTTCTGCAGATAAATTTGGTTGCTTGATTCATTCCCTTAATTCAAAATGTTCGAGGGCGTGTCGTTTGTGGTTTCCCGAGACTTCCGAAGTGCGTGCGAGCATGAGTCCCAGTGGTTGTTCAGTAGTATTAGAGCCATTGAAATCTCTGATGATAAGGGGAAACTTGGTGATTCGCAAGATGTTGATCTTCAGGGTTCATCCAAGTCTGTCAAAGTTCATAAAAAAGAGGAAACATTTGAGGTTTCATATAGCTGCACCCAGATGAAGCAAAATGATTCCGGGGATAGTAATGGAAGTAACTCGGATACCAGTTCTCTTGTTCACCAAATTGGTCGGGATATATCAATCAGCTGCATTGCTCGATCCTCTAGATCTGACTATGGGTCCATTTCCATGTTGAACCATAGTTTCAGATCTCTTATTCAGAGTAAGGAGCTCTATAAGCTGAGAAGGGAAATGGGTATGATTGAGCATTGGGTGTATTTTTCTTGCAGCCTTTGTGACTGGGTGGCCTTTGATCCGATACGCCTTCGTTGGATGCATCTGCCTAAGATGCCTTTGAATGGATGCTTCTTGTATTCAGACAAGGAGTCACTTGCTGTTGGTACCGAGCTGCTGGTGTTTGGAAGGGAGATGACCTCCCAATTGGTTTACAAATTTAGCATATTAACAAACTCATGGTCGTTGGGTGCTATGATGGAAAGTCCAAGGTGCTTATTCGGGTCTGCAAGTCAAGGTGAGATTGCAATTGTGGCTGGTGGATGTGATCCTCAGGGCAACATCTTGGCCACAGCAGAGCTCTATAATTCCGAAACAGGAACATGGGTGACTCTCCCTAGTATGAATAAAGCTAGAAAGAAATGTTCTGGTGTGTTTATGGATGGGAAGTTTTATGTAATTGGTGGACTCGGGGTTGGCTCGAATCTCCTTACATGTGGAGAAGTGTTTGATATAGAGAAAGGGACTTGGACTGTGATACCGAACATGTTTCCACTAAGAACCGAGGAGCCTGGATTTACCGAGGCATCTGCTGCCTCAGAGGCACCTCCTTTGGTTGCTGTAGTTAAGAATGAGCTTTATGCAGCTGACTATGAGAAGAAAGAAGTAAGGAGGTACATTAAGAATTCTAACTCATGGTATGTGGTTGGGCATTTGCCTGAAAGAGTGGTGTCGATGCAAGGCTGGGGTTTGGCATTTAGAGCGTGCGGGAATCAGCTAATTGTGATTGGGGGACAGCAGCAGGGTGGAATAGAGGTCAATTCTTGGGCTCCAATGGAAGGCCCTCAGTATTGGACAGTGCTTGGTAGAAAACAATCAAGCGGGTTCGTCTACAATTGTGCCGTGATGGGTTGTTGAGACAACTTCTTGGAGGCTATTATATTAACACTGTTGGCGAGAGGCTATGTACTCCGTCAATGCTTACAAACACATTCAGAGCCATTGATGCATCTGTTGGAGGTCTAAAATCGAAGTGGTTCTGCAAATCATGTGTAATTATCTATCTCTCTTGTTCTGTTTCATAATGTCTTTGGAGACTTATTGTTTAGTAATTGAAATGTTGTAGAATAAGCATCAATAACCTGACTTGTTAAACTGTTGTAGGGTTAAGTTGCTTCTTTCTACAAGAATCTCTGTTGTAGAATTAGAATGCTTATCCTGGCTAGAATGGGTCCTCTTCTTTTTATAACTCGAAATTTGCTAATTAAAAGCTTCCTTGTTGCTGAGAATTTCCATTCTTATTCTTTTCTTGATTATATGAGAAATGTTTGCTGTGTTGTTGTTATATGATTGAAAGAAGGTTCTTAGCTTAGCGGCGCCCTTGCCTGAGATGATTCCCGGCAGGCTGGCTGTGCCTAAGTTAGTTTACAGCTGAGTGGTTAAGTGCCATGTGAATTTACGGCTCTTTGTCAGTTGTTTATTCTTTGAAACAAAGAACACACAATTTTGATGGTTGTACAAGTGATGTTGAGGATGGGATGTGAACTTGTGCTGAGTGAAACCTGCGACATTTTTCACGATTTACACAGTTCTGTTAAAACACTGTTAATCAGTTGGGCAGGTAGCTTTATATGCGTGTCCTCTTTGGTTCCAATATTGTTCAGTTGCTGGGTGAAACCAAAATGTCCTTCGTCAAAATCCTACAATTTTCTGCTCGAATGAGTTGAGTGTTCTAGTCTCGAGTTTTAAAAAGGTTTCAAAGTTTCGATGTAGGGGTTGTGTTTGTGGACAGTTGACTGCAGTCGAACCACTCCTGCATGTTCACGTAGCCAACTTTGTTGTGATCTTGCGCCTACAATTGCAATTTTTTAACATCTCTAAAAGAGTTGTTAAGAAATTGCACATTTAAACTATACCTATTATATAGGCATAAATCATTACATTTTATGCTCACGACTTCTTGGAATGGGCTTGACTTATTGAATTTGGCTAAGGCATCAAGCCATAGGCAAATTGGGTGGCTCAAAACAAGTCGTTTTTAGGTTAGATTGTTAACCCTATCCCCTTTGATAGCTTTGAACTAAGTCTCTAACCAAGCTCGTGGTTAAGTGATCAGATAGATTATTGTGTGTTCTCACAAAATCGACCGATACTATACCGTGAGTTATGAGCTCTCTAACCGAGTTATGCCTCATCCCAAGATGCCTTGATTTCCCAATGTATGTTTGACTATAAGCTATAGCCAACGTAGTTGCACTATCACAATGAATTGAGATCGGAAAAACTAGTTTTGGCCATAGAAGAATTTCTTGAACCACATTCATTAGCCAGTCAGCTTCCTTGCACTGGCAGAGGCAAGTGCCACAAACTCGGACTCTATGGTCGAGGTTGTGATGCACGTTTGCTTCTTTGTAGCCCACGAAATGGCACCACTGTCTAGCAAGAAAACTCATCCAGTTGTGGATGAGTGTTCCTCTATATTAGTGATCCATGACGCATCTGAGTAACCTTCTATCACCGAAGGATTCTTAGTGTAAAGGATGCAAAAACCCATGGTCCCCTTGAGGTACCTAAACACACGCCTTACTGCCTTCCAATGTTGTAAGTTAGGACAACTCTTGTACCTACTCAATTTACCAATAGACAAAGCAATATCGGGCCTAGTGTTGATCATTGCATACATGCAACATCCTATTACTTGTGCATACTCAAGTTGAGAGACGACCGATCCTTGGCTAGACATCAACTTCCCTATATGAAATAAATTTTTATAGCTTATCCAAGAACTTGAAGAAAAAGAATTTTCTGATGGTGGATTTGCTACATGTGAGTTTGAGGGATATTTGATTAAGCAAACGTCTTCCGTTAAGATGACTAACATATTGGGTTGGTGAAGATTGAACGAAGATATCATATCCTTGCACATATTGCTCTTATGTGCTAGTCATCCCGATCACTATTGTTCTATCTGAATATGTATTTAGTACTTGAGGACGTACTCTAGATGAGTATAGAAGTTGGGTGTTCAAAAAATATCCGATCCGCCAATAATCCGACTATCCGACTAGTGTATATCCGACTTTTAATCGATCCGGCGGAAATCTATCCGTATCCGCTCCGATCCGTCTATAATACTCGGATATGCGGATCGGATACGGATCAGGTTTTTTTAAACTCGGATATCCGTTATCCGGTATATATATAATAGTTATCAACTTATTTAACACAGTTGCAATAACTGAGTTGGTCTAAAGGAGAGTAGGGATTTTATATCTTGTAAAAGGTCTTTGGTTCGAACCTCCATAGCCCAATTTTTTTTTTTTGAACTTTTTAATACAAAAAAACCCTAAACGCCTACCGAGTACAAATAGAACTCGTAGCCGTCGCCAATTTGGTTTCCAACGCAAGCACACTTATCTCTCTCTCTCCAGATCTAATCTCTCTCGAATCTCTCTCTCGGCGACCTCTCGTCATTTGGACTGGACTCGATCTCTGGACCTCGCCGTCCGGCCTCCAATTCCCCTCTCTCCGGCCTCCAGTTCCTCTTATCACTGAAATTTGAGATCTCTTCGGACCCGAATCGCTCTCATTTGGAATACTCGATGTATTCAGGGTTTACTCTTTACTTCTTCTCCTTGTTGCCTGATGCAGTAGCAAGCCGCTAACTCCCACAGACGCAGTAGCCCACGCAGTAGTAAGCCGCTCAATCTACAAGGCCCACCGCTTCGCAACCACCATCGGCCTCCCTGCCGGAGCCAAGTTGTACGGATCATAAGAGGAGATCCTAGATGACCCTTATACCCAGATATCGAAGCAATCTACATCCCCTCCCCATCGGCCTCCCTGCACGCCGCTTCGCAACTACCATCGGCCTCTCTGGTTGCCTATCTCAGACTCGGACCTGTCAACTTCTGGTGTTGGTTTATGTTCTTTTTTGATATTTTAAGCTTAACAGTGTACTGTGTAAATTATTTTAAGCTTAAGAACAAATGTCGTCTATTTCGGATAACTCGGATATCCGGAAACGGATATCCGATCCGTTTTTACTTCTCGGACCGGATATCCGGCTAATTTCGGAGCGGATACGAATACTGTTTTCATATAATTTTTTGCCGGATATCCGAATTCGGATATCCGAACGGATCGGATATCCGGGAATGAACGGCCCTGCCTAAGGTATACCATTTTTTTAAATTATGCTTTAACTTTAAACTTAGTTTCCGATTTATTATCTTATTATGAATTATGCATCTTTGATAATTAGACTTGATCATATCCGGTCGGATCCGGATCAAACTTTTGTTAAAAAAATATAGCCCGATATCTGACCGTCAGATCGGATCGATCCGGTGCCCACCTCTAGTGTTAGTTTAGTCAAGGTTTAGTACATGATCATGTTCACCTCATTCAAAATCTAGCCTAGTTTGAACCGAGTCTAAATTTTTTTTGAACAAGCTTACAAATGTAATCATTATCGACCCGAAGTCAGGTGAATGACCCAAGTCCAGCTCGAGTAACATGAATCCTGTAGTCATGTTTAGAGTTGTTTATCCAAGTCCAAATTTTGTACGCTCGTTATATTTGGTTGAGCCTGAACCGAATTGAGATAGCTTGAAGAAGCCCAATGATTGTAATAAGGGCCCAATGAACCCTATTACTCCTACATTACCAATTCATATAAAAATGAATCAAGAGTTATTCGGTTCTTTCACTTGCTTTCTACCGTAGTCTTCCATTTTTTTTTTTATTATTTTTTTTGATAACGGAAAGCGATTAGGTTGGTCTACCTCCTAGAGGTAGTCCACCCTAAAGCATCCTTACGGATGAGAACAAGAAGTTCGGGATCATCAGAAAAATTGGTGTTGGGGGTCGATACACCCAGGTGGGTTAACCGGTCAGCAACACAGTTTATCTCTCTGAAAATATGTCTAATCTGGACTTCGTCGAAAGAACGAAGGTCCAAACTGGAGTCGGAAATAAGCATCTCGATCTCCCAAGGACTACTGCACAAACCTTGGAGTGCCTTAATAACACAAAGATTATCACCTTCGATTTCAATCTTTTTAATATGAAGTCTTTTAGCATCCTGGAGGCCTAATCTCAAGGCAAAGGCTTCCGCTTTAATAACTGAGTTAAAGTTATTCTTTTTAGCATCGAGGCTCACAACCTTTCCGTTATGGTCCCGGATTACGTAACCAATAGAAGTTACTCCCGAATCAAGTTTCGAACCATCAAAATTAAGTTTATGAAAACCAACTTTTGGTTTTTCCCATTTGATGTCATGTTTCTTTCTTTTAATATGGTTTGATTCTTTGTGTGGTTGTTTAAAATTAAAATCGTCCTCATCAAACGTTTCGAGATTCCAATTATTGATTTGTTCTTTGATAAAGCTTGTAACCTTCTTAGTTGTACCAATAGGTTCATTACTGAAGATAATTTTATTTCTAAAGAACCATATGCTCCACCAAATGGTTGCAAGACATGCCATCTTTTTAGGTCCTAATTTATGATATAAATCAATTAGGATATCATGTATTTTATTGCTTTGGTTAATTGTGTTCATTTCGGTTAATAATGTTCCGTCAATTTTGTTAATAACTTGTTTACTAAAAGGGCATTCAAAAAACAAGTGAACCAGGTCCTCTAGGTGATGGTTGCAAAGTTCGCAGTTTCTAGTCACTGCAATCCGCCTTTCGTCGAGCTTGGCTTTTGTTGGAATTCCGTTTTGTGAGATTTTCCAAAGAAAATTTTTGATTTTTGGTTGTGTATCCAATTTCCAAATCCATTCACATGCGTAATTGTGGGTAAAGTTCGTCCGTGCTTCAATCATTTCAGAAGCAGATTTAGTAGAAAACCATCCGTTTTTGCTACATCTCCAGTAAAGTCTATCCCGAATTTCATTATTTGGTATGATTGTTTCCTTGATTTTTCTCCTGATATCTTGGTTAATAAAGTGTTGTAGCTCATTTTCAATTTTGGTGATATCCCATTGTCCTGAATTGTTAATGAAGTAACTTACTTTGATGTTTGTGTCAATAAGGTTGGTATTTTGTGCCATTTTTATTAGCGGAAAAGTTGTTAGCCAGTTGTCATGCCAGAAATTGATAGTCTTACCATTGCCAACTTGCCAGATAAGACCCTCTTTGAATTCGGTTTTTAATTTCATCAGATTATTCCATTTCCAAGATGTTGATCCTTTCTTTTGGTAATTCAAGATATTAATATTTTTAAGTACTTTTCATTAATAATCTTTACCCAAATGTTATAAGGTTCTGCTAGAATTTTCCATAAAAGTTTCATTTGTAATGCTTTGTTTGTAGTTTGGGCTTTCCTTAGTCCAAGCCCCCCGTTTTTCTTAGAATTGCAGATCACATCCCAGCTAATGATAGCCCTATGCTTGTCTCCTTTGTTCCAAAAGAATTTTTTGTATGTTTTGTCGAGTTCGTTAAGATTATAGGTTGGTAGCATAAAGCTTTGCATAGTGAACGTTGGTTTAGACGCTAAATTATGCTTGATGAGTGTATTTCTACCTTCTTGCGATAAAGAGTTTGCTTTCCATTTCATAAGTTGTTGTTTTGTCTTAAGGTTTATATCCCCGAAAGTATCTTTTGTCACTCTTCTTTTAATGATAGGACAACCAAGGTATTTATCGAGAGATTTGGTATGATTCATTGTTAAAATATTTTTTATTTGGGTATTAGTCTTCCATTTATTTAGGGTTTCCTAACTTTATCAATAGAACTTTATTTCAACTTAATGGTTGAAACTATAAAAAAAATGTAAGGTTAGGGAAGTATATTGAAGAAGATTAAAGAAGAGAAGAAGTGGATAATGCAAAGTGTACCAAGTTGGATTAATTTAGTAATTAAAAATGGCTGAATTTGCAATGTGGGCCTTTTACAATTTAGAGTTTAGATTTAGGGTCTCTCATCATTTCATTTAGAAAATGGGCTCCTATTGTAGAAAAAATCAGAAAAGTAAGGGACATAAGTTTTATTTGATTTGATGGGTGACATGTAGAAAAAATCAGAAAATAGTCCAATCAATTCAGTCGGCCCATCTTTTTCCCTCATTTGTCCCTTCTTCTTCCCTCCTTTCAAACCTAAATTTATTTCTGGGTATCCATATGCAACTTTTTTCTTCTTCCCATTGAAACGCAGAAATCTGGACCGCTTGTTGAGCTTCTTCTTCACCGGAATGTATTTGTGGGTAAGCAGTGTTTGTTCCTATTTTTGGGTAAGCAGTGTTTGTTCCTATTTCTGGGTAATCTCAAACTTCTTGGGTAATTAATGTATTTGTGGGTAATCTAAAACTTCTCATCTTCATGGGTAATGTATTTCGGGGTAATCTGAAACTTCTCATCTCTTCTTTTTGTGAATCTAAAACACTGAAACTTCATGTTCTATTTGTGGGTAAGCAATGTTTGTTTACATTTTCTATTTGTGGGTAAACAGTGTTTGTTTGTATCCATGGATAATCTCCAACTTCTCATCTTCCTGGGTAATGTATTTCGGGGTAAGCTGAAACTTCTCATCTTCTTGGGTAATGTATTTCGGGGTAATCTAAAATAGTCAAACTTCCTGGATAACGTCAAACTTCTTGGGTAATCTATTTCTGGGTAATCTCCAAATTCCTGGGTAATGTATTCATGGGTAATCTATTTGTGGGTAAGCAGTGTTTTTTTTTTCCCAAAAAATTAACATCAAATCATTTCAAAAAAAAGCCTGCACCCCTCTCTTTTCAATTCAATGTCTACAGTAGCCTAGTTTATACTTTTCAGACCTATTTTATGTAGTAAATTTATTAGAGGCCCATTTCACAAAATGAAAAATTTTTGAGTCCTCTTTCTCTCATTATTTCATTAAAAATTGAGGAAATTACCGGAAACCACCCGTTAAATAGGCTATATTGCAAATAACCACCCGCTCTATCACTATTTACCGAAAACCACCCGCTAAAGATACTTCGTTACCAAAAAACCACCATGTGTCAGTAATCCGTCAAATTTCCGTTTTGTAGGCCCCACTTTATAATAAAATAATAATTTATCTTGTTTTTCTTCCTTTTTCTATTTTTGAATTTTTTTTTGACCATATAGTACAAAGTTATAGCCTCACAATGACAAAAAAGAAAAGTATAATTTAATTCTTGAGTATTTATGGATATCACCTGTAAATCCGTAATTATATTTCACCCACTTAAATCCAAAGCCTTGTATCAACTCCAGTTCTTAACCTGAACACGAACACAGCAAACCCATTTCCATGGCGGCCAAACAACCATCCATGAACATCCACAATAAATCAAACAAAATCCATCCAAAGATATTGTATGATTCCCTCTAAAGAAAGGGGGGAGGACGATGTCATAAACATCCCACAACAAATCAACCATCCATGAATGTCCCCTCAATTGTCGGTGCTTGGTGAACAAATTCCCCAATATGAGAAGGGGGAGGATGATGGCTTCTTCACCTAAATCTGGATCCAATGACCTATGTCGTTGGATTATGCTTCTTTCTCATTTGATTGAGGAGATTAGAGAGTTTACAGCCAATTTGGGCTTTATCGTTTCTTCATCTCTTCCTTCCCCTTCTCCTTTGTATTTGTTAGATCTGGCGTTCTCTTTGCAAAATGTGAAGAGTCTCTTGTTGATTTCAAGGACCTTTAATTCAAAGGAAGTAAGTTTTCAGGAGCCAACCTTGTCGACATCGAACGGCGTGAATGCCTCTTTCATGGAGCCAACCTGGTCATCGGTCGGTTTCTTTGCCATTTTTGTAGTGGTGGTGGCCGGCAATGGTCGAGGGCACCTTTCTCTCTGTCTATTTTGTGAGAAAATGTGGTTTTCAAATTTTAAAAAATTGGAATTGCAGGAGATGAAAGGAAGGGGGAGGACGATGCCATGACCAGATTGCCTCCATTCCATTGGTATATAATATTCAATAAAAAAGAAACAAAATAAGTTAAAAATAGAAAAACAGTTTAAATAAGGAAAAATATTATTTTATTATAAAGTGGGGCCTATAAAACGGAAATTTGACGGAATACTGACTCATGGTGTTTTTTGGTAACGGAGTATCTTTAGCGGGTGATTTTCGGTAAATAATGATAGAACGGATGGTTATTTGCAATATAACCTATTTAGCGGGTAGTTTTCGATAATTTTCTCTTAAAAATTTTATTGTGAATGAGAAAGTAATAAGCTGGGCCGACCCACGTGCTCACACTTCTTCTTACCTTGTATCCGGTGCACGCATATTAAATTTATTATTAGTTTGACTTCAAGTTTTCGTCTTAAGATTGTTCACACAATTTTAGCATTTAAATAAAACAGAGATATTTTATCATGTTTTGTATAAGGGAGTCAAATAATATTTTGCACTTTGAATTTGGGGTTTTGAATAGATTTTTGAGTGGCATTGCAACTATTTCAAACTAGTGTATTACCCGTATTTTGTGCGGGTTTAATTTTAATAAATATTTAATACTTAAAAATTTATATGTATATTTTTGTAAAATAAAAATCCAAAAAATGAAATTATAATCAATATTATGATTTTTAATTCTCTTTTAAGTATTTATCTCCTCTAATTAATTATATTTTTAAATTGATTTGTTAAGATATGCTTGTTGGTAAAAAAAAAAATTCGTAAAAGTTTAAAAATTATTTTTATAAAAATATTTATTTAAATAATTTTAAAATAAATTTAGAAATTAATTTTTCAATTTTTATATTAACATTTAGAAATCACTTTTTAAATTAAATTTTTAGACTTCGAGAAACCTAACGTTAACACGTGGCAATAGAGACTTCTGCTTTAATAATATAAGATCGTTAAAAACAATATCACTTCACATGTGCATATCACATGTTTCCAATAATATTACAGCATTCATACTAGGGGTGAGCATCTCCGGATATCCGATCCGATCCGAAGGCTCGGATATCCGTTTCGACAAACTTTAAAAAGTCCGATCCGAATCCGATCCGAGAACACCCGGATATCCGACAATTTTATCCGGACGGATAAAATTGTCGGATATCCGGGTGTTCTTGGATCGGACTCGGATCACCATTTGTCGGATATCTTCGGATTCGAATTTTTCCGGATCGGATCTTCGGAATTGACGGTTCGGATTAGTCGGATCGGTTTTTTTTTCTCACCCCTAATTCATACGACCAAATTTACGCAACTTTGGATCAACAAATACATCTTCAAATATTACAAATTACAGCCAAATTTTGAGCTCCAATACTTTCAATAAAAGTAAGAAATGTAATTTCTTACTTTTATCACACTATGTATCTTCGGTTGTGCAGGTCGTGGCCGTTGAAACATAATATACCCAATTTAAATAATAACGTATTATTTTTTTATATATAATTTAAAATATGTCAACGACGATCGTCTAGGTTAGCTATTTTGTTCTTTTTTGAATATTTATTAACGTAGTACATAACTTTTTAAGGTCTGTTTGGTTTAAACTCCGTATTCGAAAACATAATAGAAACGAATTCGTCCATATGTATACTCTTGTTCATAAAAATTTTTAGAATCACTCCTTGTGATTTGAAGTAATTGGAGATGAATTTGATTACTTTTAATATCCTATAGGAAAATAAAATGTCGGAAGACAAATACATTTTTCATGAAATAATAAGGAATGTTCCATAAAATTTCATAAATAAGGATACATATATGGATTAAATTCGTTTTCTTTCCGTTTCTAGAGTTTGAACCAAACGCGTCCTTAGTATCTGATCTCAAGGTTATGTTGTTTGTACAAACAACAATCCAACCCTAAACCACCCGCAATAATATCTACAAAAGAACACAAGGTAAATTGCAAATCAACAATCATTTATTCTCCTAATTCCATTAAGGGCCACTTGGAAAAAGGACACAATAGCCATAACAAGGCACTCTTGATAATAACCAGAGTACACAAGGACACATCGATGTTTATATTCTCGTATCTTTTAAGCAAGATTAATGGTATCCCTAATAACCTGAAACATAACCCAAAAACACACACTGAAAATCAAACATTCAAATTGGACTTACTCATTACCCGAAATCCGGTATGGGGAGTCGGGATAACCCGAATTGTGGAAACAATCCGCCAAATCCGATCATAAATGTAGTTCTGGGAAGCCATTGAAAGAGGGTGAAGACAATCAAAAGAGTAACGTGGTATCCTTGTATATGACTTCGGACGCGCTCGATCCTTGTGACGATACAAACATTCCATTTTCGATTTGGGAATTATAGGATTAAGCTGGATGTGAAGAAGATAGATGACAAGAAGTGGCGGAGACAAAAAGTTTTCGTTGGAGGGGCACAATGTTTTTTTTATAAGATATGTTGCATATTAAGTTTGAAATTGAACAATAAAATCTATAAATTAAATTAATAAATAAATAAAAATTTACATAAATTTTGTATAATAAATTAGAGCTTAATTTCTCCATCTAAATATATTGTAATGTTCCGGGAGTTGAACCTTGGACTAGAAGTACTCATTCCCTTCCTCTATCAAATGAGCTAGTGAAACAATGTGTATCATATACCGTTTTAAGAAGGATTTTTTCCTTCTTTTTTCCCCCTTCCTTAGATTTACTTAGGCAAAATGAGATCGCAAGCACCGTACCCCCGTTACCCCCTAGATCTGCCCCTGACGACATAGAAAGCGGCAAACCCTATTACAGGAAGTGAAGCTAGCGGGAAGTCATATTAGAGAAGGTGAAGGGTATTTTGTATTAATATTTTTATACACAAAATACTATTCATTTGTTCATAATTAGGTAATTTTTTGGATTAATATTTTTATCCTTATTAATAAATTTACACTAAACAATTACCCATAAACTTCTTTAACAAACACCAATTAGATTCGTCATTAGATTTCAAAGTTCAAATTTTACAAAACCTTCCCACAAACTACTCATAAATACCCAAAAGAAAAAGCTAAAACTAACTAACAAAAAGCCTTCCATTACAACAATTACCATAGTAATCTTGATCTAAGCAATTTCGTAGCCCTATTGCAAACTCCTAACAATGCTCATCAAGGCGTTTGAAGAGCTCCCATCAACTTGACATGCCATCGTAGCCACTTCTCCGACCCTAATAGAATTCCTCCTCAAATCCTTCATCTTCATCACAATCTCCACCTTCTCCGCAACCTCGGCCGCTCCAACCACCTTCCCACCGCCAATCCCCCAACCCCACCGTCTCTCCCAAACACCAAGCCCCGCCTTCTCAACCACCCCGGCATTCTCTCTCTGGTCCCCATGTTGCGGCCATGCCAGCACCGGCACTCCACATAAAGCCGCCTCCATCACCGAGTTCCATCCGCAATGACTCACAAACCCTCCGACCGCCTTGTGCCCTAGTATCTCCTTTTGATTCACCCATTGCCTCACTACCTTCCCTTTCATCGACAACTTCTCATGTAACTCTTCACCTAATAAACTTGTTATCTCCTCCTTTTCTTCTTTGTCCACCATGGTAGCTTTCACCACCCAAAGAAACCTATATCCGCTCATCTCCAGTCCCATCCCTAACTCAATTATCTGATCTCTTGACATCGCAGTCCTGTTCCCAAAGGACACGTAAATCACTGAGTTTTCCGGTTGCTCGTCTAACCAACATAGATACTCGTCATTCTCGTTGTTATCCTCAAGCCCGTGAAGAGGCCCTATGGGGAAGATTGGAGGGAGATCGGGAAGAGCACTACCCGATTTGAAAGCGGATAGGGTTTCGGGTTCGAAGGAGTCAAATGTGTTGATTAAAAGCCCTCGAGAAAGAGGAATGTATCGAGAGTTAGAGACGATCAAGTTAGTGAAGATGTGATCCGGGTTGAAGAAAGGAGGAGGGATATTCTCCGGCGGAAACGGGTCAAGCCCGGGAATTTCAACGGGCTGGCCCGGTGAAGGCAAGGATTTGACAAAGCAAGGAAGGTATGCCATGAAGGAGAAGAATCTAGAAGAAGTGGTGATGACGGTGTAGTTTGGAAATGGGTCGGAGAGTTTAGGGAGAGTGGTGTTGAATCCGTTAGTTAATATAAAGTCGGTGAATGCTGCGGAGATTGGTGGCGAGAGGGAGGAGAGACGAGTGGCCAGCTGGTGTGCCGAGCGGCTGATGGCGGTGTATCGGGAGAAGAAAGGATCGACGTTGGCCGTTGGAGAGGTGAGGTCGACGTGGAAGTTGAGACGGTGGATATGGGTGTGGGAGGAGAAGAAGGAAGAGATTTGGTCGGATTCTGCGGCGGTGACGAGGGGGACAATGATCACGACGGTGACGTGGCAGTTGTATGGGGCGGAGGAAAGGGAGGACGCCAGGCTGAGAAAGGGGGCCACGTGGCCCATACCGGCTCCCGGACATACGGCGAAATGCAACTGCTTTGTGGTGGCCGGAAAGATATCTGTTTGGCTCTCCATTAATTAGACACAAATTAAAATCTTACCGAAGCAGTTTTATCGTTTGTATAATATATAGTTTCTTTTGCGTGGTTGTAATAGCGGATAATGTACATTAGTGGTAATATGTTTAATCGATTAACAAATTAAATATTAGTCAACGGACTTTATAAAATTAAGATTATTTTAAATCTGAGATACACATCTCAATAGCTTATTTTAAGTCCGGTCCAAATTAAACTTACATTGATGGTTTGTCACGTCATTGTCGGGGTCAAAATCGAAATAACATTTTTTAAAATTTGATTTAAAAAAACATTAGTTACATACCTTTTATTATTGGAAAAATAACCAAAAAGTAATAGTAACTATCAATATTGAACCAAAAATAATACGAATTTTGAAAATTATTGGGAACGATACAAACTATTAATGTATTTATCAAAAATAATACGTCATATATTTTCCGGCTAAAACCCTAGCTCCGGCGATGACGTGGCAGCCGGAATGTTACATGCCATCAAATAAATGGATTAAGGTGTGATGTGGATTTTACTTTTAACAAAAACAATTTAATAATATTTAAAATACTAAAAATAAAAATTTTTATTTTTAAAATTTTAAATAATAATTTTTTTAAAAAAATTGTACAAATATATATTAAATTTTTTTTTTAAAAAATAAAGTTTGAAATTTTTTAAAAAATAGATTTGTACAAAAATGTATTATTTTTCCAAAAAAATATAATATTTTTTAATCAAAATTTATTTTTGGATTTTGTATAAAATAAAATTTTTAATTCTAAAAAAAATAATTTGTAAGAAAAACATTCGAATTAAAAAAATTTTTTACTCTTGTAATCTAATCCCTACAGATTTTTCAAATCTTTTGTAATTTTTTTTTCCTAAAAAAAATAATTTGTTAAAAAAATATTCGAATTTTTTTTAACAATTTTTTATAAAAAAAAATTCATAAAATAAATCATTTTTACATTTTTTTACAAACCTGTCTAAAAAAAATGTTCAAAATTTATCTAAATTTTTTTTACAAAAAATATTTTTTAAAAAAATTTGTACAAAAGTTTTTAAAAAAATTATTATTTAAAAATTTTAAAAATATTAATTTTTTTATTTTTTTAATATTTAAAATTTTATTAAATTGATTTTTGGAAAATAAAATCCACATCACACATTTTATCCATTTATTTGATTACATGTAACATTCCGGCGTCGTCGCTGGTGATAAATTTTTTGCCGGAAAAGTATGACGTATTATTATTGGTAAATGCATTGATAGTTTGTATCGCTCCTAGTAATTTTCAAAGTTCATATTATTTTCGGTTCAATGTTGATAGTTGGTATTGTTTTGAGTAATTTTTCCTTTATTATTTGATGACAAGTAAGAAATCGGATATCACGTCATCGTCGAAGTAAAGTTTATTGTCGAAAAAATAAATTCGTATACTTTCTTATGAATACATGGATAGTTTGTATTGCTTGGAGTAATTTTTAAAATTTATATTAATTTGAGTTATAACAAGTATTATTTTAAGTTATTTTTTTCGTAATAGTAGGTGACAATGTGTTGTTAGTTGGACGGATTGGGCATGGTTTATTAGCTTGATAAGTGTGTACATATATTTGACCGAAGGTTGGCTCCTACTTTCTGTAAAAGAAAATTTGATTGAGTTTCCCCAAAATAATTAAAAAAATAAAAATTAATTCTCTGTTTAGGAATGGATAAAAAAAATTCGAGAATAATAAGGAATTGAGGTCTCAATCGGAGCAAACCTATAGATTAAAATTACGGCTTTATTTGAAAATTTTTAAATATGAATAACTCGGTTGGTTGAAAAAATTTAGGGGGGCAAACTTTTAAAGATTTTGACGGATTCTTACTAATCATAAGATTTGTAAATTATGTGGGATATTTTAATTTTATGTAGAGTCAATAGAGATTCTGTGAAAATCTTATGTGTTGGGGAAGATTTACATGGAGTTTAGGTATGTATAAAAGTAATGAAGAATCCTACAAAATCAAAATAAAATATTTTTTTTAAATTCACAAACTTTTAAATACCATAGAAATTTTATGGAAAATTTTAAATCCTAATTGAATACCTAAAGATGTATATGGACTTTTAAAAATCTATATTCAATACCCATAGATTTTTAAACTCCAAAAAATTCCTATAAACTCTTAATTGAATACACCCCTTTAAAATATGATGAACCCGAAGTATCAAACTATGTATTTGTTTTGAAAAATTTAGAATAAGAAGAACCGTAGTGCTAAACGACGGGTTCTTTATATTTTAAAAATTAAAAAGACTCATAACCGTAGTTTAGAGATTCTTTCATTTGGCTCTGGCTTTCATATTTAACTTGAACTAGGTGATTAACTATGACGACAAACATAGCCTAACAAACTCCCGTAATGCAACGTTTCAGGGATTTTTTGTGAAGTAATAAGAAAGTAAAAATAATTTCTTACATTAGCTACGGAATAAAACATTTACGAGGATAAGAAGACATTTCGGGTAAGAATAGACCGGTCGTTTGAAACTACGGGTTAAAATGAATAACCCGCAGTTTTGAGTAATATTCTTAAATCTATTATTGAAAAAAAAAAATTTAAACTGCGGGATACTATTAAAAAAAATTTGAATATTTTGTAACATGTAAAAAATTGTTCAATAAAATTTCGTAACGGTTCTTTTCACAACTATTATCACAATATGTACAATAATATTGACTAGTTAATTAGCAAAAAGATAAACACCTTTGTGTACAACAATATTGAATTGTTAAATAATGGTCTTATTGTAAAACCAAATATTTTGTAACGGCTTATTTTCGTAATTATTGACGCAATATATAAATTGATATTGACTTGTAGAAAAGAAATAGGAATCATATTTCTTTTTACACTTTTTCTTAAAAATAGATTTTTCACCTAATTTCACAAGATCATAACTTCTAATCCAACCATTGGATCTTCTCGAAATTTGAACTTGATAAACTAAAAATCTTGACTATAACATGTCAAATTTCAATTGTAAAAGATGAGCTTAACATACCTAGATTTGACCCGAAAGATGGTTGATAGAGAGCTGTAAAAACTACTAAAAAGCAGAAGGTTTGTGGCTCGGTTTTGTTGTGCTCCTACATGGGTATGGGAAGGTGAAAGTGTTCAATAGCATCCCACATTTACAGAGAATAGAAGGAAGAGGAAGGGGGAAGCTCTTACTCATTCAATCAGTCCCTACAAAACAAAGAAGAAGAGAGAAAATCCCGGTTCTATGTTGTTCTTGGTTCATCTAGGTTTTGTAGGCTCGATTGCAGTACAATAAAGAGAGGTGAGTTTGCTACCCAGATCCAAATGAGATGAAGATAAGGTGAACTTACTAGTTTGCAGAGGAGGTAATCGGGTGTTGCTTGGTGTTGTTGTTTTTGTTGCTCTTGGAAGAGAATAAGAGGACTCGACTTGTTGTGCTGAAGAGGAGTGGCGATTCTTCTTGCTTTAGCTTCAACCAAGGAGAAAAGAAGTTGTTGTGTGTTGATTCTTGGAGGAGAAGAACGTGAACGGTTGTTGTTGTGGGAGAATATGATGTTGTGCTCGCAAGAAGAAAGGGTTCGAGAGGTGAGGGTTGTGACTACTTCACTTGGATGAGGAAACTTCTTGCTGTTATAACTTCATCATGAGAGAGGCGTGAGCTGCCAACTATGGTATTGTGTGCTTGTTTAAGGAGGGATGCAAGGACATGCGTGGTCTTTAAAAGGGTGAGGAGAGAGAGAATCTGGCATGGTTTAAAAGAAATAAAGAAAAGGCCATGATTGAGAGGGTTAAATAGCGAGGTTTTTAAACGTACCGGCCAAAATCTATATTAGTACTCATAGTGCGTAGTTTTAATTTTTACCTCCGGATTCCAACTACGCGACTGACGGCCAAAATCTATATTAATGCGTATTCCAACTACGCTTCCCAAAAGCGTAGTTGGCTAGGTATAACTTTAACTTTCGGGATACAAGTGTAGTATTGTCTTCTACATCTAGACTTCAGCCGATTCTTTTGTTCTTTTTCCGCCGGTTCGAGTACACACCAGGGCTCCGCTTCGAGGCATTCTCCGCCGGTTACATTGCACAGGTAACACTCCTCTTCCTCCTCCCCTCCGATTCAAACAAAGAATGATTGTTTCGGCGAGGCAGATGATTCCATTGACGGCGTGACAGATGACGCCATTGAGGTTATGTTCGGAACGTGAGATGAAATAGAGCCAGATTCGACCTCGATTTCGAATACCATATCTAGATGAATGGAAATATCGATTACAGTGGATCAATGAAGATTTCTGAAAGATTAGATGAAATTGGTAGAATGTATTTTCATGTGTATTATAGAAAGAGACGTATTACATATATAGAAGATAGGCTGCGCCCAATTAGAGGAGAAGAGCATCTTTGTATGTGAAATTAGAAAACAGAATATACACAGAGGATAATTATATGGGATACTGATATGTATATAGAAGGTAACTTAATATTCCCCCTCAAGTTGGCGCATGAATGTCTCGAATGCCCAACTTGCGTAGTAAGTAGTTGAATGGTTGTTGACCGAGAGCCTTTGTGAAGATATCAACAAGTTGATCGGAGGAGCGGACATGAGCAGTGGAGATTGAACCGGACTGAACGTGATTTTGGATTATGTGGCAGTCGACTTCTATATGCTTGGTACGCTCGTGGAAGATAGGATTGGAAGCAATGTGTAACGCAACTTTGTTGTCGCACCATAGATTCATGGGTTTGATATGGTGAAAGCCTAAGGACTTCAGAATGGCTTTGATCCATACAAGTTCACATGTGGTTGATTCCATCGCTCTATATTCTGCTTCAGCGGAGGATCGGGACACGGTAGATTGTTTCTTTGTTTTCCATGATACCGGAGAATCACCAATCATAACGAAAAAACCAGTTAGAGATCTACATGTAAGAGGGCAAGTGGCATAATCTGAGTCGCAATACGCATTAATTTGAATAGTATTTTGACGGGCATAAAATATACCTTTACCGGGAGCAGATTTGAGGTATCGTATGACCCGTAATGCGGCTGTCCAGTGTGCAACAGTAGGTTTTTGAAGAAATTGTGCAAGCACATGGACACTATAACTGAGTTCCGGACGGGTTATGGTAAGGTATATCAATCGACCAACCAACCTGCGGTATTGCTCGGGGTTGTTGAACAATGGACACTATAATTGTGTTGTCTATGAAAATTATGTACATAATTGAATTTCACGTGTTGGAAACAGGCAAAATTGGAAAATATGTACGCAATATTAAATGTAAGCTAATTTGCGTACATTAATTTAGGAAATTATGCTGACAACATTTGATGTTATGTAATGTATGTTAATGTTATGTACGCTATCATAATGGAATGAAAAGTTATGTACTTTTATGTTATGTTTGTAATAATATTTATGTACTTGATGTTATGCACGTTATGTGTTGTCTGTGAAAATTATGTACATAATTGAAAAGTTATGTACATTAATTTAGGAAATTATGGTGACAATATTTAAAGGTTGAAGACGAAGAAGACGAGTGTTTTGCGAGTTGCAAGTGAAGACTCTCCAAGAAAGCTATGACGCTATTTTCTCGGGATGTTTTGAGCGTGAAAGTTGAAGAGACGAATCATGTAATATCAATAAATATCCAGTTGCCTTTTTTTACGGGATTTTAGATTTTTGTTTTTAACAGTTTATTATGTCTTTTAGGGAAAAGTCCTTAATTAGTTATCCTAATTTCAACATTAATCTATTTTATTTACCTTTATTATTTGATAGTTTATTAATTTTTTATGAATACATTGATAGTTTGTATTGTTTGGAGTGATTTTTAAAAGTTATATTAATTTGAATTATAATAAGTATTATTTTAAGTTAATTTTTTTGGTAATAGTATGATATTTATATTCCTTAATGTGGTTTGAAATGGAAGTTGACAATGTGATTAGTAGGTGACAATGTGTTATTAGTTGGACGGATCGGGCATGGTTTATTAGCTTGATAAGTGTGTACATATATTTGACCGAAGGCTGGCTCCTACTTTCTATAAAAGAAAATTTGATTGAGTTTCCCCAAAATAATTAAAAAAAATAGAAATAAAGGTTGTATTTAGTTGTGGGGTTTGTGGGTTATTTTTAGTTTAGGGTTATAAATAGTTAGAAATTTGTGGTGTTTAGATAAGGTTTGAGGTTTTCGGCAAGTTTCTTCTGGGATGGTTTTTGATTTGTATAACCACGATTTTGAGAACCTTTTCAAGGTTTTGGGAGATTGACGATGGTTTTTCAAATCTGTGTACCAAGGATGCCCCCCAGCCCTCTCTTCTCCTCATTCTTCTCTCGATACACAACACAATACAAAAACAATGGAAGAGAAGCAAAGATGTTGAACCAGACAAGGGCGACGAAGAACAGAGGGCAAAATTACGGGTTCTAATGGAGAAGAAGAGAATTGAAGAACAGAGAGCAAAATTGCTAAGCCTAAAATCGATGAAGAAGAGAATCGAAGAACATAGAGCAAAATTGATTCGAGTTCTTGTGAGGGTAACAGGGAAGAAAGGAGAACAAGAATCAGGGAAAATTAGAGAACAATTTACTCTTCTCCCATGACGGCTCTACTTGAATCCCTATCCTCTCCTCTCTTCTCAGTTGTTGCTCTTCTCTCTGCTTGAACCTCTATCCTCTCCTCTCTTCTCAGTTTTGCTCTTCTTTCCTGCATTAATGACTCAGGAATGTAGCTCATGTTCAAGAATTTTTGATGTTGTAAGTTGGTTGAAAATGGAAGTCTATTTTGGTCTTTAATCTATAAACCACAAATCAAAACTAGTTTCGAACCATTTAACTAAACACATCCAATAGTTTTCCTATAAACCACAATTCTCGAAAACACTCGTATATAACAGCAACCGTAACCACAGCCACAACCACCAGAATCCGCAACCATTTTGTATTATCTAGAATTTTATTTCCGTTTTTTTATTTAGTCAAACCGGATTTCGACCTGTAGATCTTTGTACATGATACGTAGTGTTATTTACCATCACAAATGCTACTATTTTATGTAAGCCTAAACTCACATAAATTGATGAAATGTAAATCAAACCCTAATCTTGCAAAATCCTAGTTTATGTCTCTATGTTTTGACAATTTCATGGCATGTCTTTGAAAAAGTCATGACAGTCATTTGACAAGGTCATGGCATGTATTTGACAAGCTTTTGACAAGACCCATGACAAGTTTCCAGCCCACTCATTTCCTCCCTTGACGCAACCCATATACCCACTTATTCTAGTGTAGTTTGGGCGTGAAGATTGTCCGGCCCAACAGTGAAGGAGCCCAGCTACTAGCCTCCACATCAGTCCTCACAATAACCCTTTTGGTACGTGCAAATTCCACATATCTCGCCTCTAACTCCAGCCTATTCTCACGCTCATCTCTTAATCCCCCTTCCTTAACGAGCAACTACCATACGTAACTGTCTCTTAGGATCACGCTAGAATATCACCAACCTATCTCATTCGGCTTATGTACGCAGTTTTGTAACAACCGGAACCCTAGAACATCCTATCAAGCCTCCTCTCCTACACACGAGCATCAACTGTGAGACGTTCCCCTTCTACGTAGGCGACGATATCCTTCTGCACACAGTGGTCATCATCGTTTGGTGTTAAGCCTCTGTAGAAGCACAACAACCCAAGTCGTCTCTCCTACCGATTACTTCGACAGTAACCAACGGCCATCATCGATCTGCGTGGTATCCGTCTCAGCGCTTGCAAACCACAAACAAACCACAAGTCTTAGTCTTCGCTTCTTGTGCTCCTGCCACGAACTGCAATATAACAAGCTTGCTCCTTGATTCTGTCATGAACTGCAACACAGCAAGCATGCCCTCCTTGCTTCTGTCACGAGAAACAACCCATCCTGCAGGAGTTGCCTCGTTCGCTTTGTGTTCTCTTCTCTCTCTTTCGAGTCTTGAAATCGGGTAAGATTTATAACCCTTCCTTCCTTGCACTTTCCTCTATGAATTTCATGCCTAATGGGTGCCTTTTATGCCTCCTAAACATACTCAGAACATCCAGAAAGGAGCAGTGAAGATCCACTCATTTTCTGCGTTTTTAAACAGTGACGAACATCCAACTTTGAGACCATATTTAGGTAAGCTAGACTCTTTGTTTTTGGCTAGTTCGGATATGTAATAGACGGTATTTCATAGTAAATCATACTAAAAGTTTAGAGGAATCCGAGTTACATGTAATACCCGGAAAATTTTAAATTTCGTTTAAAACCCGATCAGACCGGATTCCGATCCGCCAACCTTTTTTCTTTAAAAAAGAAAAATAAATAAAACAATATTAAATTCTATGATTTTATGTGACCTTGATGCACATAAAATGATAGTTTTTGTAACCGTAAATTGTAATATCCGGGATTTTTATTCCGCCTAATTCCGTAGCAAACCGGATTTCGATCCGTTGATCCTTATATGTCTACCTAGTCGGATTCAAAATCTCGAATTTTATCATTTTATGTAACTTCACTCCACATAAAATGATAAGATTTTTTATAATAACAAACCCTAATCCACAAAACCTTAAATTATATATTTTGATCTATTCTTGACAAAACCGTGACGAGTTAAGACGAGACCACGACGAGTTATGACGAGACCATGACAAAGTCATGACATGTTTTGACTAAGCCTTGACAAGGCTTTGACACATCAACCTTTCCTTCTTGACTTATTTTTTTTCTTCAGCCCACCTTCCTTGCTTGTGTTTCAGCCCATACCCTTGTGCGTGCCAGCCCAGTCGTCAGCCACTCTTCAGCCAATGAAGCCAACCCACTCTCCTTGTATGCTGGCCAACAACGATGCAATAGTGAGGAAGTCTAACAATGCAACCAGCCCAACAGAAATTTCACACAAGCAGTAGCCTGGAAGGCCAGACGGATCCACCATGAGCTGAGCGGGAGAGAGAGAGATAGGCTTACCATAACTGCTCCTAGATTGCTGCCTCCTTCGTAGCTCCCGCAAGAACGTCCAGGTTCAGCCTTGCTCCCGTTCAGATCTCCGAGTCAGCCTCCACTTCCCTTCTTTCTTTCGGCTTCATTCGGTGACAGTGGATCTACAACAACAGTTCCTTCGAGCCGGCCCCTCTGTCGCAAAGATCGGGCCAGTGGTAACGCCGCCACACAGCACACGAGTTGTCTCTTGGAGCCTTCTACACACGTACAGATCGCTTGGAGTATGAGTTCTTGAGTGCCCTCTGCATAGGTGAGTCCTTACCTTCCTTCTCCTATATGTACTCCTTATTCCACTCTTCTGCATCACCTTGTTGATGAACGGGACGCTTCTATGAAGACGCTCAGAGCCAACTGACGCTACAGACTTCCCACTGCAGACCCTCCTGGACCGACGCCTCACTCCAGCCTTCTGCAAGTAGCGACTACCCCGGAATCTTACCCCTACCTTCTGTTGCATCGACGATCACTGGGGACTCTTCTGTCGCCTTGGATCTCCACCACACTACATTGGCCAGAACCAAGATAACCTGAAGCACGCGGTAACGTCATCCTCCCCTCTCCCTAGTCTTCCTGGCATGAGTGGCTCGAGTATAACCTCTTGTGAACACAGGCACGGTTCACGTAACATTCAAGAAGCTGCTAACATCGAACATAGAACAAGTGACTTCCCAACCTTGAAACAAACCACTGCAGGTGAGCCTTGCAACTATGAGCTTTTGCTTCTGTTTTAATTTCCAGAATTTTATGATGAGTAGCTATCTTTAGAGCCAAAGTTCGATGCCTTAAACTAATCTTTCACCGTTCAATTTTTACCATGAAATAGAAGGATATACATAGTTTAGCATATCAGAAGTTGAGACCGATCCAACGGTCGAATTAGAATCTATGAAGCCTCAAAGTAAGGCTGTAGGGCTGTTTTTCCAATAGAGAATTATTTGGCTAAGTATAGAAATAGAAGCTTTATACCTACTTTAGAAATTTCTACAAAAGGGATGGGTGAGAAATTTTGGATCCTATGAGTAGATTAGATTTTATGGACGACCTAAGGATTTATTTCGGAATTTAATACTTTTTATCCGAGCCTCATATCTTAAGCCAAGGTTGGACCTTAGTGACTTTTCATGAAAGTCAAGAATGTATTTAACTCTTCTAAAACCTTAACACACTTCCTTTCTAGAGTGAGAGTGTGTTTTTGAGTTCTTAAGAATAGTTTGGAACCTTGTTATAGAATTTTATAGAGTTACGGAACCAGGGGTAAAATAGTCATTTACCCGTATAAGGGTATTTTGGTAATTTCTTTATGATCGATTATATATCTTAGAAGTTGGGGACTTCTAAGAAAGTGAGATACATTATAGATCCACGTGCCTTGTGTGACAGGCGTTTGAGTTTCTACGGTTGCGGACCGAGTTGAGAAATTGAGACTTGAGATATGATTCAGGTAAGTCCTTGCGACTTACTTAGCTGGTTTCTGGATATTAGTTGAGTGATAATAGTGGTGTGTGTACCATGTGTGTTATAATAACAACTTGTTAGGATGACCGTCGTTGTTATGTGTTAAGGCCCAAGTGTATGTATAACGGGCCGTGACATCACTGTTCAGCTCTGGCAGGAGACTGGGAGGTTATTTATACCCAAACCATACAGGTACACGGTGAGATGCATCGGATCCACTCCTGATGGGTACACGGGGGCGGAGGCGAGGTTTGGGAATCCCTCGTGTCACAAAATAAGTATCATTAGAGTGAATGACTTATATGAAGATAATAAATGGATTGTTTGAAAGCATGATGAGTGTTTATTATTTTATTTGTGTGTGTGTGCTATTATTTTTCTCCTAATGTTTAGATAACTAGCTAATGGTTGTCTTGTTGTGTTTTTAGATTTACCGCAGGTTAGAACAGCAGCTGAGTGATCCGGAAGTAGTGGTCAGCCGGGTCTCCGTACTCCTTAGAGTAGGGGTTTGGGTTGTTGCTTTGTTGTTCTTCTCTCTTGTTAAGACAGTTAGTCTTTTCCGTCGTTTAAGTTTTATAGGCTGTTAGACTTTGTTGCATTTATCCTGTTAAAAATACATTTTTATGAATTTCGGTTTTTCTTATTTGTGTCTTGTTGCAAGATCCTAGTAAAATTATTGTCAAACTGAGGTCGGGACCCATTGTGAGGTCCTAACCAGCAATGCTCCGAGTTCTGAGAATTCGGGGTGTTACATTCCAGTTTGAGAGTTATGGTGTTCCAAATTTGGCTGCTCATGCAGTTTTTATAAGTGAGCTGAGTGTTAGTGAAAAACTACATGTGATGTAGTTTTGTGAGATAGTTTTAAATAGGCTTTTGATCTCTGCTGGACTTGAATTTCGGATATGTCATAGTTAGGATTACATAGTATAATATATCAAAATGTGAGAGGATTTCATCAAGAGGTTTAGGAGTTATGATTTTTCAAAGTCGAGGTTGTAAGCAGTTTTTCTGGATGTTGCTGAAATTTTCTAAGTGTTGGAAATATTTTGTTTTGTGCAATCATGTTTGAACTTAAGTTTGGATACCCTAGAAATATAATCCACCGTTCAGGTTAGATTTAGAGTTATGAAGTCTCAAAGTTGACTAGTTGAGCAGTTAAGAAATACTCAGTTTTTGGCTAAGTCTGAATTTCTGGTTTTGGAACCGACTTTGAAAATTTGTGTAGAAGTGGTTATTAGGTATTTTTGGAAAATTCTTGCTTCTATGAATAGAGTGCATAGCATAGAAGACTTAGAGATTTTGTTAGAATTTTATATTTTTATTCGGGGCTCGCATCATTGGTTAAAGTTGGATCCTAGTGACCTTTTTGAGCAGTAGAATGTTTGTTTCTTCTAGTTTCTACCTAAACTCATTCTTAAAAGTTAGAATATTAAATTATATCCCAAAGAAAAGGATAGACATATTTTTGGGGATTTTTAAAAGTTTCGGAACCAAGGGTAAAATGGTCATTCTATCCTAGGAGGGTATTTTAGTAATTTCTCTTTTAGATAGGATCTTACAACTTAGAAGTCATAGACTTCTAAGTACATGAGAAATGTTTTGATCCCCTTGCCTTTTGTGACAGGCAATTGAGTATACTACGGTTGCTGACTGAATTGAGATTTAGATAGTCAAGATTGATTCAGGTAAGTCCTTTGGGCATACTTAGCTAGCTTTTGGATATGAGTGTGAATAAAAATAGTGGTGTTTGAATGATGTGTTTATAGTTGTACTTATTATTAATTATCAACGGACCTACACATTTGGCCTAAGAGTAATGTGCGGTGACATTCTGCTCAGTTAGCCCGAGGGCGCTGAGGGTTTCTTTAGGGACTAGTCCATACTTGGTTTGCGGGGACGCCACCGGCGGATGTGTGCCAAACCATCATCAGCTGGATAAGGAACGGAGGCAAGAAATCTTAAGATCTCTCGTGCCACAACATTAAAAATGGAATAAAGTGAATCACCTAAATTATTAGATGATAAACGGTTTGTGTGCCAACATGTTGATTGTTTTATTTTGCCCGAGTTGTGTTTGTGCTATTTTTATTCTACTTATATTTGGATGGTTAGCTGACGGTTTATCCGTGTTGTAGATTTTGTAGAGATAGACAATTATAGAGAGATCCGGGACGGATGGTCAGCTGGGTCCACGTACTCATTAGATGGAGACGGGGAGTCTTCCGTTCAGCATGCATGTTATTAATATATTTATGTTTTTTAAGGTTGTCATGTGTTGATCATTCATGTAAATACTATATGATGTTTTCAAAAAGGTTTTAAAAACGTTTGTGCCTTGTTGCAAGATCCTAGTAAAGTTGTTGTCAAACTAAGGTCGGGACCCACTGTAAGGTCCTAACCAGTAGCTCCCCGAATTTTGAGAATTTGGGGTGTTACAGATTTACCTAAACAGAGCCTAATTCTCTGTTTAGAAATAGATAAAAAAAATTTAGAGAATAAGAAGGCATTGAGGTCTCAATCGGAGCAAAGTTAGCAAACCCATAATTAAAATTACGGATTTATTTGAAAATTTTAAAATATGATCAACTCGGTTGATTGAAAACTTGTAGAATATAATAAACCCGAAGTATCAAACTACGAGTTTGTTTTGAAAAATTAAGAATAAGAAGAACCGTAGTACTGAAGGACGGGTTCTTTATATTTTAAAAAATAAAAAGACTCAAAACCGTAGTTTAGAGATTCTTTATTTTGGTTGTGGCTTTCAATTAGAGCGTTTATTTAAATTTAGCTAGGTGATTAACTATGACGACAAACATAGCCTAACAAACTCCCGTAATGCACCGTTCCAGGGATTTTTCCAAAATAATAAGAAAGTAAAAATAATTTCTTACATTAGCTACAGAATAAAATATTTTATGAGAATAGGAAGGCATTTGGGGTCGGAGTAGACCCGTCGTTTGAAATTACGGGTTAAATTGAATAACCCGTTGTTTCAAATTGCGATTTTCCCTAATTTTTTTAATGGTATCCGCCAAAGATAATAAATGGGCCAGCAGAAACCCGCAATTTAAAACTGCGGGTCTCTGAGTGATATTCTTAAACCTATTATTAAAAAAAAAATTTTAACTGCAGGATACCTATAAAAAAAACTGAATATTTTATATTGGAATATGTAAAAAATTGTTCAATAAAATTTTGTAACGGTTCTTTTCACATCTATTATCACAATATGTAAAATAATATTAACTAGTTAATTACCAAAAAGATAAACACCTTGTGTACAACAATATTGAATTGTTAAATAATGGTCTTATTGTTAAACAAATATTTTGTAACGGCTTATTTTTGTAATTATTGACGCAATATATAAATTGATATTGACTTGTAGAAAAAAAAAGGATCATATTGTCCAATAACTAAAGGATAATAATAATAAAAAAAGTTATTCTTATATATTATATAGATAAAGATAGTTGCGGTTATTTTTATTGATGTTTATTGTATAAGTATGATTGTAATCACATTAATTATAATTTTTTATTTGGCAAAAAACGCTATTTTGTATGTTTTATAGATAATATTCAAGTATATATTATATAAATAGATTATGCAAAAAATATTTATATACATCATATAAAAAATATTATTATTATTACAAATTTAATTTTCATTCTCTTTCACGTATTTTTGAGAATTTAGTTTTTAAAAAAATATTTAGATGTTTATTGATCAACAACCTTTTCTTATATATTATATCTATAACTTAGAAAGTATCATTGAAAACATTGTCTCCAAAATAAAAGGTATTTGTACAAAAATGTTGTTATCAAGGTTAATTTGAGCATGTGACATATTAGTTCTTAGTATTATCTCCTACCATTAAGTTATAGGCAATTCTTTGTGGTTAATTTTATTAATATTTATTATATAAGTATAACTGTGACAACAATTAATGAGGAAATTTATTATGCAAAATGTAACACCCCAAATTCGGAACTCGAAGTGTCATGGGCTAAGATCTCACAATGAATTTCTACCTTAATTTGACAACAATTTCATCAGATCTTAACAAGACACAAATAAAGAAAAATCGAATAAAAGTCTAAAACACGTGAAGTAGTCATGGAACGAAAAACAACTGTCATCCGGGATAACACACAAAAGAATCCAAAAAGGGAGCGCGGAAAAAGAGTCTCACCACAAGAAAATAAAAACCAACATCCCGACTTGCGACGTGCAGGAACCCGACTGACCACTCCACTTCAGATCACTCCGTAGACTGTAGTTGCCCTACCCTACAAGGTATTTAACAACATGACGGTAAAAATGTTAGCTAACAATCCTAAGATATCAGAAAGTACTACAATAGCAAAATCACACATCATTGCGGAAAGTAAGCATAACAACACGCTTGCATAAAAAATCCCGTTATTATCTTCTATTAGGTGATTCACTTCTAAATTCAACTTATTGTGTGGCACGAAGGTCTCCCGACCCTTACCTCCATCCCCTGATACCAACAAGAGTAGATCTAATGCATATCGCCGTATATCTGTATGGACTAGTCGCAAAGAATCTCCTAGTCTCATATAGTGATGATGCCATGACCAGTTATGCATACACTTGAGTCTCATAATATAATTATGTCGTCTTATTCAAGTTATAATTATAATTCACATAGCACACACCACTACAATAACACACACCAATAAGAGGAAAACTAGGTAAGTAAGTCCATGAGATCTACCTGTACCGATCTAAAACTCGACTACCGCTAAGTCTCGGTCCCACACGTATATGACCTCAATTGCCTGATCAGAAAGGGAAGCATGTCTCAACTTCACATGTTTATCTTCTAGAAGGTTCTAAAAGGCTTCAAGACTAGCAAGGACAATTAGGAAAGTATTTACAAGATTAGCCCCGTTATAAAACACGATTTTGCCCCTAACTTTTCTTCAAACTATAAAAGAGTCAAAAAAGGTTCTAAACCTCAAATATAGTCTAGCAACATGTTAAAATGCTAAATGGTCCAATACGAGTTTTGAAAGTTTCCCGAACTTTAAAACTTACTATGAAACCATTATAACCTTTTTAAACAAACCAACCAACTACCCTATTTCGGCCTTAATTATATACTCTTACACAACTCCTAAAAATTAAAGGAAAAACTCTAGATATATTAGGCTGTAACACCCCAAATTCTCAAAACTCGGGGCATTACTGGTGAGGACCTCACAATGGGTTCCGACCTTAGTTTGACAACAATATTACTAGGATCTTGCAACAAGACACAAATAAGAAAACCGAAATCCATAAAAATGTATTTTTAAAGGATGAATGCAACAAAGTCTAACAATCTACAATACTTAAACAACGGAAACAAACTAACTGTCATAACAAAAGGAAAGAACGCCAAAGCAACAACCCCAACCCCCACTCTAAGGAGTACGGAGACCCGGCTGACCACTACTTCCGGATCACTCAGTTGCTGCTCTAACCTGCAGTAAATCTAAAAACACAACAGAACGACCATTAGCTAGTTATCTAAACATTTCAAGAATAATAACAGCACACACACACATATCAAAAGTAAACACTCATCATACTTTCACACAATCCATTTATTATCTTCATTTAAGTCATTCATTCTTACTAATGATACTTATTTTTTGTGACACGAGAGATTCCCAAACCTCGCCTCCGCCCCCGTGTAACCATCAGGAATGGATCCGATGCATCTCACCTTGTACCTGTATGGTCTGGGTATAGAGAACCTGCCAGTCTCCTGATAGAGCTGGGCAGTGATGTCACGGCCCGTTATACATACACTTGGGCCTTAAAACATAATAACAACAGTCGTCCTAACAAGTTATTATTATAACACACATTGCACACACACCACTATTATCACCCAACTAACATCCAGAAACTAGCTAAGTAAGTCTCAAGGACTTACCTGAATCAAAACACACTCTAACAAGTCTCAACTCGGTCCGTACTCGTGGTAACTCCAACGCCTGTCAATTAAGGCATGGGAATCAAAATCACATCCCATACTCTTAGAAGTTATAAACTTCTAAGAGGTTCGATCTCATGAGAAGAGTTTATGCAACTACAGATTCTTAAGGTAAAAGATTATTTTACTCCTGATCTCGGAAATTCTCAAAGTCTATCATTAAAATCTAATATTCACTTTTAGAACTTGTTTCCATAATTTGGTTCTCACAGATAGCTTACTAGAGGTTATAAGGTTAAATCCCGAATCAACTCGTCAAGAGGACAACATTCCTCCCATTTCCCGGTTACTACTCTACTCTTATACATGTATGTATGCTTACATACATACCTGAACCTTCCCCCTCTACCCATGTATTTATGTATCTACTCGGTACACTCATATATATATCTACATATATTCATATCACCCATCTCGTACTTACATATATATACCTATATATATACCCCGTTCTATACCTCTATAAATGTACGTCTACGTACTGCATTGATGCATATATAAATATATCTACTCGTATCCTCCATTTCCGTCATCCATATGTATACATATTCGTACCCTACACCCAAACATATAAACATATATATCCAAATCTCCAATCTATTCGTGTATATATATATACACTCACATTCTTAAATCCATTTAATATACCTACCTATACTACACTGATATTTATACAAGTACAATTATCAAAACCATTCCTACATCTATAAACTTATATATACGTATACAGCATTACACTAGAGGGTACTCACCCACCAGACTTGGTCTCGTCTTTGCAGGATTTATGACCTGTCAAAAGTCGATCAAAGCGGCTCAGCACAAACTTTGGCGAGCCTGCATAGCACCAGCCACCCGGGGATCAACAAGGTACAACAACCGGTTAGAACTGCAGCGGTTTGGTGATTAAATGAAAGAGGCAGGTAGTCGGGTCGGCTTACCGGAATCGTATACGGAACTTCGATGATGGTTGCAGGCTAGCGGTACTCCGAATGACGAGAGGAGACTTCGTCTTGCCGACTGGTTGAGTCGCGAAGGGGAACCGACACCCCGTTCCTGGTTTGGGGCTGCGGTTCGTCCGGAACGCGGTCGGCAGGAGGGCGGTGAGGAGAGGAGGTACACTAGCTCTCCGGTTACAGTCCGCTACGGCACTCCGATGAGACTGGCGGTGTAAAGATAGACCGGTAGGAGGACGACTCTCGCTGGCGGTTCGGGTCGCTGAAGTCGGCTCTAGCGCAAGGCGGTCGTCTTCCCTTCCCTGTGTGTAGCCCGGTGGAGGCGAGCGGCGTTCCCAAGCAGCGTGCTCGGCCCGGCGGTGGTGGCGGCTAAGCAGAAACCCGATGGGATGGAATCGAAACTGCGTATTGGAGCTGTGGCGATAGAGAGGGAGGAGAAAACACGGCTGGTTGGGCTGCTGCTCCTTAGGTTAGAGTTAATTAGAATTAGGTTAATTAGGTGGTTAGGTTAATTAGGAGATTAGGTTAGGATTTGGGCCGGCTGAAGGCTTTTGGGCCAGACAATAATTGGGCCTAATCACCCCTTAACCGAAGGCTGAAACGAATTATAAAAATTCGTACGGAATTTTAAATGTACGGGAATATTTACGGTTTACAAGATTTATCATTTTATGTGAATCGAGGTCACATAAAATGCTAGGAATCAATTATCGTTTTATTTTATTTATAAGAATAAAAGTTGGCGGTTCGGAAACCGGTTGAATTCGGTATTAAACAGAGTTTAAAATTTTCGGGTATTACATTAGTGCCCCCCTAAAATAAGTTTCGTCCCGAAACTTAGAATAATGTAACTAATCATTCGACTTTCTTTGTAAATCTTAATTTCATAAAAATTTCGTTTTCTACCATGCAACTACTCAAACATCATACTCAGACACACATCATATAAAGCGTAATCACTCAATCCAATATAAAAACGTGAATGGTCCAACAACACCACATCCGAGTACTAACTCGTCGACACAAAAGTAACATCTAGCCCCGCAGAAACTCGGGATAATTACATCTAATACTCTCCTTTGTCTCCCAAGTGGTCTCATCGGCTTCTCGTCTAGACCATTGGATCCTCAACATTGATATCTCCTTGGACCGCAGACGTCTAGTACTGCGCTCCAGGATAGCTACTGGGTACTCCACAAATGTATGGTCGGGCTCAACTATCAAATCCTCATGACTACGGATGTGTCTCGGGTTTGGTAGGTACTCTCTCAACGGTTTGGATTTCTAAACTTACTTCTAGCTCTTTTGATGACTCTACCAAACTTTTCCTTCCATTGACCCACTTGCTTTTTCCTTTCGAAAATTTCCGACTATCGATTCTGAACTAATGATCTTAAACTTCTGTCGGCACTTTACTAAGTTCCTAATGCTCTTTGTAATACAAATTGCTTGGCCCGGTTTCCTCAATGTGACCTAATCGGATCGTTCCTTAATTAGTGGGTTTTCACCTACTTCTTGTCAAGCTTTCAAATTTATATAACTCAAAACAATTCACACTCCCAAGTGGACCTTTTCATATAGATTTCTAATTCCTTAATTAACTTGAAATCATAGTTAACCTAACATTAATTTTCTTCATCCGTGGGTTATGGGCCTACCACACTTCTGTTGTAACACCCATTAGTCACAATGGCGTTTTTCTAAGGGGTCAACATGATTTACACAACTCCCGCCCATACTTCCCTTCTAATACTAGCAAGATCCTCTTCAAACAGACCCTTACTCTCTTACTCAACCGTAGTTTGTTCTTAACCAACCAGCAAGCAACTTCTAACCCGATTTTCTCAATATCCTTAGATCACCCCAGAAAGTTATCGTTGCCTACTTGGGGAATCTCCCAAGGCACCGGTAAAGTTATCTCTTAAATTCGCAGTCACTAATATCTCTTCTTAACGGTACCTACTCGTCAATACCAATCAACACTTACAGGTCCTCAGTTGTCGCCGGTCAGTCTATAATTGACTTATCTCAATATCCCGGACTTGCTCTTCTCATACCTATACTGGCGTTAAATTCTTGGTGAGCATCATCTGCTCGATTAATCCTTTCATGCTTCGCTAATCGTTTTATCTTCCACACTTCTATTTCCATAGGCTAACTCTACTTCTCAAGCCCAACTGGGTCATTCATCTTGACCTAAATAGTCATTCCAAGTCTTCAACGATAGCTGGTAAGTGTTTTTGTAGTTCTGATGACTTTAGTTATCATCCCCTTGCAGTTCCCCTTGCATGGACCGTCGGTGTTGATGACTTAGGTCCCGTGATAATTGGGGTTACCTTGGACTTTTGAGTCCACCAAGTCCGTTCTCGTATATACATTCCTTCGCTGGTGTTACCGGCAATATTGCCTTCATGAAACTTCGTTGTTTCCGCTACAGGGCTTCGACTCTTTCATACCGGCATTGCGATTTCCTTCAAATTCCTATATCTTTGAGGAGGTCAAAACCTCTCCACCCTTGTAAAGTCTACATTTTGCTTCTACACTCCATTGTAGGTATCCCTTCCATGCACCTTAGACCCTCATATCCGGGTCGACATTTTATCTCTTTTGGTCTCTCAAGCTTGTCTTGTGAACTCTTCTACTAGGTGACTCGTCTTATAACAATTTCTTTTGAGGTTTGATATACATTGTGAAAATATATCTCTTCCATTTATACTCATTTAGCTCCTTCTACAAATTACACTCCTATAAGAGTACGATACTCTTACGAGTCTAGTTGTATCTTCGTCTCCGGTCAACGGACTTATCAATTCTTCTACTATAACTTGTAGGCATTTCTCCATGAATTTTTTTAAATTTTTTTTACCCGAGTTATTGTTCACTTGCGGTTCTCTGTTATGACCGCTAGTGTTATTAACTTAAATCCCTTCGTGAGTTTCCTCCCTTGGGGTGCTGCTTGTACTTCTGCCTCTATTGAAATCCGGTCTTTGTTGTATCCCGATCTTTGTTGCAACCTGATCTTTGTTGAAATTCTTGTGTGTTCTAGGAGGTCACACCACTTCCATATCGGTGAAATCGGCCTTCCCCTTTCTAGCAACCTGTAAACTTTCATTTTTCGGCTCTTTAATTCTTCGTATCGGGATGGACAATGTATCTTATCTTGACTCTTACGCTTATGATTGTCTCGGTTTCCCATCTTAATTGTGGTGGCAAGTAGCTTGTCAAAAGTGATCATATTCCGCTCTGCTTCTAGCCTCAAACTTTTACCTTCTAGTCCGTCAGTAAGCTTAGATTCAATGCCTCTTGTCTGGATCGTGTTCGCTCCAAACGGTGTGTGCAAGCTTTAAATTTATAACCCTAGACTTAAGCTTAAAACAAGGATGCGAACCCGCAGTGTACGGGTCAATCGTAGTAAAAGCAAGAAAATTCCAGGGGTCGATCACAGGGACTTGGTGAAACAAAGTCAACACGGTATGCTCCGTTAATTCTAACCACAAGAGCGATTAACACAATCAAAGATGAATAAGAAGTCAATAAAGCAAACATGCAATTCTAGGGATTAAAGCATCTAGTTGTGGTTCCAACTCAAGATCTATAGATAAGCGGACAAAGCTGAGATTTTTGCAAGGGGAAGGTGTTACTAAAGTGGAGTAGATCACCGGGTAAGTCTCACTACACACTAATCCTAAACCGTAACTCCTATTACCGGGTAAGTCTCAAGGAATCAAGATAAAGAACTATAACCTCAAACTAACACACCATCTAAGGGAATAGAATCAACCTTTACCGGGTAAGTCTCAGGCTAACTCACAAAGATGGGATGGAAGCACACTCAAACCCCAATAAAGGATAAACCTTTATTACCTACACTTATGATCGTTAGTACACAAACTAAGGAATTACCGGGTAAGTCTCATCCTAAGCTTGCATTGAACCAGGAAGGTGTAATAAGAATAGGATTTAGCAAACTCTAACACTTAACTTTCTGTTTTAGGTCGGATAAGTCACCTCGGTCAGAAGAATTCCACCCCGGCCGAGATGTTCATCAACCGAACGAGATGCTTAGGGTTAAGGTTAAAGACTCGAACTTTCAGGATCCTACTGGAATCTAAGATTATTCTATCATTGTTTTTCTCACAACCTTCAGCTAATCACCCTAGAATCACACAAGGAAATTAGCCACTCATCATCATAATGAAAGAGTTAAAATATATGGGAAGAAGGTGAATATTTGAACAAAGAAGAATTTAATGAAAAGACTTCAATAACTGAATCAAATATCACAACAAAGCGTTCCTTGGATAATAATCCAAAAAGACAAGACAACAATTGAGGGAATTGAAGACAATCTTACAAAACCCTTCAATAAAGCTATAAAAGCTATGATCTTCAATCTTCCTTCAACCTTCAAAAAGGTTCTTCAATTCTCCCAAATTGGAGTAGGCTGCTGCTGCTGCTGCGTAAACCTTGATCGACGGTATAGCGTGATGTCGGATTTGTGGAAATCTAACCCTTTTTATAGGAAAATAAACCTCCAAAGATAATAAATCTTAAGAAGATATTATCCCATAAATATAGGTAAAATATATGATCCTGCATATCTCCTTCCTTCCAGAAGCCAAGCCCAAAAATATAAGATCACTTTCCAAATTTAAAAGATCTCTTCCAAGAATAAAATATTCTCGCCGCGTCCTAGGTGTTCGCCTCGGTCGAGTCGGCGTCTCTGGATCACCTCGGTCGAGGTGAATCAATGGTCAACCGAGGTGACTCACAACAGAATGTGAAATCTCTCGAATCTGCTCCAAAGTAAATCTTTAATCCATGGCTATGCTCCCTAGATGTAGTTCCATATGACTCATGACTCCTTTTGCTCCTTTTTGATGCAAAATGTACCATATTACCTGCAATTACAACGAAACTAGGTGTAGACCTCGATTCTCGCAAAGGTAGATGAAATGGTAGTAAAATCACATAATGAACATACAAACATGCAGATTATAAAAGATAAAACGTCCAAACAAACCCCAAAATATAGACTATAATTCATGCTATCAAAATACCCCATACTTAGCGCTTGCTTGTCCCCAAGCAAGTTCCTCATATAGAAAACAAGATAGAATGGATTATAAGTCAAGAAAATTAATGAAAAAGCCTTTCAAAAACATTTTATGGTGTGCAACTATCGTAGATCACTCTAAGAGAATACTTCTTGGAATTAAAAACTTAATATGATCAAAACATTTTATAAATATAGGAAAGTTGTTCATCTTTGCATAAAATCATGGAATGCATAATAAATCATAATTATCAAAATTAATCATGTATAATCCAATTTAAACCGCTAAGTCAATCAACAAGCTCAAGGTCTCAAGGGCTTCCCAAAAGAAAAGGTCAAGAAACGTGTAGGGTAGGGATGTATGTAAGGTAATGTGGTGCTAGAATCCGGGAAAAGGATGAACTTCACTTTCACTTTGACTTGCAACATCTTCCACCAATAAGCTTTGCTTATTTCACATTTTTTTTTCTTTTTACTTTACTTTTTGGGATGCATGGACAGAGGTGCACAATAACCGAAGCCTAGGAAATCTGCAATCATCAATTTCTCGAGATGCATCAAACCCTTGATGCACATACCATGACCCGTTAGGAATATCGCTCAATCCGACTTTGGCAAGACACAAACACCCGGATATGTGAATGGTGCCGGGTTACTCATCTTCATGATTGACTTCCCCAAACCTAAAATTACTTTCTAACACTTCACTTCCAGCCCACTCTTCAACTTTAACTTGCTTTCACCACTTCGCTTGCTTCCAAATTCCCGGATAGGTAAAGGGAGGCAAAATGTATATGAGGGGCTAAGCATGATCAAGAAGAAGAAGAAGAAGAGAATGAATTGCCTTGGTCTTTCCAAGAAGAGAGTGAGAGAACTTATCCTGCGGTGTCAACCTTCAAATTCAACATAATTTGGATAAAAACAAAGTATTAAACATGCTAATAATTTCAAACAAAGCATTTAGCAACTTAAACATATTATAAAACCTTTCAAACACACAAAGAATTTAAAATCAGTAAGCAAACAAAATCTTCACTGAGATCATATCCAGATAAGTAACACAAAATCGTTTTCGAAAACTTTCTGTTACGCCACCTCGGTCGAGATGTTCTTGGTTCAACCGAGGTGAAGTGCCTCGTTTCGCCAGAATCTCCCCGGTCGAGGTCAAAATTTTTTTTTTTTTTTTTTTTAAAACCAATTTTTAAATTTTTTTCGGTTCGGTTTCGACGTTTTTCTCAATCAAATAACCTGTAGGTATGCATGTAATATCAGATAAACACATAGATGCAAAAGTGAAGCATAAATATGAATAAATATCTGATAAAGCGTGAGTCATACATCGAAGTCATCAAATAAGTACATCAAATACCCCATACTTGAGACACACTGTCCCAGTGGGTATAATAAAAGTCTAAACAAGAGAACTCACTGGATAAAAGCCGAACTGCATAAAAATATAATAATAAAACCCTGCAGCTCCTCAGTAGTCCTGATCCGGCGGTGGTGGTGGTGGTACATAAGGATACTGAGTCGGATCAAACGGATAGCCCATAGTCTGCTGGAACTGTAGCTCCATCATCCTACGCTGATAGTGCTGCCCCTCCAACATCTGCTGAGTCCAGTTGTCAAGGTGTCGGTGCTGGGCGGCAAATCTCTCATGCATGTCCACTGTAAGGGCAGCATATGAGTCTATCATCTGATCTGTCAAGTCGTCGATCCGACGATGAGCCTCTGCATCTCTATGACGGCGTGTCCGACGCCTAG
Source organism: Fagopyrum esculentum (assembly GCA_033239045.1). Lineage (NCBI taxonomy): Eukaryota > Viridiplantae > Streptophyta > Magnoliopsida > Caryophyllales > Polygonaceae > Fagopyrum > Fagopyrum esculentum. Next base: position 148,482,204 of record BSUD01000002.1, on the reverse strand, counting down.
CAGATCTAGCGGGAGGTGCAGCAGGTGCAGGCTCAGTATCCTCCTCATCATCTAAGTCTATAATGGGTGGCGCGCTCGTCCCAGCTGTATCTGTCCCTGTGTCCATCGGGACGCCACCTCCTCTCTCATCCACTGTCTCATCATCATCATCATCGTCCTCCTCCTCAGCCTCAGCAGGGGCAGCTGCTGCCTCTCTGTGATCCTCTATCAGCGTATCCCAAGCCGTCTGCCAGTAATGTGGATCAAAGACTGTGAACTGCGCAGACCAGCGGATCCCCTGAGGTGCAGTCCGCTCCCAAGGCATGGCGACGTATGGAGTGGTCAAACCACGGGGAACTAGAATCCTCCGTGTGATCATCTCCTGTAACCCCAGCGGCTTCGGAGCCGCCGCCAACGTGCAAACGCTGAGGTCCATCCCGTGGTAGGTAGCGATGTGGGTGATCAGACCTCCGCAGCAAATGTCTCCCTTCGCCTTGGCCTTGATCTTGTGCAGATCCTCTGCCAAGAGCAAGCCAAAGTCCGGGAAACCTCCTGTAACCATGTAGTAAAGGCTAAAGAGCTCCCCCTGTCGGACCTTCTGGGGCGTCTCAGTACGCGCCAGAAGCGTCTCGCTGAAAATCCTGTGGGCCAGTCTGAATGCCGGATGAAAGATGACCTTCTCCCTGGAATCTCCAAGGCGCCATCTGTCTGCGTGCTCAGTAATATGGGCAATCTGCCCGCAGAACTCCCTAGCTACGGATCGGGAGGGGAAGTCTATGGCAGTGGGGTCAGGGAAGCCAAAAATCTCTCTCCATATCTCTAGAGGAACTATGAAGTTCCGGTTCATCAACCGGTACTTCACAGAACGGTCTGTGGGGAGGTAGGAGAAGGAGCTAACAAACTCGAGTGTCGGCTCTAGGTAGGCTGGGGCTCGGATCTCAGTAAACTGATCCAGCCCGACAGTAGCTATCATCCTCCTAAGGTCAGCATCTAACCCTAGGCAATCAAAAGCTGACACGTCCAGAAATCGTGGTGCGATAACTGGACGTCTAGCTATCCGCTCATAGTCTACCCGGCATCTCTCGTGGATAACCGGGCGGTAAGGACGGGACGAGGAAGAAGAAGGGGAAGGAGAGGATCTATCTCTAAGGGCTAAGCGACGATCTGAACTCATCTTCAAACTGCACTGTCAGACTACCTCGGTCGACTGACAAACTCCAAGAATCACCTCGACCGAGGTGCAGGTCAACTGGACCGAGGCGAAGACAGTGCGATTTCAACTCTCTGATTTTCAGTTCTTTTCCCCCAAAAATCACTACCGATGCTTCCTAAGGGGTACTTAAGGTTTTCCTCAACAGAATCAAGGGCAACCAAAGCCCAAATTGCAGTAAACGAACGAGTTAGGGTTTTCGATCGTTTTTACCTCGTTCCGGCCGAGTTGCTCAAATTTCTCGCAGATCTCTTGTTGCAATCTACTTCTCTACTCTTCAATCTCGGTTTGGAAGCAGAAAACGTTGAAAACGAGCAAGATTTAAGGTGAGCGAGGTGCGTCTGTTCGCCGCGGTCGAGGAGGATAAAAAGAGTGAAAAAGTAATTTTTTTCTCTTTTATACTGTTACTGGATCTGCTGTCACCTCGGTCGAGATGGTCTCGACTGGACCGAGGTGGTATGGACCGAGGTGGTTCTGCAGAAACCCTAGTCGCCTCGGTTGCTCAAGAATCAACTCGGTCGAGGTGCTCTGACAATAACCGAGGTGCTTCTGTCTTCTCAGAATCTCGAACTTCTGTCCTTCCAGATGTGCTCCTTCCTGTTGTCTGTCCAGAACGCCAAAAACAAAGCAAAGCAAAGCAAAGCAAAAACAAAAGACTATCTAAGCTAGACTAGAAAACGGGAAAAGAAAACAATACCTTGGGTTGCCTCCCAAGAAGCGCTTGATTTAAGGTCGCTAGCTGGACCATGATGCGTCTCAAAGGAGGTATATCGGTGCAACCTCCTCAACCGGCGTTTCCGGCTGGTACTTCTTAAGTCTATGACCGTTGACCTTGAAGCTTCCGCTAGTTTCGCCCCATATCTCAACTGCACCATGAGGGAAAACATGTTTCACAACATAAGGTCCGGTCCATCTAGATTTCAACTTACCTGGAAAAAGGCGGAGGCGGGAGTTGAAGAGTAGAACTAAGTCTCCTTCGTTAAGCTCCTTTGGAATGATACGCTTGTCATGCCATCTCTTTGTCCTTTCCTTGTAGATTTTGGCATTCTCGTAAGCGTTCAAACGCAGCTCCTCCAGCTCGTTAAGTTCCAATAGTCGCTTCTCACCAGCCTCCTTGATGTCAAAGTTCAACCATTTGATAGCCCAATACGCCTTGTGCTCCAATTCAACGGGCAAATGGCAAGACTTCCCATATACCAAATTATAAGGGGTGGTACCTATGGGAGTCTTGAATGCGGTCCTGTATGCCCAAAGAGCATCGTCCAATTTCATGGACCAATCCTTCCTCGTTCTAGAGACGGTCTTCTCCAAAATTGCTTTGATTTCTCTATTCGAGATCTCGACCTGTCCACTAGTTTGAGGGTGATAAGCGGTTGATACCTTGTGGGTTACCCCATACTTCGATAGAAGTGCTTTAAACTTCCGGTTGATGAAATGCGTTCCTCCATCGCTAATGATGATGCGTGGAGTTCCAAATCGTGGAAAGATAGTTCTATTCAAGAACTTCACGACCACCTTGGCATCGTTAGTGGGAGAAGCAATGGCTTCAACCCATCTAGAGCCATAATCAACCGCAAGGAGAATGTAGAGGTTTCCTCCGGAGGATGGAAAAGGTCCCATGAAGTCAATCCCCCATACATCAAAGATTTCCACTTCTTGGATGTTATTAAGTGGCATTTCGTTCCTCCTTGATAAGTTCCCTGTTCTTTGGCATGCATCACAAGAGACAACAAAAGATTGCACGTCTTTAAATAATGTAGGCCAAAAGAAACCAGAACGTAATACCTTAGCGCATGTTTTATCAGTGCTGGCATGCCCCCCACAAGGAAGTGAATGACAATGCCTTATGACGCTATTAACTTCATCTTCCGGGATGCACCTTCGAAGCATCCCATCCGGTCCGCGCTTGAATAGCAGCGGCTCATCCCAGTAGTAATGTCGTACTTCCTTGAAGAATTTCTTCTTTTGAGAGTACGTCAATCCGGGCGGTGTTTCCTGGCAAACAAGATAATTCACAATATCAGCATACCAAGGACCTTTATTATCAGAAAGTTGGTGGAGGGAATGATTCGCCAACTGTGGGTGAATGTCAGAGAAGAAAGTAAGAAGATTATTATTCTCAGCAGTCTCAGTTGACATCATCTCGCTGTCGACCTCGGTCGAGGCGCATAGGCGTTGACCGAGGTGTTCTTCAGTCGCCTCGCTCTGTCCAGAAAGTGCCTCGGTCGAGGTACTGCTACTAGATCCGAGGCTGGAAACCTTCGTCTCCTGGATCAGCTTCTCAGTTATAGCTCCTGGATCCTCTTCCAGTGCCTTCAAGCTCCGTATATCTGCATCACAAGAAGCATCTATACCTTCCTCCATTAAACTGAAGCTAATAACTCTTTCGAGTGGATCGTTAATAAGGATAGAGCTCACCAATTCCCTTGATTCTTCTTCATCGTAGATGTTGAAGATATCATCAGTTAGTTGCTCCCCCTTCATGGCTGCAAGTAGTGCGAATTCCACCTCATCGCCACCAACGTTGAATTTCAACTTGGCGTTCTCGCAATCCACTTTGCAACCCGAAGTTGCTAGAAATGGCCTCCCGAGAATAATAGGTACTGGATAATCTGCGGGAATGTCAAGTACAACAAAATCTATAGGTAGATAGAAATTACCCAACTTGACCGGGACGTCCTCCAAGATGCCCACGGGATGGGTAATGGAGCGATCCGCCATGTAAAGTCGAATCTTGACCGGTTTGGGCTCTCCAAGACCGATCTTAGTGCATAACTCCAGCGGGATGATGCTCACGCTGGCTCCTAGATCGCAAAGGGCTTCACAAGTGACATCCCCAACTTGAATGGGAATGCAAAATGAGCCGGGATCTCTCAACTTAGGTGGCATCTTTTCCTTCATGATCTTGATAAGCTCCGAAGATTTAGATGTCATCCTAACTTCACCAACATCCTCCAGTTTCCTCTTCCTTGATAAGATTTCTTTTAAGAACTTCCCATAGGCGGGCATACCTAGAATGGCATCAAGGAAGGGAATGTTAATATGTAGCTTATTCATCAAGTCAAGAAACTTACCAAAGTGCTTGTCTAGATGTGCTCTGGCTCTGGACTGAGGGAATGGAAGTGGTGGTTTATATGCAGGAGGTGGAACATAAGTTTCTGTCGTTCCTCATGCTTTCTGTTGCTCCGCCTCGGTTGGCATCTCGGTCGAGGTGTTCTTCGACTGGATCTGGACCGAGGTGGTCTGCGTCGAGCGAGGTACTGGATCTGCAGTTTTGAGTCCACTCCTCGTTGTTATGGCCATGCACTGGCCCTTAGGGTTAGTTTCCGTCTTTGCTGGAAGCTTCCCTGGATCTCTTGGCGCTTCATTCGCCCTATTAGCAAGTTGTTGTTCAAGGGACTTTTGGGCCCTCGAAAATGAAGTCATAGAATTCTCCATAGCGCTAAGCTTGATCAAGATTGCCTCCAGAACTGCGTCTTTCTTTTCCGGTTGAGACGAACTCGATCCTTGCCCTTGGCTTTTCAATGGAGTAGAAGAAAAAGAAGGGGAAGAGAGGAAAGGATTAGAGGAATCATTAGAGTTGGAGTTTGAATAATTGTTACCGTGGTTTTGATTATTCGCCCTCCAGTTGTTGCTATTGGATCCTCTATTGTTGTTGTTGTAGTTGTTGTTTCGGGGTCCGTTGTTGTTGTTACGGTACCCGTTATTGTTGTTGTTGTTGTTCCTTTGCCCTTGCTCTTCCTTCTTAGTTTGAGCCATCAAGAGCTCCTTCAATTGCTTCACGTCATTCTTCAATGATGTGAGTTGATTGTTGTTGGGTTGAGTCTCTTGAAAGTTGACTCTTTTTACTCCACCTTCAGCTCCTTGGTGGGTATACTTCTCCATGTGCAAGGCTTTCTTCTCAATGAAGTCCCAAGCATCATCAATCGCCATGTCCATGAAGGTACCGGCGGAGAGTAGTTGGAGATTGAACTGGGTGCTTCCGTCCAGCCCTTTGAAGTAGATCTCCAACAACTCGATCTTTGGAATCCCATGATGTGGGCAATCCAAAAGGATATCCTTGAACCGCTCCCAAGATTTGGACAAGCTTTCCTTGTCCTTCATGATGAAAGCATTGATCTTCCCTCTCATTTCAGCAGTCTTTGAGGGGGGAAAGAATTTGGTTAAGAATTCCGTAGTCATCTCCTCCCATGTGCTAATTTTTCCTGGAGGAAGAGATTGATACCAAGTAAGAGCTCTATCTTTTAAAGAAAAGTAAAAAGGTCTTAGCTTGTAGTTGTTATTTTCAATTCTGGAGGGTCGCAAGGTTTCCATCAAGATCTCGTAGTTTTGAAGATGTTGATGCGGCGACTCCTTCTCTAGCCCTCCGAATTGGCATTGGCGAATCATGGATAGAACTTGTGGTCGAAGTTCGTAGTCATGATCCGCTGGATCTCCTAGATTCACCCCTGGACGCCTCAGCTGTTGATTCGGGTCCATCCTTTGACCTAGGGTTTGCGGGATCCCTGCAAGAAGAACATCTCGGACTGGCATCCGAGGTGGAAGTACCTCGGCCGGGGCGACAGGTACTGGAATCTGCATCGGTCGAGGATCAACTACTGGATTCTGCATCGGTCGAGGATCAACAGGAGGATCTCCCCTCGGTCGAAGTAGAATCTGATCTCGTATGCCTGCAACCTCAGCTTCGATTGCTGCAGTCCTGGCACGATTCTCTTCTTTCTCTTGCCTTAGTTCTTCTTTACTGAGACGTAGCAGCTCCTGCGTCTCTCTCAATTGGGCCGCAAGATCGTGATCGTCTTGTTGGGCCATCTTCGCTTCTCTTAAGCGTCGCTTGTATGTCTTTTCTGGTTCGGGATCGTAAGGAACGATTTCCTTCCCAGCGCGGGTTCTTCGCATATACCTAAGAAAGAACCTGCAAAGATCGTCACTCAAGTAGAGTGGTTAGATGAAACGGGGCAAGCGCCCCAAGAGCAAACCGTACCGGCTCGGTCTAGACCAAGTCCCCGGCAACGGCGCCAAAAACTTGTTCGCTCCAAACGGTGTGTGCAAGCTTTAAATTTATAACCCTAGACTTAAGCTTAAAACAAGGATGCGAACCCGCAGTGTACGGGTCAATCGTAGTAAAAGCAAGAAAATTCCAGGGGTCGATCACAGGGACTTGGTGAAACAAAGTCAACACGGTATGCTACGTTAATTCTAACCACAAGAGCAATTAACACAATCAAAGATGAATAAGAAGTCAATAAAGCAAACATGCAATTCTAGGGATTAAAGCATCTAGTTGTGGTTCCAACTCAAGATCTATAGATAAGCGGACAAAGCTGAGATTTTTGCGTGGGGAAGGTGTTACTAAAGTGGAGTAGATCACCGGGTAAGTCTCACTACACACTAATCCTAAACCGTAACTCCTATTACCGGGTAAGTCTCAAGGAATCAAGATAAAGAACTATAACCTCAAACTAACACACCATCTAAGGGAATAGAATCAACCTTTACCGGGTAAGTCTCAGGCTAACTCACAAAGATGGGATGGAAGCACACTCAAACCCCAATAAAGGATAAACCTTTATTACCTACACTTATGATCGTTAGTACACAAACTAAGGAATTACCGGGTAAGTCTCATCCTAAGCTTGCATTGAACCAGGAAGGTGTAATAAGAATAGGATTTAGCAAACTCTAACACTTAACTTTCTGTTTTAGGTCGGATAAGTCACCTCGGTCAGAAGAATTCCACCCCGGCCGAGATGTTCATCAACCGAACGAGATGCTTAGGATTAAGGTTAAAGACTCGAACTTTCAGGATCCTACTGGAATCTAAGATTATTCTATCATTGTTTTTCCCACAACCTTCAGCTAATCACCCTAGAATCACACAAGGAAATTAGCCACTCATCATCATAATGAAAGTGTTAAAATATATGGGAAGAAGGTGAATATTTGAACAAAGAAGAATTTAATGAAAAGACTTCAATAACTGAATCAAATATCATAACAAAGCGTTTCTTGGATAATAATCCAAAAAGACAAGACAACAATTGAGGGAATTGAAGACAATCTTACAAAACCCTTCAATAAAGCTATAAAAGCTATGATCTTCAATCTTCCTTCAACCTTCAAAAAGGTTCTTCAATTCTCCCAAATTGGAGTAGGCTGCTGCTGCTGCTGCGTAAACCTTGATCGACGGTATAGCGTGATGTCGGATTTGTGGAAATCTAACCCTTTTTATAGGAAAATAAACCTCCAAAGATAATAAATCTTAAGAAGATATTATCCCATAAATATAGGTAAAATATATGATCCTGCATATCTCCTTCCTTCCAGAAGCCAAGCCCAAAAATATAAGATCACTTTCCAAATTTAAAAGATCTCTTCCAAGAATAAAATATTCTCGCCGCGTCCTAGGTGTTCACCTCGGTCGAGTCGGCGTCTCTGGATCACCTCGGTCGAGGTGAATCAATGGTCAACCGAGGTGACTCACAACAGAATGTGAAATCTCTCGAATCTGCTCCAAAGTAAATCTTTAATCCATGGCTATGCTCCCTGGATGTAGTTCCATATGACTCATGACTCCTTTTGCTCCTTTTTGATGCAAAATGTACCATATTACCTGCAATTACAACGAAACTAGGTGTAGACCTCGATTCTCGCAAAGGTAGATGAAATGGTAGTAAAATCACATAATGAACATACAAACATGCAGATTATAAAAGATAAAACGTCCAAACAAACCCCAAAATATAGACTATAATTCATGCTATCAGATCGCTACTATATTTCACCTTGACCTTCATGCCTTTGTGTGTTTCTGAAGGCATCCCCTTTGTTTGTAACGTTGCTTTACACCACACTTGAAAGAACCTATGGGTTGTCTCTTCCAATTTGTATACTTGTCGGTCAACCCACGCGTTTCCGGAACTACTCTCATGTATATTCTTCATTTTATCCTATTGAGTTGACTCGGAATTCTCGTCTTGTCATCGTAGTTGGTGTTGTCTTTTAGTCTTCACTTTTCCGTCTCGATGTTCCTCCACAAGATCGAAGGAGTTGTCCGCCGTTCGTCTACCCTAATGCACCTAAGATGTGCATACTAATCCTCACGTTGACACCCTTCAAAATCTACTTAGATGTGTCAAGGGGTGAGAAACTCATTATGTTATCTCCGTTAGGGACATAACATAACTATAATTTCTACTAATCTTTGGCATATACTTATCTATATCACATATCTTTATAATCAAGCTAGAACGTCCAACTAAAGTAAAACCTAAAGTCCATAGTAAGCATACTGAGATCCGCGGTAGTAGTGGTGGTCAGCCGTACTTTTCTATCCCCAACCAGACTATGCATGCATTTGAAAACCAAAACTCTTTTTAACACTCAGATCCCTTTTCGGGTTCTGCTTAGGTACTTATTCTGTCTTTCAGAAGATTTCAAGTGCCATTGTTGCAAACCTAGAGCTCTGATACCATGTTGTAACACCCTAAATTCTCAGAACTCGGGGCATTACTGGTTAGGACCTCACAATGGGTCCCGACCTCAGTTTGACAAATATATTACTAGGATCTTGCAACAAGACACAAATAAGAAAACTGAAATCCATAAAAATGTATTTTTAAAGGATGAATGCAACAAAGTCTAACAACCTACAGTACTTAAACAATGGAAACAAACTAACTGTCTTAACAAAAGGAAAGAACGCCAAAGCAACAAGCCCAACCCCCACTCTAAGGAGTACGGAGACCCGGCTGACCACTACTTCCGGATCACTCAGTTGCTGCTCTAACCTGCGGTAAATCTAAAAATACAACATAACAACCATTAGCTAGTTATTGATAGCATGTATTATAGTCTATATTTTGGGACTTGTTTAGACGTTTTATCTTCAATAATCTGCATGTTTGGATGTATATTATGTGATTATGTTGTCGTTTCATCTACCTTTGCGGGAATCGAGGTCTACACCAAGTTTCGTTGTAATCGTAGGTAAAATGGTACATTTTGGATCGAAATGGAGCTAAAGGAGCTAAGGAGTCATTGGAGCTACATTCTGGAGCTTAAGAAAGAACTCAGGAAGCATGGAAATGATGAAGAAGATTGGTTTTGGACCAGATTAGAGAGATTTACACGCAGTTGAGATTCACCTAGGTCGGCTTCAGGATCACCTAGACCGAGGTGTTCTTCAGGATCACCTAGACCGAGGTGTTCTTCAGGATCACCTAGACCGAGGTGTTCTTCAGTTCCACCTCGACCGAGGTGATTTTCAAGACAAGCTGGACCGAGGCGAATACCTTGACGCGGCGAGATATATTTTTGGAAGGAGATATCTTATATTTTTGGGCTGGATTTCTGGAAGAAAGATCATATATTTAGGAGATCTATTTTAGAGATAAGATATATTTTATTAGGAAATTATCTTTTTAAGATATTATTATCTTAGGAAGATATTTATTTTAGGAGATGTGTTCGCTCCAAACGGTGTGTGCAAGCTTTAAATTTATAACCCTAGACTTAAGCTTAAAACAAGGATGCGAACCCGCAGTGTACGGGTCAATCGTAGTAAAAGCAAGAAAATTCCAGGGGTCGATCACAGGGACTTGGTGAAACAAAGTCAATACGGTATGCTACGTTAATTCTAACCACAACAGCGATTAACACAATCAAAGATGAATAAGATGTCAAATAAGCAAACATGCAATTCTAGGGATTAAAGCATCTAGTTGTGGTTCCAACTCAAGATCTATAGATAAGCGGACAAAGCTGAGATTTTTGCATGGGGAAGGTGTTGCTAAAGTGGAGTAGATCACCGGGTAAGTCTCACTACACACTAATCCTAAACCGTAACTCCTATTACCGGGTAAGTCTCAAGGAATCAAGATAAAGAACTATAACCTCAAACTAACACACCATCTAAGGGAATAGAATCAACCTTTACCGGGTAAGTCTCAGGCTAACTCACAAAGATGGGATGGAAGCACACTCAAACCCCAATAAAGGATAAACCTTTATTACCTACACTTATGATCTTAGGTACACAAACTAAGGAATTACCGGGTAAGTCTCATCCTAAGCTTGCATTGAACCAGAAAGGTGAAATAAGAATAGGATTTAGCAAACTCTAACACTTAACTTTCTGTTTTAGGTCGGATAAGTCACCTCGGTCAGAAGAATTCCACCCCGGCCGAGATGTTCATCAACCGAACGAGATGCTTAGGGTTAAGGTTAAAGACTCGAACTTTCAGGATCCTACTGGAATCTAAGATTATTCTATCATTGTTTTTCCCACAACCTTCAGCCAATCACCCTAGAATCACACAAGGAAATTAGCCACTCATCATCATAATGAAAGTATTAAATATATGGGAAGAAGGTGAATATTTGAACAAAGAAGAATTTAATGAAAAGACTTCAATAACTGAATCAAATATCACAAACAAAGCGTTTCTTGGATAGCAATCCAACAAGACAAGACAATCAAGGAAGGAATTGAAGACAATCTTACAAAACCCTTCAAAAAGCTATAAAAAGCTATGATCTTCAATCTTCCTTCAACCTTCAAAAAGGTTCTTCAACAACTCCCAACTTGGAGTATGCTGCGGCTGCTGCGTATGTAGGGTGATAGCGTGCTGTATGCGGATCGTATGCCGCCTCTTTGATTTGTGGAAATCCAACCCTTTTTATAGGAAAAATAAACCTCCAAAGATAATAAATCTTAAGAAGATATTATCCCATAAATATAGGTAAAATATATGATTCTGCATATCTCCTTCCTTCCAGAAGCTCAGCCCAAAAATATAAGATCACTTTCCAAATTTAAAAGATCTCTTCCAAGAATAAAATATTCTCGCCGCGTCCTAGGTGTTCGCCTCGGTCGAGTCGGCGTCTCTGGATCACCTCGGTCGAGGTGAATCAATGGTCAACCGAGGTGACTCACAACAGAATGTGAAATCTCTCGAATCTGCTCCAAAGTAAATCTTTAATCCATGGCTATGCTCCCTGGATGTAGTTCCATATGACTCATGACTCCTTTTGCTCCTTTTTGATGCAAAATGTACCATATTACCTGCAATTACAACGAAACTAGGTGTAGACCTCGATTCTCGCAAAGGTAGATGAAATGGTAGTAAAATCACATAATG